>OU343115.1:19885000-21113750 GCA_910594885.2 Bibio marci | reverse complement strand
AAGTTTTTTCTGACAATTTTGTATACCAACGTCGCACAGTCTGCAACTATAAAATGCAAAAAAACCATTTTGACATCCGTGTTTCCTTCTTAGTCTGGATTGCGAATCATAAAAACCAAAGTTTTTTTAATACAAAACTATTATTTACAACGAAAATTTTTCTATGGTTATTATTTTTATAAAGAAATTTTTCGGTTGAGTGACCATTTGTTCGTTTATAGAAAAAAAAAAATAAAACGGATATCTAAAAAACAATGTTTGGGCTAATCGCCCATAATATAAATATATAATGGGAATTAAGAAAACACATGTACTATCTTTCGTTAATTACAATACAATTTGTGAACTATGTTGTGGAGTAGTAACTTGGCTGATTGGTAAATGCAAATAAGCTCAACTTATAGTAATATGAATTGGTTGGTAACACTAATATGCAAAAGGTATTCTAATTGGATCAGATTAAATTTAAAAGTGTGTATGACATTAGACAATGAATTTAAGTCGCGAAACGATCTATACACTTCAAATACCGATGATAAAAATCGTATGTGTAAAAGAGATCGTCGCCTAAACCTAATTAAACTTTTAATTAAAGATCAAAGTAATAACAACTGGTTTTTTCCAGCACAATTCAATCTAAATCCAACACCTTCCGCAATTTGTCTAATTTATTTTAAATTTATTGTTGTATTCTATTCCAACCAATGGCGCCGAAAATCGCCTATTTATCAAACAAATATTGTTGTCGCAGTCAGTGTGTGTTTTGGATGAGCATGGGCAATATCTATAAGATTATAAATAAAAATTGATAGTGGCCATAAAAATTTTCATAAAAATTTCTATTCATGGTTTGTAACTATACGTTTGTGTAGTAAAAAGGTGATCGTAAGTTAGTTAAGAGATGGTGGGACGGTGGTGCTTGATGATTTGTGATTATAATTTGAATAATAATTCAAAATTTAATATTAGATCAGTTTCAATTTATGAACGAATTCTCTTGTGTTTGTATTTGCGCGTACGGTTAGCTGACACGTTGTTGTTGTTGCTTGTGTGAAAAATCAAATTAAAATTAAATTAATGTTACTAATAATAATTATAATAATAATAATAATAATATTAAATTATTACTCGTATTTAAATTATTTTCTAATAATATTAAATTGAATGTGTGAATTTCTATTTTTACTTACTTTAGTATTTAATCTAAAAATATTTTGGTGTTAAGCATTTTGAATTAATTGTGAGTGTGAGTGTGAGTTTGTGTGTAAGTGTTGGTGTTTTTATTTATATATTTAATTTAATTAATTTTTTTAATATTAAATTATATATTTACATTATTTTTTTTTAACGTTTTGATTATATTTTATATCAAAAATTAGGTGTAAAAATAATTGGTCACTAATTATTTTTTCATATATTAATTGTTTTGGTGTTTTTCTTTTTAAATGTAAAGTATCCATAAGAAGTTGTGTGTGGATGTGTGGATGTGTGTGTGTGTGTGTGTGTGTGTGTGTGTGTGTGTGTGTGTGTGTGTGTATTTGTTTATAATTATAATTTATAAAACTAATTTTTTTGTAATAAAAAATATTATATCACTCTATATAAATTATTATTAAATATTATTTATAAACTATTAATTTAATTCTAAATTTTAAATATAAATATTAATTATTTTCATTTCATATATAAATTTTATATTTTAATCTCTACAAGAGATTTTTTAATTTAATATTTTTTTATTATCAATTGTTTGTTTATTTTTTCTTTTCCCATTTTTAAATACCTAAATCATGAAATATTTGTTGTTTTAAAACACCTTCGGTTTCTTCTAGCCGTTGTGCAGTCACCGTATTTAATAAATTATAAACAATTGCAAATAATGTACAGGCTGCATAAACACCTAATGCTATCCACCATAGCAATTGTTCGTGTAGTTTTTGTTCAAAATTTTTTAATACCAATAAACCTATTGTTAGACCAGCTAAGGCACCCGTTAAATGGGCCACATAGGATACAGACGGTGCTGTTATCGATTCAACCGCATACCTTGAGTATATCGCAAAACCAACATCACATGATGCTAATAGAAATGAATTAGTAGAATTAGATGGGTGTTGGTTTTAATTATTGTTCTACATTTTCTAAATTACACTTACCAAATATAAATATTGCCGCAAGCCTTATAATTCCATATTGCATATTATTATAGTTTAACATAACATTTGCTAAATGGGCAGCTAATAGTGCATAAACACCACCACTTGCACCAACTAAATATACTTCGGGATCGAATACACTTGTACCCAATGAACCGGCCAATACACCGGCAATATATACACAACCAATTCGGGCCGAACCATGTACCATTTCAAGTGGTAAACCAACCAATAGTTGTACAATTAAATTAAATATTAAATGAAACCATCTGGAAAATAAATAAAGAATAAATATTTAATATGATTTTATTTGGCCATATGGCTTTTTCTGTTAAGCACAAAATATTTTCAATGCAAAATATAATTTTTTTGGTTGACAGAGTTTGGCAGAGTTTATTATGGGCCGGTATAAAAATATTATTTGACTGTCACAGAACATAATGGTTGCGCAGACGAAGATACAATTTTGTAATAGACAAGTTGGTGAACCAAATATATTGTCAAAAGCAATCAAAATCAATGGATTATGTTGGATGCGGACACGTATTACCAACCAAATATATTGTCAAAAGCAATCAAAATCAATGGATTATGTTGGATGCGGACACGTATTACGAATGCGGAGATGAAACATTAAATGGTAATGCAGAAGGTTGAAAGAAGAACCACGGAAGACCTAAGGCATGATGGTTAGATGTAGTGAACTGTGATATGAAGATCCTTAAAATTCAGGATTGGAAGACATTGACTGCGGATAGGTCAGGTTGGAGAAGGTTAAAACCGCACCAGGGTTTTAATGCCATGGAGTAAGTAATAAAAATATTGGCTAATCATTCATAAAATTATAAATTTGTCCGGTGCTATTGCTTTCTATTCGAATTATTATTGTGCAATACATCAAAAATTCCCAAACTTTCAGAAACACTCCATTGACCTAATTTGTATTTGAAGGAGCTGATAATACGGCGGCCAACCAAAGAAGTAAAAAATATAACATTTTATTAAAATCTTTTAAACCCACACCGGCGACGAATCCATACAGTTATTTTTAGGGAAGCGCGCAAACAAGAGCTACTGAAATTGTGTTTTATTGCCATGATACAACAGTAATTTATACATAAATTAATTGCCTATGGGTCACAGGGATGTATGACCTATTTTCTAATCGATGGCATAGAGAAAATCTAAAGATATTTCTGAGACTGTATATAAAGTTGATAACCAAAATGGGATTCCATTATTTCAAATATACAAAATTTCATTAAAACAAAACGGAAAATCGATCATAGTTTTTGAATGCGTGGGTGAATTGAATTTAAAACTCGCTTCTCTAATGACCCATCGTCATGTTTAGTTTAGCATTAGTTACCGAAATATGGGTCTATAACTAAGTCCTGGTGTTGTGGTGGTAAGTGTCGTAAGTAGTTTTGCTTGTACGTAGTGTGCAGTGACAATACTTCGCTATTGTAGTAGTTGAATCCACCATTCATATTCTGTTGAAGTATAAACAAGTATTTTTTATAGTTGATTAAAAATGGAAAATTTAGTACCAACAAAATAGCATTTGCGGGAAGTTATGTTAAGTAATTTTATTCAGAAGAAAACAGCAGTAGAAACTTATCGCTTTTTGTTACAAATTTATGGTGAACATTCCCCATCACAAAACTTTGTTGTGAGTATTGGTCTAGACGGTTTAAAAATAATGATTTTGATGTTAGTGACAAAAAACGCGTTGGAACACCAAAAAAATTTTAAAACGAAGAATTGGAAACTTTATTCAGTGAAGATCCATGTTAAAAACGGTAGAAGAATTAGCATTGGCATTAGATGTTACCCAAGCAAGTGTTTCCAAATGTTTAAAGAAGATGGCTATCGTATTGGGTACCACATCAATTGACGGAAAGACAACAAGAAAATCGAAAAACAATGTGTGAAATTTTACTTCAAAGACATTCAATTTTGCATCGAATTGTGATTGGTGATGAAAAGTGGATCCATTACGATAATCCAAAACGTCCGGAATCATGGGTGAAAACAGGTGAACCAGGTCCATCGACACCAAAACGAAATATTCATGGTTCTAAGGTTATGTTGTGTATCTGGTGGGACCAGTTTGGTGTAGTGTACTATGAGCTGCTTAAACCGGGACAACCCATCACTGATGAACGTTACCGAGAGCAATAAAAACAATTGAGCATTGCATCAAAAACGACCAGAATATGTCAACAGACATGACCGTGTGATTCTGTAGCATGATAATACTAGACCACACGTTGCTAGACCGGTCAAAAAAACGTTAAAAGCACTTGGATGGATGGTCCTATCCCACCCGCCATATTCACCAGACATTTCTCCATCAGACTACCATTTGTTCCGGTCGATGCAGTCAGCCCTTTCTGCACAGCGGTTCAAGGCATACGAAGATATGAAAAAATGACTGGAATCATGGATTGCTTTAAAACCTAAGAATTTCTTCTATGAGGGAATCTATAATTTGCCACAAAGATGGTCAAAAGTTGTAGCTGCAGATGGCAAATACTTTGCATAAACTATAATGTACCAATTATTTTTAAATAAATGTGTTTTTCTTACCAAAATATTCCGAAAAACCCAAATAACAAAAAACTAAACTTACCCAGCATGTAAAAACATATAAAATATAAAACGCCAAATTTCTTGTCGTTTATCAGGTCGATAGATAAATAATGAATTTATGGGAACCGGACCGGCCGGATCTGCTTGACCAGATGCAAATGTATGATAGGCAAAAAAACTTAACTGAAAATAAATAGAAACAAAAAAAAATGGATGTAATTAATTAATAAATAAAATATGTTGCGTTTTGTGTAATTTGCTGCTATTATTATTTAATTAATTATAAATTATTTTTACCATTTACGATTAGTATTAAAAAATATGCATAAATAAATGAAAATGAATGGGCAGTCAACAATAGCCGGGAAACATTATTATAATAATAAAATAAATAATATCATAAAATAAGATCATCATAAAAAATATATCGCATGAATATAAAATAATTAAAAGAAATGATGATGTTTTCACATAACAACAACAACAACAACAACAACAACAACAAAACGAAACGAACGAACTTAAATTAATTAATTTTTAGTTTTAGTTTTAAGGAATTTCTTTTGTGTGCAAATTTTAACATAGATTCATTTTAATTTTTTTTATTTATTTTAAAATTTATAATTGGATTATTTTCCATGTTTTGAGTTTTTGAAAAGGTTTTTTTTTATTTTTTATATGTGATTGAGAAAGAAATATTAATTATCTTAAATGTTAATTTATGAAATAAATGATGAATGATGATAGTTTTTTGTATTTTAGAAATCATTCATTTAATAAATAATTATGTTTTTTTTATTTTCATAAATTATTTATGTTAAATGTTTGTTTTTATATTGTAATATTTGTAATTAATGTAACATTATTAAAAGAAAAAATTTATGGTTCCATGAACACACCACACAACAACAAAATTTTTATGTATTTCATTTTAGTTTTCATGTCATTTGTAGTCATTTATAAATTACATTTATAACATTAAAAATATGATTTAATACATAAGACTATAATATTTATTTGTAGATTAGTTAGTTAATTGTAAAAATATAATTTATATAACTTTAAAATATAATAGCTATAACTAAATAGGCGAGTGAATCCTTGCGGCCGGTACACTACACACGGAGGGTGCTGTGTATACGGTCACATAAATTGTGAATTAGGAAATTTTACACAAACCTTAGTGTAGAGTATAGTTCATGTGTGTCATATTAAATAACCGCAATTTAAATTTAAAAAAGATAGAACACATAGTGAAAGTTGACACCATTAAACGGATACATCTGTACTCCTTTAAAACACTTCCAATTTCGCATGCAAATCTTGTTCAACAGTTAAAAAGTTACACACATTTGAGAGTGTCCGTATAATTTTGATGTGTGTGTGTGTGTGTCAGAAAAATACAATGGAATAAATTAAATTTTAAATTTTGATTTAAAATTGGCAAAAAAAAAAATATGCAGAAAGACTAGGCAGCAAATTGTTAAAAAAATTTAATGGTTTGATAATTATATGTTTTCAACGACATGTTTATGATTGAGTTTCACGTTTTCACCAATAATAATTTGTCGTTATAGAATTTAAAAGATGAGAGCCAAGATCATGGGGGTAAAGAATGTCAGACAATGTTGTTAACTTTCTATAAATACATACGATTTAAAAGTTATTATTGGTGCCAGACTGTTCATATACGGAGAATACTAATTTAAGTGTTTTGTATCGTTTGTGGGTCACCTCTCGCAAGCGACCAAAATAGTAAATTCTGTATTCGTCGCCTCTATCCATTGTGACTATTTTGTGTTGGCGAAACCGAAAACTGCCATATGAATGGAGACTACTAAAAATAAATTTATTAAATAATATCCTTTGCTTTATCTTTCGGGTACAGCATCATAATTCCACTGCTTTATAAAACTTTTGATTTTTATTGGCCAAAAAATTAATTAAATCTGTTTTGATATCAATCATAAGAATTTCTTATATATCATTCAAGAAGTTTGGCAAACTTCGATACATATACAACTTGTAATCAGATGGTGCAAGATCAGGACTATTTGGAAAAATGAAAATATTTCATTTTTTCAATAATTGCAGATAATTACTTCTAATAGCACTATTCAAAATTTCCGTACCGCTACCATCCGATTCAATTCGGATTCATCCACCGCAGCAATAGTGTGCCAGTCGGCCAATGAAGTTTATAAACTACACCGTATGGTGAGTGTACATTATAAATTCACTAATTGGTCAACACAATTGTGTATATGTTGGACACATTATTAATTTATGATTTCGTGTCCACATATTCCATATTTGATTCCATCATATAATCGACCAAATATTAATTCAGCGGAATAATATTCCATATAATTTCTACTATTATCCATTGTCTGATTGCTGATTGTATATATAGGATTCGTTAATAGAGACTTTCTCGGGGTATAATAATTCTATAATAAGCTATAATATATATGGGGACTATTCAACAGATTTAAGCAACTCGATTTTGTTGATCTATTGTACCATTCGAAGAAGAGATAACTTGCAAAATAAAGAAGAACAACTGTTGCAAAAGTATTCAAAACACAAAGTGTCTTAAGACCATGGGTGTGGAATAACTGAGAATACAGTTAGGAGAAAATAAAAAAAGAAGATATATACGTGCTGATCAACTCGAATTCATTACCTCGAGGTATAGTATGATGATTGATAGTCACAAACAATTAGTATAATGAAATGATTTTGTATAAAGTGTATAAACATATTAAAATTGATAGTAAAAATTAGACGATAACAATGGTATACTATCAACCCAATTTAAGAAAAGAATCCTTCGAATGTAAGCCAGAGAGTAGTAAAAAGATGAGCTTATATGGCGCAAAAGTGTTTATGCTGAGATCGCGGGCTGCCAAACAGATCAAAATCTATATATAATGAATCTTCTTTGGTTAATTTCTACTATTATCCATTGTCTGATTGCTGATTGTACATATAGGATTCGTTAATAGAGACGTTCTCGTGGTAATCATTGTATCATTGAACACTAAACTTTATCATGATTTCATAAAATGCCAACCAAATTCGGTTCAATAGGGTGGAGTTGCTCAATACAAATATGAATTAAGAAAAGAATCCATTGAATGTAAGCCAGAGAATAGAAAAACGATAAGGTTATATGGCGCAAAAGTGTTTATTTTGAGATCGAGGGCTGCCAAACAGATTAAATCTATATAATGAATCTTTTTTGGGTACCTATAGACTAAACTTTATCATGATTTCATAAAGTACCAACCAAATACGGTTTAATAGGGTGGAGTAACTCAATGCAAATATGAATTAAGAAGAGAATCCTTCGAATGTAAGCCAGAGAGTAGAAAAAAGATGAGCTTATATGGCGCAAAAGTGTTCATTCTGAGATCGAGGACAGCCAAACAGATCAAATCTATAATATATAATGAATCTTCTTTGGTTACCTATACGCTAAACTTTATCATGATTTCATAAAATGCCCACCAAATTCGGCTCGATAGGGTAAGAGTTGCTCAATGCAAATATGATACTTCGAATTAAATATTATTATCTATAATTATTAATGGCGATAATAGATGAGTTTTTTTAAAGAAATGTACCCACGTTAATTGTGATTTACAACTTATAAATATTACACATAACATTTAATTAATTTATATATAATCGGGATTAACGGCGGCTTATTAATAAAATGTATTTGGCTTTGTTGAGGTATCATTCAGCGTTTAGATTTTTTTTATTGAAATTCCTATAGAGAGATGTGCATATGCGTGAATGTACTCCCTGCACGAAATTATCATTAACACTGCCCCATAGAGTGGAAATTCTTGTATTTTTTTACGGAATGAAAATTATATACATTGTTCGATGATCAACCGGTTTCGATTTGGCGATATGATAATTCAAGGATATATAATTTCGTATACATAGGTCACACACACACACACCCACACAGACAACATTTTATCAGGAAAATTTCTAATATAATTAAAATTAATTATACTTATTTTTATCTTATATTAAATTTGAGTGTGTTGTAAAATTTTATATAAAAATTAATTATATGAATTATTATTTTATTTATAATTGACTTTGTTTTTATATTACTACAATATTATGTAATCAATTTTACAATAGCCATTTTATATATAATGAAAAATTTACTTGACATGGTGTCTCATATTATAAAAACCGTGTAAGTTCCTAATCTTATAATAATAATCATATAAATTTATTTATAATAATTTGTACAATATCATTTTTATTTAAACAACACAAACAAGAGAAGATCCATGCACACAATAATCGTGACTCATCCAACCGTTGAATAAATATACACTTTTATTATTTTAACAACCAACGGTAGGTAGGCAGGTATAAAAAAAATAAATAATAATAATAATAATAATAAATAAATATAAACAATAAATCACCGCGTGAAGCACGCGTATTTTTTGTTACAATCCATTTAAGATGATGATAATGATAATGATAATAATAATAATAATAATACTAATAATAACGATGATCATATAACAAAAAATATATATATATAAAAAACACGTTGCTACACCTATACGGAATATATACAAACGGACAGATAGTAGATAATATAATGATGTTGATGGTGATATATAACAATGATGATGGTGATGGTGATGATGATGATCATAATGCATAAGATCTGTACCATTTACAATATAATATGTATAAAAATTATAGGTAGACATTCCACGCTGGCGCTTGCAATTTTCTCGCCTCTTCTGTTTTTCAATTTCTTACTAACTCGAATTCACAATCAAATATTTATTATTTCTTTTATATTTTTTATTAACTTTTGTTTCGTATTTGATTATATTGAACATTTTTTTTTGGTTAGTGAGTTTTTAGTTTTATAATGATATTCGTGCGTAGGATATGATTTCACACACGCACCAAATTGTCTTTATGCAATCAAAATTTAATGTTTAATGATTTATGTAATTTTTTTTATCGGACAAAATTGGTATAGTGTAAAGAAAATACAATGTTCGATACGCGATAAGTAATTATTTCAATTTAATTTTAATTTATTTAACTGCAGCCATAATAATGGTGCAACCAAATAGGGACTAATCACCGCAACATTGAATGGGGATTGCGGGTTTAACAATATCCTTATTTATACTCTGTATCCGAAATATTCCTATTAGAACAAATCTCTATAACAACAATAAAAATGCAACATCCAAGTCCATTATGGGTCTTCACACCATTCCAGTTTTATCCTAGACTTCTCTCGTCCATCCGCTTATCACTTTTTGAATTTCATTCCAAGGATACCCTTGTTATGTCCACCAAACCGCTCCCTAACGTATGACCGATCCATTGCTATTTATGTCTCCAAATTTGATTAGAAATTAAAATATTACCGAGGCTACAGTACTAATTGTTCAACATCCTCAATTATGCCGTCATTGATTTTAAACGAATTAGAACGTACACTAATTCCCAAAATTTTGTTTTCAACACGTTGATTCTATAAAACCGCAGCGAATATTATTACAACAATTGTATTTTCTTGTGCATGTCACATTTCGTATATTTGTGTGTCGCAGCAAGCAAATATTATCGACAAAAAAACCGAGGTAGTCAAGTCGATTGAATGGTCTCTATATATAGACAATACCACGAGAATTTGTATTAACGAATCTCTGTATACAGTGGGTAACGATAATTAATAATAGTGGTGAAAGGATACAACCCTGTTTTACTCCAGCACTCACGAATGGCTGTTTCAAGTCTACAGCATTGCAATACCTTATAACTGAATTCCCTATATATAAAGACCTTAATCATATCTATATATTAACTATAGAAATTGAGAAGTGAAGTGGATAGCCCATAATTCAACGCAAGAATTCGCTTTATCAATTCAATCTGACAATTTATCGCAGCAGAACAGCTATAGTTTGTTAATCGCATTCAGGTAAAAGAAACATGCTACCAACCCAACTTAATAATTTCATCCTATATAAACATGCAAGTTGATGCAAAATATTACCAAGTTTCTGACTTTCCATGTATGGGAACTGTTTGTTATAAGAAGAAAACCCGCATAAGGTACTGTGGGACGTGACAATTAAACTGAAATTAAAAAAGAATTTCAATAAGATTGGTACGCCAATCTATATATTAAAACGTGTAAAGATTTTAAGAGTAATTCAGTAGCGCAAAGTGGCTAGAACACATCCAGAGTGTGCTAATTCAATTCCGATACTTCCATCAGAAAAATGTTTCCGCATTTTTTATATTCAACATTTGATTCATATTGAATTGCAATCAGTTCGTTTATGAAATCAACAAGCGATTTATGTTTGAAAATAATATGATGACGCTATGCGAGAGATTAACAATGTCTTGTTCCACACGTAACGCTATATGGCGGAACGGTTTCATAAAAATAATTTGAATAAATAAACCAACTGCATCCATCGAAATTTAAAATGCAAACCAATTGGTGAATTTCCATATACTCATACACACAAACGGAGTAATTTGACTGCAATATTATAGATATATAGCCAAATACCGTATGGCTAGAGCCACTGTTATGGACGAATGTCTGAATAATCAAATCGCATATATATAAATAGTCCATTCGGTAGGAAGACCAAAAGGTATCGAAATAATGGTCTGATTTATTATGTCCCCAGAAATTCAACAACATTGTCAACTTTAAATTAGCGATGAACTGGATATTTTTTGATATTTGTAGTATATGTCACGCACATTCGTATGTGTATTTGAGGTGTTCATTGAAACGCTCAATCACCGGGTCATAACATTAACACCCAAAATGCATAAAAACATGTGAATCTTTATTCTCATGTGTTTTTGTGCATTTATACATTTTATCAAATTATTTTATATATTACTAGCGGCTTATATTGTTAGTTTATAGCAGAGCCAACACCAACAACAAATACACATAAATGAATGAAATATAACTTCGTTAATTTACCGGCGCATGAAATTATATATGGAATATATTTAAATATGCGAGGAGTATTTAAGTAATAAGTGAAAAGTCATGTGTATCCGGCGGTTTTTCGTTCATTAAATAATAACAAAAATATTATAGTCGTTTTATTTTTAATTTTTTTTTAGTTAGAACATGCATTTTTTGTTTGTTTGTTTGTTTGTTTGTTTGTTTGTTAGTGTGTGTGCGCGGGTGTTTCATTCATTTGTCTATTTCGGTGATATTTATTTTTATGGAACAAATTATTATAAATATAAATAATAAAAGTTCATACATATAGAAATACACACACACACACACATTGAATTATAAAATTATCCTGTGAAAAAAATGCTGGGAAAGTAAATTTTTTAATCAAATAAAAATGTACTCCTCGTATAAGAAATCACTAATCAAATGATTGTTTAATGTTTTGTCACATTGGAAGCGATTATTTATAAGTAAAAATAATGTTGTTGTGTATTATGTGAACCAAAACACAAATTATGGTCACTTACAATATAGGATTTGTTAAAAATATATGTCTAATATTAATAGGCAAAGGTTTATAATTATTTGGGTTTAGGTTTTAACATAAATTTTTTTACTAATTACATAATTTTCTTTCGCAAATACAATACCGTCGCGTATCTGACAATTATGTCATTTATAATCTTAGCTGTGATTCAATCGTATACAATGTTAAATGTTAAATAGATTAATTATGTAAATGAAGTTAAAAAATTAAAATAAAATATAGCGTTCTATATTATAATCTTATTGCAATACAAATATTATTATAGAAACGCAGGTTAAAAAAAATATTAAAAAAAAAACGAACAATGGTTAATTATTATATTTTTTTTTCCTATAATTTTAATTTCAATTTCATATATATTTTTAATACTAATTTGGTGCGATGTTTGGTGTACGAATTTTTAATACCAATTCTTATTAAGCCACATTCATTTATTCGACGACCGACGACTATGTGTGTGTGTGTGTGTGCGTGTTTGTGTATACATAAAATATTTTTTAGCACTTATTTATGCGTAATGGATTTATCTTCTAATTGTAATTGTACGTGATATCTACAATATATTATATGCATACCCATTGTCTCAAAAATTCCCTTGCTTACAGAAAATTTCCGACACTAGAGTTTACATCTATTTTAATTGGTGATATTGGTTATTACAAACACCCATCTGATGTTGTTGTCAACATTTCAAGACAATTCATTAGTTGGAAACCAAATTATTGCGTTGAAAACAATTAGTCCAAATACTATAGCGCGTCTGTACAAACCTTTTGAATCGAATTTATAACAGCAAAACTGATTTTCTTTTATGGCCAAATTAAGTTTTGAAGAAAATATTGTCGCAGCTATTTAATCCAGGAGAATATTGTGGTGGTCAGTGGTTAAGTGTTTTTCTTTAAAAAAAAATTGATAACATTTGATGATCGATTCGATGATAGGTTAAAATTCCAATTACGATATGGATACGATAAAGCAAACGTTTTCAAACAACCCAAATAATAGTTTTGAATAAATCATTCAATTTTTCAATATATATCATTTTCAATAATCGCCGACTTTGACCTTCCATTCCATCCAGCATCAGCATCATCATCATCATCATCATCAATGTGCTTGCGCGACAATTTTTTAAATAAAACTTTTTGCATCATTTCTGCAAAGTCTTGGAAATTGAAATGTTATTACACAATAATATGTTTTTGTCTAACAAGCAATATATTGGCACCATATAGATGTCACCTTTATGGTTTGTAAGATATTAAGTTAGATAATTTTCGAGACACAACGTGTATGTTTAATTAGTACTTTTGGATTTTCCAATGATATGATAAATTTATATATAAAATATATATCCGCATCAATATATGTAAATTGATAATTACTCAATGAATAGATTTCATTTATATTAAAAGTAGAAGTATTAAAAATGTGGGCAGCATACGACTGCACGTACATATTAATTTCATGACTAATTATATGGTAATACCAGTGATAGGAACATTATATTGATACAGGCTATGCATATAATATGAATATCCAAGGTAATAGACTGAACTTCGGCAATTACATTTCTGCATTATCATACGCCATACATACGATGGCTCGCCTTTCTCCTAACCTATGTATTCTTTATTATAAGAAATCCATGAATTTTTCTATATAGGAAAATTAATATACTCATCGTTTTTTGGCATGTGCTGTTCTCGCAGGAGCATTTTATATTTTAATAAATACACATTGCCGTTTCTATAAAAAGCAAGTTATTTTTATGAGTTTTTTTTTATGAGATGATAGAAAAAAACGGAAATATTAAATGAATTAAAGTGAAAATATTTGATTCATCAAAATTAATATGTTAGAAATGTTCCAGAAGTTAAACATATAATAATAATTCGGTAAATATATGCGATGCAGAAATGAATGTGGAGAAGGTGATGTTGAATTTTATCCTAAACCTCGTTGGTGTTAAAAATTGTATACAAAATTAAAAATAAACAATATGAATAACAACGAATCAAACTTTTTTATCGATCATTTGACCGCGACTATTATGCGGCGGTACGGTTAGTGTTAATAAAATATAAATAAATAATACACCTTTCTCATATAATATATTCAAAATTAAATTAAATTACTAAATTAATATCCATAACTAACAAAATATCTAGTATCGTATCGTAATATTTCCATAACAAATTGAATAATTTTTATACATATTTATTTATTTATTTATTTATTTATTTATTTATTTATTATTACATTGTTGTTTTTGTTATTATTTTAATATATTCTAATGTCAATGTTACCAATATCATTTTTTTAACTTTTAATATTGTTTTTGCTTTAAATATAAATTGTTGAAATATATGGTATTCGTATTGTTTGATTTTGTTTGTATATGTAAAATGAAAACAAAAAGTTTTATGTAAATAATCCATACAGTAAAAGTTTCGAAAATGAATCCCTGTGTAAAATAGAATCATACACTTGGTATTGTATATAGAACGCAGGCACCTGGATTTTAATGCCACATTTTCAGATTTTCGTCGCAGACAAACAGGAAAATATTATTGAAGAATAATTGTTGCATTCATTCGACAATATTTGACTTTGAATTGTCGACAACAGATAAGCGAAAATTTGCATTTGAATATATGAAAATCAAAAGTTGGTCTGTGGAAAAAAAAAATGTGTGGCTCGATCGATTGGTTTCTTTGAGTGGCCGGTTTTTTTTTTTGAAAATTATAAAAAAATTTAAAGAACATTTCGATTTTAGTGTCAACTTTATATGGAACAACACATGGATGAAAGTAAAATTATGATATGTTCCACATCGTGTTATCGTTAGAAAAGGTATAGAAAAATAAAATTGGTACAGAGACTTCAGAAAAATTTGGCTGTATCTGCGGCTGCAATGAAAAGACCACTATTCTAATTTTTTTATACGTTTTCCACAATATTTTTCCAACTGTTCACATTTCAATTGAACCGAATGAAGTTATATAAAGTTCGTAAATTAATAATTTACATCCTTTATAATTGAGATTACAAAATTTCTTGTAAATCGATCAAATGCCATATATATATAAGTATCAATTTGTGATCAAGAGAGAGGTACATCAAATAATTATTATACAAATTAACACATTAAAGGCAGTAGTCGTAGTACTACGATTTATTTCGACTATAGCTTAAAGGCGGGAGTCATAGTAATACGATTTATCTCGACTGTAGCTTAAAGGCGGGAGTCGTAGTAATACGATTTATGTCGACTGTATAGCTTAACGGCGGAAGTCGTAGTAATACGATTTATCTCGACTGTAGCTTAAAGGCGAGAGTCGTAGTAATACGATTTATCTCGACTTTATCCGCTTAAAGGCGGAAGTCGTAGTAATACGATTTATCTCGACTTTATCCGCTTAAAGGCGGGAGTCGTATTAGTACAATTTGCAACGACATTGCCCAATCCATGCGTCACTTTACATTTTTATTTAGTATGTTTTGTGGTTTGAAAAGCTGTTCGTCGGTTGTTCAAAATTCTACTTACAGTAAATTTAGAAATCCTTCAATTTCGGTTTCACGGCGAAAATAAAGATATATATGCAGACGATTTGTCTGACGTTGATTGAGCGGAAAGATAGGAGTTAGATATTGATAATAATGACGATAATGATAGTGATAGTTCTATACGATCTGTGAGAAGGACCCGAATTTTTCCACTACCAATTAGCGATGATGAACGTGAAAATGATTATGAACAAGAAATTATACATCAATGGACTGAAGTCGACATTCCACCTACCATAGAACCGAGGCGGGATGGTCGCCGCGTTACATAGCATACTTTCGTCAAGATCACCCGCCTTTAATGTGTTAAAATAAAGAACTATAGAGTGTGTGGTGAAGTTGATTATAAAATTATTATTAAGGCTAAGAAAATTTAGTGAACCCTTAAAATATATCAAAACACTCTGTCTATAATAATCAGGCCGATTTTTTCGGAGACTTTACTGTCCGAAATATAAAATAATAATAAGATTGTATATTTTTTGTATTTATATTATTATTATTATTATTATTATTATTATTATAAATAATATATTATTTAAATAAATTATTTATATATTAATAATATTTCATATATAGATGTCGTCGATCACACACACACGCACAAACAAATTTTTTTTTCATTTCGGGTCGATGATCTTTAAAAAAAAAACTATAACCAAATAAATAATAATTGAAATCGAAATTATCTTGTTTATTCCCACATATTTTGTTAAAACAATATATATTACAATACATTTTTTATACAATATACACACACATACACATACAATTTGTACTCGCACATAATTTCGTATATTAAATTTTTTGTGAGAAAAAGTGGTAAATTGTATTTTAATACACATATTTAATTAAAAGTATCGGTATATCTCAATAGTTCTGTTTTATTTAATAATAATAATAATGTTACAATTTTGTATTATACCAATATAAAATATTTATTAATTATAAACAGGTAAATTACGTAATGTTAAGTGGCAATGAAAAGTGTAATGAACAGGTAAACACAGCTATACGCATACACGGACACGGACACGGACGGACGGAACAAATAACAAAATTTTATTATGTAACCAACAACAGATAAAAAAGAACAATATAATTAACTATTTAAATATTACAATATTTATTAAAATATTTATGGAATTAATAAAGTTAATATCCGTTTGTTGTTTACATTCCGTTTAAATTTATGCGGTAACGTTCATAACAATATTATTTATCATTGCATTATAGATTCCCGCAGCTAGACACAAGAATAACCCCTCAATTTCATTTATTTATTTATTTATTTGTTTATTTATTTATCCACAATATTAAATAAGAATAAGGTACTCAACTAATAATATTCTACCTATATTGTATTGAATTTATAATAATAATAATAATAATAATAACACTCACCTCGACTAATGTAATTAATATCACGAATAAAGGTGGCGGACAACATGAATAATTGTCTGCATAATATTTCCGGTCCCGTTCCTCCGGAAGTACTTCCATTGCAATTACGTGAACCATTCTATTAAAAGAAAAAAAAATTTATTTAAATCATAATTATTGGGAAAAATGAGAATAAATAAATACACATGCATTAGTTCGTTACAACAAGAGACATATTAAATTATAATATCGTATTTAATTATATTTTAATTGTATATAATTAAACACGCACCGATAATAAAACAATGCCGCAGTGGTGGTGGGTGGTGGGTGTTGGGCGATGGGCTTACATTTTATTTTAAAACCAAAATTTATTTTTTGTACATATTAAATAGCAATAATTACAGACAGCCTTTATATTTATTATAGTTTGACTTAAACCTTTTGCACCCGCGAACATAAGAATTTTAAATATAAATTTTGCTACATCAAATTTATAGCTTATCATTCAATATCGGACATTGTTAATCTTTTCGGTTGCAGATGTAGACCGGCGGTCAGCGCCAGAAATTCTAGTTGTTTTGTTAAACAAATACGTGAATATTTATGAAATGGAAATGGAAATTAGCAATGCGTTCGCAATATAATATATATTGATAGAACCATAATTAGTGATGGCGTAAGAATAGGATTGAGCCGAAGAGGTAAAGAAAAAAGGTAAGTAAAAATAATTGGTATACGGTTAAGAAGTTAATTTAATTTTGAATGAAAGGGATTGTTGATGGAAACAAAAAAATTAACGTATAATAAAATACAAAAACCTTTAACAAAAAAAGGGGGCAGTAATGTTAAAGAGTATAGTCTCTAATGCCTAGGTTAATTATAGGTAAACCATCAAATTGAAAGATATGATTGGTTTTTTAAATTAAAAAGTGAAATAATTCTGTTATAATCGTCAGAAGGATTCCTTATAAACAAATCTTTACAAATATATACTTTAATAATTATACAAAATCAAAGCTATTCATATCAATCCCCATTCTAAAGCCAAACACAATACACGGGGTCAAAATTAAGTGGACGACTTTTTCAGCTATAATTCACATTGCTATATATCGTTTAATATTTCTAATATCGCCTATATTACCTTAACCTTTTACTTTAATAACTTTATTTAATTTTATTGACATGCTATTCGTATTATTATATGTTCCTGCACCTTATATTATTCGGATCCGCACACAGCACATAGTTCACAAATTTTAAAATAACTCTTATTTCGTATTCCGGCTGCAGATTTCTTCGTTAACTCACTCGTACCGAATATTTTGCATGCGAAACATAAACAAAAATTATGTTAATAAATATTAACAAATTACCTGTTAAATAATGGTGAATATTCAAATAAAATATGAAAATCGTTTTCTGAACAAATTTCTCGATCACGATGATGAACAGCACACTTGAAACTGCGCGACCTTTTGCCGCTCATCTGTAAAATAAAGTGTGGAGATAAAAAAAATTAATTAATTAATTTTTATACAATAATGTAAATTGAAAAATAATAATATTAATGAATGAAAATTTAGACATATTAAAAAGTATTTAATCTTTAATTCCAAAGACGACGACGGTTGGTTGTGATTGTAACCGCCAACAAAATCAATAAATATGTGTAAGTAAACATTCGTACAGATTAACATCGCAAATAAGTTACACATAAGATTCAATATTTTTTCTATACAAGCATTTCCTGTGCAATAATTTGGCTATGAAAAGATATTATTAGAAAACGAAGGTATCCACAATACACATACAACCTCAGCCCCAAAAATATTGAGAAAGGCTTTGTAAAATATAGAACACGTAGCGCGGTTAGTTACGTGATTTATTTATGTTTAGTGTGACCTTAACAATAACATTTCCATCAGTGGAAGTCAAAATACAATGTATGCAGTTACAAGTGTTTTTGTGAATCTATTGAAAAATTAATTAAAAAAACAACAAACTAAAATTTGTAAAAATGCTACTTTAATAATATACTTAAAATAGCGTATATTATTAATTGATGATGAAAAGCACAAGTTTTTAATTGAAATAAATGATTCCCATAGTGGACATAGAAGCTACATAAGTGATGATGAACGTTCAGGTCGTCGACCATCTCAAATAATTTACTGAAGAAAACATTAAAAAAAAGTGTGTGATTTCGTGAAAATTTCTAAGAAATCGAAATGGAGCTTGGAATACCGAAAACAAAAATTCATAGAATTTTAACTGAAAAAATTGGTCTACCAAAAGGTGATTTGAAAATTTTTTCCACATCCAATTACGATGACAATCAAAAATTGAACCGATTTAAATATTGTAAAGACATTATCAAACATATTTGTGAAGTGAAATTATTATGACTATGGTGACGAAACATAGTGTTTCAAATACTAACCGCAGATACTCAACGTCAAAGTGCTATATATATGACGATCACCGCAGATGAATGAAATACGAATTTTTCGACCGATGCACAAAAACTACTGTCACTTAATGCATTGTATTTTGGATTACACTGAAACAAATTCTATGAAAATTTGACAGTTTGTTAAGGCCACTACGGATTTTTATAAATTATAAAACCATTCTCATTATTTTTTTGCGGTCAAAGGATGTATACGCTTTTGAACAAGATTACCCGTATGTTTCAGAGCAGTAATTTTTCGGCCACAGAGGAATCATGAAAATATGATTTGTCTATTTAGTAGAGGGTGTATAAAGTGGTTTCGAGTGGTATACGATAATAATTTGCGGACACATATAGCAAAAATTTAAAATTTAAATCAATAATCTTCTGTAATTTTGTTATATATTTAGTTCGTTAATTAATTAATATAAGTTTTAATTTGTGAAACCGGCGGGTATTAACCAGACGCAACAACATACTGCGTTAAGAGTTATGATTCATATGTGGTTAATTTTTTTTATTTTTTTTTCTATACAAATATCTGTGTCAAAGTATTTTCTTTTTATCATTTCATAAAATAACAAATCATATCCGTAAAATAATAACAATAAAATTATATATTTTATCATATTTTATTATTTACACACACACACACACACACACATGGTAATGTTTAACATATTTTTCCTATCAACAAATAATTTATTATTATTATTATTATTATTATTATTCAATAACATTAAATATATTATTATTTTTATATTGTTTAAATATTTATTATTCTGTATTTGTGTGTAAATATGTAAAAAATAAATATACCTATAAAAATAATAATAATAATAATAATAAAATACATATATTGCAAAACTGTCGAAGTCGCGGCGCGGCGCCCGCAGTTCATACATAATACAAAAAAAAAATAAAATACACATCATATTTGTGAAAATATTATAATACAATATTAAAATCTAACATACAATATATGAAAATGTATCTCAAATGTATACCTTTAGTTAAGACTTATGCACAAAATATATGGAAATAAAATTAATAAAAAAAAAATACAAACATTCATAACAAAGTAATAAATAAAAGATGCAAGGATTTGAAATTTTTCGTTCCAAAAGCTTATACCAACAAAAAAAAACACCAAGCACCATACAACAAACAACGCGCCAGCAAGAGTAGGCTCAAAAACATAATAAGTAATGGAGTAATGCATAAAAATTATTTAATTTTTTACAAAATATTTGTGTAGGTTGTGTTGCTTTAAAATTATTATTATTATATTTTATTTGAATTTGTTTTCAAATGGTTTTTTTTGTGTAAAAACATAGAACAAAACTGAATAAATAAATTTACAAGAGACTGACTGAAAATTTAATATACGATAGAAATTTAGTGACAATTGCAATATTATTGTTATAATATCGCATCGTTGCCGCCGCCGTCGTCATCATCATCATCATCATCATCATCAAATCACACAGCATAAAAAATAGTAACATATTTATGTATAGATGAATGAAAATAAATTTAAACAAAGTACCTTTCACAACATAATTTATGTTCACAATAATATTTTATAGCATATATTGCATTGCATATTACAGATGGGATAGATATAATAATAATATTTATGCGTATATTCCCTGGAAACAATGAGATTCGACAAAAAAATTCGAATGGTTGATTTTCTCAATTGAAAAGTTTAACGTTAAATCATAAATTTAAAAAACAATTTAACGTAGGTGTAACACACACACACCTACGTAACCTTTCACAAAACGCTGCACTTTTTACAAGAACTTTCCGATTTTTACCATTTATTTTTTTAAGAAAATCAAATTAAATTGATAGGTAAATCTAAAGTGGAAGTCGAAATATATGTAATTTTTGCAAGTTCTTGCAAAAAGTGTTTTTTTTTTTTACGGAAGTTACTGTGACGTGACAACTTCTGTAGCTGTGACTAAGTAAGTGGAAGAAGTTGGATAAGAAAATGTAACTTTTTAATGTATTCCATATAATTGAATAACGTCAATAGGCGTTATCTTTTTAATTCAATTTTCGTTGTTATTTGATGCTTCCCCAAAACAATTTTCATTTGCATTCGAAAATATTGATGCTTGCGATATGATGCGAGAGATGTGGCGGGATTGCATGATTCTCATCATGGAAATCAAGCAGTATAGTTTGGTTGGTAGAAGGGGACGAAAATAAACCAAAATTGCTTGTTTGATTCGATATCACCCCCAAAATATTTTCAACATTACAAAGTATTTTTTCTTAATTTTTGAAAATAATATTAATTATAAATTACTAAATTAGTTACATGGTCAAAATAATTTAAAATTGAATATCAAACCTGAGATCTCTATCCACAATAAGACAAGCGACTTTCATTCATTTTACGATCCCATATATACGAAACGATTATAATTTCCTTGTTATTTAATAGAAACTATATTAAATTAAAGTATTGGTAAAACCACCACATCAACACAATGAATATTGTATGATTTTAAAACCATATCAAAAACATAGCAAATTAAAATCCACTAAAAAAAATTTAATGTGAAAATAATAATCATTCTTCAACAAAGCTTTACCATCACAATCAATAGGAAAAAGTTGGAGAAAAATAGTTTATACGATCGTAAATAGTTTCAATTTAAAAAGTTTAAATTAAACAACATATAGATGTGTAACCATCATTTCGAATTTGGGAGCGTATCGCAACTTGTATATGGGATTGTATAAATAAATGAAAACCGTTTTCGAATGATTTATGGACGATGATAGTGACCAGAATAGATTTTTTGAAAGTTTGTAAATAATTAATTAAATTTTCCAGCAAAATCATCGCTATCGATCGATTCACAGATTTTGACAACAAACGTTTGCAAATTCGTTTGTTTGTAGGGTGTTGCTATAACCATTGAATTTATTATGTTTTTACATATTACAATTTATGTCATAAAATTGAGTTTATTGGCTTTTGAATATAATCAATGTATTTAATAACACATAATATAAAATACGTGTACGCATGTTCTTTGTGCTGTGGTAAATGATAGTAATTATATAAAAATATTTATATTATTCCCAGTTTCAACCTGTACATAATAAATTTCATCAAAATTGGATGAGAAATAGTTCAAATTTGGGTCAGGTTACTGAAAATAAAAAAAAACATCTTAGAAATATTTTCCAGAAATCTTTAGGAACTAACGATTGTATTGGACTATATATCCAATTCTCAATGTTCATATACCAAATGTCATGAAAATCGTATGGAAAATAGTCTCGTTGAATTCCGTCTTCGCGAATTCCTGTGTGTGACTATCGGCTTTGCAGAAACTTCATAATAATTGCTTGTATTACTGCACACACTCAACTTATATTCCAAATTTTATCAAAATCATATGAAAAATGACAAAATATGTCACAACAATATATAAGAATTCACTCGCTATGGTAAAAAAAAAAACGACCTCACATAACTTCTGCAGCATATTTGTTTAGTAAGTTTTTACATCAACATATACATACAGTGATGAAATAGAGCCGCGAAATTAAGATCATAAATGAGTGTACATGTAAACATTATCAATAAATAATTCAAATCAATTTGTACACCAAAATTTATAATATTATCTTATTTCATTGCAGTGAAAATATATAGATTAAAAAACATCTATATATCGAACAAAAAATCATCGTCAGATAAATAATTGTTTAGTCTATGATCAATCAACAAATAACCCAACAGTAAGTAATAAATTTTATTTATATATAAATGATTTTTTAGTCCATATGTTTTCTGGCGGGTTTCGAATTGTGTGTGTGTGTGTGTTTGTGTATATATTGTGTACCTGTAAAAAGGCGAATGTTTCTCAATTTAAAATATGTTAATTTTGTTAAACACTCTAATATACGAATTTGTAGTATAAATTGTATATATGAAATACTGCAATAATTTCATTTCATTTTCAAAAAAATATATCAATAGCGTACATTAAAAGTTCAATTTTTCTGAATATCACATAAAAAATTACAAAAATTGTATACTAACAAAAAAATAAAGAGGAAAATTCACGTGTAGATTTTTTTACAATCAGTAGGGGGAATTCCGTTTTATCTCAACATACATCATATGATATAATCCCATCTAATGTTGGACGATTATATTTAACTAAATTTAAAATTACGTATATATAGACGAGCAGGTACAAAATATATGGTATATTATATGGTTTATTACAAATTTTAAATGTATATATTGGGTCTATAACTAAGTCCTGGGGATAATCTGATAGGTGTTGTAAGTAGTATTGCTTGTACGCAGTCTGTAGTGGCAATATTTCGCTATTGTAATTGTTGAATCCAACTTTCATATTCAGTATATGACATTCAGTTGAAGTGTAAACATGTAATTTTTTAGTTGATTAAAAATTGAAAATGTTGTACCAACAAAACAGCATTTGCGGGAAGTAATGTTAAGTTATTTTATTCCCAAGAAAACAGCAGCAGAAACTTATCGTTTTTTGTTACAAATTTATGGTGAACATTCAAAACTTTGTTGTGAGTATTGGTCTAGACGGTTTAAAAATAATGATTTTGATGTTAGTGATAAAGAACGCGTTGGAGCACAAAACAAATTTGAAGACGAAGAATTGGAAACTTTATTCAGTGAAGATCCATGTTAAAAACGGAAGAAGAATTAGCATTGGCATTAGATGTTACCCAAGCAAGTGTTTCCAAACGTTTAAAGAAGATGGGAATGGTCCAAAAGCTATCGCATTGGGTACCACATCAATTGACGGAAAGACAACAAGAAAATCGAAAAACAATGTGTGAAATTTTGCTTCAAAGACATTCAATTTTGGATCGAATTGTGATTGGTGATGAAAAGTTTATCCATTACGATAATCCAAAACGTCCGGAAGCATGGGTGAAGACAGGTAAACCAGGTCCATCGACACCAAAACGAAATATTCATGGTTCTAAGGTTATGTTGTGTATCTGGTGAGACCAGCTTGGTATAGTGTACTATGAGTTGCTTAAACCGGGACAAACCATCACTGCACTGATGAACGTTACCGAGAGCAATAAATACAATTGAGCCGAGCATTGCATCAAAAACGACCAGAATATGTCAACAGACATGACCGTGTGATTCTGCAGCATGATAATGCTAGACCACACGTTGCCAGACCGGTCAAAGAAACGTTAGAAGTACTTGGCTGGGAAGTCCTACCCCACCCGCCATATACACCACACAATGCTACATCAGACTACCATTTGTTCCGGTCGATGCAGTCAGCGGTTCAATTCATACAAAGATATAAAAAAATTGTTGGATTCATGGTTTGCTTTAAAACCAAAGAAGTTCTTCTATGAGGGAATCCATAATTTGCCACAAAGATGGTCATAAGTTGTAGCTTCAGATGGCAAATACTTTGAATAAAATATAATGTACCATTTATTTTCAAATAAATGTGTTTTTCTTACCAAAATATCCGCAAAACTTAGTTATAGACCCAATATTTAAATTACCTACCTATGCCCAACGCATATATATAAATATATTCAATAATTTTTCAATTGGTATAATGCCAATAATAAAGAAAAATAGAAGACGAAAAAAAATAAAAACTACGTTATAAATATAAATATAACAAACAAAATTGATAAATAAAAATGAACTATTAGTTCATATGGGAAAATAACTATTTGTTAATCTTTAGTTAGTTAGATCTATATATTTGTTTTAATCAGTTGTTCTTGTGTACACATAAATATAATTATTAAATATATACAGTTTCTAACTTTAGTACTCGCACGCAACTCATCGCAAACATTGACGTCAAAATTAATGCTTTGTAATTCATTATCAGACCCTGCCCAAACAATCATACCTTTATTTTGCTTACCGCTTCCACTTTCTTCCGTCTACCATATACCCAGCTTTCTATTACCACCCCAATAAAAGACATTTTATTCCTTACACGTCCTTCTTACGTCACATGTAAACATTTCTAAAAATTCTTTAATTATTATGTAATCATTTCTGATGTAAAATTTTGTATACATTTGAAGCTCCAAATTATCACTTTTAATATATGCTATGCAAAATCGATTCGAATGATATGAGTATTGTAAGTTCATCATACTATACCTCCCGCCATATTATGAATATAACAAATTTTCATTCCTGATTATAGATTTTCAACAGTAAACTGTGATATAAAGATTCGTAAAATTCGGGATGGGAAGACATTGACTGCGGATAGGTTAGGTTGGGTTATAACGCTATGGGGGTATGCAAGTAAATAAGATTATAGATTTGTCAACATAAAATATTGTAGGATGGGGACAACCATCGAATAAGGATTATCTTTAACTAGAAACCATACCGGAACCGGTCGAATTTTATGTAAATTTATGTATTTTGTAGTATCTTCTATATTTAATCATATCCACAATTGGTCAAATGACCGATTAATACGACATTGGTATATATGTTACATGACGGTTTATGCGGTTAGTGTTAACTATATAAAAATCACACGCAATCGCTTGCGTTATACAAGAAAAAGGAGGTTGTTTTTGGTGAATTATATCTATACATTAAAAATTCTCTATACACAACATTTAAAATGTGATAAAAATTGTATTGTACACAATGTTTTATGCGTTGATTTTGGGAAAAATAAACGATCATAATGACTAATTTTGTATTTTAAGTGCTTAAGCTTATAAAAACTTTAGGTCATCGTTATCTTTTTATATACAGATTTTATATTAAGGAATTTATAATTTAAAAAATTGTGAAATTTCAAATAATCATCATTAATTTTGAAGAAGAAGCAGAGCATTGATAAAAAGAACGGGGGAATCTTTTTTTACTTGTGTGCTACGACCTCTACAATTCTACGACAATGTACCTGTAGGACGATACAATCTCTTCCTATCCTGTATGGATTCCCTTGTAATATCCAACACAATTGATTTGCAATAACAATTATTGTTTGTTTGTATTTCTCGTTTCATTGTCATTAACCGCCAATTGTCACGAAAAACAAAATTCTTCAAAGGAACATTTATTTACAAAACAAAATTATACGCTAAAATACAGACGTTCAAGGTAGAGGAGCACATGCAAGTAAAATTTGGTGTCACCTTTTTCGCAATTTGGCAAATTTTTGAATGTATTATTATATTTATTCTATTTCATTTTTATATTCCTTACCGCCCCATTCGCGCCGCCTAATAATAATAATAGTTATTAATTAATAAGTATTGGTGGTGGTGGTGGTATTACGTAGTCCACACAGTGGACCCAAGTGAATACTGAAGTGAGTAACTGTATGGATATAAATATATATTTTTTAATATTTGAAATAAGGTTTATCCACATATATCTAAAACAAAATACATATATACCTTAAAATATACATAAATATTTATTTAAACAATGACGTACTTTCACATCCTGATCAAATTGTTTTATAATTTATATATTATTATAGTTTATTTTTGTTGTGTGTGTGTGTGTGTGTGTGTGTGTCTGTCGGTAATATATTTATATAATTTTTTTTCATTTTTATATTGAAATATTGAAAAAGGTAAAAATTATAATATTAATAATAATTATTTCAAAACAAAAAAATTACGCACCCTACACGCGAATTTGCTGCGGTAACAACGCATCTATTGTGGTGGCTGCTTTAATTAATTTAAGTTAAAGTTAAAATTCTATACGACAGTTTTTTTTAGCAAAAATACAAAGCATTAAGTGTGACGACAGTAGTTTCTATGTTTCTTGATCATTTCAATAGTCTGATGGCAACTGATTTTATGAGTTTAAAACAAAATTTAATATTAGTTTAGAAGTTCTGTGTGTGTGAATCCGATGCCTAATATAATATGTGAGAATATAGTTTGAGAGCAATAACTTTGATTGTAAACAATGGAATATCATGAAATTAAAAACACAATATCATTCAAAGATTTGTCTTGCCAAACAATCAATATCACACATATAGAGCGCTTTGGTAAAATCCGTACGGTTAATATATATATAAAAATTTAACTTACTTAAAACGTTTATACATATTTATTTTTGGATTATAATTTAATATTCAAATAATACATAAAAATTAAATTAATTTAGTAAATAACACGCACCTGTTTTTGGAAAATTATCAATTACTCTACTAATTCATAGATATTCTAAACTAAATTGAAAATATGTATAAAAAGAATAAATTGTTGTATATAATTTATTGATTGATCACACGTTTTTATGCTTTTATTCTCTGTTTAACCGAACGCAAAGAATCATAAAAGACATAATTTAATAACCAAAATATAAAAAAAAACGTATGGTATTTTTATTATGCAAACATTTAACTAATACATCTGTAATTCATGGTCTGCGAGCAATAGTACAAAGAAAATTCATTTAAGAAGGTATAATATTAAATATTTTAATTATGTAAACATTAAATTCCCTTACAGAAATAATAATAATAATAATAATCTTAATGTAAATATAATCATAAAAAAAAAATGAAACACACACACACACACACACATTAACTAAAAAACTATAAAATACATATTTATTTAATTAAGTCATTTAAAAAAATTTCACATATTATATCAATTATAAAATACATAAATGTTGTTGTGGTTGATGTTGTTGCTTTTTTATGAGCACATAAAATGCTTTTCTTTTCGGTTTAAATTTCTTCGTTTATGTGTCAACGCAAAGGTAAAGTTAAATTACCGCAATATTAGAGTTGTGTTTGTTGCCCACAAATTATTTATTAATTTCAATACGTACACCACCCGTTCGGTCCCGAAAATAATTAGAATTGCTTTATAATAACAAATTGACAAATGTTCATGACATTTCATTCAGTGGTAAGCCAAAATATAATGGATTTAGTGACTGTAGTTTTTGGTGGGTCAATCGAAAAATGGGTTTTTGTTTATCAACGGTGATTGCCATTCACTACTTTGACACTTAGTTTGTCTGGTTTGTATTGAAAACACCATATTTCATCAGCAATTACAATAGTTTTTCAGAAGTTTTTTTTCACTACGAGTATGTTTTCATAATGTTTTCACAATTCAGTGTAAATTTCTATTATCATTTAATTGATGTGAAACAAAATTTGAATACATCAATTTTTTTTTTCAATTACAATTCAATGAATTTTGTTGTTTGTTCAGTATATTGTCCAAGTTGCATTTTTGTATCAATCTCTTTGAAGATTTGTTAGAAATTTTCACGAAATCAAGCAATTTTTTAATGTTATCTTCATTAAATTGTTTTAGTATTGTCTACCTGAATGGTTTATGGTATTCTGGTTATTATAACTTATCTGCTTTCTGTAAATCGTTTATGCCACCATTTTTAAAAAAAGTTGTGCTTTTAACATACAATTAACATCATCACGATAATTTTTAGCAAATCATATACGTTTGAGCTACTGTGGGCTAATCACTTGAATTATTGAAACATCTATATTTTGTTAATTGCAGTACAATTGATGAATTATTAGAAATTCCCATGTGTAGTAATTTATCAACTTGACTGTATAATGAATGTTTTATAGATACCATAAAATTCACTTGGAGTAATATTACTTGCTAATGTATACGTTTGAGTAGGATTTTTACCAATTTTAAAACAAAATTTAATATTGGTGGTTTTGTTTTTATATTCTTTTTTCGATTGATGCACAAAAATTTCTGTCTCTTAATGCATTCGATCTTTTGGTTCCCATTGAACGAAATATCGTGGGAGATCGTGTAAAGATCGTTTCACCATTCATAAATCAATTAATCTCAGCTAACAGATATGGCATTACGGGTTCTATATATGTATTATGAAAACCATTCCGGTTATTTTTAAGACAGATGGTATACAAAATATTTGTTTTAATTACAAAATTAGATATATTTGATTGTACAAATATCTCACATTCTCAAATCGACTAATATATGATTTTAATTGAATATAAATTATTTTTTATAGTTAAACAATATCTCTTCTCCATACCATAAATGGTTTAAAAATAAAATCAACATAATTTAATTTTTGGTTTTTTTTTTTTGGGTTAATTAAATAGAAAAAAACAAACTTTCCTTACATAATGCGGTTGCGTTCACAAACGATGACTATAGAAACAAAATTATTATAATTACTATTTATGATGGAAAAACAACAATTACAGTTTTATCTCTATATCCATATTACCAGATATGTAAACACACACACACACACACAATTAAACAATTCAGTTGTCATATAATTTATAATAAAAATATTTCGTTAAATAAATATCATAAATTCATTATCAAAATAGACACACAAAAATTCAACTACATATTTCTAAATATTTGTGTAGAAAAAAAAATGATTATAAAAATTAACAAAATAACGCGCTTACTTAATATTATATTAAATATTAATAATACCATAAGTTTTAATTAATATAGGATGATTAAGAAAATAGAAGACTTTTAATGCATTGACTTTTATTGACTTTTATCATCATAACATTTAAAAGAATGACGAGTTAATTTTGACGTGAACTGAATTTAAAATATGTTTCTATGTTCTGTTTGTATTATTTCTTATTCTATTCAAATTTTATGAATAATTAATATTTACTATTAAAATATAATAATTACGTATTTTAGAGAATAAAGACAAATTATTTTATTCAGAATCAATTCAATATTTATTGACATTATATAATTTAAAAATATCATTGTCGTATTCATAATCTTATATATAAAGTTAATTTTCCATCCGCAGGAAGGATTACAGAAGAATTGACATAATATTACATTTAAAATTAATTAAAATACATGAGTGCGGCTAAAAAGTATTTTACATAATAATTTTGATTCAACAAAATTACTTTATAATAGAATTTAATTGGAATAAAGTCCTGTTAATCGATGCTAATTTGATCAGTTTTCCAATGTCACGATGACAATGGAAAACTGGAACCCATCGATGACCACCTAAGATCGTAAGAATTCTTCAAAAAATAATTAGTTAGTCAAAAGTTCAAGTGTAAATCAACTATAAACGATATACTAGCTATAGAGCTTTTATACATTGGGAATATTAATAGGAACGACGGAGCCGGGACCATTACAGAGAATGGGTAAGATAATAGTTTTGACCAGATTATTTCATTCAAATCAAAAACAATGTTTAGTTATATTAAATTATTTTTATAAGAAAATCGGATATATTATTATAAACTCGAGAGCAATCCTATAGGGAATATTTTTTACTTCAACAATTTAGGTGGCCGAAGGAGTGGCACATATATATATATATATAGTCTTATCACTGGTATACATCAACTTTAGTATTTATCACTAACTAAATACTTCAAAGCAATATAGTCGGAAATATTCTAATTACCCTATTGATAATATTTTGGTCGTACAAGGAAACACAACACAACAAATAGTTATTAAATTAAATACTCAAAATTTGAAAATACAAGAGAACAAGTTAAAAGGACACTACAACAAAATCTATTGTGAGCATTTGTGTCGAGTTATTTAAATAATTATTTTTTTTTGTGGATCGCGCAACAATTATTTATTTTTGTGCAAATTTCTTCAGCTAAAAATATGATTTCTATTATTCTGGGATAAAATATAGAAAGATTTCTTCGAAAAAATAGCTAATTCGAAATTGTAGCGATCCTTCCACAGGACCAATACTGACTGGAATATTTTATGTGTGCCAAAAAAATATATATGTATCACATATTCACACATATTGTTGCGGGAGAGGAGGGAGTGATGCGATCAACATCAACATGCCGCCCAATCATATGAATTCACCCGAAAAATATATAACGTTCCCAGTAATACCATTGGAAACATTACATTATAACGAGATTTTAAGTGCAAGGTATATATACAACATTAATACGTCCAATATTAACGTATGGGTCGGCGGCTTGATGCATGACACAGAACCAGGAACAATTACTTCGGATTTTCGAACGTAATGTACTCCGTGGCATATTTGGTTCCGTCAAAGAACAGAATGGTTGGAGGCGAAGATACAATTTTGAATTAGACAAGTTGTACACGGTCAACCAAATATTGTCAAAACAATTAAAATCAATAGATTGAGATGGCTTGGAAACATAGTACGAATGGAGGAGGAGCGTGTGCCGAAAAAACTGTTAAATAGTAAACCAGAAGGTATAGAAGGTGAGCAGACCTAAGGCGAGATGGCTAGATGCAGTAAACTGTGATATATAAAGATCCTTAAAATCCGCGGGATTGAAAGACAGTGACTGCGTATAGGTCAGGTTGGAAAAGCGTGTTCGAGAAGGCTAAAACCGCACCTGGGTTGTAACGCCATGGAGTAAGTAAGTAAGTAAGTAATACGATTGGAAATATTTAGATTTTATGGAAGTTTTCAAAATGGGTAAGAAAAAGTGATGATTTGCTCAAAAGCCAAATCTTTTAAACTTATCATTTCGTTCTAATTCATGTAATAATGACAATTGGAAATAAGTCGTTATTTATGATTTGCTGCAGGTTAGTAAAACTAATGATTTTGATCACATATCATTTGATCGAATTAATTTACATTTTCCCTTATAACATATGTTTTGTGGTTTTATATACAGTATACCCCGTAACTCTATACCGCATATATGTCAATGGATACCATATGGAATTTTACAATTTTATTGACAGAACTTAACACAACTGACTTATTATCATCAACAACAGCAATAACAAAATACCGAGTAATATTTAAAATTATAAATTAAACTCAATTAATTTTGTGTAATATTTATACGACGATTATTTCATATTATTTTAACCATAAAATAGATTCATTCTGCACATAATTTACATATATTTTATTTTGTTATGGTTATAATATTTATTTCATCTTAAAACAAAGAGGATTTCTTATTATTTAATATGAATTAAAAATTAACTACACTTGAATAAATATACAATGTGATGTGATACAGCCAATAATACATATAAAAACTCAATGTTGCAATAACATTCGGAAAATATATGTATTAAAAATTAAACTATATAATTATATTTATAATAATAATAATAATCATAAAATAAGTGTGGGAATATAATCTGTACGTGTGTATTGCAAGCATTATTATTATTATTACATTCATATGCAAATATTAAATGTATTCAATAGCCGATTCCGATGAAAATTCAATTGTTTTTACATTTCGATAATTTATGTTTCTCTTTATAAAATGACAAGCGTAACATATAACAAAAATACATATACTTAACTATAATATAAGTTTAACATTAAAAAAACCTATAACTAGTACTCAACACATGATTCAAATGTTGTATTATATACAGGGTGTCCCAATTTTCGACGGCAATACGAAAACACTAGATTCTCTGGGTCATTTTGCGTCGAAAATATCATATAACATTTTGGCCGATTCGACTTCGGTACGAAGTTACACACAAATAACCAAATTTTCAATGAGACCATGTTTTGCACTCTACTCCCATAAATAGAAATCCAATGGATTTAAGTCTGCCAATCCATCTTTGATAAAAGTTTGCGTCCAGTCAGCATCTAAAATTCCCTCCATAGTGCACTGGGCCACCATCATGTTGAAACCACATCTGCACTCGTTCAAAGATGGAGTTCAAAAATGGAGTAGCCCATAAGGGCCAAGTTAAAGAGACTTAAATCCATTGGATTTCTATTTATGGGGTTGCCTTAAAGAAAAAGTCTATGCAACTGTGATTAATTCACTTGAAGAGTTAATTCAGCGTAGTGAAGACTGTATTCAAGACCTTCACCACAAGCAACAGCAAACACTTAGATTGGTTCGGTCTATTGAAAAGCATTGTTGTATTCGAGCTGAAGGAGCACATTTTCAGCAATTGCTTTAGGCTTTGTTTGTTTAAAACTGTGGTGATATGCGTGCGTGTGCTTTCGTGGGTTTATGTGTGTGGGCCTTTGTGTGTGAGATCGTTTGTGTGTGTGTGAAGGTTTGTGTGAATGCATAGGAGTGTATGGAATCAATTATCGGTCACGTCCGTATTGTTGGTTCTGGATAAAATCAAAAAAAGATAAAAATGTTTCCATAGCGAAAATCAATTTTATGCCTACATCGTTGTAGTTATTTGTGTATATCTTTTGAACCAGTTGAGACCTATCGTAATGTTATAGCTTAAACGAAAGCTTATGAATGTGGCAAGTTTTTAAACTTATACCGAAAAAAATGTTTCATCATGTTTTTTCGATTTATGCTTGAACAAACTTTCAAAAAGAAAATAGCGTTCAGCTAATTGTCAACATTCCTGTAAGTATCTGGATAACCACATGTCCGAATTGCCTTATCTTAACGTCAAATTAAAGATCTCGGTATGCTAATGCTAATAGTGTATCAAAAATTTAAAATCGAATAATTAGTTATTGAGATATTGATCCCAGTAGAGTGCAAAACATGGTCTGATTGAAAATTTGGTTATTTGCGTGTAACTTGGTACCGAAGTCGAATCGGCCAAAATGTTATATGATATTTTCGACGCAAAATGACACAGAGAATCTAGTGTTTTCGTATTGCCGTCGATAATTGGGACACCCTGTATAGTAAAAATATTATTAGAAATTTTCCTTATAAACTTTAGTTTTATTTATTATTTATAATATTATTACATAGCCACAGATAGGTGTACCAACGAATAAATATATAAATAACACATACAATACAGCGGAACCTTTACTACATGTAAATTGTATCGCGTAATTATATCCTACACAATTTGAAATACCTATAAAATCGCCTTAACCAACCAACAATAACCCATTTTCATCTAATATCATCATAACCAACACACGATCGCATAGCATTGCTAAACTAAATTGGTAAACAAAAATTATCATTCAATTGTACAAACACAATTTCATTCAAATTAGCCAGATGATTACACATTTTGGTTCATAGATCTGCTCCGAGTATCTAGCTTAATAACATGAAAACGGATATACGTGTTGTAGAAATTAAAATATCCAATTTCATCAAGATTTGTCAACAGATCAACCCCATATTACAATCTGCATAACAGCACTGATTATCAATTACAAATGCATTATAGTATCACTATACTATGACGAAAAATTCAATCTTAATTCATTTCAAAAATATAATTATCGTCGAGGTAAAGAAATTCCCGAAAATCAATTGTAATGGTTATTGGAAATACATGTAAAATCTCACTCCCAACCAACACACCAAATTCAGACAGACTGAATCACATATCGATCAATTAAAATACATACAATAATTTTTCGATTGCCGCCTCAATTTTGTCTGATGATCTATGCATTGAAATTATTAATTGTAATAAACAAAGTCACCACAACAACAGATCGCATAGACTATCAAAAATTATCCCATTATAAATATGTTAAAGTTGTATCAGTAAAGCTCAAAAAATAAATACCAAAAGGAGAATCATTGTGCTGCATCATCGTCATCAACGCATCATATTGTTATTGAATGTTGGCATACCACATGGTTTATTTCAAACATCACCTATAAAAGTTTCTGAAAATATCCATATATATATGAAATCTGTCTGATATTCTGATCCTTGTTCAAATTACAATCATACATATTCTCTATAAATACAGATTACGTATGATAGAGGCTATGCTGTATATATTTATTATTATACGATGTTTTTTTTTAATTATATTACAGATATTAATATAACATGAAGAAACCTGCACTTATACTATTTATATAGTTAATCCACATATAACATATTATTATTATGTATTTGGATTTGCCATGTGTAAACGATTCGCAATCTATAAAACTTATTTAATATTTAAATAATTAAGTGTTGATGGTTAATTTGATTTTAAAGTTCCATGAATATTCATCATATGCGGTGAATAGAAATATTAAATATAGTATATACAGTGGACTCTCCTCTATATACGTGTGTTAAACTATTACATATGTTTGAATTAAAGAATTTTGTTTGGATGCGTTGCAAAGTCACATGCAAAATACATTTCAAATTTATGTGTAATGAATTTAATTTTCGGTTATAAGCTATAAAAGATTTGGTTGGAAAAATGTAATCAAGTAATCGGAAATGGAATATAATGTTAATGAAAAATTTCCCACAACACTTCTTCTATATTGATCCCATTGCAAATTCTGTTGCAATCAATTTTGCATACAAATGCCCCTTAGGATTGAATTATATTATTATAAATCATTTTTTGATACATTTTTGATTTATTACATAAAGATTGGACTGTAAATATATATACGAGTAGATAATTGAACAAATTCCGTGGGTTTTCTTTAATTATAATAATTATATAATATGATTTTATACATAATGTGAATCCATATACGTAATCTTTTGTGTGTGTGTGTGTGTGTGTGTAGCGTATATAAATGATGGGGATAGAAAATCTATATGAACCACATGGATTCTCAAACGCCACAGTTGACTTACAATTATAAACATATCGATTGTTTTACTGTTGTCTGTATGGATTTTATCTAAATTTAAATAGAATTTTATTTATGAAAAACACAGCTTCAATATGCTGTGCTAAAATTTTCTCATTTTTAATTTATGATTTAGTTTAAAAAAAAATTAATTCTTGTAATCAGTAACACAATTGAAGTGTGCGATCACTTCATATATATATATAGAACTGTTGTGAGAATATAAGGGATAAAAATAATGGCATGGATTGAGAATTAAGAATACACTTTACGCTATGGTATTTTCTAGACAAGAGTGTCGCTACATTAATTTATTATATGGACGATTGAAAATAGGAAGTGTTATACAAGGAAATGTTGTTTTTTACATGCAAAATCGATGGGACTGAATAAAAAATTTGCTATACATGAAAAGGGTGACTGAATGGGAAAGAATCACACGGGGCCTATCTATTGTATGGAAATTCGATACTGACATTCAGCAACGATAAATATATATTGCACAGAAAAAATATCCAATGAACAACTAAATAAATGTTAAAAATAAGTCTCTTCTCTAGATAATCGTCGTCTTTCTAAGGTTGTTATATTTAATCTCATTCCAATACACAGAATGGGAATTCTATTGAATGGCGATAATTTTTACATGTATTTTTCAACGAACTTCAACAATTTTCGTGTGACAAGGAATCGGGAAATTATTGAATAGAACCAATTACCAAAAATTCACACTTTACGCAGTAATTATTTAACTATACACTATGCAACATTGACAAACATTATAATTAAACGCATATACACATCTGATCCGATATCTTATGGACATCAATCAATTGAACATCATGGTATTTGCAAATAAAAAAACCACACTTATTTATGCCCAACTATAAAAAGGAGATATTAATTAAAAAAAATAAATTTGATGTGTTATTATTATAATTCAAATTACTTTGATTTGTAAACACACCACTGTGATTTTTTTTTGTTTTGTTTTTAGGTTACCGACGCGACGACCATGAACCACCGCAAGAGCAAAATAAAAAATAATAAAAATAAATAAAAATAAAATAAATAAAAAATATAAAATAAAATAAAGTAAAAAAAAAATAAATAAATAAAAGATTGAAATAAAATAAAAATATACAATCGAGTCGCGTTTTAAGCGTGGGAATAAATGGAGGTGTCAAAAAAACAGCGGTCGAAGCGCCTAGGTGGCATTCTGTATTAATTGTTTTTTTTTTTTCTTCTTATTCTTTATAGTTTTTTTCCTGAACAATTCTTTGCGTGTGTGTGTGTGTGTGTGGTTGATGATTAGGTCTTTTTTTTTTAGTTAAAGACAAAACAAAAAGTATTGATGAATATTTGGAATGTGCAAGAAGAGAATAATATCATACTTGTTTTATTTTTTGCCTATACTTACAATATTATGAAAAACAAATAAATAAATGCAAAGGAATAACACTTTTTTTTCCAGTATTATTTATGTTATATTTAAAGACAAAGTCAGAGTCTCTTTCATTATATTAATTATTATTGTATTTACAACGGCCGCAACCTCAATCATACGAAAAAAACCTCCATCGTACGAAAAAAAACCTCTATCGTACATAAATGCATTTTAACATTATCATAATTACTGTAAGGGCTCCCCCTTGGAGCCCTGCCACGAGAAATGCCCATTTAAAAAAAAAACATGATTAGTTGAATAACTCGACTGAAAGTTAAACAGTTTTTTCATAAATTTTCTTAATTCACCACTATTTCCCACCTCTCTATCTCTCTCTCTCTCGCATAGAACTGGAATATTCTTCATTGGAATAATTAAATTATCCGATTATATTGAAATTATCAACAGTGTTGTTTTATAATAGATTCTCAATATTCTTGAAAGTATGTGGTGAAGCTACTTCAAATATTCTCAATAGAATTTTACGATTATCATTTTACCTCCACCGATCATATTAAGATTTTCAACTATTATTACTATTTCAAGTATTTAATGATAGATGCTAAAAAAATTTCATAAGTATATGACTCCTTCTGAGGACTCGTATAAAATTCAAATATATTTTAGCTCTTGATATGAATTAATTAGCTATAGAAACAATTTTCTTACCATCAATACATTTTCCATTCCCATTCATTGAATATTCCGGTTTGAATAATTAAAAAAAAAAAACCATTCAATCAATCAAATCTGGAATTATTAGACTACCCTCTGTCGTTCCTGCTGCGGTGTGTTGTAAAAAAAAGAAAGTATGTGAGTATAATAAATTTTTCAGACCATCGTATAGAATTGAATAAAAGTAAACGTAAAAATCAAAGAATATAGATCGTGGGTAGTAGTTAAATATTATTATTGAATTCCAGTAATAATGAAAATATTATCCAATGCTTGTTTTTTAATAAAAATAACTTAATGGGAAAAAATCTTAAGCATTTCTCATATAAATAACAACATTTGTAATAACATTAAGTAATGGAACCATTTCCAGAATCATTGAAATTGAAATTCCTTTAATCATCAGCTCTAATTACTTTCCTTGCAATAGAGACACACAGAATTATAAGATCCTGAAAATATTATTGTTCTTTCAATAGTCAATTCATTCATTTATTGATTTCTCGTTTAATTTCATATGCCAAATACAAAATGTTTTCTTACAACAATTATGTCTGAGAAGTCCTGGAAATGTTTTTTCATTCGTTAATTTACGTCGCTGCCGCTTTCCTAAGAGATTTGACACACTTATTTTATTTTCATAGAGAATTATCCTTGAGATGTCCTAGAAATGTCCTTTGAATCCTATAAATTTTTATTTAATAGTCAGTTGAATTTTTTTTCGCATATATGAGATGCGGCATGGTATTTTGAAAATTATCCTCAGAAGATTGTTCAAATGGCCTTGAATCATATATGATATTCTGATCCTTTCAACAATCGTCCTATTATAAACGGCATGCTCTAATTTAATTGTGGCACAAATTTCATATTAAAATTATTAAAATTAATCGTAAAATAAACTGCGTAAATAAAATTGGTCGAATTTTTATATAAATAGGAGATATAAAGGGAGAAATTACGCGTCACATTATGTTTAGCTTTCTCCTCGCATTACAGCAGCGTGCATTTATTTTGATAACAAATAACTTCGGTCATGATTTAATCATTAATTATACATAATTATGCTGTGCAAGAACTTCTATCATATACGTATCGCCAATATGTGATTACGTATGACATAGAGATTCTGCTGTATATAGACACAACACCACTGACATAGGAATATAGAATAGTGATATTTTATATTAGTATTTATAATTTACAATTTATTCAGAATCATTTAAAATTGAAAAAAAAAACTCTCACATATTAACACATTGAAGACGGTTCACGTTTTTTCACGTTTTTTTTTCTAACCGTTGGAGACGGGTGACGTTTTTTTTCACGTTTTTTTCACGTTTTTTAAAATTTCAACCAATGATGTAGGTAAATTGTGCCCTGTTCAATTCATTCACAGTATACAACAAGTTAAACGATAAAGAAAGGGTAAAATATAAAATAATTTTTACTGAAAGTAGTAAAAAAATGGGTTGCAGATGTTATTCAACCTGGAACGTTTACTCCTACTATGCAAGCTTCTTTTTACGATCCACCAGGACGATTATCTGGTAATATGTGATTACATGTTTTAGAGAAAATTGTCGATAGCGGGAAAAAAAAAGTATCCATGTAAGACATGTCTAGTATGTAAGGCAAACAACAAGAGGAGCGAAATTCGATATACACCAACCGTGCGTTAATCCGAACGCCATTTAATCCGAACGCCAGCTAATCCGGACGTGCGTTAATCCGAACGCGAACGTGAGCAATACCCAAATTAACCAGGATACTCAACGCTGATAAGTAAAACTGCCCTGAGTATCGATATTTTAGAACTACCTTAATAACTGTTCAAATAATCTCAATTTACACCTACATACTAAATTTCATCAAAATCGGATAAGAAATACCCAAATTAACCAGGATACCCTACTCTGATCAATAAAATGCCCGTAGTGTCGATATCTTAGAACTACCTTAAGAACCGTTCATATAATCCCACTTTGAACACATATATAAAATTTCATCAAAATCGGTTAAGAAATGATCAATTTACAAATTTCCAGGAAATTCGTCTCAAGCACTCCCACCTGGATGTTAATAGTAAAAAATTGGTTTAAACGTACTCATACAAAATCATTTTAAGGATATGTGAGGAGTTTCATTGACATGTCTCAAAAAATACCATAGCTTTATGGAATTGATTTTACAATTATTAAAAAATAGGGTATTTTGATTCATTTATGATCCCAGAACTTCCAAGATATTAGAGTGATTAATTTTTTTTTTGTTAACAAGCCAACTAGAAGGATTCAGCTATCAGATACTTTTTATTTCATGAATTTATCTTTTAAAATAACAAAAATTATGTGAATTTTAGTGTGTTGATATTATTTATATTTTTCCGTGCGATAATCCGAACACTAAAATCGACATAAATGAAAAAGTAGCGTTCGGATTAACGCACGGTTGGTGTATTTGCAAATTTTGTTTAGTACCTTAGGGGGACTTCTTTTCAAGCATATCATACGGAAAAAAACACATTAAAATAGCTTTATATATATAATATGTTAATAAATCTTTAATAATGTATCCGATTTAATTAATGTTATAATTGGTTTTCGAAATTATCATTTTTTTATTTATATAATTTTAACAAAATATGCGGGAATTGGGGGGTATAGGCTATTCATCACATCACCGTCTTCAAAGTGTTAATAATTATATGCAATATTTGCAAATGAATATACATACCACAAAACATATATAAGTTTATCAATTTGCATTCATTTACACACAAACACACACAATAATAACACCCAACAATATCAGATGATAAATGCTAAAATAATAATGAAAGCATTTAAGAAGAAAGATTATGTCTGTGCTTGTGGTACAGAAAATATACGAGTGTGTAATCAACATCAGAAGGAAAATCCCACCAATGTTATCTGCATAAATATTGGTATTATTATTATTATTATTATTATTATTATTATTATATTGTTGTTAATTTATAAATATATACATTTGTACATTTATTATTATTTAATTTTGTTGGAAATTATTCGATGTTTATTTATGTTAAAAATGAACATAGAGAGGAGTTCCAGAACGTAAGAAAAAAAACAAAAAAACACACAATGAAGATTATTATCGATTATTATTATTATTATTATTATTATTACAATATGTTATGAGAGCGCAAAAAAATAATAAATATATTAAGTTATAATAATAATAAGATAAAAATAAATAAATAAAAAATTGTGTGTGTGTGTTTATTTATAGAGAATTGTTTGACGGTAATAAGGAAGTCTGCAACTGGTCGCGGTGATGCTGGCTGCTGCGGTGGCCTTTTTTTTTTGTTATTCTCATCATTGTAAATTATTAATATAAAATATTTGTATACACACTACAATTATAAAAATGTATAACATTTTCATGTAAAATTATAATATATTTTTTGCAGGTACTCGTCGCTCCGTCGTATCCATAACGATTGTTCCATTTGAAAATTTAATTTAGATCATTGAAACGGCATTCATTCATTATTTTTTTATTCCATCTTACGTTAGTATAATCATTTATTATGTACACTCTTGAAAATATAAATTGCAGTTGAACTAAATCATAGGATGTCGCATACAAGCAGCTGTACAACATCAATGTTCGTTCACCTACAAACATTGATGAACTACTCAGTGTAGCTGCTGAAATGGGTTTTAGGAATTTGAAATTTAAAACTTTAATAATAATGTTTTTCTAACTTTGTAACAAGAGTGCAGTATGCAAGTTGATGAAGGAAATAACTACAATCTGTCTTATATGAAAAAAGCCAACCCTTTCGTTCGTAACTCAAATTTTCACAATCCATTATTTGTGATGAAGAAACAATTAATGTAACGCTTAATATTATTAGCAATATATTTAAGTATTGCTTAAATTGCTATATTAAGTACTTACAATTAAGTTTATAATGTTAAATAAAAAGGAAAAGTGTATTGTCTAAAACAATTATAGATAGAAAAAATATCAAATGGGAGTATCATTTCGATAAGGAGATAGTATTAGTTAATAACCCTTTCATAAAACCTTAAAACACGCACCATAAATAATTAAAGTATAGGAAGAAAACTTCCGAAAAACTATTGCAACTCTGTTGACGAAACATTGTGTTTTCAATTTCATACCAGAAACTAAGCGTCACAGTTTCGAATGACGATCATCGCAGATGAAGAAAATACATTTTTCGATTCGCACACAAAACCCATACTGTTACTTAATGCTTTGTATTTTGACTTACACAGAAGGAAATGTCATGAAACTGAAAACAATTTGTTATATAAGGTCAGTTCATACTATACATAAATCAATTAGTAACTAAATCTACGTTATTATATAAAGCAGAATTATTTTTCCTTGTACAGAATTTAGCAATCGAATCTGGTCCAGAATTTTTCTAATGTATGAATTTCTGGACCAGAAAAAAATTCTGTTTTATACCACAACATAGCTTTAACAGATATTAAGCGATTTTAAGGTTTTGATACATTATTAGCATTACCATACAGAGCGGAGACCTTTACTGTATAACGTTAAGATAATTAGAATTCGAAATTGTGGTTATACCCACATACTTAAAGATTAGATATAAAATATAGAGTACATTAACATTTAACCTTTCTGCTACATGTGTATAAGTATTTACTTATGAAATTCAAAAATACGCTATGAAAACCTTGAATTTTTCAGTATAAATTCTCAAAAATATTGTTTTAAACAATTTTAATTGTTTACTCCATCCAATCAATACAAGTTTGAAATTGTTTGTATATACATTATCTCAGGGACCAAACTGTATAGATATAGAAACATAAACCCAACCCAGTGACAGAAAGGTTGAAATCTCTAATTCATATTATGCGAATATTTATATAATCTGAATATTTTGAAATTCATACAGCAGTTTTCCAACAATGGTACTTTGGTAACTTATAATCCCAAAACTTTCCAAATAACCAGATTATAATAAAAACATTCTATATATCAGAATATGAAGAGGAGGTTTCAAGTCATGAGTTACTACTTCATTCATTTTTCTATTTCCATCCTGTACAATTTCAGACTTACGCACATGTAAGACTGCGGTGTTGTATTTACTGGTGAAGTGTACCATTTACAGAAGTACAGAAGTGTTAAAATAAATGTAAGTGCATATGGATTTGCTAATGATATCCTGGTTTTTAATAATAAAAAAACCTAAATTGATAATGGGTATTTAATTTATTTACTATTTATATTCGATATAAGAGATGCTACAAATTTCTACAATAAAAGTGTATTAAATAATTAATTTATTTCTTATTGATGTACATACAAAACGATATCTCAATATAATAAAATCCTATTGTGATTATAATAATAATAATTATTATTATTATATGCGTAAAAATGTAATGATTTAGTTAATGATTAGTGTAAAGCAAAGCAGATGAGATGAGATGATGGGTTGAGAGGAAAATAGAAAAAAAAATAAAAAAACGAAAAGAGGACCATGTTGTGAGATTGCACGCTGTTTTATTTAATATGAAAATTTAAAAATATAACAAATGAATGGATTTACACCATAAACATTAATTGTAAGTAAAATATATTTATATTTTTATTTATAAATCGTCGATAATTCCTAAACATAAGCGACCGCAAAGACTGCAAGATAAATTATTTTAAATTAATTAAATCGTTGAATTTAAATAATACATATATTTTTAGTATATAAATTTACAATAGTAATTAAATATGTAAATTCGATTTGTTATCAATTTTATAGTTATTTATTTCATTTTTCATTTATACATATTTGTTGTAAATATATAAATATTGTAAATAAAGATGTTAACTTCATACACATATACCCATTATTATTGTATTTGTATAAACGTATTACGCGTATTATACCATTTAACAGCTTAACATAATATCCCATTTATATAGAATTATTATTATTATTATTATTATTATTATATATACACCGTCTGTCCCATAATAAACCGGATGGATAAATTAAAAAAAAAACACTAAAACACATTGTATTTATGATGCGAATTGATTTCCATCAATTGAAATACATCGATTTGCGGCACGTTCAACAAGTGTACGTCGTCGCCTTTTCGATGCCTTTAACTGCGGATGCATGATATTCAGGAAGTATACGACTTAGTAAACGCTTTAATATACTAAGGTATTTGTTAGCAAAAAAAAAACACTCAGTAGCGCCGAAATATATATTATTAATCATGAAATATAGCGCTAAATTCAAATCCGCTATTTTTCAAAGGAAATTTTTCGGTATTTATTTTAATATTAAAAATTTTTTTGCTGGATGACCATTTGTTCGTTGATGGAATAAAAAAGAAATAACGGATATCTTTGAAAATATGATGTTGGACGCTATTCAAAGATTAACAATGTCTGCAAACACACACACATCACTATGAGCTAATCACTCATATAAAAATAATAGTATTTTGAAAACATCTATCTTTCGTTTTTTTTTTACAGTACAATTGGTAAATTGTTATATTATACTCCCATGCGGCGAAGTAATTTACCAATTTGGCTGTAATGAAAGGTTTATTAGATGACATAAAGCTCCACTTGGAGCAAAATATGACTTAATAATAATTATAATAATAATAATAATAATAATAAATTTGTTAGCATTAACGGCGTTGAACCGCAGTTAGTTGGAAATTTTTTATGAATTCTTTATGAATATAATCCGTTTGGAATCGTAAAAAGAAATTGACTTGATTATTGATTTTATTAAATGTGATTTTTTTCTTTTTTGATTTTCTTCGTCTGATGACCGTCATTCATCACTTTAACGTTTGGTTTCTAGCTCAAAGCACCAACACCAGTAGTAAGAAGCAATATGCAATAAGTTTTTTTTATCACAACGACCAATAATAATGCCTTTGCAATCAATTCGGTGTAATTTGTGATTGTATGTTAATCGATGAGGAACAAACTTCGAATATTCAGCTTCCGTATAGACCAATTTTTTTCCGTTCAAATGCGATGAATTGATGTTTTAGGTATATACCTAGTTCCATTCCCCATGAATTTAATGAAAAAACAATTATTAAAAACACTGCATTTGAAGCGTTTCTGTAGCTGTTTACCATATAGTTACAACAAAATTTAATTTTTATATTCTTTGTATAAATTGTTGGAGCGACGCACAAAAATAGCTATAACTTTATATGTATCGTATTTTCGTTTCTACTGAATATATTGCAATGAAATTCGGACAGTTTGTTGGGGAACATTCACAGAACATAATCACAAGAGATCTAAGACATTCCGCTTTATTATGAGACAAACGGTGTATATATTTATTATTATAATTTGTTATATAAGCAAGCACAACCAAGAATCATCATCGAATCCGTACCAGACCGACCAGAAGACCAATTTATGTTGTATTTTTTTGTTTGTAAAATATGTTATTGTATATTTATATATTTATTATTTGTATTTATATACAATACTTTTTTGGTTATGGTTAAGTAGTTGTTTAATGTGATACTTAAACATTATTGTACTCGACTATCTGTGTGTATGGTATAGAAAAAATGTATACAATATATAATGTGGTTATATTGATACCAATTTGGATATGATGTCTACCGCACAGGTAGTTTATAAGAAAATATATTATTGTGCGATAGGAATAATAATAATAATAATAAAAAAATATAAATAATAATAACAAATCTGCTGGTTTTTTTAATATTATTATTTATTTTTGTTCCATGATTTTTTCGTTCATTTCTTTATTATATTATTTGAATTGATACACGTACGAACGAACGTATCTTTACGTATATAAGCATTTTGTTGCTATATATTTTATACTCTGTTAATTGTTCTTGGGATATTCTTATGGATTACAAATAAAAAAAATAAAATATAAAAATATCTCTGTAGGTAGTGGTTATTTATAATACGTAAAATAATAATATAACTATTTCTTTAATTTCTCATTTAGAAAGAATTTTAAATTTCAACAAAATAATATCTGAATACATTTTTATGTAATTTATATTGAAATTAATAGACTGCAACTTTTTTCTATTAAATATACGAGGTGTGGCTATATAAAATAACGAAACTAATGCTAAGTAAATATTATTACAATAAATTAATACATATTTAGTTATTATCCCGTTCAATACACACACGCCTTCTTTATCCCTACACAACGGCTCTATGCAAATTTTTCATTATTCAAAACAGGAATCAAGGATTATCGTATGCTGAAACCCAAACTGGTTAATAAATCCCATAAACATCGAACATTGAAAAATCGAAAATTTGAAGATATTGCCGGCGTTCGTAGATATGGCAAATAGCAGCAGATGGGCGACACACAACAGTAACATTTTCTTCAGAATGGTACCACAAATGTATGTTGTTGTGAAAGTTCAAAAATATACTAGTATAAAATGGAATTTAAAGTTCTTCTGTTTAGTTAACAATGCATCTGACCATCCATGGTATTTTGGTAAACGCAAATATACTATTTCATACGTTTTTTTTTTTCGCCAGAACGTATCCCATTACCGTCGTGTAAAATATATAGTATTGAGTGTAATAATATAATAATTAATTAATTAATATTTGATTTTGCTGTATTAAAAAAATCGAACGATGTGATTGTACATCAATAAAATTTAAATAATTAATTAATTTTTATGTTTGTAAATATATGTATTATTTATTACCGTATCAGTTTATTATAGATGGTCACAAATTTATATATATATGCAATAGAATAAAATTTAATCAATAACTTATACTTTTATAATATAAATGAAGGTAAAATTGTATAAGTTTAGTAGTTAGTTACAATAAATAAAACACGTAATGTTAACCATCACAACCCCATAATTATCATATAATAAAATATACAGTGCAAACAATACTCAACGATTTTTTTTAGCGAGAATCAAAATTACTCCTTCTAACCAAACCACCCTATAACTTAGAATATCTCAAAAAGATTCGATTTTGCTTGAAATTCTCCGATTACCATTTGATACAAATTTTTAACACACAATATAGAGATGTATAGATAAATATGATAATATATAGAATGGGATCGTTCCTAAGGTTGTTCTAACAACTATAACAATGAAAGTTATATAAAAAGTCATTTATATTGATTAGATTGTACATGCTGTTGATTTGCAGGTTAAATTGAATGAAATTTGGTATGTGCGATGTCGGAATGGGATGTTAACATTATTTTCTATTAAATTCTGTGGAAAATTAATGCCCAGTGCACATCTTATAATTTACTGATCTAAGTGATCTACTGTCCATAAAATTTGGTAATGTGAGTTTAATGTAGAATGCAATTATAAGGTTATAACCAGCGGAATTCTACTGATAAAATTTACCGATCTAAGTGATCTACTAAACAAATTGAATGAAATTTAATATTTTAATGTTATTTAATTCACGAAACACTACCACTATTTCACATTACATTACAGATCGGCGTGATATACTCTCAAATATGTGATGATGGAATGAGATTGTAAGGTTAATTCTTTTAATACTTAACAACAAATGATAAAATTCAAAATTTCAAGATAATCGCATAAGTTCTATATATACCACTAAAGAGCAATTATCTATTGCGGATATTTAAGTCCAATGGGAAACGCAGAAAGGAGTTATCATCAAAGACATAATTTTAAAATTCCAATAAATGGTTAAGTACAAAAGTTACAAAATATTCGCAGGCGCAGAGTGCTATTGGAAATTTGGAAAATCAGTTTCTATCGGTATTCATTTCTATATAGGTAAAGTTCAAATGTTCAGGTCAATAGCTTTAAAATTACTTAAGTTATTCAAATAATCAATTTCATGAAAAATCAAGGATTTGTTGCAAAACTATATCTATTACATTGACAATGACAGGACACAGCTATAGAGTAGAAAATTAATTTTGTATGTTAAAAAAAAATGAGTGGATCAATTTTTGGTTGAATGCGGTATCCTCGATAACAATATATAGTTTGCACTGTATAAATAGTTAGTATACACATAATATTATATATGTAATTCATATATTAACTAACTATAGCTAAAACATATAATAGCAATAATAAAACGCGAAGTGTGTCTGTGTGTGTGTAATATGTATTTTCATTCTATTTTTTTTATAGTTTTACTTTTCGTCCTTATTTCCCAAACACTATATTGATTTTTCGAGGTTTAGTTAAATTCATTTTTATTTTATTTTTATATTTCCTATTATTTTTACATGTAATTTTATATTGTTTTCCTTTCCATTTGCAAACCGCACAATTCAGCAATATACCAGGTTTAGGAGTATGAAGTGAGCCGCTGCCAATAAATGGCTGTACTTATATTAGTAATTGTGAAAGAGCCTTAATGCGATGTTTTTTTTATTGTTTTGACATCTGTCCACAACATTCAGTGTGGTAAATTCCATTTGTAATACAACAGCATAAAATTTTATCGTGTTAAAAATGTCTAATTTTGTGCCTTCAACAAACGATTTGCGGGTATGATTAGTTTTTTGTTATCATTTAAAGAAAAACGCAGATGAATCTCAACGAATGCTTGTAGAAGCTTTTAGTGATCATGCTCTATCATTAGCAACATGCAAAAGATGGTTTCAACAATTTAGAGACAAAGATTTTGATTTGAGAAATGAAGAACGTGGAAGACCACCAAAAAAGTTTGAAGACAGTGAATTGCAAGCATTGTTGGACGAAGATGATACACAAACTCAAAAACAACTTGCAGAAGCCTTAAATGTAGATCAAAAAACAATTTCTAATCGTTTAAACGACAATGGGAAAGATTCAAAAGTGTGGAAAATGGGTTCCACATGAATTGACTGAAAGGCAACAAGAAAATCGAAAAACCATTTGTGAATTGCACCTTCAACAATACAAAAGGAAGTCTTTTTTGCATCGAATCGTGACTGGTGATGAAAAGTGGATATATTTTGAGAATCCTAAACGCAAAAAATCATGGATTACACCAGGTAAAGCAGTAACATCGACTGCCAAACCAAAACGATTCGGTAAGAAGAGAATGTTTGTGTTTGGTGGGATCAGGAAGGTGTGGTGTAACATGAACTTCTGAAACCTGGTGAAACTGTTAATACGGTTCGCTACCAACAACAAATAATCGATTTGAACCATGCATTATTAGATAACCAACCAGAATGGGCAGAAAGAAAGAAAAAATCTGTTAAGGTAATTTTGCAACATGATAATGCACCAGCACACAAACCAAAACCAGTTCAGGATACAATAAAGTAGCTTGGATGGGAGCTGTTACCACACCCGCCTTATTCACCAGACTTGGCTCCTTCGGACTACCATTTGTTTTCATCGATGGGACATGCTTTGAAAGAACAGCACTTCAAAACATCTGAAGAATTGGCTATCTGAATGGTTTTCGTCCAAAGCAACAATATTTTTTCGACGTGGTATACGAAAATTGATATAAATATTTTTGATTTTTCTATTCTAAATAATGTGTTGTTCTTCCTTTAAAAAAGACTCATTTCATATTCCTATACCTGGTATATTTATTTTTTTTTTTTATATTGTATAACAACAAAATAATGAATATATAAATATTGAAATATAGTGAATTCAGTGTATAAGTTTATGTGCGACGAGTTATATAACAAAATATAGTTATACTTTTATTATAAATTGATATAAATTTGTATATTAAAATAGCATTAGGTGAATACTTTTTTTTTTTTCGTTTTTGGGCAAAACAACCTCAAAATGTCAAATATATTCCGTATATAAATGTATATGTTGTAAAAATCACCATAAATATATATGGAGTTGAACAAAAAAAAAGTTATGTATTTGCAATAGTATTGTTAGTTTATTATATACAGAATGAAAAACATCGGAATATAAGTCGAGGTCGATATTTTGTGAACAGAAAAATTAAATTAAAATCAACGGTTTAATAGAAATATTGTAGCGGCTATATATTGCTAGAGTAGAAAATATAGGATGTTCATTTTCTTTACCCTTATACGACGAGTGGCCCATAAATTATCCAAATTCAGATATGATAGATTTATGTATTGTAATGATTATCCCATATATACAATGGATGGAATATGGTTACCAACAATTACTTGAGTTTTATTTTGTTATAGATAAAATATCAATTCGCCGTACAAAATTTTTCTCTAATATTTACCCATCCTTTGAATAACTTCTGTTCTACCATAATCACTTAATCATCATTTTTATTTAATTTCCATTAAGACACTTATATTCGAAAATATCCTTGTTATTTGCCTTAAAACATTAGTTCAGCTGAATTTCCATTTAATATATACCATCATTATTTATGAAACTTTGCAGGAATTAAAATTATCTATTCCCATCACATATTTTTTGTTCGGAAATTATTGTAAATATATTACAATTGAATAGACTGAAATCAAATCAAATTAAATCAAATCAAATATAGGAAATTTACATAAAAATTCCAATGTATTATTAGAAAATTGATTAGATGTTTTATTAAATATTGGGTGGGTGGTTTTCTGGTATAGTTGTTTGGTTGCAGTTGGTACGGTGTCTCTATATTGATTATATACATAAGAATAAATACACTGTCGAAACTAAACTGATGACCAACATTTTAAATTAAATTGAAATAATATAGGATACAAAACTATTTTTAGGATCTTCTTAATTGTATAGAAAAATATATGTTTTGATTGATTGCCGCATAATTTACAATTTTTACAGTATTTGTTCCAATTACCACTAAATTAGTTGTACCATATTATATATTTTACTAGACTATATACAACAACAACAACAACAACAACAACAACATGCAAAATGATGTCACATTTGAAAAAAATATTAAATTAAATTTCAAATAATGCAAAAAAAAATCGACAATTTATGGAATTATGGAGAGCGAAGAAGATCACAAAGGAAAAATATTGAAAATAAAAACCAATACCAAAGTGGTAGCATGGGACTTTATTTGGATGTCCATAGAGATGTAATTTAATTAAATAGGGATTGGCGATAGAGTTATATAGAATTAATTACAATTCTACACAGACAAGTATTTGTTTCAATTTCAATTTGTGTAATGAAAAATACCGAAAATAATTGATTGATATGATATTTGTAGAAAAATGTGTAATGGGCGAAGGGGTTATAAAATAAATATTCTAATAATTTGATCTTTTTCGTATCATTTATTAATGTCACACTCACGCATTTGCAGTGATTAAATTATTGTGGGAAAATTAATGTATTGAAAAATAACAAAAATTAAAAAAAAATGTTCCGAAAAGTAAACCAATCTTAATTTATTCCTGGTCAAACCCTACAATTATTCGGACCACACACAGTCTCCATACACTACTAAATTCTATTTATATATCCGGACAGCAAGGTATTATCCAAATACTGGTTACCGGCAGGTGTAAGGCTCAGGCAGGATCAATGAAGGTGAATCGTGAACCAGTATGTGCCTCTCCGGCAACCACACAAAAATACGCGACATCGTTACACACAAATATTTTATTTAATATATGACAATAAATTCGTTTAATAAACATCGATCTATAATTGTTGTGCCCTATTGAGTGTCATCAATATAAACATACTGTCGGAACATATTTGTTGTTATTCTCACCAGTAACGCAGATAATTTCATACTTTAAATAGCTGGAAATTAGTAAAAACTGTAGTACACATGGCCAAGCGAAAACACACATATCCAGTTTAAAATTTTGTAATGCTCATAATCATGGCTAGAATTTTATTTCCACACAAACACAATTCGTGCACAATCGGTAAGCAGTATTCGCCGCAGATTGTCTAGAAAATAGGTCCAAAGGAACCCATATTCAGAACAGAACGCGTATAGGCGTAATCGATGAAGTAGTATACGGAATTGATATATACAAATCAAACGCTTAATAATATTAATTTCTTTTCTTTGATGCATCGTGTGCACCGTCGGGTGTGGTGACCCTAAACTATAAAACTAACCAACAAAATTAACCAAAAAAATTATTCATCATAAAAATGCTTTCTTTCTCTGTAAAGTAATAATTTTATTTAGAGTAAAAAAAATATTTTGTACATGTGTATGGGAACAGTCATAAAAAATAATAATAATATACATTTTTTATTATTAAATTTATAATAAATAAATGATATAAAAAAGCGTGCACAAGACATTCCGCTTTAAAATGTATATTATTATTATGTAAATTAAGTAAATTTTAATATAATGACGGCATCATTGTGTGTGTGTGTGTGTGTGTGTGTGTGTTTAGTATTAAATAAAATATTTTCCATATTTGGTTAAATAACTTAAATATATTGTATAGTTTAGTTAAGTTAGATACTACCAATACATACATTATTTATATTTAGGATACAGTTAAGTATTTCAACAAGAAATGAAATTTTCTTCACCAAAATTCAAAGTGTTGTGCGGAAAAGTTCCAAGTGTTCCAAATCAATAAATAATAATAATTATCAAATCAAATAATTTATCGTATTGAAATGGGTGCGCGTGTGAATATTAATAAAAACACATTAATGGAAAATTTATTTATGGTATATCAAAAAAAAAATACAGGATGATCTAATTCAAAAACAATTTGTTATAATATCCTTCTGACGTATATTATATATAGACAATAAAATGTAAAGTCGGATGCGAAGTGAAGATTTTGAGTTGATATAATTATATATTATTAATATTATATATATATGGGCTGATCTCTGGCACTCAGGTAGACTAACAGCCCAGCTAATACAATGGTATAAGGCAATTACTATGGTAATGCATTGAACAAAAAATATACCACCACAAACTTAACTTCAATACAAGGAATTTATTCAGAATGTAAATCCATCAAAGAAATGTTGTCAAACTATTATTTCTATATATATGGAATTCATTCTGAATGGATTTGTGTGAAAATATACCATTACAAACTTAACTCCAATACAAGGAATTTATTCAGAATGTAAATCCTTCAAAGAAATGTTGTCAAACTATTATTTCTATATATATATGGAATTCATTCTGAATGGATTTGTGTGAAAATATACCACCACAAACTTAACTCCAATACAAGGAATTTATTCAGAATGTAAATCCTTCAAAGAAATGTTGTCAAACTATTATTTCTATATATATGGAATTCATTCTGAATGGATTTGTGTGAAAATATACCATTACAAACTTAACTCCAATACAAGAAATTTATTCAGAATGTAAATCCTTCAAAGAAATCTTGTCAAACCATTATTTCTATATATGGAATTCATTCTGAATAGATTTGTGTGAAAATATACCATTACAAACTTAACTCCAATACAAGGAATTTATTCAGAATGTAAATCCTTCAAAGAAATGTTGTCAAACTATTTTATCTATATATGTGGAATTCATTCTGAATAGATTTGTGTGATAATTACTGGGAATGACTTTTCTTCTCTCGTTCCCATTATCAGAGTATTATCTCGGCTAAAGTGTACGTCATTTACTATATAGAGTATAGATTATCGTACTGCGTATAAGTGCGATGACTTGGATTCCTCCTATCTACAGGAAATTGTCTATGCATTCTACACAAACGAATTCAGATGACTTCCATGGAAACATTCTGGGCGTTGTTCTATAGAAGTACTTCTCAAAAACGGATATGTCCATACAAAAAAGACTTCAGAATAGCTTATTTTCGGTAAGTATTTCTCAAAATAAATTTAAAAGTCATTTCTCAGTTAACCACCACGCACTTCTTTTATAATTATTAAATAAATCGGCGAGCGCACAGCGGCAGTGTTAAAAATGTATATATTTGTGTGGAAAGAAAATGCTAAATTTTGAAATTTTTTCAACTATAAAAATTCATAAAAAGAAACTTTACTTTATAATTTTTGTAATTGTTGATGAGTGTCTACTGATAATAAATAAATAATTTACATGTTATTTTATTATTTCACTTTTTCTTTATTTCAATATTTTAGTAGCGAATTTTATTTTTTGTATATTTTTCCATAGTATATATTTAGTAGAATTTTGTCTTATTGTATTTTGACACGAATATTGTAGTACCATTACTGAATACTAATTTTATTATAATTTAAATAGTTAGTTATATTAAAATATGGTATAAATATATAGATTTTCCTTATGAGAGTTACAAAATAAATATAATTAAATGTGCTGTATTAGTGTAGATAGAAATATATATATATATATATCAACTATATCAACTATATCAACTCACATTTTTTAAATATGTTATTTTTGTAGTTCGGTTGCTTATTTTAAAAACACATTAAAACGAGTTCATGTTCATACAAATAATTTAATAAAAAAAAAACCTTTATTTATTATTCAATTGCTAAAATATTATTATATTGAAGTTTTTGCAGGTGTTTTTAGCCCATAATTTAATTAATTTATTTATTTATTTATTTATTTATTTATTTATTTATGCTTTTATAATATAATTTTATGCTAACACAAATATAACATATTTTTGATGGTGCGTATTAATTATAAAATGTATAAAATATTTGCGAAACATTTTACGGTTTTATGATTGATGGAAACGGAAAAATTTTGCATTGAAAATAAAATTTAAAGTTTAATAGTTTTAATTTTGAGATGAATGAATTTTTTTCACAAACGTATTTTTTTTAGCATGATTGGAGAACCGTTTCGATAATCTGATTGCACAAACACAGGTTGTGTAATGCTGATGAAGTATAAGGGTATAACGTTGCTGAATGCCATATGAATAAACTGTTGGCCTAGATTTTACATCAAAGAAATACACCCTGGAAAAAAAAAAGCACACGGATCCAATTAAAAAGTAACGTCAAAACAATGAAATATTAATTAATTTTGTTCCAAGGAACATTCATTTCATTCATTCATTGTTAAAATGAAATAACATTTATTAAATCAACGTATAATTCATTAAAACATAATACCAAAAATGAATGTTTTTCAATTCAATTTCAATTTCGTTGGTTTAAAGAATTGTATAATTGTTTTGATGAATATTATTCATTTTTTGCAACGTGTTCTGTTTAATAACTTATTATTCTCTGCGAATTAGTTAATTAATGATCGCGAATTCATTCATTCAATAAACAAGTACATTAAGATAAATCCATTAAAAATGAAAAATATTCATGAATTATTCATTGAAACAATGAAAAATGGGCTCTGCATTGAAATTATGTACAAATTTATTTTCGGTGCAGAATAGATCGTGCTTCGTATGAAGCAGACTTTGTATAAATCAAATAAACAGATTGCACATAATTACCGAACAGTCAGAGTCGGTGGTGGAGTTACAATCTTCACACACTTTTGACAATTTAAACATGGAATTTACGTTGAAAGATTTTATCGAATTATGTTCATAAACATCAATATTGTTTATTATATTGGTTATCAACTGCGTGTGAATGAGATATCCGTTAATATACCCTCATTTTCGTGCAATTGGTTGAAGACCCCCTAACATCAAAATTGATTTTTATGACGCCCACGATTTTGTCGATGATATTTGATTGCAAAAAAAGAGTGACATACAAAATAGGATACAATTGTTCAAAAAAAAATTCACAAGGTTCTTATGTCGGAATAGTTGTGTGTAGATTGAAGAATTCTGTATGGTAACAACGTGTGTGGATCATCCAAAGAGGGTTTTAATCATCCATTACAAGTATTTGACTCGACAAAATATAATAACACACTTAAAGATGAATTTTTATTTTAACGAATGAAATATGTTCTAGAAATAGTAAGAACAATAAAAGTGTTGTGCACTCCTTGCACTTTCCCTGTTTATTTATACTTATTCTGGTGATGCGACATATAAAAACAAAAAAGAACATATTGCTTTGACACAGTTTGGAACAATTTTAATTTATATGAATATGTTCAGTCATTTTTGGCCCAGTATAAATTTGACATAAAAAAGCAGGTGAGTGGAAAATATTTCTATTGTTCTTATTCTTTCCAAGCCGTTTTTGGTAAAAGTGTTTCATATGGAGTTATTTAAGTTAACCAAAAAAAAACCACCCATTATCTTTCAATGCACATTCTCAGGATAATTTAAATTTTGTTATCATAGATAAAGTACAAATAGAGTTTTATAAGTATAAAATGCGTGTCTTCAATGGCTGTTAATTTTTCTTTCGATGTTAGTAATATAGAGTGAATGCAAATATGATTTAAACACAAATAATTTAAAATATAGAACAAATTACCTATACATTTGTTCTATATAAATATGAAATTAAAATAAATGAATATTTAATTTTCCAACAAAAAAACACACAGATGATGATATCATTTGATTATCACAATACAAAATATATTCCAGCTGCTTTTTAAACCATATACCAATTTATGTGCGAAAGATAAGAAAAATTCTTATTAACCCTAACACATATAATCACTTCCTTCCTCATTTTTTTTCCTTCCACCGCCGCTTAACATATATATTTGTAAATAAATACAATAATAAATTTCATTCATGATTGAATTTTCTATTGAAAAAAAATACTATTTATCATCACATTTCCAAAAAAAAAAAACGAGAATCAAACAATTTCAATAAAAATGCAATTGCATTCATATTTTTTTTTTTGTTCCCAGTAGTACAATGATGATCGGCAAGAGAAAAATGCGGCGATACACGATTAATATTATTATTATTTATTTATTTATCTTTTTTTTTTGTAAGATTCTTCATATAATTTATATTTGACTAATACAATCACAAAGAATAAGAAGAAATGTAAGTATATTTGCAAGTAATGGAATTTTTTTCTTCTGATACATACACAAACACCATCGTATACAACACATTTGTATTACATATATATATGGTAAATTGGTAAAGGTAAAGAATTTCTGCACAGGTTGCAACAGCAACAACAACAACACTAATAATAATAATAATAATAATTGAACGACAGATGTTTCAATAAAATTACAATACAAAAAAAAACGTAAAAACGTAAAAACTTGTTTTAAAGTTCAATTTTCTTCTTATTTATCTCTTCTGCAGAGTCTTCTCTTATGATGTTTGTGCATATATAGGAGCCATCAGCATGGTATTGCATATACAACAAGAACGGAGTTTTTATATTATATTGAGTCTATTTCTTTTTTTAAGCCTTTAGCGGCTCATTAAATGTTATATACGCACAGTGTTGTTGCAAAAAAAAAAAAAAAACGTAATAAAATAAATAAACTTAAGTATAAAAATAAGATGGAAAAAAATAAAAAAAACCGAAAGTGGTATAAAATCTATGAAGACAATAAACTTTGGATGGATGGAGGAGGAATGAATGATGGTTTTTAGTGCAGATATTAATAGTTTTTCCAAAATTATTTACTACCAAATTTACAAACACAATTTTTATTTATAAATTAATTTTATCATAATTTCCTATTTTCTGTTTACCACTTCAATGTCCTTGTTTCGCATGCGCTGCAATGCAAGGATACCATTGTTACCATAATCTGGTTAGATTATGTATATGTTAAGTTTTGCAGGACAATGATCGCTATAGGTAAAGTAATTAATTGGTATTTTTAATAAAGTAAGTTGTTTTATGTATTGGGTCTATAAATAAGTGCTGGGGATAATCTGATAGGTGTCGTAAATAGTATTGCTTGTACGCAGTGTGAATTGGCAATACTTCGATATTGTAGTAGTTGAATCCAACTTTCATATTCAGTATGTATGACATTCAGTTGAAGTGTCAACAAGTATTTTTTTAGTTGATTAAAAATGGAAAATTTTCTACCAACAAAACAGCATTTGCGGGAAGTTATGTTAAGTAATTTTATTCAGAAGAAAACAGCAGTAGAAACTTATCGCTTTTTATTACAAATTTATGGTGAACATTCCCCATCACAAAATAATTGTGAGTATTGGTTTAGACGGTTTAAAAATAATGATTTTGATGTTAGTGATTAAATGCCCTGAAGAACGTGTTGGAGCACCAAAAAAATTTGAAAACGAAAAATTGACAACTTTATTCAGTGAAGATCCATGTTAAAAACGGAAGAAGAATTTGCATTGTCATTAGATGTTACGCAAGCAAGTGTTTCGTTTAACGAAGATGGGAATGGTATTGGGTACCACATGAATTGCTATCGTATTGGGTACCACATGAATTGACGGAAAGACAACAAGAGAATCGAAAAACAATGTATGTGAAATTTTGCTTCAAAGACATTCAATTTTGCATCGAATTCTGACACTGGTGATGAAAAGTGGATCCATTACGATAATCCAAAACGTGCGGAAGCATGGGTGAAGACAGGTGAACCAGGTCCATCGACACCAAAACGCAATATTCATTCAGAGCAATTAATCCAATTGAACCGAGTATTGCATCAAAAACGACCAGAATATGTCAACAGACATGACCGTGTGATTTTACAGTATGATAATGCTAGACCACACGTTGCAAGACCGGTCAAAGAAACGTTAGAAGCACTTGGCTGGAAAGTCCTATCCCACTCGCCATTTTAACCAGACATTGCTCCATCAGACTACCATTTGTTCCGGTCAATGCAGTCAGCCCTTTTTGCACACCGGTTCAATTCATACGAAGATATAAAAAAATGGCTGGATTCATGGATTGCTTCAAAACCTAAGAAGTTCTTCTACGAGGGAATCTATAATTTGCCACAAAGATGGTTAAAAGTTGTAACTTCAGATATGGCAAATACTTTGTATAAAATATAATGTAAGTAAAATATAATCCCCAGTTATAGATCCAATACAATAGTGTTTTGTATATCAATGAACAATAATATCGTCCTTGACGGTTTTGTGCTTTATTTGTTTACAAAACACACCATTTGTTTTAAGTGCAAAAATCAGTCAATTGATAAATGTCCAAAGAATGAGGTCAATTTTTCGGAAACTAGTGCGTAATTTTTTCAGATGTAGAAACCGAAAAATAGCAATTAGCCGTTCCCAACACATCGGATTGAATTACTTGTCACTAGTTTTTGTTAATTTTTCGTATGTGTCCGGAAAGCGTGCAAACAATTTGATAGTGTCAACAATTAACATCATTGGCATTTGTATTTTTGTAAATATAAATTATATAAAATATATGGAGAAAAGAAATATTACATAAATCATTGCGATGATAATGTGACTTTTATGAGTGTAACATAAATTTAGTTAGAAAAACCAAAAAAAAACAAAAATTATATCATTCATAATCAGAAAATAATAATGTCGTAACACGCGGATGCACGATGAATGAACTGAAGAACACTTTCTATCGATTCATATATATTTATCTAATAAATGACGTCACCAGACGACCAATAGACAGCCCATAGCAGACTCATACACATTCATTACCACACAAGTATGGTAAAAGAAATATATAATATAATTTATTTACAAGAAGATTTTTAAAATGGTATTTGTGTGTACGCATATTTGGTGAAGTTCAACACAAAAAGAGAGAAATATATATTGATTATCCACCAGCAGCAGACCACCACCACCACACCAAGCAAGAATAATTCCATGAGTATAAATAAATAAAAAACAGTGAATGTTGGCTATTATGAAATGTGATGTAATTGAATTCGATATGATGACTGTGAGTCTGGTCTGTCTGTCTATATGCATTTCTAGTAATATAATAATTTACAAAATATAATGTAATAAACTTATATTTTTTTTCATTATCAATTTATAATTGTCGCCATGTCATATAACTTATTTTTTTCGTCGTTCATGTACTCGTTGGTAGTACGTTGGTACGTAAACGCATCATACATCATCGTACATATACAGCAAACAGCAGATAACATAGAGATTATCAATTTTTTTTTAATGAATGAAAAATAAATGACGTATATATAAACGGGATTCCATCCTACACACCACTCTAGTATACACGATTACATTTTTGTTGTGCTCACAAGTTAAGTCTCTCCTCCGTAAATACGGTGCCGTGTACTTTTTTCTTCTATTTTTATTTGGATACACACACACACACACCAATATTAGTCATACCACATTATAATATCTTATAGACGAGTACCACTTAATAGATATAGATATATATATAGAAGTTATACACATTAATACCATTAATATAAAAAGTTAAGACAGAGACTAAAGAACTGAAAGAATGTGTAAATTGAAAATAAAAAAATAATAAGATTTGTTGCAATTTTTGTGTATATTTAATTTTTCATTTACTATAGGAAAATATTGTAACATTAATATTTATAATAATCTTCCTTGGCTGAATATATATTTACGCACAAGCACAAGAAACTGGAAGAGAAAAAACCAGATGTGAATATTTTTTGTTGTCATAAATTTATTAAATGAAAATATAATATTATTTACACATTTTACTAATTGAATAATTATTTTGTAATAACAAATATCAAAAATCGAAAATAGTTGTTTACTATTAAATTACAGACATACCGACTACTCGGAACAATTCTATATTTGTACAAAATTATAGTAATAATTATAATGATTATCGGTATGCCGTTTGAATGTACCTTATAGAGTTAGAGCATAATAGTATTCGCTAGAGATTCAAATATTAATTGATTTTGATGCTTTTCATGATCTCATTTATACGAAATTTATACTTCAATTATCAATTAATATCACAATCATTTGACTCATTATCGAAATCTAGTCAATCCACTTAATAATAACAATATTATTATAAACAAAATCTCTTAAAATTTCCAATGTAAATCCAGAAAATTCTGTAAATATTACATAGTTGTTTTTGATTACTTAACTTATATGGAAATAGTACGTGAAGTAGCCAAGTCGGTAAGCCATCACTATGAAACAGTTGTAGTCAAGTTGATAAATTATACAAAAATTTTCACCAATGGGGTGTCTGCGTTTATGCATTATTAATTCAATTATTCTAATAAGTGAATAGCTCATATAGATTTGCTATAGACATTGTTAATCTCGGAATTACGTCTTCCAATAATGGCATTTTTTTGATTGCATCAAAGAGAACTAATGCTAATTCCATTGAGTAATTTACAATAAGAAAAATGTTGCTTATTTAGTATCAGAATTAAAATCAAATCAAATGTCGGATTAAATTATATGGTTTTTGTAACGACTGTGCACCATCACCGAAGCACTCCAACAATGCGTAATTTGTATTAAACGTGACAAAGTGATTTTTTTGTTGTTGTTGTTGTCTGAAACTACTTTGACACGTGTAACGATGTTCAATGGTGGCATTAAGGTAAGGTGATCAGTGCACATTAACAACGCACCACTCGACACAAATGATCAGATTATAAATGTTCTAATTAATTTTGTTGAGTCGCGTTTGTTCAATGGCTATCACTATTACTTTTAATGATATTTTGACAATATTTCATATGATAAGCATACGAATCTCTTTACATAATTTCACCACAGACAATATTGGGATGGAAACTCTTACCGCAACCTACGTATTCACCACACTTTTCTTCTTCTGCATTACTTTTACATTTGTTTCGATGGATAAAGGACCTGCACACGAATGCAATAAAAATTCTATAATTATGAAGAAATCAAAAAAACACATCAATTTACTTAATTATCTGTAAAATAAGAATCAAAATGTTTCTAAATATTAATAAAACCCCCGTTTAGATATATTAGGTTGTCAACTATCTCCCTTCCGCCTTTTTGCTCTTTATTCAATGCTTTATAAAAAGTGTTACAGTAATCGGATTTAGTTCAAATATGCGCCGTTTTGTTCGATAATCTGTTTCCATCTAGACTGCAACTTCATAATACCTCCCTCGTAGAAGCCCCCCTCCTTATTTGCGAAGAACTCGGACAGCCACTTTTCACAAGCCTCTTTTGAGATCAACTTTACACCACCAAGGGCGTTCGCCATGGACAGGAACAGGTGGTAATCACTTGGCGCTATGTCCGGGCTATATGGTGGATGCGATAAAACCTCCCATCCGAGCTCCCGTAGCTTCTGACGAGTCATCAACGAAGTGTGTGGTCTGGCGTTGTCCTGGTGGAACACTACACCCTTCCTTTTGGCCAATTCTGGACGCTTCTGGTCGATCGCCTGCTTCAAGCGGTCCAGTTGTTCGCAGTAGATGGTAGAATTAAGCGTCTGGCCATATGGGAGCAGCTCATAGTGGATGATTCCCTTCCAATCCCACCAAACACACAGCAAAACCTTCCTGGCCGTCAATCCCGGCTTGGCCACTGTTTGGGACGATTCACCGGCCTGCGACCACGACCGTTTTCGCTTGATATTGTCGTATGTGATCCATTTTTCGTCGCCAGTCACCATCCGCTTCAAGAATGGGTCGAGTTCGTTCCGTTTCATCAGCATTTCGCAAATGGAAATTCGGTCCATTAGATTTTTCACTGTTAATTCATGTGGCACCCAAACATCAAGCTTTTTTTTGTATCCAGCCTTCTGCAGATGGTTTAAAATGGTTTGGTGACTAACTCCCATCTCCTGGGCGATGTCACGAGATGCCACATGCCGGTCTAACTCGATGTATTCCATGATTTGATCGGTATTTGTCGTCACAGGTCTTCCGCCGGCTGGCTTATCCATGGTGTCGTTTTCACCGGCTCTGAATCGTCGAAACCATTCCTCCGCGGTTCGAAGTGATAGAGTACCATCCCCCAAAACACCATTAATCTCACGGAACGTTTCTCTAGCGGATTTGCCTTTAACGAAGGAAAACTTTAAAATAGCGCGAATTTCGGCGTTAGTGAACTCCATGTTTACACGTCTATAACTGTTGAACGCAATATCCAAACTAATCATACATAGCGTCGTTTTGTTTGTTATGTCAAGAGCTTTCAAATTATGTACAGTGTTGCCAGATACGAGCTCTGTAGCGCTTTGTACATAGCCGCGAAATTAAAAAGACAAAAAGGCGGAAGGGAGATATTTGACAACCTTATATTATTGGGATGTATTTTCTATTTGCTAAAAAAATATCATAAAAAGTGATAGTGATAATGATTGAACAAAATTATCGCATTTTCGTAGATTTATAATCTAAAATCTGATCATTTGGTGGTGAGTGGTGCTTGGAATGGGACCTAAGGATAGATTGCTAGATGCATTGAACTGTGATATGAGAATTCTTAAAATTTGGGATTGGAAGACAATGACTGCGGATAGGTCAGATTGAAGAAGGCTAAGATCGCAACGGGGTTTTAATGCTATGAAGTAACGGTGTGGGATCGGATGCTTACGTGCATATGATAATAGATTAATCGAGCCCCTCCTTGAAAACAAATATCTTTGTTTTAACATAGTCTCATCATCAGTTTGGGGTATATGGTGTCGGTTGGTGTGCACCGCATAATTGTTTCAACAAATTCATCACTTCTTAAAAAGATTAAAGTGAACAAAATTAAACTATATGAAAAGAAAACTTATATATTGTTTGTAAACAAAACCAACAACAACAACAACAACAACAACAACAAAAAGGAAGAAAAACATAACCTGCTCAATGTTTTAGGAAAAAAAAATAAATAAATAAATAAATAAATAAGAAGTAAATAAATAATACTTGCATTAGAGAGCTATAACCAGAGACAAGTATTTCCGTTTCAAAATATACTTAAATATTTAAAATAAAAAATAATAATAATAATAATAATAATAATAATAAAGTTGTTAATGATGATGATGAAGATGAAGATGACGATGACGATGACGATGATCACCATTTATATATATATTGTATTATAAAAATATTGATGCTGTGTGTGGTGATCATCTTAAGAAAAAGAGCAAGGTCGTTTTTATTTTTATAATTTTTTAAATACTCTATACAAGTTTTTTTTTGTTTTGCTCTCCTCCTCCTCATCCTCATCCTCCTCATCATCTGTCCCGTCTCAAATATTTTTATAGCAAATACAAATTTTATTACTTACTCTCCTCCGAAAAATATCGTGTACAACAACAATATTATTACAATATATTAATGTTTTGTTGCATTGCAATTTATTGTGATATAACGTGAAATCTTAAGAAATATTAAAACACGAATAAACATGTTAAAATATGAATTTTCATTTAGCAAAAAAAAAAACCATATTATTTGTGTATGTGTTTTTGTAATTGTAGGTTTTTGTAGGAGCGGCGAATTTTTATTGAACAAACAAACAATAGTAAAATTCAAACATAAATTTAATATTATTATTATTATTGTTTTGGTGGTGGTGGTGATACAAATGAATTATAAATTCAGATCACAATAAAATATTTTGGTTGAATGGTATTTTATTTATTCCTACTCTTCCGCTCTCTGTGTCTCAACGTTGTCTCAGGTAATTCCAAAAATAAAATTTGTCTAATTTTTATTATTTTTTTTTCTTTGAATATAGAAATTACTTAAATATACGAAATTATGTGATTAATGATAATAATACTAATAATATGTATTTATGTACAATAAGTTAAAAATAGCATTTCGAATGTGATTAGTAATTATGGAATTTACTTACATTTTTTTTTTTTCTTTTATTACATCAGGTAAAAATATTTGAGTCATTTCAATAAAATTATAGTTAAATGAAAGAAAAAAAAAGTAAATGTTTACCTTATAAATAAATATGAAACATAACGCCGTGTGTGTGTGTGTGTGTTTGTGTGTTTAGTGTAACCGCGTACGTGTGTTGCGTCAATTAATTTATCAATTTGTTAAGTAAGATTAGTAAAAATAAAAAAATATCGTAATATTTAATATATTACGTTAATTTAGATCCGTATGTAAAAATTATGATATAAAAAATTGATTATGTTTCCGGTTAAATGGTTTTCTTTAAATATTAACAAATAATGTATATTTATGTATTTGGTCTTTCCATAACCATCATCATCAAATGTAGAAACATGGTGTTTCTCTTTTAATATTTACAAGTCGTGCATCATCAATTTAATCTAAAGTTTATATAATATTTCCCAAATAAATTGAATTAAAATTATTTACAGAATCCTATACATGCGCCGTTTTTGTTATCCGCAATCCACAGTTCGCCACACCTGTGTGCACATAAATTATGACAACGAAACTTTAGGATATTTAGTTGGCTGTAGTTCAATTCTATAGTTCCAATATTTTGATGTTTTCCCTATGTCATTTGAAAAATTTACAACATTATAACTTCATTTGAGATTGATCAACATAAACATCACGCCGCGCGTCATAATGGCACGATATAATCATCATTTCCGAAGCGTATTCGATTACTACGATATGAAAAAATTAGCAGCCAATGAAACTCACAGAAATATCAATCAAAAAAATGTGAATAATGGTTTTTAAAAGAAGATTTAAAAGTGGTGTTGTCTTGATGTTGACGACAAAGAATGCTCTGATTAATCAAAATGATGATGAATTGCAAGCAATATTAAATGAAAACTCTGTTCATAAGACAAATTTGCAGAATGCATTAATGAATGTTACTCAAGCGGTGGTAAGTAAATCGTTGAAATAATATTCACAACAACCGCTCAAAACTAAGTTAAACACCCAATATAGCATATTTGGCAAACGGAAAACGAATTAATGAAACGCATTCTTTATTTTTGGTTGGAAAGATTTTGATGGGGAAAAGAGGCCGCACAGTCAATCCACAAATGCAAATACGAGTAATCATTTTTGACATCCACATTTCCGCAGACTGCGGATTGCGGGCTCATCAAAAACCAAGACGTTAGCCAGAATATCGCATATCTATTGTAAACAATTTTTCATTTAATATTCGATTATAAACAACATAACAATACTCGAATATATATAAATATTGGTGGTGTTTACATTGAAAACTATCTTTTTGTCAAGCAAAATGACATCCATCATTGTCAACCTCAAAACAAGATATTCATATGGTCAGAAGCTTATAATATGGTGGGATCAGAAAAGAGTGGTGTTAAAATAAAAACTAAATCGTTAATATTAAATTGTAATATGTCAATAACTAAACAATTTGAAACGATCATTGCAGCAATAAAAAGGAAGAAGAATATGCTAAAAGTATACAATAAAATTAGTTTTTCAATATGACAACTCTCGAATAGATGTTGCAAGGATCACCCCAAACAAACGGATATAAGAATTTGGTTTTGGTGTTTTACCAAATCCGCTCTGTTGCTATATCAAATTCACATTTGTTGAGATCTATGGCACTCATCGAAAAATGTCCACCTGATTCTTGGATCTCAAATTGCAAACTAGTCGATCGTAATTTGTTATAAACTTTATCAACTATAGAAATTAATTAATTAAAATCATACCACACACACACACCCATAATAAAATTACATTATTTAAACGCAGAACATTTTTGATAATTTGTAAACATCGTTTCTGACCGAAATTGAACATATGATCATCAAAATATACATATATTATTTATTTGTAATTTGAAAAATTGTAAAGTCAAGGGCACATAAAATATTGCAATGGATCTCTCTCTCTCTATGTGCGTTTAAAGAAATAAATACATATGTTTGTGGTGAAAATCCAAAAATAATTAATCTATTATTTGCCAAACTAAAATCTAAAATGAAAATGAATTTTCTTTGTATCATTTTCTGCTATACACGCAGATATATTATATTTAAAATATTGTGTGTGCAAGCCGCCAGCCGTAAGTAATATTTGCAATATTTTCATCATATGTTGTATCTAAATCAAATGTAAACGGATATTTGTAAGAGAAAAAGTAATAATGAATGAAAATAAAACTAACAACAATAAGACATAAAAAAAAAAAAAACTATTATATACAAAAACAAGTTTGGAATAAATTGTTTGTCTCTAACGCACACAATATTTAGAAAGATTTATGCCAATTTTATATTTAGCATTGCAATTTTATTATATATTGCAATATTACATAGAATTTTTTGTATATTGGTGACCCGCGAAATGTTGCAGTAGTTTTTGTGTGTGTCGTACGCTTAGTTACTGGCCGGTATTGTAAACATCATGTTTCGTCAGCTGTTACAATAGTTTTTCAGATGTTTTCTGAACTACGCGAGCATGTTACATAATGTTCAATTAATTTGATGAAATTTTTGATGAATTCACCTTTGGTAGGCAAATTTCTTCAGTTAAAATTCGATGAATTGTTGTTTTCAGTATTCCGAATTCCAATCTCATTGAATATTTGTTAAAAATTACGCATTATATCAATGTTTTTTGCAGTAAATTGCTTCAAATGGTCAACCGTGACCGTTCATCAATGCTTATAGCTTCTCTGTTTACTGTAAATCATTTTTACCATCTATAAACTTATGGTTTCAATATACCATCACCGCGATTTTAAGCGAATTATATGTTTGAGTCGCTTTTTTTTTTACCAATTTGAAAACAACAAAATTGAATGTTGTTTTTATATATTCAATTTTCGATCGACACACAAAAACTAACCGCACTTAATGCATTTTGTATTTTGGCTTACACTGAAGTAAAGGTCATGAAATTGCGACAATTTGTTAAGGTCGGTTATCCACTACATAAATCAATTAGTAGCTAAGTATATTATCAAGCTATTCCTATCATTTTTGGGACACAGGGTGTATATTAAGTTATATAGATATATTATCCATAGACTTTAATAAGAAATGAAAAATAAAATATATGTTAATAATGGATAAGTTATTGTATGAGGAGAATCTAGTGCGACGGCTATAATTAAATATTATATTAACTATTATTTAAAATTTAAATTTTGTCATCACATTTTTCGTAGTCAGTGTTATATTCAGATTTACATTATAATAGCTCAGTGTAATTGCTTCTTCTGACAACCACTATATTTTTTTTTATACAAATAGAGCACATGAAAATATGTATAACATTAACCATTGACAGACAAGATTGAATGAACCAATTTTTCCGTTTCTTTTTGTTTTCATTTGGGAATAATTATTTTAGTATATTATTATTTATTTCTTTTTAGAACAAAAATATACTAGACACAAGATTATGTGTTGTACGTCGTTAACGGCAGCAGAGTACACACACACACACACACACACACACACAAAATATAACAAAAATGTATAGATATGCGGATAAAAAGAAAATTATTTGCATTTTGAATGAAGGCAGGCAACAACAAAAAAAAATAAAAAAAATTAAAATAATTAAACAAATTCAACGAAAACTGCAGTAATCCCTTTTACTGTCATGTGTCTGCATTTTGTTTTTCTATTTTTTATTATAAAATTATAAATAATATAGTTCCGTTTTTGTTACAATTACAAATTTAAAATAAATTCCTTTGTATTTATATCCATAGAGTTGTGAACTTTGGAATACGCATGTAAAATAATAAAGTAAAGTCCCATAATATGTGAAATTGAAGTTTACCAATTTATTAGTATATTACTCTAATAGGTCAGTGGTGTGCATTCATTCAACAAACGAATATTGCACACTAATGTGTAATTATATTAAACTGATGTGTGAACAATAATAACTATCCGTTGTTGATTTATGTCGCCCCGTAAACTCTAGTTTTTTTTTTTTTTTGTAAATAACATACATAAAAATATGTCTTGTGTTGAGAATAAGTAAACTTAATTTATATTTATCCTTTTCCTAAAAAATCATCAAATAGTATTGATAAAAAAAAGACTGGAAAAGGTTTTAATATTAATTACAGGCGATTAAACAAATGATGTTAACTTTGGCACAGTTATTTGTTACAGATAATGATCATTTGTAGATTATTTTCTACACACTTAATAAATCCGGAAGCTAAATGGGTAAAACACCACAGAAAACTTACTACAACCATTTGCTTAACAACAACCATAGAAACAAACATTTATTTAAAATGCAGAAACCTACGCGAAAAGAAAAATTATTTGGATTAAAATAATAAATCATAAATTGAAATTGAAAGATTTGCATAGAATTTAAAAGATAATAAAATTTTTTTATAGATTCACAATTAAAAAACGACAGCTCATAATTTTGAGAATATTTATCCACATTGAAAACCATGATTATATGACCATCCTTAACAAAATACATAATTCACTTCAAGAGTGCACCTATCAAGTAACCACAAACAGGGATCGTTGATATAAACACACGTATTTTCCCGTAATCAATCTTATAAGAATTAGTAGAAAAAACCGAATTGTATGTCGCCGAACGGTAATGCAGTTTTGATTTCAAATTATATATTATTTGTAAAATTGATTGCTTATAATTAACTAATTAATATAATTAATTAAAATAAACTGTGATCAGTTGTCATTAATAAGATTTATATTTTTTTCTACTATGTGTGATCTGTGGCACAAAGCAATAAAGTTAAAAAAAAAAAGGTTTAATTTGTGACCGCGATTATAACAATTTTTTTCTCGGTAAATGACTAATATTTTTAATAATTCGTAGTATCATCAAATTATAAATTCTTTTTATATCCTCCTCCTTGAACATGAATATTTATTATTGGCATTGTGTTTGCGTATTATCACAGCAGCAACACTTCATACACATATTTATGTGTGTATTTACTTAATAACATTAAAATATATAATTTAGCTTGACTTCGCCACGATTGTTCCAATAATTCCTAACGTTATCAATACGCACATAATAATAATATATGAAGTGTTGCTTCTTCTTCTTCTTCTTCTGTAAGATTTCTGAATATTCTGAGGAGTATTACATATAATTATCATTGTCACATCATTCACCTCAAAAGTAAGTACAAAATGACAAATGTAATTATAACAACATATTGATTAGCATAAAATGATGGTGTGCAAAAAGATGTAATTACATATTAAAATTTAACAAAACAGAAAAAAAATAAAAAACACCTTTGAAGACCTCACAAAAACAAAAAAACAAAACGGTAAACGATTTTCTACCATTTTTTTTTTGCAAATTTACAACTGTTCACCTTTTTTTTTGTTTTATTTTTTTTAAGGTACACACATGTGCGCGTGTTTGTGTAAGTGCACATATGCGTAAAAAAACAAAAAAAAAACCATTATCAATTTTTGTACTTGTTGTACATCTGCGCAATGTAATAATTTAAGAAATTATGATCATAAAAAAATTAAAACAAAAGAATGAATATATATAGAAATAAATAAAAACAAAAAAATGAATAAAACTTACGCATCAATTAATTAAATTATATTTTTAATATATAATTTTTTTTTTTTTCTTTTTTAATCAATAGCCAACTTTTTATTGATAGTTCAAGATGAAGAATATATTAAAAAAAAAAAAAATGAATAATAATGACACCGCACAATATTTTTGTTAACGCGTTTTCAAAATGAAAATAAAAAAAAAAAAAAAACCACATACAAAAAATGTATATTTTTTTTAAAAATTATCCAATAAGGAATTTTTACAAACGCCTTTGCACAAAATTTACTAATTTTTATTCATTTCACTTTGAAAAATTACCTATTTTTTTTTTTTACTGTTTTAAATAACTTATTAGTTTTTTTTTTTTTTTTTTTATTTTTTTTCTTATTATTTTATTAAATTATTAAATTATTAAACAATTTTTAAAGAAATAAATAAATCTCAACCAACGAAACGGTAAAACAAAAAAACAATTGAATTTATTTAGGTTTTTTTTCTATTTCTATTTTTCAACACAATGTTTTGCACCTACAAAAATAAATCACCTATTTAATTTTATTTATTTATTTATTTATTTATTTATTTATCAAAAATATACACAAATTATATTGATTTTCTTTTTTTGCAAATGTAAAAATCACAAAATTATACAATAAAATAAAGTAAAAAGAAAAAAAAAAAAAAATAATAACTAACCAAAAATATTTCAAAATACCGATACGACAGAATAAAAACCACGGCACACAACCAAACACATGGAATTTCTGAAGAGAACTGAATAAATTTTTAACAATTTAATCGGCAAATGTTATTTCTCTTATTTTATTATTATTCCATAAAATAAGAAATGTATATAAAAACGCATACATTGATAAAGAAAAAAAAAAATTAAATGCACATGCACTTCGCTAGACTTAATACATATTATTGAATAGAGACATAAAATTATCCAGTATGTCGTTTCGATGTGTGAGTGTTAAATATAATATATTACATACGAAAATATATCATATATATTTTTACAGTGCACAATAAAATACTAACTAAAAACATGTTATACTTTTATTCTCGATCTACTCTAATTTCCATATGGTTAACCATCTCTCTGCAATAGTTTTTGTTTTTTTAAAATTATTAAGAAAGAGAAATTCAATATAATATGAATTAGAGAAAAACAAAATAATACATACGATTTTTTTCTCTTCGTTCTTCATATGTTTATATATGCGAATCGGTGATATACGCATGTGTTACCGATGGATATGTACAATGAATACACAAATGCAACATAAAAATAAACATATGAGAAGGAAAAATAAAAAAATACTTTTTAAAATATTATTGTTGTTGATTGTGTGTTGTGTTTTTTTATAGTAAATTTATGTTTTTCTTTAATACGGGAGCGAAAGAATAGAACGAATATATTTTATGTGCACTATAAAAGAATAATAATACTCCGCCTATTTTTTTTTTTTTTTTTTTTTTTTTATATAACTTAATTTAACTATATATTTTGTGATCTCTTTCTATTTTATAGCATTTGATAATGTTAATGTGATTGCTTTTATTTTTTTTTGTTATTGATTTATTTGTGTGAGTGAATGTGATAATAATTAAAAATTTGCATTATTTTAAATTTAAATATTTGTTATTCATTCATTATACCGCTACGCAAAACACCGGTAGAAATAAAAAAAAAAAAAAAAAAAAAACATCGTATATTGTTATATTAAACGTTGGTTAATATTTATTTATATAATTTACTGATGATGGCGATGGTAACTATGATGATGATGATGATGCAGGAAGAATGAAATCGAAATTCAAATAATTAATTAATATTATTTACATATTTTAACTTTTAATTAAATTTGTCATACGATTGCTTTTAGAAATGATGAAATAATTATTACGTAATGCGTTGTCAGTAAATGTTTGTGATTAATATTCAATCGAAACTGAGAGATTACCATAAAACATAATTGTGATTGTAATTGTTTCCACTTTTCCATAGAAAATCTGTGACATTATTATATAGTGGATGCTTCCGAGTTCACTTTATCATATTATGAACAATACCATAGACATTCAAAATATTATTAACATCAATAACAATTGATGTCAAATTAGTTTATATAAACATTTTACCATCAGTAGACTAATACGTCAACAGGAAAATACTTGCGGCTTAATTTGCTGGATCAAAGATTAACAACAACAAAGAATTCAAAACTCAAATTGACGTTGATATAGGCAAGTGGCAATCACAACTGCCCACACTATTATATTGGAAAACAAAAATGATAATTGTACATAGGCAATAGAAAATGTTATCTAATATTATCAATAATCAAATTACGTGCAACAGTGAATAGTAGTAATTTTTATAATAAAACTTTGCTTTTAGAAGATGTGTGACATCAGTTTGTAATGTAATTGTATTACGTGTTCGTATGATTTAAATTGGAACTCAAATGAATACTAATGGGAAACAAATTAATGAATTTTAATACATATACTGGTACGCGGAGAGTTCCGCGGAGTGACTGTAGTGAATGTAGTTTGGTAAATCTACACTTGAAGTAATATAAATTGATAATACTTCATTGTTACAATGTTCGTAGATGGTCCAGTTGAAGTTGATGACGACCAAATCAAAGCAATAATCGATTGGGATTGTCATAGCACACTCCACAAAAAAAAAACTCGATTTATGGGATTACTCATCAACTGAAAGAATCATCAATTAACACAAGGAATTTCCATCAACGATATGCTGAAACTTAACTAAAATGAGGTCCATTTTTGAAACGATTTATAACTGATGGTGATGAAAAATGGATTGTTTACAACAATGTGCAAATCGAAATAGATTGTGGAGCAAGCACAAACAAAATCCAAAGCTTCATATTTGGTGGCATTGTTTACTTTTTTTACCACACAACAAAACGAACAATTCAGACGTAAACATTTAACAAACTAATAAAACTTAACAATGCAATTCAAGAACAGCGAACAGAATTGACAAAGGTGGCAAAGGTGTTGTGTTCCATTAGGACAACACAATGTGACACACATCTTTGCTCGCTCGGTTAAAATAAGTAAAAATTTCAAATTGTATTATGTTTTCATTTAAAAAAAAAAACAAAATTAGTTGAAAACCAAATACTGGTCCACTGTCACGTTTGCCGAGCAGTGGCCCGGTAAGGACATGAAATGGTATCAAATCAGTATTATATGATCCAACCAATTGAAAGCAAATCTTTTTATCATCATTGTGTTCCCCACAATACCCTATTATAATTTTTTTAAGTATAATAAAGCGAAAGTATAATTTAATAAGTCTATGGAAATGTAAATTAGTATTAATATTAAATTGTATATAATAAAATAAAAAATAATTAATTTATAGAGCGTCGCGTGCGCTTCTTCTTCTTCTTCTTCTTTTTTGTCTATAGAAATACATATTTTTATAGCTTTTTTTTTTGGTTGATGGATTAAACATTTTTTGGTTTTATTTTTCTAAAGAATAATAAAAATTTAATTAAAAACAAAAAATAATAACACAGTCTCCCGTTAGTTAGTTCTTTCTATTATGGCTTCTTATTCATGTTGCCTGCATGAATATAATTTAATCGGTTACAATAGTACGAAATTTTATAAGTATTACGCATTTGTTGATACAAAAGATAACAACAATTAATCATTTATAGTTAATTTAATTTTTAGAATATAAATATAAATAATAAATGTAAATAAATTATAATAATTTGTGTAAGATATTTTTAGAATTTATGCGTTTATTTATAATTTTACGCATGTACAATGTGTGCACAACAGTTAATTGAATAATTTAATTTCATTGTATATCTTTCTATATTTTGAGTAGCGGTACAGATCGTATTGAGTTAAGCGTTATTTTAGTCAAAATTAAAGAATAACACTTGTCCACGTACATTTTGCAGGCATCTACAGAATTCAAAGTTCTGCAAAGAGTGCGCAACAAATGGTAATCTAAGGTAACGACTATATGTGGTGAAAACTTCTTACCTAGAGTTCTTTCCTTTGCTTATAGTCAGCAAAAATGTGCGTGGGATGTTGTCATGATGAAACACAATCAGTTAATCAATTCTGATCGCTGCGGTTTTAATCGTTTGCTTCAATCTCGTTAATTATACTGACTGTATAGATTCTACTCAATCGTTTGGAGAAGCGATAGCAGACTATAATGTATAATTCCTTTCCAATGCTAGCCAACACAACAACATCATCTTCCTTTCACCTCACAAACTTATTCTAGTGCAATCATACGAATTTGGATAACTCGACTATAATGACATTTGTTAGTGAAAAAAAAAAAACGGTCAATACTCTTTCGACTATATACGATATTTCCAATAGATTTATTTCCAATACCATTAGATTTTATTGTTTTTGAACTTACAGGCAATCAATGATATAAATTCTAATTTAAATTGAAACTGAGTGCCGTTGCTCGAATGGAAATCAAATTTCCCCAATGGAATTGTTAGAGTATCATTTATCTGATTATCTTGACAATTTTAATGTAAATCATAAGTTAATCATAAGTTCTAAAGATTTGTGGAAGTAGGTGGCACCTACCTTCGCCTTTTATGAGTTCTTCTATATACAGAACTATTCTAAATAGATTTGTTAGAATGAACTTAAGCAAATAATAGTAAGTTTGAAAGATTTGTAAAAGACCGGTAAAACGATACTCCTATCCGGTGCGAACTCTTTCATATTACCCATAAATATATTTCCAGTAGAATTGTTGTAGTATACCTTATCGGATTTCGACCTTCCACATTTATCAAAAAAAGTTCTATCGTTTTGTATAGGTTCTCATAGGATTCAAATATTCCCAATGGGATTGTCAAAATATCATTTATCCAAGTATATTGAAATTTTAACCTAAATATTTAGTGAGCAGTTCTAAAATTTTGGTTAAATTAGGTGAAACTATCCCATTTATAAATAACTGAAGTTCTAATTGATTCAAATATTCCGAATAGGTGGTGTATAGAATATTCAATGTTTTTTGTGCATTGAAAAAATCGTGTATCGTACCATTTTGCTAACACGAAATTTGTTACCGACGATGGACAATTGTAAATGAAAATGTATTTCTATAGTGCTAAGCACAGCCGATCCAGTCATTACCAGTTACAATCAGTAACCAATATTCATGCAAATGAAGACTTTCCTCCTGAATATATTTGATGTGAACAGATAAACTACTGATGGTGATCGCTACCAACGACAACCAATATAAAAGAAAAGATAGGGTATAGATAATAAAATCGAGATCAGATAAAGATAGATTAGATAACAAATAAATTTATCTATAACAGATAAACCGAACACAATACAATACAATACTAATCCGAAATAATTTTCATTGTCCCATAAATTGAATACTGTGAAATTTGTCTATTATTATTATTTTATTTACGAGTAATACGAGAGAGTTTTTCAATTATATTATAAATATTATAAAATAATTTCATTTCATTGAATAAAGGAATTTTGACGGTACATAATTTTTTTCATGGTACAATTGTAAAAGGGTTAATTTATGACAAATTATATGCGCTCTATGGCTATTGTATTAAAATCTGTCCAATAATAATATAATAATTTATAAATACTACAGTGTCCAAAACATAAGGTGATATTTTATTGTAAACATTGCGGTGGATTGTATGAAATGAAATAATATTTTTTTTGTATAAGTTGATAGTATTCTGTCGTTGACATCCGCATCAGTTTTCACAAACCGTTTTCAAGATGGCAAAGAACCGGCAACGTCAACTGATGAACAACACGTCAAGGAATGTTGCTTGAAAATCGTCGCCTAACAAATAGAGCTCTTTCTGCTACTATTGGAATTTCAAAAAGTTCAATACCATTTTAAGAGATGTTTAGTAGCTGAACTCATTTGGTTCGAGGAACACTCAATTTATATGAAAAAGAACGTCGTGTTAACGTCTACAAAGAAATGATTTTTGAATAACAAAACGCATCGTTACGGCAGATGAGATTTGGAACTATGCTTACAACCAGAAAACACTGACCAATCGAGTGAATATTGTGAACCAAGACCGAAAAAATCCAACTCAAGTTAACAATTTTCTTCGATTATCATGCATTTGTTGGTTTTGTGCATTATGAATTTCCTGCGTTGAACCAAACTATTAACAAGGCATATTATTTGGGTGTTAACCACGTAAACAGGTCGGAATTGTGGAAAGATAATTCTTGGCTTTTGCACACTGCATTGATTATTCGGCTATATTTCATTTTCAGACTATTTCAAAGAATGACGTTGGCATAAATGTATTTTATTGGCTGGAAAGAATAAAATAAAGATTCTTCAAAATATTTACCGAATAACCCAATTTTGTGGCCACAGTAGTATCTTTAACAGACAATATCAATTCTATAGATTACAATATTATATATATTTATTACATTAGTCCATTGTTTTCGTATATTCCGTAAGCCGGTGTCTTTCTTTTTATTTCTTAATGTTCTAAATTTTTCATTTAAATTATTTATTTTTTATTAATTTCATGGAATATTGATTGTTCTACGTCACTGATAAAATCAATGAAGCAAATCTTATATATTTATATAAAATATTATCATGTCGCATTTATGAACAAAACGCATATACAGTGACCGACCGACGAGCATATTATTTATACGATTATATATAGAAACATTTTATTTCAATATAAAATGCAGAAATATACACAGGTGCATTTTTGTCCTGGCTAAAAACATGAATATTTTTTAAAATATAATAAATACGCAACACAAGGCAAACACACACACACATACACCAGAGAATAACAATAACAAAGCCTCTGTCCGAAAAATCATCGAAATGATCTGGTTTACGCCGTTTATTGGCTGCTGCTAATTCATTTATGTATTGTGAAAGTTTCACTACATTTCCTTCATTGTAAGTCAAAATACAACAACAGTACTGTTTGAATGTCGTCGTCAACGGTCAAATGTTTGACAATCATTGTATTATTGTTGGATAGGTTCTGTTGGTATTCAAAAAAAAAAAAAAAAACTGACCGATTTGGTGACTATACAGTTGGATAATGTTAAGTCATGTGTGCGAATCTGAGATAAATTATCTGACCCCTTTGAGACGACAGGCATACCCATTTATCAACACTACGTTATAATATTAAGCTGGAGACGGAAAGCAGGGACGTAAATATTGATAAATATGTAACGATTTTTACAAAATTATTGGCTATAGAAGTACTAGTTTGAAATATACTGACTGCGCAGGATGTTTTCGAATCGTTAAACAAGAACGTTTCAGTTCTAGCGATCAAAGTGAATGCAGATAAAATAAAATATATGGTGGCCTAAATAATAATACAACAGAAAACCGATGTAAAACTGTTTTTGAAATTTTGTGAATAGTTTCGTATTTGGTTGGGATATTGTTATGGCAATTGTGGAAAATGATATAGAAGAAGAGAAAATCGCCGACAGAGTAACAATTGGAAACACATGCTACTTTTACGGAGTAAAAGAAAACAATTCCAATAGAAAAAAACATTACAACGAAATCTAAAGTGCAAGTTGTATTTAAACACAAAACCAGAAACAATTACTTCATCGCATAAATTTGGTTCCGATATAAAGTACAATATAACTGATGGCAAGACACAGGTACAACTTCGAAAATAGATAAGTTATAGGGACCAACAAATATTGTCAACGCCATCAAGACCAAAAGAATTGGTCGTGTATTTGGTGGCGAATGAATGTATGCCAAAAAATAAAAAATTCTTGAATATTATTCTATCTTGGGAAAGTCGAAAAATTTAAGGCTAAATGGGAAGATGAAATAAACGATGATATTAGGATTCTTCATAGTTGAAGGATCTGCAAATAGTTCACGTTAGAGAAGCACTGTGAAAAAGGTTACTTATATTTTTACAGCATGGTACATTAAAACCCAGGTGTTGTTTTAGTCTTTTTAACCGAATTTTAAGGATGTTACAGCAGAAGGTAAACCAAAGGGCAACTATGAGTTTTAATGCCATAAAATTAAGTAAGTAAAAGTAAGAAATATTCTATTATTTTATTTTGTCTGCATAAAACGATATAAACAGTGTTTCAAATGGTCTGTTTGAGTAAGTATTTTTCAGAAGTGGATACGGAACGTAAAAAAAAAACCTACAAACGATTTAAAGTATATTTTATTTCAAACTTTTCTTCCATATTTCCTCATTCAATTTTGGATTTTTCACATCCTGCAGTATTCGTTATGTTACCAAAAAAATATCAACTGCAGACTATACGATTTCCATTGCTGGTAGATTTTTCCGAGGGATTTGAAATTTTTTATAAATAACATATCTAAATATATATTGCATCGGCGGAAAATGGATCAATCCATCATCAATCATTTTTCGGACACAGCACATGTAAATAATAATATACTCGTACGTACGTAATAACATAAGACGAATATCAAAATATAATAACGTGTCTTTAAATATAAATATAAAATATATGAGTATAGATAAGAATTAATATTTTAAATGAGTAGTGCAAAAAAAAATTAAATAAAATAAAATAAAATAAAAACAACGGTCGCGCGAGTCATAACTCTGCCGTGGATATTTGCTGGTATTTCATCATCATCTGCAAAATTGCAATGCAACATTAATTTTTATCATCTTCCTTCTGTGCTGGATACCTTGTAGTGGTTTTATTTTTATTTTTATCAAAAAATTGTTTTTGTTCTTTTATTATTATTATTATTATTATTTTTTGTTCTTTCATAACATCATCGCTCTCGCGTATACCGGCTATATTATTACAATATATAAATACATATTTCATATAAATATATATAATATACAATATCTGTTCTTACTTTTATATAAGATGTGATGTTGTTAGTTTTTAATTTTATATATTATATATTTGTGATTATTATGATTATTATAAAATAACACACAGCCGCGCACACATCCCCAGCATCCAAACATGCAACATATTAAAGATGTATAAAATATGCTATATATAGGTATTATTACAGTATGCGACAAAGTTATATAGCCGCCGCATGCATATTATTTCTGCAACGATCGTTTTATATCGACGAAACAATAAATATGTTCCTATTGATCTTATTCCCTTTCAGCAATTAATCTTGCGAAGATAATTTTATTCATTGCAATTAGATTTTTCTGTATACGCATTCATCTACACAACTGTTAGAGCAACAATTAGGAATCACATTTACCAACAACAGTGAAGATAAATCAAAGAATTTTGTATTTGCAAATGTTAAAATACACAAACCACAGTGTTGATATATAATAAAATAATTCAAACGAAAAATAAAGCTAAATGTTCGCGTGGGTTTAATCTTGAAATTTCCAGAACAAAAATTAAAAAACGTATCATTAGTTGATGTTACAATAAATGAATTTCGTATAAGAGGTCACTCTGAAATTCATTTATAAACCTTAGTGCTTACAGTTCAATCTTCATATGTTAAATATGTTGAAATTTGAAGCCGAATTTATTTCTAAATTTTTAAAATATATTATTCTTGATAAAAATGTATGTGAAGTACTCGCTATACACCATCATTTGTTCTAGCTCTCGAAACACTTCCGGTACTCCCTCTTTGGTGTAGCTACCAACGATTTTTATTGTACAATATGACTTCAGTGCTCTCATAAAAATGTGTTTCTCAAAGTGATTTTTTGATTTTATCGCGAATAGAAAGGCGGTGCCATATCGCAAATGAATTTGGAGCTTGTTGTCTGACTGTTGTGATGATTTTTTGATTAAAAATTCATGAATAATACGTGCATTGTGCGATGGTGCATTATCATGATGCATGTTAATGCAAAATCCATAACTGTGATCTTGATTTACGGAATAATATGTTGATCCCATCGGCAATCTTATTTTTTCAACGTTTTTTTTGGTTTTTCGATGTTGATGGCCATGACGATCACTTTCAACAACGACCCCACTTTGGAAGCGTTAAAACCACTTGTGCATATTACTGTTTTCTTCAGCAATATCATCACCAAAACACTTTTGCTACATTTTCAATGTATCTGAACATTTAATATTGTTTTTAACACAAATTCGTTGTTTAATAATTTTATAGGAATTTTTTAAAATTCGCCAAGAACCAAAATTTTTAAGTAAACAATTTATGCTCTGTCAAATCAACAACTGACAATCTGTAATCAAGCTACAAATTGATAGTATAGCAATGCCAACAAGGATTGTAAGATTTAAATGAGAAATTCCGTGTCAAATTTGAACATGGCAGTATTATTGGCTGTCGGGTGCTTTTAACAATTTCTTGTTCCCTATTAAATAATGTTATAGTACACCTATACAACGTCAAGTATTTCTGTTTTTAAAACACTCGCCAGTAATTTCATGATAGAGAATCATTTTTCTAAGTTATTCATAATTTTTGAAGTGCTGCTCAGCATTGATCGAAACAAGTAGATTAAGTAATTGATGCTGTGTGTTACACAATCAATTTACTTCTTTTTCAATCATTCACATTATTTTTAGACGTGGTGAAACATTAAATACAGCCTCCACTTTTCACTTTTAATAGAAATGATACACACTGCATTTATAATATAAGTGGACAATAAATGATGTTAGTTGACCTGGATTTGTATCTGCTTTCTGTGAATCGTTTATGGCGTCTAAAAACTTATATTTTTCACATGAAATTATCACCATACGTGATTTTAAGCAAATCATACACGTTTGAGTAGCATTTTTTTATCAATTTTAAAGCTAAATTTAACATTAATTCATTGTTCGAGACCGATGCACAAAAATTGGTGTTACTTAATGCGTTTTGGATGGCATTGAACGAAAACTTTGATAGATTGTTTGAGTCGGTTCACGTTATAAATCCATTCTCCTATATTTTTTTAAGTTAGAATCAGGATATAATTAAATTTAATAACTAATGTTTCCAAGCGCTTATACGGTGTCCAATTATATTTATAGATGCGGCTCCTTCTATATCTCCTCCGTTAAGTTTTACTTTAAGTTAATATAAAACATATCGAATTATGTTGGATTAGGCTATAAATAATTGGCATTGTCGTTAACTGTAAATTATTATGATTATGGAATCAGTAAAGAAAAACTGTTTTTCTTGGATAACATACAAAATGTGCAACAAATTCTATTGCACATATACGATCATACACACAAACACACACATACACACGCTCGCAGAAAACCTGATATCAATGAATTTTTAATATTAACATTATGGCTTTTTAACAAATTTTTTCCATTTAAGAGTAGTATACGTACCACCATACATATTTTATAATTTAATAATATATTTTATACACACATAGCGATCAAAATGAATGCAGAAAAAAGGTAAATTTATAATATGCATCAACAATAAAACAACATCATATCAATCTGTTTTGCAGGTGCTATAGCTGCGCGTTACACTACCTACTATTATACCCGTGAACCACTATTTATTTACAATACATACGTTATTATTGTGCAATTGTTCATTTGATATATGCTGTGCTTTTCTGCATCATATAATAAATGTTCCTGCTGGCTTAATGGTAATCGAACCAACAACGTACACAACATACGGATACAGTAAATATTTTATATATATATATAGGTATTTTATTGTATGGATCGATGGATGGATGGATATATAGAAGAATATGTTTTAATAATAATAATTTTCAGTATAAAATAAGATAAAAACCAACATGAAATAATTCTGTTCACGTCAGAGATTAATATATATAACATTCGCACATACACATACGCGAGTATAAATTATAAAAAAATTCCTTATTTTCATTTGTCACAAAAATGTAATAAAAAAAGGTTGCGCACGACGCTCAAATTCATGTTTATTAAAACATATTATTTGTTTTGCAACCTGTTTAAAAAAAAAATATTTATTAATAATATGTGATGAATAAAAACTTATCATATATAAATAAGTACTCTCTAGTCGTCGTCGTCGTTGTCGTACATATATTTACAATAACATAATACTTGTACAACTGACAATGAGTTTTACTCTTACACACAACATATACAAAATTGTTACTATTCCAAACGCACAATCAATGGAACAACAAAAAAAAAACAAACAAATACTAAATAATAAAATAATAATTTATTAATTCATAAAATTAAAACGCATTTATGTGTAAATATTTGTATGAATGTGCGTACAGCAGCAGCAGCAGCAGCAACATCACATATAGGTAATAATATAATATCTATATCAGCAGTGATCGTTTAGCGACCTGTGGACCACTTCCACATATGTAATAACATTTTTATGTGTATAAATAATAATTTTTTGTTATGAAATCGAGAAAAGTGCGCCTCAGAACTATACGGGGTTTCGACCCGTGCGGGTGAACTTTCCTTTCCGGAATTACTCTATATAGGAGGGTTTAATTTCTGATAAATATATATATTAATTTTATATATAGAAACAAAATTGCACGTTTAGCGTTTTGTTGTCGTCAACTGAAACGCATGTAAATTCTATCGAAACATAAATGTAGAATAAACATGACAGTCGAACTGACTGCGGAACCGGTCCGTATCTATAAATGCCCGGGCTTTGGAAAACAAAACTGTTTAGGATTATAGAAATTCAGCTACACTAAAATAAAAATGTTATATGTTTAGGTTAAATTTCAAACAGATGCGGTATAATTAACGAAACACTTAGTGTGGTAGAATGGTTTGATTTTCATCCCGACAACCAATCATTATATAACTATTTAGATAAAGGATGCGTATACGGTATTTGAGGCCATCCATATATGTCACTGTAATTTCTTAAGATAATTATTTCTTTTTTCCTTTTATATAGAGATCGATTCATGGAGCAGTACAATTTTGCTATATGTTTTGAAACACACAGAAATTATTTGTACATATTTCGATCGAGAGCAAAAAAAAACCAAAATGATGTATAGCTATGGTCATAATCTAGAGAGGTTCCTTGTGTTAAAGCACACAAAATATCCAGTTATATACTGTTATGGTTTTAGGAGTTGTGAGCAACGAAGTTCATGTCACTTCTTTTCGCAGTGGCTTCCTTCGGTAAATGCTACTGCCTACATCGAGATATTGAAAAGTGTTGTAAAACTCTGGCTTGATAGTGAGTGTGTGGGAACAGACCATACATAATCCAACAAAATTCCTTCACATAAAGCGATGGCGACACAAGATTGGATTGTCGAGAATTTCCATCGTTATCAAATCACTACGAACTTAAGACCACCTTTCTTCGCAGACCTTAATCCTCTGGATTACTACGTTTTGGGGCGTAGTTGAACGTGAGACTAATAAACATCTTCATAAAACTTCTCCCAGGCGCTTCCATGGGTAAATGCTACCGCCTATATCAAGGTATTGGAAAGTGTTGTGAAACTCTGGATTGATAGTGCGTGTGTTGGAACAGACCATACATAATTCAACAAAATTCCTTCACACAAAGCGATGGCGACACATACATTGAATGGTCGAGAATTTCCATAACCAAAACACAAACTTTTCCCAGGCGGGTAAATGCTACCGCCTTCATCGAGGTATTGGAAAGTGTTGTGAAAACCTAGATTGATAGTGCGTGTGTGGGAACAGAACATCCAACAAGACTCCTGCACACAAACCGATCGCGACACAAGATTGGATTGTCGAGAATTTCCATCAACAAATTACGAACTGATGGCCACCTATTTCCCCAGACCATAATCCTCTGGATTATTACGTTTAGGGGCGTAGTTGAATGTGAGACTAATAAACATCGTCGCATAACACCATTTTTTCGCTGATGGATTCTATATAATTACCGCAGAATGGTCAACATGAATAAGGAGCATTTGATTCGGACATACAATCATTTCTTACCCCGGATTGAGGAAATTATTGCAACTAATGGAGATTTTATTGTATAATTTTAAGTCACTTAATATTGAATATAAAAATTTTATATAATTTTAAAAAATCTTGTAAGAAATATAATCAAATTAGTTTTAATCTTAATTTGTCATTAAATATTGTACGCATCCTGTGTATATATGAAAGATAAAGAACTACATGCCGATTGCCCACTCATAACAAGGAGGATTCACATTCACATTCATTCACAATCAACGTTATATAAGAAAATTTTAAATTTTGATCACATATTTATGATTGTCCTGCGATTGCCAAAATTACAATAAGTCTTTTAAGAGGACGTTTTAGTTTTACTCAAACAGTATTCTTATATGGTCATCATCATACTTCCCAGTTAATCTTTGGGGCATTCCGCACCGATATGTATTTTATCAGAACTCCCCATTTTTGTTTATCTCCATGATTTTGGTATTTAAAAATCGTGTCGTATAATACAGAGAACGGTTATATAAAAATCAAATGTTAATTTCATATCGCGGCATAGCAATTCGCAACCAATTCCAAATATTAGTTTTTATAATAACTCCTTATTTTATTGTAATGATCATCAATTATTTGTTTTCAACTTTTTCAAAATACTATTACTGAAAAAATTGTTTGTTTACTTAAATGGGAAATATTAAAAATAAATTAAATTTATTGTATCTCACGATCGTAGATCGTAGACGGTGAATAACACCACACATCATTTATCAATATCTTATTTATAAATATATGTAAATTCACGTGTGCCTCCATATTCTTCTATACACAAATCTAAATTACAATTTCAATAATATACAATTACAATAACTTTTAACTGATTTATATTTATAATATAATAAAAAATAATGAATGAAATATTTCCATGTAATGAATGTAAAGTAATGTGAAGCAATTTTATATAATTAATAATTAAAATGTTTACAATATAAAAAACGTTTTTATGAATGCAAACACGTATCACGTAACACACGCAAAACGTAAATAAAATTAGAAATTTATCTTTTAAATAATATAGAAAAAAAAACGATCTCTTTTTTCATTCTTAAAATTGAATTGAATAAAAAATAATAAGGCACAAAGGGTGGCAACGAAAAAAAAAAAAACGTAAATAAAACGTATATTTATTAGCAATGATTTAGCAGCAGATGTAAAAAGAACTACGATCAATTATCATTATAAATAAAAATACGAGTACCTACTAACTAAAATATCTTAAATACACAAACGCATACCAATACGATGATTAAAATGTTTATTATTTTGTATATAAAATTTGTATTTTATTTCAAAAAAAACCGCGATCCTTCTCAAATATTTACAATAAAACGAAAAACTTTAAATATAATTAAATTAAATATTAGTTAATTTTGCAAATGTACCCATAGATTTATAATACAACAATATAGAAAATGTAGGTTAGTCGAGTATTACTATAATAAAAATAAATAAATAAATAAATTAAATAAATAAATATCAGAGAGAGATCAGTATTCCCAATGCCAATGGATATCATCTTAAATTTAAGTTTATATTACAATAGTTATAGTAATATGAAACGATCGTTCATGGACATAAACAACATGTTTTTTTTGGTTTGTTTTGTACCACAAAAATCTGATTTGCGAGAAAGTTTGTTGTTATAGTTTCATTGAAAGAAAACTGCTGCTAAAAGTCATCGAAGGTTATAGCGAAAATTCTTTATGTGAAGGGCAAATGCAGAGATTGGTTTCAATGGTTCAATAGTAGTGGATTGGATGTTTCAGTATTTGATGGGATGAGTATTGCATTATTCCTGAGTTTCAACTATGAACTAAACTCTCAACAGCTAATCACATAAAAAGCTATTATTCTAAGGAAAGTATCAAAGTCACGATAAACAGATTTTTAAATAATGTAATTCTTGTGCTCATGTCGCAAAACCGATCATAGAAACGTGAAGAACACTTGGATGTGATCAGTTACCACACTGTGCGTTTATTCACCAGACATTGTTCCATCATATTACTACTTGTTCAGATCGATGGCACATATATTTACTATGTGCACAGCGTTTTCACAATTATGAAGACGTCCAAAAATGGTTTGATCATAAATTACTAAAAAAAAAATTTAGAAAAAGGTAACGATTTAACGATGGTAATTATTTTCAAAATAAAAATTTTTTCGCCGGTACATTACAGAAATTAATGTGTTTCCTTTACAAAAACAGCGATCGCATCATATTTCTATACCTATAATTTTTTATATTTATAAATTATATAATAATATTTTATTTGTTGCGCTATTTGCCTCCGGTGGCAAACAGGATATTTTATTGAAAATATTTCTCAATTTATTTATTTTTCGAATTATTTAACATTTTTATTTAAAAGTATATTTGTAAAATTAAATAATAATTTGATTAGGTTAATTTAAGAATGAATTTTAACGTCAATTTGAATTGTACATAATATTATATATAGGTTTGGGTATGCTTAAGATGTGCGTCTTTGCATTTGTGCTTCTCAAAAGGTATGCTATTTAAAAACTGTAAACCTTCCTTATTGGTGATGATATGATGACAATGATATTGGACAAAATTCAAAATCGCGTAGAAATGTTGTATGGAAAAAAATATTTGTAAATCCAAATCGAGTGACGAGATTTATTGGAATTTGTATGTATTATTCAACGCTCGGTTGAAGTATATTTAGTTTCTACATTGCCATATGGTTCAGCGAAATTTACTTAATTTACTTGTGACTACAAGGATTCATGGGCTTTTTTCAATAATTTGTATCCTGATTTTTCTGTCTCATCTATGCTATATTAGATTACGGTTTTACATATGATTTAGTTCGCTTCCAATTGGAATACTCATGTTATGGTTGAATTAATTAATACTTAAATATTCCATATTACAACAATTGTCTGTGTGCTGCATAGACTTCCATGCTTTAGTTGATTTATTTCAAAATATACAATAGAATTTCCAAAATATTAATATTTTAATAATCAAATCAAATATGGTGGTGTATGTGCTGCCGCTGATAAAAATTTGTAATTTCATTTTTAATATCAAATTATCTCAATCTTCACATATTTAATTTAAATTTAAACTATATCGAAATATATAAATAATAAACACTCTGTCCGAAAAATAACCGCAATGAATTAAGAAATTAAGTAAACAAAAATTGATAAAAATATAAATTGCTAACTACCTGTCGTTCGACATTCAGGACGAATTATTATTTCTTAAAAAATTTATAAAAAAATCATCATTAACACGACTAACTGAAATGCAATTGGGATTATAAAACGATACAATGCGTTGTATTCGACAAGAATATCATGATAATTCGAATCGTAATCATGATAACGCACTTGTGATAGTTATGGCAACTTTGGGTTAACCGTAAACACATGGCGTTATATCAAATCCCTCTCCGTCACCCACATTTTATTAGACAATAATTCCGATCAATTTTCGTTCGCGCAGATTACAAGTAAACCTGCCGTATATAAAAATATATATGCGGCACTTATCACTTAATATAACTAAATTTTTACATCAACTTAAACATTATAAAAACATTTATCACCTGATTTTATTATTTCAAAGGTATAAAATTAAAATTTTACATAAATTCTTAATCGCATACATATTTAGAAAAAAAAAAACTTAATTGCTTTTTCATACGCACACACACACACACACACACGATTATATTATTACAGATCGTATATTTGTATACAGAACTGGAAGGTATAGGAAAAGGTATATAGGAGAAAAAAAATTACCACTTGAAATTGATTTATATAAAAAAAGGCAAAAAAAAAACCCAACGTATTATAAGTTACTTCTTGATTTATTTTTTTTGTGTTCTTACAAGATAAGAATCTTCCCTCTAGCAAAAATAAAAAGAAATAATAATTTTTCCGTGTGTTATGTTTGTGTGGGAAAATCTCATAAGTAAATATATCAACATTGTAAACTGTGTACAAGTACAACATATTTTTTAAGTAATGAATGGTATGTATTTATTTATGTTTTTGTATACATAATTTTTTGTTTTATTTTGAAACAATTTATCACCTGAGAATTTTTCTATAATGTTTTTTTCTTATTTTTGTACACAGGTGAGAAAATGAAAAACAATAACATAACGAATACTAATTTCTTGTGAATATGTGTGTGTGTGTTTGTATAATAATAATAATAATAATAATAATAATAATAATAATAATAATAATAATAATAATATGTAATTATTATTTAAAAATGTTGTATAGTAAAAAAATCTACAGAGAAATACACAAGCAATTTAATCGGCCACCATAATCTGAAAATAATTCTTATATTTTGTTGCTGTTAAAAGTTTATAGATAATAATTTTGTCAGCCAGATAATAAATATATGTTGAAAAAATATAAAACATATTGTAATAAAATTGTTACATAAAAAAATGTTGATACATATATTAACAAAAATAGAAAAATGTATTGAAATTTGTGAAACATAAAATTTTAATTTAACTTAAATTGAAAATATATAGTTTTTAACTTGATTCATGCAAAACATTTGACATTTGTATATACAATTTTTAATTGGGCTGTATGTTGCGGGATGTGACGGTCGGTATAACAGCGTCACTCTTATATCCGCAAATAATCAGAAATTATTATTAAACACTTCATTGCAAAATAATATGTAGATAGGATAATTTGGACGCAATGCATTCTAAGGATTGAAAATTTTTAAGTCTTATGGGAGTGACTGCAAGTTGTGACGAATAGTTTTTCATAATATCTTTAGAACTTACGATTAAATGCTTAACTTAGAAAATTTCATAGATAATCGGAATAAATGATACCACCAGCAATTGGAAATATTTGACTTTTATAAGAACATATGATAGAGGCACCTGCAAATTCCACATTACTTATGATTTTCAAATAATATTCAAGATAGTCGCATAAATGTTTCTAAAATAATTATGCCACGATGGGAATGTTACGTGGTGAATATTAATAAATAGGTGGTAGTTGAAATTCTCCATAACATTCCACTTCACCATCCATCAGCAATAGCGAATTTATTGAATTCAACCACCACAAATAAAATCTAGGTTAATGAATTTTAAGAAATGAACACTTTTTCTCCATTGAATTTATATAAAAACATTATTTAGAAATTTATTTATAAAAATTCACATTTTTTCAAATTTTGACATCCTGGCGGACCAGAAACAATTAATTAAAGCATTACTCAGCAATAAAAAAAAGTAGTGGAAACCCATTGACGCAAAATTGCAGGCTTTATACTATTAATGAACACTTGAAAAAAAACAATGAACACACAGAAAAACGGATTGACAGAAACATTTGACGAGGCAAATACAATAATTTCTAGAAAGATCCTGAAAAAAGGACAATGCGGATAACGTAAAAAAAATCACTTGTGAAATTTTTAATTTAACGATACAAGACAGCCGAATTGTTACTGGCGATAGAAAATAGATGTATTTTAATAATTCTAAGCGTACAGTCATCAACGTCTACAACCAATAAACAATATAACATTGAAATAAAAGCTTTCCTGTTTATTTGGTGTGCACTGCGATAAGGGATTGTGTATACATTATTCACTACTAAACTCTGATGATACGGTTACTATGTGATAGTGACTAACAAAAATTGATAAAAATGAAGGAATAACGATCGAAATGGAGCAGCAAACAATTGAAAATTATTTTTACTCCATTACTATGATCGATCGCATGTAGCAAAATCAGTTCAAACATTGACTTCATCCTTCTGCGGCCACCACTTTTATTTAGATCGATACAGCACAAACTTTCCCAGCAGCAACAACAACAACAACACTTTCCAAGAAGTTAAAAATTGGATCGATGAATGGGTGACCTCATAAAAGATGTAAAGTCAAATCGACGTTTTTGAAAAATCCAACCAAACCAAAAATTTTCGTACGTATTTTTGTCGAAAGAGTTGAGTTATCTATTTGAAAATTGTAACTTAAGCTTTTGAAGTGAATATCTCGAAATGGTTTTTCCAAAAATTTTCTAATCCCTTTAATTCTCACTCCTGCCATATGGGATCTGAATATTCCCAATGGAATTACTAAAAAACCATTTTTTCCGATTGTTTTTTAAACTTTAAGCATAACCATTTAAAAATACATTCTAAAGGTAGGCGCAAGAAGGAGACATTAACTCCATTCTGTCTTGGTGCTGCTATGTTATCTGAATACATATCCCCAATGGGATTACTTTAGAATCATTTATCCGATACTTGAAATTGGAAAACTAAGGATTTAGTAATAAATTCAAAATTATGTACAAGTGTAGGAGTAGGAGTTATTTCCCACACTCCTTATGGGTATTCTCATATACAGTACCTATATATAATCCCAATAGAATTACATTTTCGTATTTTCCTATACGTAACGTGTTGTTTCTACAGAATAGTTTGACAAAACATACTGACAACTATTTTTTTTTATTGTTAAGGCGCAATAATTATCGGAAAGAAGATCAAATGTTCAGCTTATTAATATTATAAGGAAAGAATGTATAATATTTCCTCAACACGTTGACTACGAGATAGCTCATAGGTTGTAGTATAAAAAATTCCGTCACAATTAATGTGTTAAATATTGGTTTAAAGAATGATTATTATATACGCATTATTAGACCTTTCTATTTTGGGTTGATTTTTAATATTAAATTTCCAATTTTTCAAATATAAATATCCTTCTGGCTAATATAAAAATCATATTTGCTTGCGTATAAGGATAAAATAAAATAAAAACAAAACCCATATATATATAACAGAGATTTGTAATCAACAATCAAAACATAACATAAATAAAAATAATAAAATAAACACTCAAACAAACAGGCAATAAAACAACAAATACAAATAAGAATGTTTTTTTGCCCTACTTAACATTCACAAAAGGTATTATTTTTATGATTATAATAAAGTCTTGGTTTTTTTTTCCTCGCTGCACAAGCAGTAAATTGTAAATATACAAAAAGGATGTAAATTTATTTATTTTTTTATTTCATGTCACACATTCATAGGTAATATAGAAGAGAAACAAATTCTATGCAATATGTGCGCTGTGTATCGACCGTCATATACCATATCTTTGTAAGCTACAATATTATTATATATATATATCTATTTTGGTCTATAACTAAGTCCTGGGGATAATCTGATAGGTGTCGTAAGTAGTTTTGCTTGTACGTAGTGTGAAGTGACAATACTTCGCTATTGTAGTAGTTGAATCCAACTTTCATATTCAGTATATGACATTCAGTTGAAGTGTAAACATGTAATTTTTATAGTTGATTAAAAATTGAAAATTTTGTACCAACAAAACAGTATTTGCAGGGGAAGTTATGGTAAGTAATTTTATTCAGAAGAAAACAGCAGTAGAAACTTATCGCTTTTTGTTACAAATTTATGGGGAACATTCCCCCATCACAAAACAATTGTGAGTATTGGTTTAGACGGTTTAAAAATAATGATTTTGATGTTAGTGATAAAGAACGCGTTGGAGCACAAAAAAAATTTGAAAACGAAGAATTGGAAACTTTATTCAGTGAAGATGCATGTTAAAAACGGTAGAAGAATTAGCATTTCCATTAGATGTTACCCATGCAAGTGTTTCCAAACGTTTAACGAAGATGGGAATGGTCCAAAAGCTATCGTATTGGGTACCACATGAATTGACGGAAAGACAACAAGAAAATCGAAAAACAATGTGTGAAATTTTGCTTCAAAGACATTCAATTTTGCATCGAATTCTGACACTGGTGATGAAAAGTGGATCCATTACGATAATCCAAAACGTCCGGAAGCATGGGTGAAGACAGGTGAACCAGGTCCATCGACACTAAAACGTAATATTCATGGTTCTAAGGTTATGCTGTGTATCTGGTGGGACCAGTTTGGTGTAGTGTACTATGAGCTGCATAAACCGGGACAAACCATCACTGCTGAACATTACCGAGAGCAATTAATCCGATTGAGCCGAGCATTGCATCAAAAACGACCAGAATATGTCAACAGACAAGACCGTGTGATTCTGCAGCATGATAATGCTAGACCACACGTTGCGAGACCGGTCAAAGAAACGTCAGAAGCACTTGGCTGGGGAGTCCTACACCACCCGCCATATTCACCACACATTGCTCCATCAGACTACCATTTGTTCCGGTCGATGCAGTCAGCCCTTTCTGCACAGCGGTTAAATTCATACGAAGATATGAAAAAATGACTGGATTCATGGATTGCTTTAAAACCTAAGAAGTTCTTCTAAGAGGGAATCCATAATTTGCCACAAAGATGGTCAAAAGTTGTAGCTTCAGATGGCAAATACTTTGAATAAAATATAATGTACCATTTATTTTCAAATAAATGTGTTTTTTTTTTACCAAAATATCCCCAAAACTAAGTTATAGACGCAATATCTACCTACACCTCGTAGTAGCTGCTCGTATATTAGTGTAATAATAATATAATATAATAAAATGGTCATATAAGCACATAAGCATTTTATTTTTTCCAAATAATAGAATACATCCGCTGTTCAAACAGCTCGTGCCTTAAAATTATTATTTTATTTTATATATGAATTATTATTTAACATAAAAAAAAAATAGTGTATACGATACACGATAATAATAATAATAATAATAATAATAATAAAGGAATATAGGTAAAACGTAAAAAACATCTTGTTCCGGTGGCAATTTTAATGGAATCACATTTTGTCTATGTATACGAAAAAAAAAAACACATATGTAATATATGGTGAAATCTAATATCAAGTAAAAGGAATCAAATGTCGCGAGACATCCGGATAAAATTTTTATTATATTATTTTAAAAAAAATACTAAATACCTTTATTCATTTGTGCATTGTAAATTTTATTTAATGCAATATTACACACAATTGTTTGCATTTGCTTTTCATTCAGATTTATTTTTAGAGAATTATTTATACTTTAATTAAGAAGAACAAAATATGAGTGTGTGTGTGTGTAATAAAATGAATAAATTATATTTATTATTATAATATTATTGTGTAGTATTTTTATTTATATTATTAGCATTTAAGTCATACGCGTATATTTGGTAATTAAAGTAAAGGAAATGCTTATACGATTATGCGTTAATAAAAATAACGTCCAATATTACAACATCATTACAACCTGTGATTTTATGGCATGGATTATATAGGCGGAGATGTTGTGAAAAGTATCGGTTATAAAGTAGCGGGTATTGCGTTAACACCAAAACAAAAAAACCTTTGTGATTGTTTTTCGAATTTCTCTGCTACATTAATAATTAATATAGTTAATATAGTTTCTTATAAATTAAATGAATGCGATTAATTATAATATCTTTAATGAATTTCAGTAAAATCATTGGACTTAGGATATGATGATGTGATAAAAAAAAAATAGTAAAGATGGATTAATACTTCCCTTACTTATAGACTATACAATAAAAGCGCTCAAATTCTTCGGCTAAGGAACATTTAAAACTTAAAAAGGAAACTTGTGACACAATCCATTTAACCAGGTGCAACCAACAAGTATGAAATGTGGATTTGAAAAAAATTCTGGTATAAAGATTTGACATTGTAGCGGCCATAAACAAGTGTCTGGCAAACGCACATATAAGTGATAAATTGAAAAAATGTGTGCATAGTATTCAATATATCGAAATTTGTGCCATTTGCGAAACAGCTTTAATTTTTATTGATTTCAGATAAGTATCAGCCACCGATAAAAGTCAATAAATGGCATAAACTACTTCTATTTATGATTGGATAAATGTCACTCATGCGAATATAATTAGAAAATCTATACAAATGAATGAATCTATCGAAAAAATCTTAACGATAGTAATGATTTAAGATATTTTTAGAAATTAGAAATGGTGATGAATGAAAAGATTAAGGACCTTCCAAAGATATATATATTTTGAAATTATGTATACATTCGATACCTGCGATATTAAAGAGAATTAAACTATATGTAGGATTCGATTATAGATATATATGCAGCGATGTCCTTTGATTCGTAAAACATAAGTTGTACTCAATTTCTTGTGTGATACTCTTTCCGTGCATAAGGTGCAACATGAATATGATAATTTAAAAAAAAATATCCTTTAAAGAACTTTGAAGTGTCCTTAATCCTTGAACCACCAATTTTATTCGAATTCTACTATAATTCTCTTTGTGTGGATTTGAAAAAATTCTGGTATAAAGATTTGACATTGTAGCGGCCATAAACAAGTGTCTGGCAAACGCACATATAAGTGATAAATTGAAAAAATGTGTGCATAGTATTCAATATATCGAAATTTGTGCCATTTGCGAAACAGCTTTAATTTTTATTGATTTCAGATAAGTATCAGCCACCGATAAAAGTCAATAAATGGCATAAACTACTTCTATTTATGATTGGATAAATGTCACTCATGCGAATATAATTAGAAAATCTATACAAATGAATGAATCTATCGAAAAAATCTTAACGATAGTAATGATTTAAGATATTTTTAGAAATTAGAAATGGTGATGAATGAAAGGATTAAGGACCTAACAAGGATATATATATATTTTGAAATTATGTATACATGCGATACCTGCGATATTAAAGAGAATTAAACTATATGTTGGATTCGATTATAGATATATATGCAGCGATGTCCTTTGATTCGTAAAACATAAGTTGTACTCAATTTCTTGTGTGATACTCTTTCCGTGCATAAGGTGCAACATGAATATGATAATTTAAAAAAAAATATCCTTTAAAGAACTTTGAAGTGTCCTTAATCCTTGAACCACCAATTTTATTCGAATTCTACTATAATTCTCTTTGTGTGGATTTGAAAAAATTCTGGTATAAAGATTTGACATTGTAGCGGCCATCAACAAGTGTCTGCCAACTGCACATAAGTGATAAATTGAAAAAACGTTTGCATAATATATCGAAATTTGTGCCATTAACGAAAAAGCATTAATTTTTTGTTTTCAATTGAAGAAAACAGATATGGTGAACATGATCGATCGCAAGATACGTATGTGAACGATGGTTTCGGTGAAACATACAAGGTCTGTGTTTGGTAGGCCCAGAACGTTATGGTATATTATAAGTTGTTAAAGTATAGTAAAACACCAAACGTTATACCAACAACAATGGTTCAATTTGTAAAAAATAAAAGGGAACAGAATATCAAAAGAAAAAAGCAACACAAGTTCATTCTTCTATATAACAATGCTTCATCACATACTGCAAAAACCGATTAGTGACACGTTGGAAGCACTCAACTGTGAAATGTTAGCTTGCCATGCAGTTAACTACCGCGATATTTGGTTCCGTCCGATTACCACTGGTATTCATTTACCGAACTTTCAGCAAGTTATGGTTCGAACGAAGATACAAAAAAAAATGGCTCGATGAATAAAATTGGAAAGATTTTAACTGATGTGGTAATGCAACAAATGATTCCCAAAAGATGGACAGAAAGTGTAACAAGCGAAGGAGTATATACACGCATACTCAACAAAAAATTCTACATTACATCCTTGTACATCTCCGGTAGTTTAGTGGGCCATGGTTCGTAAACACCGCCACAACCAATTCTAATCAATTTTCTACAACAACTACAAGAATGCAACAGAAGTCTTATCTTTCGCACATGTCGACAGTTGCTGCACAGTCTCCACATACCCACCGATTTATTCAATTACAGATAATTGTCAGTCAAAGTCCAATACCGTCAGTGACACATTACGATAAACATTTGAATTTATATGCATAACCGAATTAAAAACAATATTGTTATTGTATTACTTAAATGTTTACACATATTCCAAAGACATTGTGACATTAACTTAATTAATTACAATACAAATGCTAACAAATTAAAAGTAATTACATTAAAATATATCTCTCACTTAATTATAACGTTGTAATTTTAAATGTATATTTTTAAATTGTTTGACCTAACATATCTGATTCCAATTTCTGTTGTTGTTGTTGTTGTTGTTGTTGTTGTTGTTGTTATTGTTGTTGTCAGTAACTGAATATTTATTTTAATTGTTATTGATTATTATTGTCATACCGTGTACAATTTTAAATTGTATATTAGGTATATTTTTAAATGATACACCCTCTGTCTCAAAAATTCCCAAAATCTCATAAACCAGAGGTGAAACCTATTTGTTATATGTATATTGAATTATTAGAAACACATGTTTGATCGGTGTTGTGAGAAAATTTCCAGACATTCAATTGTTTAGCACAGCAAACTTAATGCATTCAAACTTTGGAAGCCCAAAGTCGACGATTATTAAAGAACACACACATCGGACATGATTTCTTCAAAATTTACAAAAAAAATATTATTATTTTTGAGTTATGAAACGTTTGCATCAACGTATCCGTTCCATTCAACGAAAATATCAAAAGCATCGCATCGATCTTCAATGGTTTCAACTGATTTTTTTTTAACCAGAAAACAATGTTTTAACCCTTTCCACCACCGGGCGGGGTTTTATAATTACCAGCAAAATTTAATTTTTTTCGTCTGATTTGATTAACTTCGACTATTTTCTATTTTCAAAATATTTCGTTTGCTAATTAAAAATTCGATTCAAAAAGTTTATAACCCGATGACTAATTGTATATCATTGCAATAATGTTATAGAAATATATCTTAAAGTTCACGAATTTTTGAGACAGAGCGTTTATGTATATATGAGATAAGAAAATGTTATTTTAGACCACCAGTTCCTCTGACTAATATTTATATATACGACATGAACATTGAAATGATATTCACGGTATAATAATTAAAATGTTTGCAACACATTCACGTTTGTGCGCATACATTGTATTATTTAACATATATTGAAATATTTGCATTTAAATACATTATTTATAAAAGGTGTAAATTACTTTATCTCATTGCAATAATTCGCATATGATATTACTCTTAATAGCATCTAAGTGTTGTTTACGTATATTTGTATATATGTTTTATTATATATTTATTGATGATTAATACCTCTGGCCTGGCAATACCATACATAAATCATGTGAGAATATTTTTTTCATTATTTATTGGAAAGAAAATCAATATTATCTATAAATTATAGCGATGTGAAAAGCGAGATAATTTTAATTATGTAAAAATAATATAATTTTTAATAATTTTAATATTACACAGTATAAAATATGTCTGTATCTATTTGTTTGCGGTGTTTGTACGCACGAAAAATAAGTGCGGATGGGGTCGGATTGATAAGGAAGGTAAACAACTTGACAGTAATCAAATTTATTGTTCAACCTGATCTCCTTTTAGTTCACGATACACCATTTGCAACGATATTACAATCTTTTATTCACATCGGAATACTATATTGGATGGATTGAGGACTGCAGAATTGTTGCGTCGATAAATTGCTGATTGGCAAATCTCTGTTTTAGTTTGATACTTTTTTCAAGTGCAGATAAAATGTAGCTGGCTGGAAAATCTGGAGATAATCGGGACAGATAACAGCGTTATCTATCAAATGTTTACCTTGTTTAACAACCCGCCTCCTCCTCATACACAACCACTCACATATTTACTTTTTTCATATAATAAATGTTTAATATCATTTCGATATGGATTGTAAAATAATTATAAAGAAGGCGGAATCATCAATAAAATATCTTTAGTTATATACTCGTAGTATAATAGATACAAATAATAACATACAACTCAATATGCATTTTGCACTTATAGGGGCATTTATACATTTTATATGAAGATCTCTAAATAGAAATAAGAAGAGAAATAATTTATGGATTTTATAATATAGGAAAAAAAAAGGTTTTATTTATATATTACAAGAACGAAGAAGACCACCAATATAAAACCATAAAATTGTATGTTATTACATGCATCGTTTAATAATGTTTTATCTATAAATATTATATTATTGTGGTCTATTAATTACAATTACAAAATATTATACACAATTTTTGGATAGATATGTTTGCCTGCGCATATATGTACGAGTATGTGGTATAAGTTATGCTATTCATTGTCCTTTAGTCATTGCAGCTAACTGCGGTTTATAAAATCAACCAGATATGTTGTACATCTTGTACATCTTGTGTTAAATGAAACCATAATATGGCATATTTTATGAACGAATTTAGCTAAGAAAATCTACGATTAAAGTTCAAATAAAACAAGAATTAAAGCCATTGGACGATTCAAAACGACGTGGATTTGTCAATTGGATCAATCGCAGCTGATTTATCTCAAAAAATCAACTTCATTGAAGTAAATTTTGAAATTGATAGATATGTTAATTGTCCGTATCCAAAACGAGTCACTGCGTCTGGTGTGGTCCATATTTCTTTAAAAATGTTGCTTCGCGGTGAAGCTTTAACTGTGATTGGTAATCAATAGACGATAAGTGAATTTTGGTGTCCTGAATTGAATAAAATTGATAGAGAATGGAGGACGACATGTGGATTCAACAGGATGGTGCTACAAAATAAATAATAATGGAATTATTAAAGTAATAATGTAATGTTTGTATTACATAATATTTCCGGAAATGGTCATATATCAATTGGCCACAAAAATCGAGTGATATGACATCGTTGGAGTATTTTCTTTGGGATTATGTGAAAAATCAAGTCTATATAAAAACAATCCACAATCAATTCGTTCGGATGACATAATTCAGGCATTCAAATCATTATTAAATCGCTGCGTGCTGCGGTAACAAATGTATTAAAGTCGATTTCTATTTAATTTTACAGATATATTGTCTTGACACACTGTCGTTGTGCATACACAAATAAATTGTAAATGTAAATATTCCAAAAAAATATATACAAATTTTAAAGGAATATTATTATTTCTCGAAATCAATTATTAAATGCGTATAGGAAAATTCCCATTCAATTATTTTTAATAAACCTTTTAATAAATTTCTTTTCCAAACTATTGATTACATTTGTATACTATAAAATATGACTTCATGATTATTGTGTATTTGTGCATGGATAACATTACAGTAAAACTGTTCTTAAGTGAATTTTTATTTTGTTTGTATAATAGGAATGTATATGCGGTGCGGAAAAAGTGTGAACGGGAACGACTAAAAAGAGGTATAGTGGACCTATATAGAATATGATATGAAAATAGATATTGTTATCGTAGATTATACTTTTTTTTAGAAACCGCACGACACTCACATACACTTTCAATTTTTAACCAGATGATAATCATTATATGCATTCATTTGCACTTATGAACCAACGCAGGAATTTTTTAACATCTCCAAACAACAGTGAACGTTTAAAGTTAATTCATTAAAATAAGTGAATCACAACAAACCAATCGAAGTCGTATTTCCTTCATCTATATTCACACAATTAAGATTGTACCCATATCGTGTTTGTCGGACAAGCAGCAAAGTACTTTGCTAAAATTTAGTATAGGCGTTGGTTGAGACTGATGATGGGGGAGATCTTCAGTGGCCATTGCTACCTTAATTAGGATCAATACATAAAATAAGATTTTCTGATTCGCAGTGATTATTGTTTGTGCACAGATAAAAATACCATCAGTGCATTTTTTTGCGTCAATGTCGGATTTACAGTAATCGTATATTGTACGCATATTTAAGATGAGACTATATAATCACTATTAACAAAAATAATGCTATTAAGAAATAATCTAAAATCTTTCGATAAACACAGATGCGTAATTTACGAACTTATGGCTTCAATAAATGTTTTGGCAAATGAAATATGTTCCTGCAGCCAGCAGTAACACATCTTTAAATATATGATCATTATACGAGATTTCAATTGCACAAGAAAGAATCCGTTAAGTCTGTCCTATCTCTAAAGATCCCTGAAATTCGGAATTGGAAGGCGTTAGCTGCACATAGGACCGCTTGCAGAAGGCACCTGCGTTTTAATGCCTTGCAGTAAGTAAGCATAAGTATCTCGAATGGACAAATTATGGAAGTACAACTATATATTCATATTAAAAATGTAAATAAAATATAAATAAATAACTTCTAAAAACAATTCAATATAATGAATATGTGAGCTCTGCAGCAGAACAACTATTTATTTTATACCATCGGAAAGAAAGAAATATATTTAATAATAATAATAATAATAATAATATGAAAAAACAAAAAAAGTATAAATTAAAAAAAGGGAAAAAAATATTTGCTGATGGTGCATTATAATTCGCCAGACCACCATGCAGTGTATAGGTCGGTCCATATATGTATAAAACTATATAAGTTAGTATCACGGTATCAACTCTTAACGCACGCACATATACAGAATATATAGTAGTGAATATCAGTGAGTGGCCAATAATAAGTGGTATGTATTATAAAAACTCACTCTTTTATGTGTATACCAAAGTAAAAATATATTGTTGCCCAGATGGCATTTAAACAAAAACAAAACAAAAATAAAATAAAATAAAATAAAACTAAAGAAAAATAAATACAATGATTCTGATCGGCATCGGTTAATGAAGACATATAAGCCTTGATTTACATCAAATTAATACAACTTTAGATTTGAAAATAATATTACAAAAAAAACTAAAATGATAATAAATTCGTACTTTTATTTCTCTTATTTATATTTTTTTTATTCACTGATTCTACTCCTATTCCACATTTTATTTATTCACTGAATCTTCTTTGAATGTCCTCTATAGACGCAATACGTACATTGTAACACAAATAACATAATACAAAGCGAATGAATTATTATTATTTTATAAAATGAACTAATTTATTTAATTAATTTATGTATGAAACTTCCTTATAGGGTAAAAACTACAGTAATAAAACATACGTGTGTTAATAATATAATATTAATACAAATAAAGATATGAGATGAGTGTCAGCGCCGATTAAAAAGTCAATAAATGACATAAACTACTTCTATTTATGATTGGCTAAGTGTCTCTCATGCTAATATAATTAGAAAAACTATACAAATGAATTTTCTATTGGAAAAATCTTAATGTTAATGTGGATTAAGACATTTTTAGAAATTAGAAATGATGAGCGAAAATGATGAACGAAAAGATTAAGGACCTTCCAAAGATATATATATTTTGAAATTATGTATACAAGCGATATCTGCGATACTAAAGAGAATTAAACTATATGTAGGATTCGATTATAGATATATATGCAGCGATGTCCTTTGATTCGTAAAACATAAGTTGTACTCAATTTTTTGTTTGATCCTCTTTCCATGCATGAGGAAAGACAACATGAATAATTAAAAAAAAAAAAATATCCTTTAAAGAACTTTAAAGTGTCCTTAATCCTTGAAACACCAATTCTACTCGAATCCTACTATAATTCTGTTTCACATGCGGTGTGGCATACATAATTTAAAAAAAAAATAAATATCCTTATAACGGGTCCTTGAAATGTTTTCAATCCTTGAATTAGTAAATCTATTGCGATTGATTTAAATTGTTTTAAATTGCTTGAAAATTCTAAATTTCGATAAGTGTTACAATTTTTATAATAAAATTGAGTCTGAAGGATGACGGCGTCTCTCGTCATAACTGTGCTATCAAATAATTAGTGTTTTACCCTAGTACCAATTTGTCCGTACTTTCAAAAATAAGGAAAATTTCCGTGGAAAAAATTCACATATTTCATCCATGGAAAAGATATATTGGAATTTGTCCAAAGAATGTCCATAGATTTTCCACTTAATATATAATAGTATTTTATTTAGGTCAATTGAAATCTTCGGATTGTCAGGCTGATATTTCCAACATATATCCGTGCGGAATTGTATTCATAATTTATTTCATCAATTATTCATGACAGTGGTGTCAAATTTTTTTTATTTCGTTTATAATCCTCACTCTTTTTAATTCATTTTCATAATTTTTAAAACAACCAGTAACTCAAATCTATATGTTTCTGAGAAATTTTGTAAGTCTTTTCATGGATTTTATCCACGGTTTTTTGTTTGTGTTTACTACAAAAAAATGTAATGCACAATCGATGAATTTTTCCTATCGTTCAGCATCTTCAATCCGCGGTGCTCATAAAACATCTGGTATATCGGTAAAAAACTGAATAAAAACTCGATTTGACATCATCGTCATAAGAACATTTATTCTGCTAATATGGATAATTCACGGTAATTACTTGCCATAATACATGAACGATCCAAAGATATTTTCATCAAAATCCTTGGATCTGCTCACAAAAAATATGAATATAAATTCTATAGATATTCTGTGGAATAATAGCAATTAGAAATATTTGTTAGGAAAATCCGTAGAAATTATCATCGAAAATATACGGATAATCCAAGGACATTTTTTTTATAAAAATCCATGGACAGGGTTTCACTCATCATATAAAATTGCAGCGGACATCGGTAAGAAATCCATATATATTTCCTCGGATTGAAACTATGGACAAACTACGGACAGTCTTACTAGGATATTAACAAATTATGTTATTCGAAATTATTTATTAATTTATTTCATTCATCTGAAAGCCTGTGAAAGAGTATAACATAGCTCAGTTGTTCGGCTGTAAATAGTATTATTATAATATAAATATTTTTAAGAGATATTTCACACTTCGAAAATGCTATAAATAAATTATTAAGTAGCTATGGAAGTCTGGTATATCTCAAACCCGTATTATTTGGAAATCCCATTACCCATAAAATGAATTATAAATGCATAACGGATCAGATGTCCAGCGTATTGTCACCACGTAATGCGTATTAAAAATATATATAACATATATCAGCCATACGGTCACTTACTGCATTGCAAATGACATGACACATTTGCCATATTGTTACTACCACGCAATGTGCTTGATGACACAAAATAGATATGTATCAAGAAAGTGTGATGCAACATAATGTAATCACCATAAATTGTATTCTATAGTTCTATTGTTTTGGTGGATATGATAAATTTTGTAATGTGTATACAATATGTGAACAGTAATATGGATTTGAACCACACATCGCTGCGGAAATATATTAATATCATTTGATGTAAAACGTAATAATTATAATGCATTTTGTATTTGGAGTAATGTCTTATTTTTACATTTCTTTTCTATAATACGTTAGCGATATAGCTGCGAAATCAGCTATCTCGTCAAAATTATTGACAAAGGTATATTTGGATTATTCAAGTTGTTAAAATGTGTCTGCGATCAAAGTTAATTGGTGTTTATAAAACGATTTCAACAAATGTCTATAAAACATACTGACAAACCTTTAAACCAAATTTTGTATTTGTATATTATACCATAGATATAGAAAATTTAGAACCTTCTAAAATTCCTGGGAATTTTACTAAAACCACTCGCATAGCATAACCAGACGGTAAACTGAATGTCAATAGATAATCCATAATTATTACCATATACTAATTATTGATATTGATGGAAATTTCTCCTATATTTAAACCATTCGTGCAAGATACATTTTTCAGTGGTCTGCACAAAATTATGGTGTCCACATAATACAAACATTTAAATATTTCATGATTACGTTATGTTTATATGAATAAAAATATAATTTAAATAAATATGCTATTGCATCCGGGCATAGTATGGCAAATAACCAGATGATGATAAATCAAAGTGCGGCGGTATCTTAATATATTTATTATACAAATATTACTTTGTATTTTAATTATAGGTATTAAACTTAAAACTCGTCAAAATTATTGACAAAGGTATATTTGGATTATTTAAGTTGTTAAAATGTTATATTCTTCTTTTCTTATAAATATAGCCAAGCACCAAAATTTATATTATTATAATCAAATTTGAGGTGTAGTTTTTTTCAGTTTATAATAATAAAGGAATAAAATACATTTCCAAAATCGTTAACAAAATCGATCAGTGTTTAATTTTGTATTTAAATATAATAGAAAAACTTTTAAATGCTGTGGAAAATTAAAACTTTAAAAACTAATAAAATTGAACATATTTCGTGTATATTATTTCAGGGATAGCAATTTAAATGCGCGAGCTACAACAATGATTCTATTCAACACTTTTTGGCATTATTATTGATTGATTTATGATGTAAAGGTGATTTTGTTAAATTAAAAATATTTTATAATTTATAATTATTGATGAACACTCACTTAATATTATGTAATGCATTGTATTAGGCCGGTACTTCACGAATTATGTGCGTTAACAGCAATATTGTATGTAGCAAAAAAAACATAAAAAATCTGACTTACCTGAAATGAAAGAAAAATCAAATATTAATAATTTTGTTTTAAATAATTTAATAATAAATAAAAATATTGCGGGTCAGTGGCGCAATGATTATAAAGTCATCTTTGAAAATATGATGTTGGATGCTATTCATACAGATTAACAATGCCTCGATCACACAAGAGTATGGAGTCATTTACCATCTTGACATTAGATAAGTTATGATATAAATCAATATTATTATAAGCATTATTACTGCGGATTGGGGAATGGCTTGGTTCACTCGGAATGAGGACGAAAAGGATCAATATGTTGTGGTTTGATTCAATGTCCACACGAAATATTTGTCTAAATAAATATTCATAATATGTATAGCGCAAGTGAATAATGACGCAATAGTGGGTTTAATTTGCAAAATTTTTAGGTACTTTCATAATGACATTTATTAGCTGAGTTATATACCATTTTTTTCGTTAATAAAACTAGCGAAAACTAAGCAGAGACCAACAATTAACATATATACAACTCCAACTCCAACTCCAACTGAAAATAATGAAACTATGGAAACATTTATCAAAATATATATACTAATTATGGTACATTGTGATATACTCCCACGCCGATTAAGTTATCAAACTAGATTGTAACGAATATTTTTATAGTAAATGCTCTACATGGTCATATTTATTAAGAACGTAGAATATAAGTAGTAGCACACCGTGTCCAATCACAATGGTTCTCATTGAGTGAAAATATTGGTATAGTCAGTAAACAACAAAATCACATCCATGGTTGTGGTGCAATGCAAAAACATTATAGCAAATTGAAAAGTGAACATTATTTATTTATATGTTATATGCGTGTTTGTAGACCGTTCCTTGTATGTAGGGAACCTCTGTGATTTTGCTGCTAGCTTGTGTTGCAATTACACTACTATATAAATACCATCTCCAAATCATCCAAAGTAATTCTTAATATACTAAATTGAGAATTTTTAATTGAAACGCATGCAAAACTTGGAGCGAGTCAAGTGTGCGGATGCAATTACAAACAATAATTTATAATCAAATCAAACGGTGCGATGATATGGCGGGGGTGGATCAAACGTAGTTTGCGAAAAACAATATAAGACACATCTTCAATTGGATTCACCTATGACTGTATTTCTTCGTCCATTCAAAATAATTACAAAAACATAAGAATAACCAGAATATTATTTCTGTGTTTCAGAATAAGAAAAAAAATTAAAAAATTAAAATACATGCAATTAATTGCATTTTGTGTGCTATATATAAATACATTGCACTTAATAATATAGAAATTCTTGTGTATTTGTGTGTGTGTGTGTGTGCTTATTATATTCTCAAAGTCTTACAAAAAAAACAAAAATTAGTTGCACGCGAATTTTTTGTTGTTTTTGTTATCTTTATAACCATTCACTTTTTTTTCTGTATAGTTAAACGAACCTAAGTCTGCAGTTGTTTCCTTGCAGTTATTATAAATCACATAATTATTATTTTATATTAAAATTAAATTTATACCTAACATTTAGTTTTTGTTCTTTTATCTTATGGTCCGGTTATAAGACAATAAAAACTGTTTAAGTATTATTATTTCTTTTATTATAATTCAAATCAAAATTCCTTAATATTCTAAGTATTTCATATGTGTAACATTTAATTAGTTTATTTATGGATATAAGTTTTTGTGCACCTAAGTTAACTATAACAAATTAATGTGTTCCATTCACCACAGACCCGACCAGACTTTTATTATGAACAGAAAATAAACACCATAGAAACTCATATTTCGACTAATCCTTACAATTTATAATATAATTAATTTATAGAGCCAACAAAATGCACATAGAAATGTCACAATAAAATGACAAAATATGAGGTTAATTGTCGTCCGTACATTGTGTCACTTTCGGGAAATTAAAATTAAGGAAAATATGTCACATGAATTTTTTTTTAATTTTGAATAAGCACAGAATAAAATAAAATTTTGATTAAGAATAATTTCCCGATGACCGCGGACCTGTCCATTCAGTGTACGAGGTGGAACTATAAAATAACAAGATTGATGTTTCTACTGGACAGCTGCGTGTATAACGTGAAACCTTCTCTTTCGATTTCCATCCCTACCACCACATCTGTAGAATATGAGCATAGACATATTGCAGTGTTATTAACTTATAGCAGAAAACTTGTTAAATTTTCCAGATTTTAGTTGTCTTTAGCAGATTATATAAATTCATTTTTAGCAAATCGCATATTTTTGGAAGAAATGTTGTAATAAATAACGAAATTGATGCTTCTGCTGCCGTGAAACCTTCTCATTCGATTACTGCCCCTTCCATGTTTGTACAGAGAGAGTAGACATATCACTAATATGTTATTAATCTGACGGTGGCCTTCGTTTGAAAACAGATCTTTTTTTTGTTTGCCCAAAAAAATGTTTTAATAGTCAATTGTCGTTAAATTTCATATATATATGAAACTTGGAAAAAACAGCTACTGAAATTTGTCTATATTATTAAGGGAAGTATATAGAAATAAGTGCTACCCGCACGTGCGTGGATTGGAAATGATGTACGTCTGAGGATCTTCTGTACGTGATAAAAATGTTTAAAGAATCGGTAATGTGTGTTCCGATCGTACTCCGTTGGTTAACTAATCGTGCAATTATCAAAATTTTTAGCCATTGACAAAGAATGCATATAAGGTAAATTTTACATAACAATTTTAACATATTTTACAGCATTTGGATATCGTAATTTTATAGCCACACCATGCCCCTATACATTGTACGATGCATTAATTTTAACAAGCGATAATTATCGCAAATTATTCAATTTTATTCATTCTTTTCTGTTTTTTTGTGTGCATATTTATAGACGGTAAGTCGGTAATAATAATAATACAAAAATGAAAATAAAAATTAATTAATATTAAGTATTCACCAAAATATATAAAGCAAACTGAATTAATTAATTTGAAATTATCTATATACAGTATGTGGTCATTCTATGTTGCATGAATACTAATAATAAATATAAGTAATATTCGATGGGTATAATGGTCCATCGATTCTGATGTCTTTTGATGAATTAAAGTGTCATCCGCATTATAAATCGACGCATATGGGATTCTTGGTATAAATATATTCGCAAGAAACTTGTTACTTTCCAATTTCCTGGTGATACACTTTTAGTTTTCATCCATAGGAAGCAACTTTTTTTTCCGGATTTATACAATTCTCAATTCATAAACAATAAATTAGGTCCAATTACGATATTTAGAAAACCACTTGTGTATTAATTCTTAACGGCATAGTACAATATAATAGTAATGTACTGTTTATGTATACACACTTTTTTCGGTACCTATATCACTTAATATTAAATTAATTAATTAATTAGATATATTAATAAAATAAAAATTAAAATTGGAGAAAGCAATTTTTGTTAATGAAATAAAAAATGTATTTCAATTATTTTTTATACATTATTTTCTAACAAACAAAGCTGAATTTTGTATAAAAAAAAACCATTCTATTCCTATTCAACTCTATTCAAACAACAAAAGCATTGAATGAATGAATGAATGTGATTATAATTAACTTCCTAATGAATATGAATATTATTTCTTTTCACCGCATACTGTTACAAAATAGCATTTATTTTTAATTGAATCATAATTAAGAAATGCCAGTGCAATTTTCAATTCTTTATAAATTATTCAATGGAATATAATAATTAATATTAATAAAATACATATTTATAAAAATAAGGTTATATTGTATTATATTGATCACAATATAATCACTATGGATCAGTATCTGCGATATAATGAGTTCTGGTTTGTTTATAGTGTTTAACAACACTTCTGTCAATACGAATTTTATACACGCACAATGTATGTAACATTTTGAACGTAATTGGTTTCATAAAAAGTTCTAAAGTTTTACGGAACATTACAATTGGAATAATTAAATTTAGTGATAAGATCTTACTACTATTCCGATATTTCTCTGAAAATGTTATAATCACTTACTATTTTCATATGATTTATATAGACGTTTCCAAAAATAAAACGATGGGGTCAATAGTGGTTTTTTTTTGTAATATGCTACCAAAATACGAATCTTGCACATAAATCTATGGCCAAATTCATAAGAAGAAAAATACATAACTAAACTTTTTATGTTCTAGCGATAATATATTTTAACTCAATAGATTTGAAGTGGCCGAGACGAATGCGGCAATCAAAATCTGCGAAACTTTAAGAAAAAAAAGGGTACAACAGACAGCGAAACAATAATTAGATAATTTTCTTACGAAAAAACATTTAAAATTCGCCGGACATCATCAAATATAAATTATGACAAAAATATTTGTTTTCTATTTTGATGAAGACTACAAAATGTAATTCAAATCGAGATATATCTTCTCGTCAATTTCGAGCCAATGATGGATCGTTCCAGTTTAAATTAATCTAGATCACGTACACGCCGATATGATGTAGCCGAAAGTGTTTGTGTGTCGCCCAAAAAAATGTATAAAGAACAAACATTAGATTTTGTTTTAGAATTGGTAAAAATGATAGCACGGTCGACCATCGACAACGATTACCAAAGAAAATATCCGAAAAGTGAGTGATTTCGGTAAAGCTATCAAGAAATCTTCAAATGAGATTTATAGAAAAGGAATTTGGTGCAAGCCAAAAATAATTCACAAGATTTGAACTGAATAAATTGGTCTATGAAAGGTGTCTTCAAAAATTAAAAAAAAAATTACACGGTTTGATTGCTCTAATGACATCATTAAGAATTATTATTTTACCGGGTAGCATATAATGTGTTGAATACGAACTAGAAGAAATAAACGTCAAAGTGTTAAATGACGGTCGTCCGATGAAGGACATCCCAAGAAAATTCTTGTTTAATGAAATCTAAACAATGGCTTATTACCTCTACAAGAAACTTCACGAGCAACCTGTTTGAGCTAAACATAAAACTATATATACCTGCTCGTAAAAGATAACGACTTGGGTACCTTGAATAATAAATGAGCCGTACCAATACAGATACTTAAAAATAAAATGCCTTCGAAGAATTCTTAGTGTTCGATGGCCTGAAACAATGAGGGTTCAATGAGGAGTTTTGAAAGTGGTACAACCATAATCAAGGATTAATATTCTGACACGTAAATGGAAATGGATCGGTTACACGTTAAAGAGTTGAGTGATGCAGTGTAATCCACAAGACAGTAGAAGAGTGGGTCGAACAAAAGATACATAGTGCAAAATTGTAGTTACAGAGACTGAAGATCAGAGTAAAACCTGAAAAGAAGTGAAGACACTCGGCTCTTTCGGAGTCACAAAACAAAAAATTATGGTGATGAAAAAATTTTATGAATGGTTTGTGACCATCAATTGTGAGCAAACATTGAATAGTCAACCACATTCCAATCAATCAACTCAATTGAATTTAATGAACTTGTTGAACTTGTTAATGTGTAAATCAATGTATTTCGCATCAATTTGTGTCGATGAAAATTATATTTGTCAATATAACCCATTCCCGATTATTTTTAACTGACGCATATGGTGGTGGTGTGTATAGGGCTATTTTAACGAAAAACCATGAAAAGCATTGTGTGTGCGTGAACGAAATTTATACGAGGATATCTGATCCTTTACTGTGTTATCCGTAAAAAGCCAATTATTGTGAATAACTCATAAGAAAAAAAAAACTTAATTATGAATTGATACAATGAGGAAAAAAAAAAAAAAACTCGCATAATTGACAATAGCCGCGCGCGCACAACGTTCTTTATTATAACGATGAACAATCCGCTATTAAAATTATAAGTTAAATATTTATGTTGTCCTTAATTTTGGTATATAATAAAAGGTCGTTTTGTTATTAGTGATAGAATGTGTGTGTGTGTGTGTGTGTGTGTTTGTATCATATAAACATCTTTTGTTGATATAATTAACAATTTTTGAATATAAAACATATAATACAAGAAAAAAATAAATATACACAAATTATTAATTCACAACAAAATCAAACAGATGATTTCTACGAATATATTGTATTTGTTTTTGTTATATTTCATCTTAAATTTTATTTATTTTTTATTGTTACCCATACACAATTATATTTATTATTGTTGTGTGTCGAGACTTTGCGCGCTGGCAAAGAAGTAACATTTCTTACCATATATTGGTATAATAACGCGATTCTTATAAAATAATATATGATCAAAAGCAATCATATCTTCTACCTTATTTATATAATTTATTATATGTATTTATAAAACATGTAATATATATATATTGTAATATATATTAATAACATATAGAAACCGAGAGGAGTATGTATACGCAATATAATATTAATAATATATAAATTGATATAAATAATATAATATGCATAAGGTAGTGGACCCAATTGATTAATATTAGTTAAGCGAATGAACCCAATCGCTGTCATGTGGTATGGTGGTATCTTTCACTTTGGACAATGATTTTAATTTTTATAATAATTTTCAATGTGAGACAATAGTATTTCGGTAAATTTAAATCAGCAACCGCAGATTGTAAAGCCGCAAATAAAAGAGCAAATTTATTCATAATTAAAATTCGTGACCGGATAAGTTTTTAATCCAAAAATCACTGTCACTGGGACACATAGTCGAAAATTGGGCGCACTACCTTCCCATATATATGTAGTTATTTAAAAAACCATCATTTGGGATACATATAATTGTATATATATATATAAATAGCGCAGAGTACGACGAGTATATAAATGCAAAATTAGGTATATAAATAAAAAAACCTGTGTAAATAAAACCGAAAAAATCAAAAGAAAAGAAAATAAACTCTAAATTGTGGTATCAGGAAAAAAAAAAATAAATAAATATTTTATTTGAAGATGAATACGAGAACAAAAAAAAAATAAACAAAATAACATAAATGTAAAAACAGCGCAAATAAACACATGAATCATACCAAAAATACAACAAAATTAATAAAAGCAGAAAAAAAAAACATTTCGGTAATCTTTTGAAGTGGTATTTAATTGGATCAGACAAAAAATATACTTTTCGTACGCTGCTAACTAACAACATAACACACACACACACCCGCACACGCAAGCAAACAAAACGATAACACACAATAATGGGATACGATAACACAACATCCACCACACCATCACCATCACCATCACCAACAACACCAACAACACCGACAACAACAACAATAATAATAATAATAACAATATAAAATGGGCAAGAAAAAATTAAAAATAAATTTAACTAAACCAAAAAACAAGAAAAAAACGATTCAGTGCTAATAGATGTTTAATGTTGCATTATATAGTTTCATCTTACACATGTATTCCTTATCATGGGTATTGTCCTCAATCAACACGCACGCATATAAAAACACCCGCATCACCATCATTACAAAATCGATCGCACAAAAAGTTCCGAACTATAAATATATAAATTTATCGGAACAAAAAAAAACCAGGTAAAAATTAATGTATAATTAGGTGTCCTTAATGACAGGGTATTGTTTCTTTTTATTTTATTTTATTTTATTTTAACGAACAAAAACAGACTTGTCGAAATATATCGTTTTTGATTATTTATAGTGTCTCTCTATAGTATTTGTGTGTATGATGGATTTTTAAGCATCGGCGGGCGACCACCCAAAAATTTATATTATATGAATTTTTTTTAATTTTTTTTTGATCTGTTGTTGGTGTTGTTTTATAAAATTTATTTATTTAACCGATTTTATTCTACACCCTCTGTTCCATAATATACCGGAATGGGTTTTGGAAACTATAGAACACGTAGCTCCAGCACGTAGTTTTTTTTTATGATTATGTTCTGTGAATGCACTAGTAACAATTTGTGCGTACTTTGAAAAATAAGGAAAATTTCCATGGAAAAAATCCACACATTTCATCCATGGAAAAGATATATTGGAATTTGTCCACAGAATGTCCATAGATTTTCCACTTAATATATAATAGTATTTTATTTAGGTCAATTGAAATCTTTGGATTGTCAGCGTAATATGACCAACATATAACCGCGCGGTATTGTATTCATAATTTATTTCATCAATTATCCAAGACAGTGGAATCATATTTTGTATATTTCGGTTATCAAGATAAAATCCTCACTCTTCGTAATTTATTTTCATAATTTTTAAAACAACCAGCAACTCAAATCTAAATATTTCCCAGGAATTTTGTAAGAATTTTCATGGATTCATGGTTTTTTATTCTTGTTTATTACAAAATAAATGCACAATCCATGAATTTTTGCCATTGTTCAGCATCTTCATTACGCGGTGCCGATAGAAATTCTGGTCTATCGGTAAAAAACTGAATAAAAACTCGATTTGACATCATCGTCATAAGAATATTTATTCTGCTACAATTCACGGGCATTATTTGACAAAATACATTTACAATTAACAAAGATATTTTTGTCAAAATCCGTGGATCTGCTTACAAAAAATGTGAATATAAATTCTATAGATATTCTGTGTTTCTAGCAACGAGAAATATTTGTAAAGAGAATCAATAGAAATTATCATCGGAAATATACGAATAATCCAAAGACGTTGTTCACAAAAATCCATGGACATGGTTGCACTGATCATATAAAATTCCAGCGGACATCCTTAAGAAATCCATAGATATTTCCTCGGATTGCAACTACGGACTACGGACATATAATGCGGAAATTTTACGGACAAACTACGGACACTGTTACTAGAGTGTATCTCCACGAATTGTCAAAAATATCATAACAATACGCATTCACTATAGAAACGTAGATACCAACACATAAAGTTAGCCGCTGTTTTTGTGCGTGGGTGGAAAAATTTATATATGGAACAAAGATTAAATATTAAATTGTGTTGTGTTGTAAGAATGGTAAAACAGCTACTGAAACGATTATTCAAATGCTTAAAATCGCTTATGGTTACGATAATTGTTTATCCAAAACACAAATATTTTTACATGGTTTCAAATATGATATAAAAAATGTTTATGCGATGATGTCGACCATGTGAAGTTATTATTACTGAAGAAAACATTGACAAAAGTATACATGATTTCGTAAAAGTTTACAAGAAATTATCAATTAGACTCATTGGGAATGGAACTAGGAACAATTCATCGCATTTTAAAGGAAAAAATTGTTCTATGGAAGCTAAATTCGAAGTTTCATCAATTAACTGATGATAAAAAATTACACCAAATTGAGCATTACAAAGACATCGCATTGCAGTCGCTCGACGTGATAAAAACTTCTTGAAATCGATGGTTACTGATGGTGAGATATGATGCTTTCAATATGAGACAGAAACCAAACGTCAAAGAACTGATTAACAGTCACCAGACGAAGGTAATCCAAAAAAAATCTCGTTTAATAAAGTAAAAAATCAAAATAATGCTTTTAACGATTTCAAAGGAATTATTCATAAAAAGTTTCTTCCAACTACGGTACAACGGTTAATGCTAAAGTAATACCTTGCTGCATTGAAGCGTTTACTAACTTGTATTCGTGCTGATCCAGAATATCGAGAACCAGACAATTGAAGGTTACAGCATGATAATGCACTAGAACATCGTTCAACAATAATAACAGATTTTTTAACTAAAAATCAAACTTTGTTGCTTCAACAGATTTAGCTTCTTGTGACTATTTTCTTTCTTCTCAAAACTTCATTTGGCTATATGAAAGGAAGTCGTCATGCATCGTCAATTGAAGACATTCAAAAGGAGACGACCACAGTTTTCCGCAGCATTCCCATCACAGACATAAAAAAAAGGCATTTGATTCACTTGTCGAACGTGTTGCAAACGGATGGATTTCAGTGGATGGACATTATTTTGAATAAATAAATTTCGTTTTGTGTTTTTATGATCCATTCCGGTTTATAATGGGACAGAGGGTGTATTTTTATTATATATATCTGGGGTCGATAAAGAGATAACATATATTTAGTTTTTACGTACGTATATAAATTTGTTAATTATATTGTTATAGAGATGATATGATGAACAACACACATCACCACACAGCACAAATTGGGATGGAAGAAAAAGGTTGGTCTATGAAGAAACAGTAAAGTCATTTAAAGGTTTTTTTTTTTATTCTTTGGATTTGTTCGGTTTATGCGGTTATTCTTTTTTAACGTAATTAATATAATTTTTTATTTTTTTTCTTCATTATCAGTTAAATAGGTGTTTGTTTTTAGTGGATTATAATTTTTTATTATGGCGGCGCACATATAAATTTAATAATATATAAAAAAAAAGGTTTGTTTTATCTTTGTTTCATCTCTCTATTATTACTATGCATCCGCCTGGGTCCCAAAAATTAGAATTAGAATTGCTTTATAAACTGTATAGAATCTGTAGTGTCTTCTGTTACATCGAGTAATTGATTTATTATTGTGTATTATTATTGATGGGACAGAGGGTGCGTAGAATATCTATTGTATTATAAATATATGCAATAGGTAACTATAGAAGATTTTCTTTGTTAAAATTTATATGTAATATTTCTACCAAGGAGTGTGTCGACGGACAATAAAAGATAATTTTTGTTTTGACCGGAAATATATTTAAATTTTCAATAAAATCTCATATAAAGCTTCACAAAAGCTTTATTGCAACGTTTTTCCAATAATTTAATAACATATCATTAATGTGTATAGTGTGTCTGGCTTCTGTAAAATATTCGCATTTATGCGTGCAATAACAACACGATGTCATTTGATACGGATAAAATATTTTCCAGTGAGAAATTATTTTACATTTAGAAACAGATAATAGTCAGAGGGCATCGAATCTGGTGAATAACTTGGATGTACCAGTAATTCTTACTTTAATCAAATGCATTTAGTCATCTTCAGATGTTTTCTTACAAATTTTTGCATCCAACTGAACTGAGATGTTACAATTGTTTGAATTTTCAGAAAATAATTAATCCTTTGTAATCACAAAAAAAAAAAAAATGGTGTTGTCATAACCATTCCTGCTGATGGATACGTTTTGTGCTATTGTTTGGTGGTACAGTTCCATCGGCTTCAACCTATAACTTGACCGGTTTTTTAACTCTGGTACGTAGTGAGGGATTTTTGTTTTCCAAGTTATGAAACAACGTTTAAAATCTATTCTATTTTGCTACAAAGGATCCAAATGCGTTTGAGAAATATACACATTCGTAGGCGCCAGCCACCGATATGGCTCAAATCTTTTATATGTGTAAATCATCATGCATGCAAAATCCGTTCTTTTCACATGTCTATACATTGTAACCTCATAGCTATTTCACACATTTTCACTCGTCAATAAACTAACACCATACACCATTGAATTTGTATTTAATGATATTTATGAGGTTATAGCAGTTTATGACGACCTTCACTTGTATCATCTATGGATAATGGTTAATTTATTAACTTCAAATCTATATTTATAACATATTAGTCGAAATCTTTGAATTTAAGATGAATAAATTGGTGTTGGAAATTATTATAAAAAAAAAAAAATAAAAATACCAGGAGGCGACTCATACGACAGCGATAGAATCACATGAGAATGTGTGTGGAATTGCGAATGATAAAACATGTAAATATATAGAATTCAAAATACAATGCTAATGTTTAATTATTGACAATTTACTATATTTCAATTTATATGCAATTTACACAATCTGCGTCAATAGTCGAATGGCTTGTCAACTGAAAATATAGACAAATAGAAATGTATGATTTCAATCGGAATCGTTATGTTTTGGGACGTTATTAGTCACGGTTTGTCTTCAGATTATCAGAATTATTAGTATTTGACGTCGCCTCCCTACTTTTAAACATATATTTCCTTATGGTACGTTTGTGGCGTACCGTGTGACGCATATTTACAATCTATAAAAAAAACTATTATATAAAAATTGTATAATTTCATATTCAAATAGAAAACCACAAGTCAGTTAAATTTTTAATATTAATTTTAAACATTTACACTCCTTGCGTCGATTTATAAAAAAAACCCAAAAAACTGTACAAGGAACTAATTAAATTATATAATTAAGTAATTTTAAATAATCATTCAGTTATAGTTATTGTATTTATATTGTATAAAAAACGAAAATTCCGATCTGCAAAAATTGAATGTGTATAATTTATAATAAAATTGTATATTTTGATATTTCGTTATAGGTATACGTTTCAAATATATATATATAAAATATAAAATAAGAAATTTATATCAGCCGATCATCTGGTGTTTTTCTGATGTGCTATCAACTTTGAAATAAATTTTATAAAAACTGCAATTTGTCCAAATTAGTCACGCCGTCTGTCTCATTAAGTATTAAATAATAGGCTTTACAATGAAAAACAAAATATACACACACATTGCGGTACACATTTTACATTGTATTTTCCCTTACATTTTTAAATATATTTAAAATTTGTTTTGTTGGATACAGGGTGTACACACCGGGTGCAGTAAGACCGTGCATAGGGGTGTAACTTTGTAACAAACACTTACATAATTTTTCTGGCGATTTGTTTGGGCTACAAATGAAATATTTTTGCAGCGAAACAAAGCTTTATTATTAATTTTTAAGTTATTATATACTAAAAGTATAACGATAGCTAAAATAAAATGCTTAAGATGGCAGAGAGCTGGAAAACAGAGTTCAAAATAAAGAAAAAAAAGGAGTGCCAAGGATCGCCGTACTGCACACGTACGGACACCATATATATTTTTGTAATGTATGAGAAAATATCTATCCTCTGCGGTTAATATAATCTATTTTATATATCCGAAATACCTATGATGAATTATATATAAATTATATTTTAAAGTTTTTATATTTTTATTCGATTTTGATTATGCACTTGAACATTTTAATATATATTTATTTTATGTTTTGCCATTGAATTTTTAACTATATTGTGCGCTGTATAAAATTGGTTTTCATTTTATTTTAATTTTATAACAAAGGATTTTATATATTTTTAATATTAATAGTATAGAATAATGCGAACGAAGATCAACAACATATATTGATCATGAAGATATAATTTTCATTACATATTAAATTTGTATGTTTCTCATAAAAATATTGGATGAATTTTTCAATAATAGAGACAAATTGAAGTATAGAAACTAAATATATGGTAGATCTTGTTGAGAGATATGAATTTTTATAGTCAAGTATCTATTAGGTTTTTTTTTTGCCATTTCAAACCGCATATACAAGTAACAAACAATTTTTTTCGATTTTAAACCAATTTGTTTAAACATATTTTATATTTATATATAATATTTTGATTTTATTAAATAAGCTTCTTTTGACCCTTTTGCGGGTCATACTTTAAACCGCATGAAATAATAATTGATAAAAAATGTTTAAGCGTGAATTATCAATCATAAAAACTGTCATTCCAACAAAGAAAATTTAGCAGAATAACTTGTAACAAAAAATATTAAGAGAGTTAAGCGTACGCGTAAGTAATCCCTCCCGTCATCGCATAATCATAATTATTTTTTCTATTACTCTTAGAGGCAGCATAAAGAACATCAATAAAAATGCGCTATCCTGTTTTATATTGAGTCATATGAGTCTTCACCCTTCGATTTCAGAAATTACAGTTTAACACCATGTATATAGTACTAAGTCCTTAGTCCTTAGTACATAAGCACCGCGTCACCATAATTCTAATAATATTTGTCTGGACAACTATATAACACCAGAACAAAATTCTTCAAATTGCGTAACAATTCCAATGTTGACAATATTCTGAAAAACTTTTAATTTGTCCATTTAACACTATTAATTTTAATCCAATTAGCGGTAATCGGCGTATTTCTATATATGGAACTTTATTTTTTAGAATGGAGAAAGATTTACGCAATTTAGACTACAGTTGATTCATTGTGTTATTGCTAGCCTGTCCTGCCAAGAGTGATTATACCGGTATCCAAGGGGCCCCAGAGTGGGATGGTTTTGCTTATATAACAATATGGCAGTTATACTCCTCTTTCTGATAGAATTTTACATTCTCTTAATTTAAATTAATTTAAATATTTACGACCAAAAATATTTCTTCATGTTTTTTAGTCATTATATTTTAAATTCAGTGTTAATTGCATAAATTAAATTTAATCCTGTTATTCCTTTTTGATGAGGCATATCATAGAAAGCTCAATGAAAATATATTTTAAGGAACTGCTCTATAGTAGCCGCATTGGTGTGCACATTAGTTGTTGCATTTTCCTTGTATACAGTTGATGCTTGGATAATGTAATAACACATAAAAATTATAGGCGATACCAAATAAATGATCCATATTGTATATCATTGGTCTAATGCAAACCTCTAATTGCATTTCTCGTAGACCACCTAGTCGTAGATAAGATAAGTTTATCGGGCTGTATCAACTACAGCAACGGTTTGTAATATCAAAAGTTTTGATTTCAATTTTTAAGGCTATTCTTTGAAGTTGTGCTTATACAATTGGGTGAAACATTGCATTATCGAAAGCACCATAGTAAAAATTCTATTACCTCACATACCCTTACTCAATTTTATATAAGCAGAGCGGTTTCAGTGAATATTTCTATTACTTCAAACTATGCAGTTTATGATATATAATTTATATGTTATTGCAGGATTTCTTAAAACTCGTGAGACTTATACAAGTGTAAAAGTAGAAACGACAAAATCTGAATCATTATAATTTTGAATTATTAACCAGAAATTCTAACATACATCAAAATCATTATTAATAATTACAAATTTCTTTAAATTTCAACTCATTTGACTTTCTTTTATTCTCGACGAATTGAAAGTACTAGTTGCAAAAAAGAATCAACAAATTTGTTAAGATCAAATGATATACGATTCTTTTCTATTTAGATATAAAATTTATTTAAGTAGCATTTTTATATACCTTTATTAACGCATATATATATCGCATACCCATAATAATCACAGCTGTATCTAATGTAATATCTATATAATTTCATGACACATACATACAATAAATCAAATCCAAATCAAATTCAAATATGTACCAGATACGTACCTATACGTTTATATTTAGTACATCCTACATAACATACATATGTTATCTTATACAATTGAAATTGAATCAAATAAGCACCACACATATCCTATTAACTGCGTTAATAAATAGTTGAAGAATTTATTGTTATATTATTATTATTATTATTATTAGTTATATGTTAAATATGTGTACGCATATTATAATCCATCTAATGTACAATCTACACGTAAATATAGATAGATCTCGGTATATTGGATATTTGTGTATATTTCTAATTCATCCGCATATGTGTACAACATAATAATGTGTGTATGTTAATCTACGTATATATAATTCTATATATTTAACATACGAGGTATGGCTATAAAATAACATTATATACAACAGCCTTCTCTTTAGATTACCAACCCACCTGTGTACCCATACACATATATTATTCTGGCCGTGGCCATCGTTTGTATAAGATCTACGTTTGCCGAACAAAATGATTAGGGTTTTTAAATTAGACCAACGAATTCTCGTGAAATTTCAAATAAAACAGGAAAAATACGCTACTGAAAGTTGCCAGTATTAGTAAAAGAAGGATATGCCAATGAATATTTTTATCAATAAGTGGTTTAAGCATTTCAAAGATGGTTCGTTAACTATTCGTGAAATTGCTGAAACTGTATATAGGAATTGACTAAAAAAAAAAAAATGCGTAAGGAAAATTTTACATAACAATTTTAACATGAAAAAAAATGAATGTGCTCATGAAAATGTTTGTAATGACAGTTTGAATGCCATTGCCACAATGATCGAAACTGCTTGAAATTTAAATTTTTCACTTATAATCCAAGATGTCAGAGACCGTTGAAGCTATAAAAAAAATTATGGCACAAAGAAAACTTCCAGCATAATCGGAAATTTATAAAAAATATTGATAAATCGTTATTTTACAATAATGTTGGATATATTTGTAGAAGTAATTCCACCATATGGAAATTATACCTTACCAATAGCTTTGAACAGCAAATAATGAAAATATTATAAGATCATACCGTCTTAAGTGTACAACAGTACCAGCAGATTAACCTATAGAGGCGCATTATAGTGACAAATAATAATAAAATCAGTAATAATCAGTAAAAATAAAAATAGAGCTTAACTCCCAACAAATTCCCCCATCAAGATCAACAATAAAAAGCAGAATACACACAAATGGCTTAAAAGTGTCCCGGTACATCCGTATACGTATAATCTCGAAATAAGAAAAATAAAAGGATAATATTTTATGAAACAAATGCTTTTTGTGACAATAATATTGAAATCATATACTAAGGTCTGATGAAACTGAAATACAATTGAAGTACCCAAGTAACAATTTGTCCATACTTTGAAAAATGTGGAAAATTTTCGTGGATAAAATCCACCATGGAAAAGATATATTGGAATTTGTTCAAAGAATGTCCATAGATTTTCCACTTAATATAATAGTATTTTATTTAGGTCTATTGCAATCTTTGGATTGTCCGTGTAATATGTCCAACATATATCCGCAGGAATGTATTCATAATTTATTTCACCAATTATCCAAAACAGTGGGTTCAAATTTTACAGAGATAATCCCTCACTCTTCGTAATTTATTTTCATAATTTTTAAAGCAACTCAAATCTATATATAAGGAATTTTGTAAAAATTTTCATGGATTTTATCCACGATTTTTTATTCTTGTTTATTACAAAATAAATGCACAATCGATGAATTTTTGCCATCGTTCAGCATCTTCATTCCGCGGTGGTCATAGAACTTCTGGTCTATCGATAAAAAAAAACTGAATCAAACAACGAATTGGCATCATCGTCATAAGAAAATGTTGATCTGCTAATACGGACAATTCACGGGTATTACTTGCTAAAAAACATGAACGATTCAAAGATATTTTTATCAAAATCCGTGGATCTGCCCACAAAAAATATGAATATAAATTCTATGGATATTCTGTGGAATAATAGCAACTATTCAATAATAACATAATTAAAGGACATTTTGTATAAACATTCATGGACGTTGTTGCACTCATCATATAATATTTCAGCGGACATTCGTAAGAAAACCATAGAACGATTTCTTCGGATTGAAACTACGGACAACTACATATAATGCGGAAATTTTGCGGACAAACATGGACAGTACTACTACGGTATCAATACGGCATTAAATGTGTGTGCACATATAATTATGCTAATTCCATAGTTAATGGACAATCACGTATGTGGTGTTATTATTATTTGGAGATGTATGGTGATGATTAGTGTCGGTATGTTGTATAGCTATACATTGAATACAAATATGCACTTAGAAATACTTCTTATCTTATTTTATATTCAATACATTCGAGTTAAGACAACTTAATCGTATAATGAATAATGGTATGCAATTGATGCTGGATATTGTAAAAAATCTAGTTGAAAGGATGTCACCACATCGATTAAGATTACCGCAAATGAGGCAAATAGTGCGGATATACAGACCTCTAAAAAATTTGGTCTACCATATATATTTTTGACCCAAAGAAATATAGTTATGCGTTATATCATGTTATAACTATTAGGGTTAGATTAATTTTGTTATGTACTGAATAATATATTAAAATGTTTAACAGCATTAGTGTCTCATTATTTTAAAGACACACCTCGTATACATTTTAACTAGAGCTTAGAATAGGTAAATCTTATTTTATCATATTTTTTTGATCTTCATTTTAATATATATACTATTTTTGTATTTCTTCTATATTTAATATATACCAAAATGCGCGTACGTAATCAAATAACGCCATCAAAAATATTAATAACTATATTTATAGATCGACAGAGCAAAGCTGAGCAGCAGCTATACTTTTTATACACTCAATGTTATGTTGAACGAAATACATAAGCCGTTTGTATATTGTACTTTGCACATTATAGGGCTAATGAAATATGATATTTTTAAATATTAATATATAAATATATTCTCGTATCAACTTTAGTATTGTGTTGAATATTTCTATGTATTATTAAATAGAAAGAAATAATATATCAACTAAAATAAATTAGACTATAACTTAAAGTACAAAGTAATATTATATATAAAAACTATAAAATTCAATATATTAATAATAATAGTAATAAAATATATAGATTAAAAAGAAGTGTGCCTAAATGGTTCAAAAACATTTGTCGTTTATATTGTACATGTGCATTCATATTAAAATGTAAATGTGCATTATAAATTTATTTATAATATTATTTATTGTATTATTAGGCATATTTAAAACAGACACCAAATACATAATAACCCATATAGAAGCCATTTAATGTGCGGAAGAATGTTAATATATGGTCGTAAAATTTCAAATATATATTTTAATTTTCGTTTATACATGGATGGATCTATTTTAAAGGTAATAATATGACGCTCTGTTATCACCAATTTAAAAATTCGCATACAATCCGTACTCCACACGCCGTCAAAATTAAATGTGTAAATGTTAATTTCATTGTGTCACGTTATAAAAAAAGACGTGACAACACCATAAATGTTTACATTGATCAACAAAATCCATGATATCGTGTTAAACGATTGCTCATATTGATAATGCGTGGGATAGCTAACACGCATAAAAACATCTCATCATAATATTTTACACACATATTGAAAAATTCATCAGCAACGTTTGCTCACAATTTATATTATCTATTACACGCACCACCCTAGCACCAATTTGTTCGTACTTTGAAAAATGAGGAAAATTTCTGTGGAAAAAATCCACATATTTTCCATGGAAAAGATATATTGAAATTTGTCCAAAGAATGTCCATAGATTTTCCACTGAATATATAATAGTATTTTATTTAGATCAATTGAAATTTTTGGATTGTCAGGGTAATATATCCAACGTATATCCGCAGGATTGTATTCATAATTTATTTCACCAATAATCCAAAACAGTGGTTAAAATTTTGTATATTTCGATTATCTATACAGATATAATCCTCACTCTTCGTAATTTATTTTCATAATTTTTAAAGCAACTCAAATCTATATATTTCCGAGGAATTTTGTAAGAATTTTCATGGTTTTTATCAGCAGTTTTTTGTTCTTATTTATTTCAAAAGAAAAATGCACAATCGATGAATTTTTGCCATCGTTCAGCATCTTCATTCTGCGGTGCTCATAGAACTTCTGATCTATCGGTAAAAAACTGAATCAAACCTCGATTTGACATCATCATCATAAGAATATTTATTCTGCTAATACGAACAATTTACGGTTATTACTTGCCAAAATACATTTACAATCCAAAGATATTTTTGTCAAAATCGGTGGATCTACTCACAAAAAATTTGAATATAAATTCTATGTATATTCTGTGGTAAAATATCATAATTCCGTGGAAATTATCATCGAAAATATACGGATAATCCAAAGACATTTTTTATAAAAATCCATGTATAGGATTGCACTGATCATATAAAATTCCAGCGGACTTCCTTAATAAAATCCATTCCTCGGATTGAAACTACGGACTACTACATATAATGCGAAACTATTGCGGACAAACTACGGACAGTGTTACTAAGGCAGAAATAAAAACAATAATCGAAACAGTGGGTATAGAACAGCTGAAGGAGGCGCACTAAAATAAGAGGTAAAATAAAATTCCATCCATTGGTAATATTATGTTAACACAACTGTTTTTTTGGGGATTCACGTGTAATTTTTAAAGACTATTTAAAAGGAAAAGGATATTATTCCGTTTATGGTAAAGCATAGGGTTTAGACGAGTATAACTATTCGCCACGATGTGCAGTTAAACGACAAATTTGACATCCAGTCACACAGTTTTTATTTCCGAACACGAAAAAATATCTAGCTGTGGTAAGACATTTTCATGAAATTCCGAAGTAATCGATAAACGATTATTTTACAGAGCTCAACAAAACCTATATATATATAAATTATTCCGAAGGGATTAAATACCGTTGTAAAAAGTGTATCTAAATGAGGATTATGTTAAAAAATTAATTGATTTATGTTCAAAAAAGTAATGTCTTATTTTATTCTTTAACTTCAATACAGATCCGCCGTTCGCCTAGCATATATACGAGTATATTGCATAGGTGTCTAATACAATTTTGGGAAACTTGATGTTAATTAACCAGTAAATGTGAGATATTTTACATATATACAATTAAAATTAAATTTCCTTACACTCAATCAACGACGCATTTTCATTCCAAATATACGACCCATATTTATTTCTTACACATTTACTGCTATTTAAATATATTTCCATTTGATTCAGTTCCACTTTTTATTTAAATTCCATTACAATTGTCTTGTTTTTCGTGCCGGTTACTATAGAAAGAAGGCAACAACCAAAAATGGGGATATTTTTTATATTTTCCTAAATTATTAAAGATGAGAAATTTGCAAATTTCGATTTTATCTATTCATTCGTACTCATCAGAAACGATGTGATGTTTTTACTGACAGCAATTAGTCCTACAGTCGTATAATAGTTGGTTCATCATAAAGTAATTATAGTTAATTACGTGTGTGTGTGTGTGTGTGTGTGTGTCATATGAACAACATCACAACATTTTCAAAGAAACCAACTATAAATAAGGAAAAACCTAATTTTGTAACCTACATTATATTGTTTGTTTGGACATAGTAACAATACTACAATCAATTCTATGATATCTGGGGTAAATAAATGTATTTTTATATTAATATTATTAGATAATACATAAAATACTAAACGATTGTGGTGAATTGACAGATGTCAATATTGATATTATCTTCTTTTTTTTGTGTTATCTATATACGCAAAGTTATCGCTTATCTTGATTTTATATTTCGTGTGTTTCATATTTATACAAAATGTGTTAAAATTGTTCAACGTTAATGAATTGTTTATTATAAAATGGACAAAAAAAAATAAATATGTTAACAATAAACTAATAATATTATGTGCGATGTCTGCTACCATGTCTCCTATTTTATCAATAATATGGTATAAAACAAGTGACCACAATAAAAAATTAAATTTTATATTATTATAATATCGTAAAAAAGCAATAACCTATGCGTAAATATAATATATAAAGAAAACTTTCTTTTAGTACATAAAAATACTTATTTTATTATTCTACAATAAAATTAAATAATATATGGATGGAACCCAAACCTACCCTTAAACAAATTATTTTATGACTTTGGTTTTCAACAACAACAGTTGGTTATTAGTTTAAATAATTTTAAGTATGTAATAAAATTGATATTAAAATTTATATTTTATTATAATAACAATACAATAAAAAAGTTAGTTAGTTTGGTTTTGTTGTGTTGTCCGAGAGACACAGACACCAACACCATAATGAAATAATAATAATAATATTGGATAAATATAAACAATTACTTTTCATTCATTTAATCTGCATCACATTATCAAATTTATTTATTAGCAATAAAAAACGCTTTTCTTATTATTTTATTATTACCATGTGAGTGAACGACCAGACAATTTTCATATGGCAGTATTTTGTGTGCAGAAAATGTATAATTCAGGGTCAATGTATTTTTGGCTACTACATGTGGTTATTTTTCTTATTGCATACACTTTAAATTCAAAATAAATGTGATGAAGCGTAAAGTTATTATAACGTACTTCGCTTGTATACGTGCATTTATATATAATTTATGTGGAAACTCTTGGGAACGATTTAATTCATGGAAATTCAAAAATAGGTATACAATTATTGTTATTTTACATCCGAAAAAGAAATAAAAAACGCATCGCAAGTTATGTAGTGGATGTTGTATGTAAGCCTTTACCGCCATTGTACAAATTTGTTTGGTTTGATTTCATTCTGGTGATATTTCACTCACACAAATGAACCACATACAGGTCATTGAGTTGAACAGCACACGGATCAACATATAGCACAACATGTACGATTGCAGCGAAGAGCTCTAAGTTTCCGTATCTATTGAAAACATGTTTAAAACAAATTGGCTATATACAATAACAGCAATTTATTTATGGGTGTTGTTAATAAAACGTAAAGAAATTATCACTTAACACAAAACATTAACCATCTGTGAATTACTTATGAAATGTATAATAAAAATGATCCATTTTAATCGAAATAGATTGTCGACCAAACATCGGTTGACCCATCTAATAACATCTAAATTCGATATTCATCAAAAGAAGATTTGATGAGATTATAAAAAGGAATTGTCTATTTTGAACTTTGTGTATATAAATACAATCAACGAACGAATAACCCAAAAACTACGAACAATATAATTCAAGTAAAGCGATCCGGATTGGAAAATCAAAAAAAATATTATGTTGCACCAGGCTCACACATATTTTGGCAACTTGGCAACAATTATAGAATACTTGGTTGAAATGTGTTCGTCACATCCACCATATACTGTTCGCCATGTACTCCAATCAGATTAACATTTATGCAAATGGTAAGACTTTTCATTAATGATGCGATGATGTCAAAACGTAATTAATTCACTTAGTTTGTGTTAAGGCGCTTGTAGCAAGCAACAAAGAATAATGAAGTTGTTAAAAAAGATGATCATAGAACAAAATGTCCAATACAATTACTGAATAAAATTATTTCTTTCTATATGAAAAAATTACGTTTTAGTTTCACAATAAATTTACGCAATTATTTGCCATCAAAACCAGAAATATATTATTTCGACAACGGAGTTCATGTTACTCGTCGAAAAAACAATTCCAATTCATAAACGTGACAACGAGATCAAAGCTGAATTGGGTGTGTGTATATGGATCCGAGAGTTGCTACATTATACAAAGAACAACTCTTTTGACAGTTTTCGGACGACAGAAATCTCATAGCTAATTTAATCCAATATATTAAAGAACACATTTGCGTTGCAAATGTGAAGATATAATTTCGGAATATATTGCACATAAAAATTGCATATATAAGTTTGTCAATAATCGTCTAATCAATTAAAATTAATAGATCAAGATGGTTTTGGTAACGTAACGTTTAGTACGTAATGGAAAACAATTTGTGCATCCCGCAAGCAACATATTAGAGAATCTTTTTTATACCATATAAAAAAAACATGTTTTACGTTCACGTTTCGTCAAGATATATATTTGCGCCTCGTCTAATACAATATTACGATGAAACTAATTATTTTGATTTTCAAAACAACAACTTATTTGAAAGTTAACACAGTAATAAAAATTAATTTTATTACTTTTACTTACTTATTATATAATTATATAATAAAGTAGTAGTAGCAGTAGTAGTAGTAGTAGTAGTAGTAGTAGTAGAATAGGGTATATAATAATATTTAAAGTTCTCAATGTAAAAAGGATGCAAAAGGATGTATAAATAATATTAATATATAAATAAATCACAATATTTTTGTCACAACATATTTTATAAAATTTAACCTACACAGTGCTACTTATGCTTTTGTATAAGCGCATAGATTTTGGCTATCAATATTAATCAGAAATAAATTTTATGTTGGTCCCCATGTCGCGCAGAGAGAGAGAGAGAGACTTATTTATTTAATTTATAGCAAAAGACTTAATGGTACATTTGTGGCGACTGTCAAATGGCAAAATATACAATACAATTTCAAAGTTGTTATATTTCGAAAAATATCTTTGGTTCTTTGGTATAGGTATCCTTTTTCTCGGCACATAATGGGTTAAACTAAATTAATAAGTATATATTTGGAACATATATTTTTCACTTAAAAATATATGTACAATTATAATTTATATTCCGGCAAATAGTTAAAAGAGAAAAATTTTCAAAATTATATATTTTAAATTGTTTCCAATATAAGCAATTAATGTAATATAAGCGCATTCATAAATATATACGCGCACACACACACACACACACACACACAGATCTATTGACAGGAGCAGATGTTTCTGCATTTTCAAATATCTATACGTACCACCGGCACACTAAAAGCATCAGCACGAATAGTTAATATAAATATATCAGAGAAAAATGTGGATGCAGATTTTTTTTCTTTCCTTATTTATTTATTTATTTATTTATTTATTTTTCGTTTCTTTTTTCTTTGACCTAAAATTTTTAATACATGAACCTTTAAAAACATAATTTCATATATTATTTTAACTCATTATAAAATCACGAACTGTTATTTATATTATAATACGCGATATGACTGTGCAACAATATATGCAAGCGAACAAGAAAATGAAATAGGATGGATGAAATAATTTGATGTGCACACATCCCAACAAAAACAACCCAAACATTAAACAAAAAAAAAAAAAACAAAACATAAATACCCCGAAATTAGTCTATATTGAATTTTATGTTGTTGGAAGCGGTGTTTTGTACGCACATAAATTATTTAGCTCTTAAATATATGATCTGATGAATGTTTGTGTGTATACGCGATGGATGGTGAACAAGAGAGAGAAAAAAGGAAAGAAAAAGGAAACTATATATAAATAGGCAAAAAAAGGTATAAAACACAACCATATGTGAATATTTTTAAAGTCTATCCTTTTTTGCTACCGGGGAATCATTAGTAATTTTTTTATTTTTTAGAATTAAATCACAAAATAATAATAAATAATCACAAGAGTAATAATTTCATATAAAATAATTACGCAAGGAAAATCCCATTATTTAATAAATTAATTTTATTCTATATATAATTTGAATAGAAAAATTTTGAAAATTTTAATTACTTTCAACATAAGTTTTTCCGCAGTTGTTTTTCTTTTAAATTTATATATTTTTATTTAAGGCAATTATTGGTATATAATCGAGAACCTGGATTGATTATATGGACAGAATCAAAGGTACTACACTTAAAAATAGATAGAGCTCATAAAATAAAATCTAATAACTGATCGATATATAATCGAGAACCTGGATTGATTATATGGCCAGAATCAAAGGTACTACACTTAAAAATATATAGAGATTATAAAATAAAATCTAATAATTGATCGATCACATTTCGGAAACGTTCGCTATATACAGAGCAAAGGCTTCCAAAAGTATAGGTTAACAAGAACAATAAAATAAAATGTAATAACAAATTTTTATGTTCCAAAAGTATAGTTGGAACAAATATATGCTAATAACCCAACAATGACCATTGATTGTGTGTGATGAAAATTCTGTTCTACGCACTCATCTTCTGAATTGACATTATATAACCAAATTTCTATATGTAAATTTTATTAATTCACTTAAATTACGTACAAATATCATAGCAATTTGGTACAATTTCAACAAAGCCCACATATTATTAATTGTGATCAGGCAATTCTATAAAATATTTCATATCGCTTAATATTTTGCGACAATCGCTTCGATTCTGTAATTTATAAAATTATTGTCACTTATGCACCCCTCTTCCGCCATTATAAATTCTTTTAAATGATTTAAATAAATCGGCCACTACGTTACTACGGCCTTCTCTTTTATAGTATCACAATTTTGCAAACACCTTTTGCCGTAATGTATGCCCATTTCAATAGTCCTCAATGTAATGAATTTTATGAGGATTTACGCACAATTATATTAGGTTGTCAACTATCTCCCTTCCGCCTTTTTGCTCTTTATTCAATGCTTTATAAAAAGTGTTACAGTAATCGGATTTAGTTCAAATATGCGCCGTTTTGTTCGATAATCTGTTTCCATCTAGACTGCAACTTCATAATACCTCCCTCGTAGAAGCCCCCCTCCTTATTTGCAAAGAACTCGGACAGCCACTTTTCACAAGCCTCTTTTGAGATCAACTTTACACCACCAAGGGCGTTCGCCATGGACAGGAACAGGTGGTAATCACTTGGCGCTATGTCCGGGCTATATGGTGGATGCGATAAAACCTCCCATCCGAGCTCCCGTAGCTTCTGACGAGTCATCAACGAAGTGTGTGGTCTGGCGTTGTCCTGGTGGAACACTACACCCTTCCTTTTGGCCAATTCTGGACGCTTCTGGTCGATCGCCTGCTTCAAGCGGTCCAGTTGTTCGCAGTAGATGGTAGAATTAAGCGTCTGGCCATATGGGAGCAGCTCATAGTGGATGATTCCCTTCCAATCCCACCAAACACACAGCAAAACCTTCCTGGCCGTCAATCCCGGCTTGGCCACTGTTTGGGACGATTCACCGGCCTGCGACCACGACCGTTTTCGCTTGATATTGTCGTATGTGATCCATTTTTCGTCGCCAGTCACCATCCGCTTCAAGAATGGGTCGAGTTCGTTCCGTTTCAGCAGCATTTCGCAAATGGAAATTCGGTCCATTAGATTTTTCACTGTTAATTCATGTGGCACCCAAACATCAAGCTTTTTTTTGTATCCAGCCTTCTGCAGATGGTTTAAAATGGTTTGGTGACTAACTCCCATCTCCTGGGCGATGTCACGAGATGCCACATGCCGGTCTAACTCGATGTATTCCATGATTTGATCGGTATTTGTCGTCACAGGTCTTCCGCCGGCTGGCTTATCCATGGTGTCGTTTTCACCGGCTCTGAATCGTCGAAACCATTCCTCCGCGGTTCGAAGTGATAGAGTACCATCCCCCAAAACACCATTAATCTCACGGAACGTTTCTCTAGCGGATTTGCCTTTAACGAAGGAAAACTTTAAAATAGCGCGAATTTCGGCGTTAGTGAACTCCATGTTTACACGTCTATAACTGTTGAACGCAATATCCAAACTAATCATACATAGCGTCGTTTTGTTTGTTATGTCAAGAGCTTTCAAATTATGTACAGTGTTGCCAGATACGAGCTCTGTAGCGCTTTGTACATAGCCGCGAAATTAAAAAGACAAAAAGGCGGAAGGGAGATATTTGACAACCTTATATAAAATAAAATTTCTGTAATACAAAACTGTGTGAATAGAGCGGAGTCATTATTTATTTTCTCATGAATTTTTAGCTGCGAAAGACCTAGAAATAAATTCCTAAATAGAAATTACGTAGAAATACAGAAAAGAAGTTTACGCCCCAGGATAGGATGAGTATAGTTATATAAGTACTCATAAATATTTAGAATTATTAACCAACTTTTGGTAGCCTCTGTTCATATATAACACTTTAATTTTTCACAAGTCATTTGTTACATTACCGGAACCGATAGGATACAGCTCCACTACAAATCTTAGGTGAAGCACTATATAGAAACAAAAACCAGCGAAACTACATAGGAAAAAATATGATCTGGTAAAAGGTTTTTTCAAAGCAATTCTGTTGATCAAATTGTATAAATCGGGATGATCATTCAGTCGATTGTATATTGGAGACGAACATAAAACTTCCCTTAATTTAGTCCATCGTTAACTCACATACAAAATTATTTATTTATTTATTTATTTATTAACCCGAAACTACACATTATTTACAAATAACTACAGTTTTTTTTTAATACACAATCTGTTTTAACAAAAAAAAAATGAAACAGCTTCGATTAAAATTATGTCTGGCACGAGCCTATGGGTCAAAGGTAAAACCTGTTAAATAAGAAAATATGAAGCAACAAAAATAAGAAGGAAAAAATAATAATAAAACATAGTGAGACGGAATATAGTAAAAAAAAATTATAAAAATGCACTTGCCACATTTTTTTTATTCCATGATAAAAAATGATCGTATCGTATGAGGAAAAAAAAAAGGTTTCTTATTTTTTTTTTTTTATGACGCCATAAATTTTCATTTCTTTAAAAAGATTTTTTTTTGTTGTTATTTCTTTTTTGTATGCGGTAAATGGAATTATGGAACTATATGGAACAGAAAATGGTGAGGTTAAAATATATTGTATTATATTTAACGATCGTTTAATCTTTACTGTATATATAGGTTTAGTATATAGACTACCGATAGATTATATATTGGATTTAATTTTTTTATTTTAAGAAATATATGATAAAAAAAAAAAATAATAAATGCGGTGTTTAACCCACACAAAAAAAAAAACACCCTTAACATAGTAACGATGTTACCGTAATACCTTAACATATTATTTTATACGAAAAAATCCATTTATAAATATAATAGTTTGCATCGATTTGTGGAAATAACAATTATACTTTGATACCGTTGTTGTTGTAATGCTATCTATAATACCTTCCTTGCACAGTATAATCGTGAAGTATAAGAATTGGTAACAGCTAAACGAAATATAATAAAATATTATTATGCGAAACTATAAAAAGTCGGTGTATACAACATGGATAATTTACGAATATTGAACTATCAGCGTTTTGGACATCAATACCATTTTTACTGGCAGTGCGGTGTTCCATATATTTCATAAATTTAACCAGCCGATAATTTATTGCCACAAATGCAATATTTCCTGGTAAAATATGGAATAGTATTATGAAAATAAGTCTTGCTGTAATAGTATAGTCATATATTACTAATATAAGGTTGTCAAATATCTCCCTTCCGCCTTTTTGTCTTTTTAATTTCGCGGCTATGTACAAAGCGCTACAGAGCTCGTATCTGGCAACACTGTACATAATTTGAAAGCTCTTGACATAACAAACAAAACGACGCTATGTATGATTAGTTTGGATATTGCGTTCAACAGTTATAGACGTGTAAACATGGAGTTCACTAACGCCGAAATTCGCGCTATTTTAAAGTTTTCCTTCGTTAAAGGCAAATCCGCTAGAGAAACGTTCCGTAAGATTAATGGTGTTTTGGGGGATGGTACTCTATCACTTCGAACCGCGGAGGAATGGTTTCGACGATTCAGAGCCGGTGAAAACGACACCATGGATAAGCCAGCCGGCGGAAGACCTGTGACGACAAATACCGATCAAATCATGGAATACATCGAGTTAGACCGGCATGTGGCATCTCGTGACATCGCCCAGGAGATGGGAGTTAGTCACCAAACCATTTTAAACCATCTGCAGAAGGCTGGATACAAAAAAAAGCTTGATGTTTGGGTGCCACATGAATTAACAGTGAAAAATCTAATGGACCGAATTTCCATTTGCGAAATGCTGCTGAAACGGAACGCACTCGACCCATTCTTGAAGCGGATGGTGACTGGCGACGAAAAATGGATCACATACGACAATATCAAGCGAAAACGGTCGTGGTCGCAGGCCGGTGAATCGTCCCAAACAGTGGCCAAGCCGGGATTGACGGCCAGGAAGGTTTTGCTGTGTGTTTGGTGGGATTGGAAGGGAATCATCCACTATGAGCTGCTCCCATATGGCCAGACGCTTAATTCTACCATCTACTGCGAACAACTGGACCGCTTGAAGCAGGCGATCGACCAGAAGCGTCCAGAATTGGCCAAAAGGAAGGGTGTAGTGTTCCACCAGGACAACGCCAGACAACACACTTCGTTGATGACTCGTCAGAAGCTACGGGAGCTCGGATGGGAGGTTTTATCGCATCCACCATATAGCCCGGACATAGCGCCAAGTGATTACCACCTGTTCCTGTCCATGGCGAACGCCCTTGGTGGTGTAAAGTTGATCTCAAAAGAGGCTTGTGAAAAGTGGCTGTCCGAGTTCTTCGCAAATAAGGAGGGGGGCTTCTACGAGGGAGGTATTATGAAGTTGCAGTCTAGATGGAAACAGATTATCGAACAAAACGGCGCATATTTGAACTAAATCCGATTACTGTAACACTTTTTATAAAGCATTGAATAAAGAGCAAAAAGGCGGAAGGGAGATAGTTGACAACCTAATATATTTTAACACGTTAATCGCCACGATAATATCAGAAAAATTTTCACATAGGCCATGGTAACTTTATTAGATCGCGTACGTCAGACATATATGTCTGACATGGCTCATGTAGAACTTCTTAGCGTCAGACACATATGACTGACATGGCGATTAACGTGTTAACATTCATATTGAATACTTATTACAATAAAATGATCGTTGTCCCAAAATATTGTCACACCGGGTACAGGAATATTTTTCTTAGTTGATAAGGGTTAAAAGAATTCAGTTGCTATTTCTTTGCCAAACAAATGAAAAAGGATAATATATAAATTATAAATAAATTTCAATTATTTCGACTTATAATTGAAATTGACAAATATATTGTATGCGATATAGGAAATCGAGTTTTTTTGGGGCTGGGTCAAGTAAATTACTAACTAATTCTAATGTCGTTCGTTTTCACATTAAATTTTTCAGATTTAAAGAGCGGCTCTTTCCATATAATGATGGGGAACATAACGTATATATTTATTTAATATTGAATACCAAGCCTTGGCAGCATATATCATTACAATGTGTGTAGTAATTATTTTGGAATCATGCAGTTCCCGCATAGACAACAACTTTAGAAATATTGTAACTATTGTCACTTCTCTCTACATTTTATTTACGATATTAGGTGATACATACAAAGTGTTTCCATATATAATGACATCACTTTGTAGTTACTGATACAAATGGTATGAATTGCGTGTATAACCATTTGGACATATGGGTCTAATACCCCTAGTAACACTGTCCGTGGTTTGTCCGCAATATTTCCGCAATATATGTAGTAGTCTGTAGTTTCAATCCGATGAAATATCTATGGATTTCTTACGGATGTTCGCTGGAATTTTATATGATGAGTGCAACCCTGTCCATGAATTTTCATAAAAAATGTCCTTGGATTATCCGAATATTTTCGATGATAATTTCTACGGAATCTCCTTAAAAGTATTTTTCGTCGCTATTATTCCATAGAATATCTATAGAATTAATATTAACATCTTTTGTGAGTAGATCCACGGATTTTGACAAAAATATCTTTGGATTGTAAATGTATTTTGGCAAGTAATACCCGTGAATTGTTCGTATTACCAGAATAAATATTCTTATGACGATGATGTCAAATCGAGGTTTGATTCAGTTTATTACCGATAAACCAGAAGTTCTATGAGCACGGAATGAAGATGCTGAACAATGGCAAAAATGCATCGATTATAAATTTTTTATAGTAATACACACGAACAAAAAACGGCGGATAAAATCCAAGAAAAATCTTACAAAATTCCTAGGAAATATATAGATTTGAGTTGCTGGTTGTTTCAAAATTTATGAATATAAATTCCACGGAAATTTTCCTCATTTTTGAAAGTACGCACAAATTGTTACTAGGGACGTGTGCAAAAGTGTCTATCCAATATATATAATATATAGGTTAAATTTGCAACAACCAAATATGAATCAAGTAAGTATGGGACACGTCTATATATAATTAAACAATAGAAATTAATACAATATATTGAAATTAAGAAAAATATTTGGTGTAATTTTGTATAGGCATATCCAATTTAAATAAAATATCCATATAATATCCTTGAAATGTCCTTAACCATTGAATCATCCATTCCACTTATACAATCAGTTTCTGGAAAAAAAACCTTAATCCATAGAATAATAAATACAATGCCGATCATTCATTTGGCCAGTGAGAAAATTTATATAATTTAAATTTACAATGAAATTTCTATGGTACGAAACCTATATCTTTAAACGTACTTTTAATTTTAAAGGTTTTTTTTTGCAATGAGTTTTCTAAATGGTGCAATTAATTCTTAACTTTATCGACGTTCCTATATAATGTCTCTTTAATCATTGGGTGTGACTCATTTATCAAATTGATAAAATTTTTCCTTTCATCTAGTTAATATTGAATACAGATACAATGTTTGGAAATTAATTTTGAAATTGCACAATCACATCCTTCTGCATTTGGAAAACATTTTGAAATCATACAGACATCACTCTGCACATAGCACCATACTAAAATGATAAGTCTAATCTAACGTGCTCACAGTCATTTCAATATATCTATATAAATTTTGTGAACCATCGCAAAGTTATTAGATTGTGTCATCACTTAAGTTAATGAGAGTCACCGGTTGGTATTATTTATATAGTGTGAGTCTCTTGTTTCTTGTACGGGAAGTTTTGATTGCTTTTACCAGCAATACGTGCAGAAAATTTTAAAACTATTATAGAGTAATTTAGATAATTCATTCTTATTTATAATATCGCGTATATAGTTGTGTTTATAGTATATGTTTCATATATTCAATATATACATGTTTGTAATTTTTAATTCTATTACAATATATAGATAATTAATGACAGTCATTAAATACATAGTTTTATTTTATTATCGATATTGTTTCTAATGGACACCAATTGTACGGTTATAGTAGGATAAGTAATACGATATAATTATATATAGAATTTAGCAACGGTTACAAGATAAATACACCTGTCATAAATTACTTTATTGATCAGTATTGTTCACATATATTATATGCTGCAGACACACACCACATGCACTTCAAAACTATATCCATTCAAGATGTGATATTGGTAAACCAGATTTAAAAATATGTAGAGCCGCATAGTTTTTATAAAAGAATACGAAAAAAATAAAAAAAACACGAATGGTTGGCGGCCAGAAACGTGTTCAAATCGATAAAAAATAAATATAAAATATAAATGCAATTAAAACATTATTAAATTGAATGTGATGTGCATTATAACGATAATAACCTGCACATCATATCAAATGAACACACACACATCACATATGTTATCTTATTATAAAATTCCACTTAAAATAAAAGAAGCGCGTGCTCCTCTTCATCAAATTTATGAATATTCATTTCATTACCTTTTTTTTTGCAACAACTTTTATACTTTTATCGTCGTTTATTATGATAAAAAATTGGTAAAAATTCATCATAATATTAACTCTTCCATATTCATACTTAAAGATCAATCAATATTATTTATACAGTAAATTTATTATATAACATATTGTTTCCGGTTTTATGTAATACACAACATCATCAACTATACAAATACAAACACGTATTCCTCCTATATTATATTTTTTTTATCAATATTATACAATATATTAATATGAAAACATACTTAAACAATGATTAAACATAAATTTGTGTGTTGTATTATTATTATTATTATTAATATTATTATTAGTGGCAGGCAGCAGATAAAAGGAAAATTAACAACGGAAAAACATACTTGATAAAAACCATGTTGTTAAAATAATTTAAAAAAACCTTAGAGGTAAAAGCATATGCAATTTTTTTATTTTTTTTTTTTGTAAATATATAACACCTGACAGCTGCTCATATTTAAATGATATTTAAACGCGATTTATCCACGCGCCAAATTGCATCATAAATATATAATTATAAAAAATATATATAATATTTACCAGGTATAGGAGTATGAAGTGAGAGCCGCTGCCAATAAATGGCTGTACTTATATTAGTAATTGTGAAAGAGCCTTAATGCGATGTTTTTTTTTTATTGTTTTGACATCCGTCAACAACATTCAGTGTGGTAAATTTCATTTGTAATACAACAACATAAAATTTTATCCTGTTAAAAATGTCTAATTTTGTGCCTTCAACAAACGATTTGCGGGTATCATTAGTTTTTTTGTTATTATTTAAAGAAAAACGCAGCTGAATCTCAACGAATGCTTGTAGAAGCTTTTGGTGATCTGGCTCTATCATTAGCAACATGCAAAAGATGGTTTCAACAATTTAGAGACAAAGATTTTGATTTGAGAAATGAAGAACGTGGAAGACCACCGAAAAAAGTTTGAATACAGTGAATTGCAAGCATTGTTGGACGAAGATGATACACAAACTCAAAAACAACTTGCAGAAGCCTTAAATGTAGATCAAAAAACAATTTCTAATCGTTTAAACGACAATGGGAAAGATTCAAAAGTTTGGAAAATGGGTTCCACATGAATTGACTGAAAGGCAACAAGAAAATCGAAAAACCATTTGTGAATTGCATCTTCAACAATACAAAAGGAAGTCTTTTTTGCATCGAATCGTGACTGGTGATGAAAAGTGGATATATTTTGAGAATCCTAAACACAAAAAATCATGGATTACACCAGGTAAAGCAGCAACATAGGCTGCAAAACCAAAACGATTCGGTAAGAAGAGAATGCTTTGTGTTTGGTGGGATCAGGAAGGTGTGGTGTATCATGAACTTCTGAAACCTGGTGAAACTGTTAAAACGGTTCACTACCAACAACAAATAATCGTTTGTGTTTGGTGGGATCAGGAAGGTGTGGTGTATCATGAACTTCTGAAACCTGGTGAAACTGTTAATACGGTTCACTACCAACAACAAATAATCGATTTGAACCATGCATTATTAGATAACCGACCAGAATGGACAGAAAGAAAGTAAAAAAATCTGTTAAGGTAATTTTGCAACATGATAATGCACCAGCACACAAAGCAAAACCAATTCAGGATACGATAAAGTCGCTTGGATGGGAGCTGTTACCACCTCCGCCTTATTCACCAGACTTGGCTCCTTCGGACTACCATTTGTTTTCATCGATGGGACATGCTTTGAAAGAACAGCACTTCAAAACATCTGAAGAAGTTGAAAATTGGCTATCTGAATGGTTTTCGTCCAAAGCAACACCATTTTTTCGACGTGGTATACGAAAATTGCCGGAAAGGTGGTTAAAATGTGTAGAAAGCGATGGAAGTTATTTTGAATAAAATATATTTTATTTTTCTATTCTAAATAATGTGTTTTTCTTCCTTTAAAAAAGGCTCATTTCATACTCCTATACCTGGTATATAATCTTTATATAATGTGTGTTTGTGTGTGTGTGTGTAAATATAAATAATAATAAGATATTTGATACTTTATCATGCAAAATTGAAACAGTTTTTACTATATTTCAATATTACTTATATAATATCAAATATATTTTTATATATATATAATTTTAAATATAACACAAAAACCAGCCAAGCTAAGCCAAGCACAGCACACTCTCGATCAACATGGATTAAAGTACTTTTCACATTAATGATTTTACAAAACATACGTGAAATGTGTGAAAATTAATTTTGACGGGCAGTTGGTTTACAAATTATGTATAATATAAAATATAATGTGTATTGAAAAAAAATATGATACAGCGCAGAGATGATGTGAGAAGAAAGATCAAATAAAAATCTTTTATAATATATGGATGGAGATATATTTAAATTGAATTGATTAATCGTTTTGTTTTAGCTTGTACAAAACAAAAAACGTATAATATAATATGTGGAATATAGGAAAAATTATAAATAATATGCGGTGTTGAGAGTATAAACAACTGTCATTTAATAAATTAATAAATTATTACTCTATATATGAATCCATATAAATATAAGTCTTAAAAGGTTGCCATATAGAGTCACTCACTTGAAACGAAAAATGAGTTAGCATAATGTCTTCTATATAAGTCTGCCATATACAATTTAGAACTTATTACTAAATGCTTAATTTCCTAATTGCAAGAAAACCGTAGACACAAATATAGTTATAGCGGAATGTCATATTGGAAATATTCAGTGGATCACTCAGAAAAAGTGTGACGGCATTGTAGTCCTATACATAAACCATACCCTTAAAAATTATTACTGATAATGATAATAAGTTCCCAATTTCCAAAAAAAATTAAACCGGATAAATTGTTCTATATAGTGTAATTCTATAGGGAATATTTAGGTACCATGATATCACCCACAAGGATCTTCGTACTTCCACAATAACTTAGAACTTATTACTTAATGCGTAATTTCCAAATTTCAAAAAAGAAACCAAATAAATAGTTGTAGTTGAATGTCATTGGGAATAATCAGTAGATCACTCAGAAAAAGTGACGGCATTGTTTCCTATACTTAAACCATACCCTTAAAAATTATTACTAAATGATAATAAGTTCCCAATTTCCAAACAAAAACCGGATAAATTGTTCTATATAGTGTAATTCTATAGGGAATATTTAGGCAGGATCATCCAAAAAGAGTGGAGGGAGTACCTTCCACTTCTACAACAATTTATAACTTATTACTTAATGCTGAATTTCCTTTTTTCAAGAAAACCATAAACAAATAGTTATAGAGTAATGCCATTGGGAATATTCAGCGGAACACTCAGAAAAAGTGGCATGTCTCATATTTCTAACGCACCATTAAAACTTATTACTATAAATGATTATAAGTTCCAAATTTACAACAAAAAAATACCGGATAAAATGTTCTAGTGTAATTATATTTGGAATATTTTGGTACCATGGGATTAAAGGGAATACCTTCTATTTCCACAATAAATAGAACAAACGATAATTCATCACATTTAGTTAATTTTTAATATGAAGTTAATATATGTTAATCACTTTGTCATGCATCGATGTGGAAAACAGAATAATACTTTTACCATAATTCTATTTTGTCATTTTCATGCACATTACATTGCCCATATGTTTATGGTCAGTTATTAAATGTATTGAAAACATTTGATGATTGATTGCAGTGGTGAAGCCTAAGAAAATAGCCTTCAGTTTTCAATTTCACTATAATTTTGGCCTATAACCTGGCTGTGAAATTAGACTAAATAATGAAAAAAAAAACCGAAGTAAGTTTCCCGGAAAATCAGGATTTTATGAATTATTAAATTTTTTCATTATATAGTTTTAACGGATTTCCATTTTTGTGTACAGAACTGACTGAATTATAATCAATTTCTAATCTTTCTTATAGAAGAGATTTTTTTAAAATCGATTTATGCGCATTCGAAAGATATGACCGATTTTTCAATCGATTGGAAATTAATTTACAATTGCAATGAAAAAAAACCTGGAAATCCGTTAAAACTACCCCGTAATTTAAAAAGATGATAATTGTTAACAGTCGATTTACTGGAAAATTTAGTAATTACATTTTTTTTCATAATCTAATGCAGTCAATAATGGACTATCAATTAAGTGATTCACCTCATCAACCCTCACATCAAATCAAAAAAGCAATAGTCGATAAAGATCATCATGGCTGTGCATACCACCGATTTACTTATGAAAACTTCCCAATAATAATTAATTTATAATAAAGCCAGTATTAAACTTACAATACTTTAATCTGTCGCACAACACTTTGCTAGACTACAATTTTTAAAAATGATTGCGATAAGTGGCGATGAAAAATGTGTGATATATACAATAATGTAAATCGTAATAGAGATGCGTTGCGAAGCAAACAAGATTAACCAGTATAAATTAGTGGATGTCATATAGCTAAGAAATCTCATAGTGACTATAATTCTTATAAGGAAGAACGTTGCAGTTTAGTTATTACAGTTTTTGTTGATCGACATTACATGGAGTATGGATAGCAAAAGAATAGCCATATAGGTTAGTAAGCTATGGATAGGTATATGGAGTTAGAGTAACAGTAAATCTATCTATCCATAGCATACTAACCTATCGCTATTCTTTTGCTATATCCATTATGTAATGTCGATCAACAAATACTGCAATAACTAAAGTGTTACTAATTTCTAATTTTCGATTTGTTAATTTTTCGTTGTGAGACGGTCTTCGTTATGATACATTTGTTGCTATACAACGTTCTTCACACAATATAATGAGAATTAGTCACTATGAGATTTCTTCGTTATGAAAATTCTTCACTATGAGGCCCACCGGTACAAAGAACATTAAAACCGGATAGCATTGTTACAGGGCGGTTATTCCAAAGGACTATTTGAAACTTTTACCATCCGCAATCAAACGATCAAGATCAAATGTGCGTATATACATTCAACTACTGAACAATATGCAATTACAAGAAATAACCGATTCGAATTGACAAATCTAAAAGATATTATTTTACTTTATGACAATGTAAAGTCAAACGAACACTTATATGTAATCACTCAACAAATTAGAGATTGGTTGGAATGTGCTATAACAGATCTGACATTGCACCATCACATTAGCTTATTCATTTCGTTCTTCTTGATTGGCTAAAATTTCAATAAAGATATGATAGAGGTTATATAATGCGATTGGTTCAGTTTTAAGAAGACAAGCAGTTCTATATGTCCGAGGAGGAATCATAAAGTTGAATAATTTTCTTTGTTGTTGTTGTTGTTGTTGTGCAGACATAAAAAAGATCATTGTACTCACACAAATAAATAAATAAATAAATTATAATTAATTCATATATTATAATCCCGTTTAAGTATGGTATGTATATTTATCTTTTATCAATCATTTGAAACTTCATTAATATATTTCACATATCACTTTTTATGAGCAGAATAAACAGCATCGATATCTATTTATAAATTTTAAATTATGGTAAAAACAAAACTTTGTAATATAACAGAGTTTTTGAGATAGACAAACGAAACGAAATATTACGTTTAATACACTTGTGTGAGAAATATAAAGTGTATACTGAATTGATATATGTAGCCAAACACTAAAACATAACAACCAAACACATGATATATTTATAAAATATGTATATTTTGTTTGAAATATTATTTTATACCAAAACTTTTTTGAAATTTAAATGTTTATTTATTAAAATAAGAAATGGAAAAAAAAACAATAAATTAACATTGATACAATTTCATTATATTAAAGTAGAACCGTCATCCATCGTATATCATATGTATTTTATCTGTGTATATTTTAATATCCTTAAAGTCTATATACGATGAGTATATTATTTATAGTATCTTATACTATTAATATAATAATATGTAATTATAGTATAAACAAGCAACCAAACGTTTTAACTGGAAACAATATAATTAACCAATACAAATGTCAACAATCATGTAATTATTTAGATTTAAAATGTACATATTTGTTATATACAGGGTGTCCGAATTTTCGACGGCAATACGAAAACACTAGGTTCTCTGGGTCATTTTGCGTCGAAAATATTATATAACATTTTGGCCGATTCGACTTCGGTACGAAGTTACACGCAAATAACCAAATTTTCAATTAGACCGTGTTTTGCACTCTACTGGGTGCAATATCTCAATAACTAATTAACCGATTTTAAATTTTTGATACACTATTAGCATTAGCCAACCGAGATCTTTAATTTGACGTTAAGATAAGGTAATTCGAACATGTTGTTATCCAGATACTTACAGGAATGTTAACAATTTGATGAATGCCATTTTTCTTTTTGAAAGTTTGTTCAAGCATAAGTCGAAAAATCATGATGAAAAATTTTTTTCGGTATAATTTTAAAATCCTGCCACATTCATAAGCTTTCGTTTAAGCTATAACATTACGATAGGTCACAACTGGTTCCAAAGATATACACATATAACTACAACGAAGTCGAATCGGCCAAAATGTTATATATTATAATATTTTCGACGCAAAATGACCCAGAGAACCTAGGGTTTTCGTATTGCCGTCGAAAATTGGGACACCATGTATATATGTTTTTATGTACACATAATTTTAACCATATTACCAAGTATTTTTTAATATATATATTAATATTAAAATAAGTAGCACGTGCCTCTTTTCTACGATTGTGTGTACGCTATGTGTTTTCATACAAATAATAATATTTTTTCCATATATACTACCAATTGTATATACAAACTTTTCCTCATATACGAGAGTACATATAATCTTTCCATCACATTGCCATCACATATATAAGGTTGTCAACTATCTCCCTTCCGCCTTTTTGCTCTTTATTCAATGCTTTATAAAAAGTGTTACAGTAATCGGATTTAGTTCAAATATGCGCCGTTTTGTTCGATAATCTGTTTCCATCTAGACTGCAACTTCATAATACCTCCCTCGTAGAAGCCCCCTCCTTATTTGCGAAGAACTCGGACAGCCACTTTTCACAAGCCTCTTTTGAGATCAACTTTACACCACCAAGGGCGTTCGCCATGGACAGGAACAGGTGGTAATCACTTGGCGCTATGTCCGGGCTATATGGTGGATGCGATAAAACCTCCCATCCGAGCTCCCGTAGCTTCTGACGAGTCATCAACGAAGTGTGTGGTCTGGCGTTGTCCTGGTGGAACACTACACCCTTCCTTTTGGCCAATTCTGGACGCTTCTGGTCGATCGCCTGCTTCAAGCGGTCCAGTTGTTCGCAGTAGATGGTAGAATTAAGCGTCTGGCCATATGGGAGCAGCTCATAGTGGATGATTCCCTTCCAATCCCACCAAACACACAGCAAAACCTTCCTGGCCGTCAATCCCGGCTTGGCCACTGTTTGGGACGATTCACCGGCCTGCGACCACGACCGTTTTCGCTTGATATTGTCGTATGTGATCCATTTTTCGTCGCCAGTCACCATCCGCTTCAAGAATGGGTCGAGTTCGTTCCGTTTCAGCAGCATTTCGCAAATGGAAATTCGGTCCATTAGATTTTTCACTGTTAATTCATGTGGCACCCAAACATCAAGCTTTTTTTTGTATCCAGCCTTCTGCAGATGGTTTAAAATGGTTTGGTGACTAACTCCCATCTCCTGGGCGATGTCACGAGATGCCACATGCCGGTCTAACTCGATGTATTCCATGATTTGATCGGTATTTGTCGTCACAGGTCTTCCGCCGGCTGGCTTATCCATGGTGTCGTTTTCACCGGCTCTGAATCGTCGAAACCATTCCTCCGCGGTTCGAAGTGATAGAGTACCATCCCCCAAAACACCATTAATCTCACGGAACGTTTCTCTAGCGGATTTGCCTTTAACGAAGGAAAACTTTAAAATAGCGCGAATTTCGGCGTTAGTGAACTCCATGTTTACACGTCTATAACTGTTGAACGCAATATCCAAACTAATCATACATAGCGTCGTTTTGTTTGTTATGTCAAGAGCTTTCAAATTATGTACAGTGTTGCCAGATACGAGCTCTGTAGCGCTTTGTACATAGCCGCGAAATTAAAAAGACAAAAAGGCGGAAGGGAGATATTTGACAACCTAATATATATATATTTTAATACGATGATGTACGCTGGCTTCATATATAGAGTAAATAAATATAACCAACCTTTACTATATAAAAATATACAATATATGAAATATAAGATCATATTTCTATTCGATATAATAATATGAACAACATACATCGTAAATGAACTTCCTTAGCCAAAATAATTCAGCTGTTTCCTCATAAGAGTCACTTGAGAAATAATATTATTATTATTATTATTAAATATAGCTCCGTATAGATTGAGAATATATAAAAATGTATAAAACACGGAAAAATGTGTGTCGGGGTTCGGTACCGTGTTAAGTACACATAAAGGTTTATTTGGTTATCTATGGGGGTTGGCAACAAAGTCAGTGCGTTACCATTAAAGACCATCTGAACCTTATCATCAAAAATGCTGAACGATAAAGTGCGATTTAACATTATCATCATTATTGAAATTTTTTGCCATTCAAGACGCTATGCTAAATTACGAAATAAATGCGGTAATCTGATATGGTGAAAGATCAGGATTATATGTTGGATGTGGCAATGCATTCCAACCAAGGTGTAATCATTTTTAATGTTTGTGGTCTTACGTTGTCAACCTTTTCGATTGATTCTGATTGATTCTGGTCGCAAATTTTTTGAATTTCATTTTTCAATTTGGTTAGTTGGTAAATGTATTTTATCTTCAAATTGAACCATATACAAAAGTTCGAAATAGATAATATAATGGCACCGAACTGATAACATAATGTTTATATATCAGCTTTAGATGGTTCTTGTTCCATGATCTTTTTCGATTGACATTGTTGTGTACCATCAATTTTTCATTATCAGTTATTAAAAAAATAGATCATTTTCGTTACGTTTTCATAAGCATATCCCTCTGCGAAGGCAATGGGGTGTTGTGTTAAGTGAATTTCTTTTAAGTTGATGTGTTAATTAATATCGAGTTAATTTTCGTATCCAAATTGTTTAAACGCATTTCAATGCATATATGTGTTACATCGAGCTTCTATATGCAATCTCACGAGTGCACCTATTACAATCGGCATCGATTATTGCTTTGATTTGGTTGTCATCGATACGTCACCTGGACAATACGGAAACGTTGTGCATCTTTGAGTGAAAAATCTTCAGAACGGAATTTAACAAACCAATTTCGATACTGTTGTTCTGTTAAGGCTTTAGGCTTGCGATGCGTTATTTTTCTGGTGGAAGCAAAGCGGGTCATTTTAATTTTTCATTTTTCAACAAAAAATACACCAACCACCGATGGATACACATTTTCTATTTACAGAACAATTTAAGTCAAAATTCATCACAAGCAATTTACATATATTTGAAAACCGCGCTGACTATGTTGCCCGTCCAATCTTTCCAATTTTTATTTTATTTAGAAAATTTGTTTAACGAAACGCATACTTCACGAACATATAATAATAATAATATAGAAGTAGCATAGAGACTAAATAAAATTTGTATATTCGGGTATTATCAGTAATAAGTATACACGTACGTGTATATACCAGAAGGAGTATGATTATGTTTACTGGAACTAATATATGTCTTATATTATAGAATATACTATATATTGTAAAATTGGAAAAGTGTAAGTAAATTAAAGCAGACATAGTAGTGGCGTATACTTAAAATTATAACATCAACAACACAAGAAGAGAGGGTTGGTTTCTTTACGCGTATCACTTGGTTTTTTTTCTAATGCACATGAGTTACATTATATTTATTTATTCAAATTTATACCTTGTTTAATTTAATTCTAGAGTTTTTAGAATTATTCCGTGTAAAAATGTATATTAAATATATTTTCATTATAGTTTGAAAAATTGTATCCGCCGGTTGGATTTTATATTAGTTAGTATTTCGTTTGACTGGAATTTTTATATATCTAAAATCATTGGTTTTCTATATTACAGTATAAACTATATGTACCGTAAATAAAGGACTTTGTACAATAGAGCACCAATGATCTGCATCGACTGCTATCAAAATCAAAGTAAACGTTTTTTAGTTACTAATATAATAATAATAATAATAATAATAATAATACAAGCACCGAATACGATGATGCCAAAATCTATTGATTTTTGATTATTCCACAAACATCTCAGAAAATTATTAATGCTGCTTTTGTTAAGACTATATTTACGGTGCTGCATATTCGGTGCAGATGCCGGCATTTATCTCGATGCACTATTGCGCGAATATCTTAAGTAAACATACATTTTTTTATTGCATGAATATGTTTCAATATCCGTTAAAATGGATAAATGTTTTGATGTGGAGACGTTGTAACCCCACAAACATAGGACGTCCGTTGTTTATTTTTTTTTAATTTATTAAATTTAATGGTTTGGCAAGGTTCACAATAGCTTTTATCGAAATATATGGCAATGTATTGATATACTAATGACCCAATTAGAATTATTTAAATAGTGGTAGTTGTTCACCAATGGCTTTTATTTTTAAATTTTACATTAAGAATAGCTATGATTAATTCACTAATGCACATTTTATTTTGTTTGCATAGTTGCTTTCAAAACATTGCTGTAGAACGGATTGAAAAGAATGACTAAATTTTTCTAATAATGTATGGTGAAAGAAAAAGAATTGCATTGATTGTCTATCACACAAAAAATAAGCTCCCAATGGAATAATTGACTCTTCGCGAATGGGTAAACATCTGATTTTCTATTTATGAAAGAAATTATGATATCACTCATCATATAAATATTAATTTAAAACACTTTGCAATCCCTAAAATTTTCCTTGGAAAGTATAAACGAATTATGGACTTATTATGGGGTTGAAAATTATTGTGCGGACCTTAAAATAAATGTCACAAAATCAATTTGTGTGATTTACAGTTGGTATAAACATGTTAGGCGTTATGATAACAGGTTAGGCTTTGTGAGACGATTATATAATTGAGGAGGTTTATTAAATGCTGCCATACATCGGTATATTATTGTTCGAAACGATAGTAATAATTAATAGTCTTTGAAGAAATCTTCGTGCTTGATGGTCCTAAAATGAGATATGCATAAATTACTGTAATTTTTCAGCTGTGATTTACCATTTATCTGTTTATGGCATAAAAAAAAGAGGATCTTTTATTGTAGGACACTATCCGAAGAGTCTACACACACCATTATGGGATAATTAGTATAAAGTAAAAACAATGGATTACTTAAACATCTAATTTATACATAAATTCCTATAATTGTAGACCAATTGGTGAATTGTTATAAACTCAACATACTGATTGTGAGTTAACTACCAAATAGAGTGTAATGAATGTTTGGTAATTGCGCTTCACTTATAATATCACCTATACGTAACAAATTACAATCATTGAGAAATTGATATAATTAAACCAAAGGGAAATGGAAGTGAAAAAGTGGAGTGGAATCCACCGAGTACGTTTTTAATTCAGAACGTAATAGATTCCGGATTTATTATACAATACAATTTTGCGAGATTTATTGAAAGGAATAATAATAGGTAGATGATATATGAAATTCTTTAAAACAGATAAATATTGTGATAAATTAATTTGTTTTTAAAACCAACACAATACTTTATTGTTTTCCGATGTTAAAATTGGAAACACATGTGTGTTATTTATTTAACGATATTGATGATGTTGACATTTGTGAGTGTTAAAAATTACATGCAACAAGGATAAATATTTTCTTAATGTAATCAAAATAATGTTATTATAATGACATGTATACTCGTGCACGTCGTATAAATTCCACGTGAATGTAAGTCACTTTATTTCATTTTAAGACACAAAGTGATTTTCTCTATATACACAATTATTTGAATAAATCTCCTGGCTAAATATCTTACCCATTCTAATTTATGTACACACACACACATAGTAATTTAATTTAATTATATTTTAAAAATATTTTATTATTTTGACTATAGATAAAAAAAAACATTTTCTTCCAGAAAATATAATAATAAATTATAATAATAATTATAATAATAATAATATGTAATAATATGTAATAATATAAACATGTAATAACATAATCTGTGATCATATTACCAAAACAACATGCGGTCGACTTCCGTTTGCGCATATATTTACAAATAAATATATAATATTTAATATATGAAAAAAACCCCTAATTGTAAATAAATAACATGGTTCATGTAAAATATATACGTGGACGTAGACCTTTTGCACCCTCGCTGCTATCAAACCACCACATAAGAAGACCAACAACGTATGATAGAGTTACAGTAGTGCCTCATTTATTTGTATTTGTACGAATACAATATTTAAAATATTAATAATATTACATAAAAATACATATTTTAAAGTTCAGATTTATTGTATTTAATATATGGAAATAATTTTTATACATAAATGCGATAAGTTTATACGTAGGTGTTTTATTTTGATTTTAAGACATATGATTTGTAATGGGTTCAATAACCTTTAATGAATTCACCTAATATAAGAATAAGGCATAAGGACATTTAATCTATATTTGTTATGCTTTATAATAAAAAATGAAATGCGGATTTTAACTTAATATGGGAGAAATGATTGTATGATGTTAAGAATGTTCGTTTATATAAAAATTGTGTAATTTTTCATGAATTGCTCACAATAGCTTTGATAACACATATATTTATCATTTGCAGATTTTAAATAGAAATTCAGCAGGAACAAGTTTTTCATTGAAGCAGTATATTAACAAACATTTAATCAGGATGTGAATTTACGCGGTATAGAAAATTATGTACACGAGATGTTGATATATAATATAAAATAATGAGATGGATACTTCAACAGAACCCAAAGTCGTACGATCGACAGTGCGTAAATTGATAACTTCTATTTCGTCGTAAAATTTCATATATATGAAACTTGGAAAGACCGCGCAATTGAAATTTATCTTTTGTTAAAAGAAGTTTATGCGACAATTAATTGTTATCACGTGCGTGAGTATCGTAGTGGCTTAACCGTTTTCAAGATGGCCTAGTAGACGTATAAGATGATACACGCCCGGTTCACCTTTCCACATCAAAACTACCATTCGTTCGAATTTGCTGAAAATGTATTGGAATTGACAAAGAATGGGTTAAAGACAAATTTTACTATATAGAATAATTGAATTAATAAGGCATCTGGTGCAACATAAAATGTAAACTAATATTGGTGAATTGCACTGCGGAATAATTTAACAACTTGTCGTTGCAATGTTAGACAGAACGATAGAAACTATTACGAGGGCGATGATTTCGGATAGGTATGAGTAATCAACCTATATATACTCCACACCAAAAAGGGAATTCAAATAGTATAGCCTGATTCAATATACCTCGAAATATTTACAAATAAATTTTCTAGGAAATAATCTCCACAGATCATTACTCTCTTTTTATATACTGTACCAGTTATGATTATTATTAACAACTTGTAACCCTATATACAATATTTTACTCAAATTGCGTTACTGAATCACACCATAACGCATCGGCATGTCAATGGTCGTAATACTCTGTATAACATTAAAACTTAAAAATTCACTTCCTGTGTGCGTACAATAATATAGCTGCTGGCGTCGGGTAAAGGAATGAAAATAAAAATTTCAAAAAGGAAATTATTAAATATTTTTATTATCATATAATAATTCACGAAATGACATTTAATTTTCTAGAAAAAAATTATTTTGTTATATCGTGCCATCACGTAACTTATGAAGTAGGTAATAAAACAGTATATTCTCATCTGAACAATTTCAAGAAAATTTAAAATGACTCATTAATTATAATTCCATATTATAATGGAATTTTATGTTATATAGAAAAGATGTGTGTGTGTGTGTGTGTTTCTATAAATATTCAGTAAAAGTATATGATATTTTTATTAAAATAACCATAAAATACAATCTAAAAATTCTATTATATATAAATTTATTCGTATGATGTTAAATAGTTATTTAATTTAATGGAATTACGGAATGTCCTGTCGTCTCTCATCATCATCATCATCATCATCATCATGGCAAGAATTTAAGAATGGAATAAAATTTATTTTAAAAAAAGTACAGTTATCTTTTATATTGTAAAAATAAACAAAGAAATGATCACAAATACATGTGCGATTGCGAAGGATATGAATTGATACCGCAATGGTGAATGGAGATTCTAATTTAAAATTCTAAAAGCATCTTACATTTTATATAGAACATAGAATTTTTAAAATAACAAACTTTTTTTTTCATGTTATATTTTCTTATAAAATTTTTTGATGTTACATTTTTTCGTTCTTAACTTTTTGTACATTTTATTTGATCATTTTGTATGTAATACAATTGTTTTTGTCAAGTGTATCAAACGTATATGCGGATGGCGCGATATCACAAGGATGCGACGAAAGTATAAAATAATTTATTATTTTTATTTATTTAAGAGAATAAAATAGCTGTCCGAAAAAATAACCGTTCAACTGAAATGCATATAGAATCGTTGGCGACACTCAAAAACTTGTTTTTTGGATAAACGCAACCATTTCGGCATTGTTTCGAGAGTATTTTTATAGCAATTTTAAAAAAAAAATACTATATTCTTTATATATTTTCACGACCCAGACGCACAAAAGCCACTGTTACTTAATGATGTATTGTTTTTTGAACTGCGCTAAAGCAATTGTGATGAAACTCTTTGACACATTGTTCATAATATAAAAATCAATGACCGCGCACCACTGGCGTTACCCAGATATATATATATAACACATGGGCTGAAAATTTCTAAGAGGAAGAATTACTAGAATTTTTATGATTTTTAGTTAGTACCAACCTTCAAACGATACGAGTCAAAAATAGACAGCAGCCCGACCATTAGTTTGTGAGATATTGCGTTGTGAGTGTAGCTACTTTTGTTATTTGAAAAAAAATGAAAAAACACGAATTTCGTGCGTTGATTAAACATTATTTTTTGATTGGAAAAAATATTTCTGAAGCCAAAAAACTACTTAACGAGCATTATCGCGACACTGCTCCAGCTCTTTCAACAGTACATTTGTGGTTTGCAAAATTTCAAACCGGCCATATGAGCACCAACGACGATGAACGCAGTGGACGTCCAAAGGAGACTGTTACTCCAGAAAATATCAAAAAAGTCCACAAAATAATTTTAGATGACCGTAAAGTGATGTTGATCGAGATAGCTGAGGCTCTGAAGATATCAAAGGAGCGTGTTGGACATTTCGTGCATGAATATTTGGACATGCAAAAGCTCTGTGCAAAGTGGGTGCCGCGCGAACTCACAATCGATCAAAAACAACAACGTATCGATGATTCAGAGCAGTGTTTGGGCTTGTTCAACCGCAATAAAACAGAATTTTTGCGTCGATATGTGACAATGAATGAAACATGGCTTCATCATTACACTCCGGAGTCAAATCGGCACTCAGCATCATGGACAGCAAGCGACGAACCTCGTCCACAACGACCAAAAACGCAACAGTCGGCTGGCAAGGTTATGGCATCTGTATTTTGGGATGCACATGGAATAATTTTCATCGACTATCTCGAAAATGGAAAAACAATCAATAGTGACTATTATATAGCCTTTTTGGAGCGTTTGAATCATGAAATCGCTAAGAAACGACCGCATTTGAAGAAGAAAAAAGTGCTGTTTCATCAAGACAACGCACCGTGTCATAAATCAATGAAAACGATGGCAAAATTGCATGAATTGGGCTTCGAATTGCTTCCACATCCACCGTATTCTCCAGATGTGGCCACCAGCGACTTTTTCCTGTTTGCAGACCTCAAGAGAATGCTCACTGGAAAGAAATTTACGAGCAATGAAGAGGTGATCGCCGAAACAGAAGCCTATTTTGAGGAAAAAACGAAATCGTACTATAAAAATGGTATCGAAAAGTTGGAAGATCGTTGGAATCAGTGTATCGCCCGCGAAGGGATGTATGTTGATCAATAAAGTTTAATTTTGCAAAAAAAATGTTTTTTTCTTAGAATTTTCGGAAACTTTTCAGCCTATGTGTTATATATATATAATAAAATCCTACCGACTATTTTTCGGACACATATTTTATATAAATTTTTAATTTGTACATATTTAATGTATTGTTTTTATCGGTCTTAATTTAATTTAATTTTATATTCGATACAATATCATTCATTGAACTTTTTTTGTTTCTTTTTGTGCATCTGTTCGAGAGATGCTCTTTTATTTAAGAAAACCAAAAAAAAAAAATGTTGAAGAATTTTATTACGAAAAAAAATTACTAAATCGTTTAAAACATTGTCAGTTTTTATCCAATATGAAATTGTTAATGCAAACGGTATTAAAATTCTTACATAATTATATTTGAATACATATTTATACATTGTATAATTAATTATGTATAGAGAGAGCTATGTTTTATGTAATACATATTATGTTAAAGGCAAAAGAATTTTCGGTTTATTATTTGGTTTCAAAAAAGTGTAAGCCTCGCGGTACACAACAGGATGCCGTCGACTAGAACGGTACGTGAGATGGGATCACTGATATGGGATATATGGCTAGCAATAAGTCCAGAAATCTAATCGATACTTTCATTTTCAAACGTTTAAACTATATTTTTGAAAAATATGATTGTTATATTGTTCAATTAATACGAGAAATTGAAACAAGTTCTTGAGAAAAAAAATTGGATCACAGCTAATTTAAGAATTCTGTATATGGTATATTCTATATAAAATCGGTGTAACATACATTTTCTGTATTTATCTTAGATTCGAATTTATAGCTACCGTAAGATAAGGCTACCGAAAATTATGTCGAAAACTAACACCTAAATAAAAACAGTGTAATTTAGTATAATTTTCCGACTTATATATCTATAGAATTATGTAACCATTGGACACTCGGCTGTATAAAGTTAAATCATATATACAAAATATACGTACATAAATAAATATAAAGGATATAAAAATAACGGACGAAAGGATTGTGAGTGGAATATTATTTAAATCAATTGCCATTTTAATATTAAATTTTTAACTGTGGAATTTTAATTTAATTATATTTTAGACATTATCTTTCCTAGTTTAGAATTTACGTTTTAATAGATATTCTATAGCATTTTATTAATAACTTGAATTCTGTGATAATGTGAAAAATATTTAGTTAAATTTTGATACGACAATTTATTCAATTCTTTTGTGAAATCACTAAATGGCGGCAGGATTGGTTTTGTTTTGTATTTATAAGAAATTGTATGGCATTAATAAAAAAACAATAAATTAAATTAACTTATAATATTTTTTATAAACATCAAAGTGTGTCTATTTTGTGGAATAAATTTATTTGTAATTTAGAAGAACAAAAAGAAATGCCTACGAGTAATTTGAAAGTTGTCACACGATTGCGTAATTTAATTACGTATTTTTGGTGCATCTGGATCATGAATCATTTTCCTTTTTGGATTGTGAAAATGGAATTATTATGGAATAAATCCATACGCAAAATTGATTTTTTACGATGATCTTAAAAACCTGAAATTATTTAGTTTTTGATAGATTAGTGAAAGATGCTAAGTTGATATAGGTTTTTCAAGGGAATAAAGAAATTAAGTAAGTAATCGATACACACCTATGGATAACTTCTATCCAGCAATTTTTTTTATCATTTTTCGTTTAATTATGTTCAATAAATTTGGTATAGTACTGCAGGGTATCATTTCTTCTGTAAGAGTACCTAGAATCTTTTCATAATAATACCGTATGAACGCAGGAGTACCATTTTATCGATTATTTTGAAATACCGAAATAATAAGTTCTAAAAGAAAAATGAATTATGGAATTATAGGTGATCCCATTTATACAACATATTATTCTCATAATACTCCTTCCAGAGACATGTCCTTTGATAAGTTTATATTTACGCATTCTTAACCATTCTTTTCACTAATTTTATTATTATTATTATTATTATTAAAGTATATTTTTATTCAAATAAAAGGACTAAAAGGAATAAAAGGTAATTGTCTGTAATTTTGTTGGTATAAATTTAGTTTATGGTTTATGTGGACATAGTCTTAGAATTAGAAAATTTTGTGTAGACAACAAAACTATCCTCAATTTCAATTAGGCGAACTTACGTATGAACGACGTATTAATTTATAAGTCATATTTAGTTCAATATAGCAATATGGTAAAGTACATAATTAAATTCTCCGAATAGTCCATGGAATATTATGAATTAAGCAATATGCGACTTATTACCGTAGATCCTATTATGCCATGCGTATGTTTAAATTCAAATAAATTTATAATTCATTTTTGCCGCACACAGATTTAGAGAGAATAAATTCATTTGAAATCGCATATAAAACTAAAAAAATGCTACAAAAGAAATGGAACAGACCAATAATATTTTAAAATTTGATTTTATTTGGTTTTTGTTCAGGTAATTTATTGCATACAATGAATGTAATATAAAAATTACAATAACATAATTCTTTAAACGAAAGGCTGATCACGTTATATCTCCATTAATCCTTCAAAAATGTAAAAAAAAGAAAATGAAATTAAGAAGGAAAAAAAGGACCAAATAAATAGATTTTAATATTTTTTTTCTATTCATCTATTCTTCTATAAATTATTATTTGTACAAAAACATATATAATTTCAAAAAAATTACCTTTGTAAACTAAATATCATGCGATTGAGTATAAGCACATGACTTTATTTTATTTATTTTTTTTTAAAAATACATAAGCCAACCAATAATAACATACCAATAGATGCCTGCGCCGAATATATTTTGGGAAAACATAAAAATTCCTTTGAAATATGCGTCCATAATATTTTTGTATTTTTTACACAACAATAGATTTTCTAATATATTTTTACGCATTCGATCATAAGGTTATCCGAAAGTGGCGTCCATACATTGGAAAATATTTAATATTATAAGTTTTTATACTCAATCAATTTGTTTTACATTTCCACCGATTTGTTTCTACAAGAAAAATATTAAAACACTTATTATGGAAATGGGTTTAAAACAATATGCTCATCGTAAATGTTTTGAATGTCGTTGGACTACGTCATAATCAAGCAAATGAGAAGTTCGTTTACCAAAGTCATATGGGAAAAAAATAAATTATATGAACGACACAAAAACATCGCTGCTGTTGTTGAAACCGATTGTGTTTGGACATGATGGCGAAAAAAATTGAGCTTTTCAAAAATAAACATTGGAGTCGACCAACACAATCGATGCTTGCAATTGCCTTTGTGGGCATCACCTAAACGACATTATATATTTTATTTATTATAATTGCCATAGATCAAACTTTCATTTGAAATATAGAACACAAAAAAATATATGATCGATTAGTTTAAGTTTAATTAAAAAATCGAACCTAAAACGTTACTTTTGGTTAACCTTGTATTATAAGGATTGTATATTGTCAAATGTAGAACTGTTTATTCTCATGAGGTTTTAAAATCGCTTCACATAATCACATCTCATACCTCAATTTTTTTTTTGATTTTATGAACAAAAAGATCGTAGCAAAAAAAACCGTGGGGAGGATATTTTTTTATAGACATATTTTCCCACATTACTTGCGTAAACTATATTGAAATTAGAAAATTAATACATACGTACACAGGACTTTCTTAACATGTCACCTGATCGACCTCACTTAATATTATACGTTTTTATTTTAGAAGTTACGTATCCCTTCTATTTTGCCTCTTTAACCGGACCACAACCGTTGTATTTTTACGTAAATATAATAGGCACAATATAAACAACACCTGATCAAAATAGAGATGACGAATCTGAAATTGTATGCGTAATGTGGGACACAGAGTCAGGTTTGTATGGAGAAAAGATTATCTAAATTGTATATATACAGTTTTTTGAAGATAATTTATGAGGTTTAAGAATTGTTACTAATTTATAATATACAAAATCAAATATTGAGGGCACAAGGTAAGCCAATGTGTGTTTTGTGTTATACGGAAAGTTATCAAACGGAAATTTTCACTTATTAGCAAATAAATTATTCATTTTAATTGTACTTAATCCTTTCCAATTATGTGTTAATAATCTATAAGTTTCTCAAAAATACCCAAATTTTTACATTGAAAATTAAATTGAATAACATTGTGGTAATGTGGGCATAAAAAATACAATGCAATGCATAATTTGTTACATAGAGAATAATATGAAAACATTTTTAACACTAGATTTACGTTAATTTTTTACGGATGCCGTAAATCTAATTTAAATAAATCAGAAAGCAACAATATTTTGTATTAGAAGTATTTATATTGAATTGATTATTATAAGGATATACTGAAATGTGTATTTATCTGAATTTATTTTCTTCCAAGGTGCTCAAACTTCGACTATCTGTATGTAGTATACCTATTTTTCCGGATACCCGTCAAATTGACGGTTCATAATATTATCAGTTTTTTGTTCTGAAAACAAACACACGGTGGCAATGTCAATGCCATATTAATACATTGGTTGACTACGTCGACAATGTGTTCTCACCGTTTGAAAGAGCAAACCCAAGAAGTAGGTACTTATACTTAATATTAGTTCAAAACATAGGTTTGTAAAAATTTAAGCAAATTCTAAACGCATACCGGAGACAATTGCATTTTCTAATAACATAAAATATGGATTAAGAATATATTTCCAAAAACCTCAATTTACTGAAACCTGTCATTTTGACGCATACAATCAATTCCCGTAAATCTAGTGTTAATTATGAATAGCTCTATAGCAAAAACAACAGTGGATTCGGTGGTAACGCTTTAAATTAGTGTCAACTGTTACTTTGGAATTATTCAAACTGTGATGAAATGTAAATAATATAAACTGATACGAAAATACGAATTTTAAAATATTATATAAACGCATATTTATTGCAATTTAATAAATAGGAATTTATATTTGGTAAAAATTTTATTTCGCTTAAGTGATTCCGAAAATTTTCGTAATTATTTAATAATAACGCTGTGGGATTGAAAAGATTGTCAAACAATTGTGTATAAAAACCATAATACGATCTTATTTTCGTTTTTGTTATATTTTATTATTGTATCATTATATTATTATTATTATTATTATTATTATTATACCTCTGCGTATGATTTTATCAGTTTTTTCGTATTTGTTTGTATAAATGGCATTTATTTTTTTACACTGACCAATGTATGTTTTATGGAAAAAAAAACCTAAGTATATAACAATGAACCCTAAAATTTTTGTATGTTTTTACAGAAATTTATTATATCTTTATTATATGTATTTTGTTTTATGCCATAACCGAGGTGAATGTACTTTTTTAATGACAACTTTATTATGCGACACATTGTTTCCTTTCAGCTTGAAATAAAATCAATTTTATGTTCTACATAGTATTTGGAAGATTTTATTCATATTCCTACACAATGTTATAAAATTCAATTAAATTCGACGGACAAATGTCACGAGTTGCTTACAAACTGATAGCTGAAGAACATCTGGAGACGAAAAAAAAACGGTAATCTAAACAAGGCACATCACAAATACGATTGTGTCAATGACCAAATTGTTGTTATCAGTATACTATAAACAAGCGTAACATAGAAGTTATTCAAAACTCTTCATGGCTAGTAACTTATGCGATATTATTTGTACATCGAAATTTTGGTATATCTTTCAGATATATATAGTTTCAATCGACGGTGAAGAGAATAGTGGAAAATATTCATCAAAAATACCTAATACAAAGTAATTTCTATTCAATGTAATCGCAAGGGACTTTCTGTTGGATAAAATATCTATTTTGAATAACGATAAATGTATAAAAAAAATTAAAGTAAACATTGACGGAAGAATTTGATATTCTATTTTACATGTTCAATTGAATATTCCATTGAATTGCGATAAATTTATATGTAATTTTTAACGAACTACAAAAAATGCAATTCAATTCCACTGTATTTAATTTTAACAAGATTTATTTATTTTTTTCTCTATGCAATTAAAATAAAAAGAATGTAGTTTTTATAAAAAGAAATTTTATTGGTTAAAATCGAGATGCGAATTAAAATTTTCAAACGCTCCCAACATTTTGATACTATAATTATGGATGAATTAAGATAAATTTAATATGCAAATAACTTATAAGGCTTGCACTCGGATAGCGTCTGATCACAATTGGTATTGGTGAGCGTCCACTTTTGGCAATTTGACATAAAAAAAATTCCTAATAAAGTTCAAATTGAGGTCATGCGTTACACGTTTAACGATAGAAGTGGAATGTTAAGTATTTTTTGCTTCTACTATTGTATATCTTGATTTATATTCCATTTATATTTTATTGTTGTATTTCACAATTCAAATGTTTAATAAAATTATTTTAATACAATGGCGCTTATACACGTAAACGCACGTATCGGTAATTTATAATGTGTAGACTTAAAAAAAATTGAATTCAAATATGTCGCGTTGTATCAAATGTTATATTCTATATAAATCTTAAAATATAGCCTATCTAAAATATCATTGATTTTATAACTTCGGACGTGATGAAACAATAAATAAAAGTTAAACAAATAAATTTAGTTAAATTTAAAATAGAAGAAAACACTTCTTTTATCAGAATATTTAACACCCAAGAAGTTAAAGTAAATAATATCATATAAAACCTAACAATAATATAATAAAATAACATTCACATGAATTTTATTTTTATTCTAAAATTTATGTTTATCTATTGTGTATAGTCACAATAGTTTGCAAGGTACTCTCTATCTACACGTACGGCTGTAACTGTAAGACTGAAGAGCACCAACAAATTTTCCCAAAATATCAAAATCTATTGAAACTATAAATATTCAATTATCTCTTTTGTCCGTGTCACGATATGCCGACGACACTTGCTTATAACGTAATCACGAATCCACATAGAAAGTATACCAGGTGTGTAAAAAAAGTTATTACCGGTTTTTCTGGTATGCGTTGCTAGCGAAACATAATCATTTTTATGATTTAACATTTTTTTTACAGGCAACCTTTAAAAGCACACAAGTTAAATTTCGTGAAAGTAATAGCGTCTCAGTTTTGTAACACATTGAATGTGTCAAATTATGGACCAGCCAAAGATCATTTGCGATATGCATTGCTTTTGTTATTTAAAAGCAAGTGAAAATCATCGTAAAAGCTGGTAAAAACTTATGATGAAAACGCTCCGACAATTAAATTAAATATTTTCGACAATTTAAAAATAGTGATTTCGTTGTGAAAGACAAAGAACGTTCTGGAAGTGTGAAAAAACTTGAAGATGCGGAACTGCAGGAGTTATTGATTGAAGACCTAACCCAATCGCAATAAAAAATGGTAGAAGTGTTAAATGTGACTCGAGAATGTTAATTAGCATAAAAGCTTAAAAGCGATGGGAAAGATCCAGAAGATAGGAAAATGCGTTGGTACATGAATTGAATGACAGCCAAACTGAAAATCGTAAAGTCACTTGTGAATTGTTGCTTCAAAGGAAGCTTCATAATCGACCGCAAAGCCAACCCGCTTTGATCGCACGACAATGCTTTGCGTTTAGTGTGAGTACCAGAGTGGCGTCGTATATCATGAACTGTTAAAACCTAGTTAAATCTGGTTAATAGTGAACGCTACCCACAACAAATAATCAATTTGAACCATGCACATTAATCGATACACGTTCTGAATGGTCACAAAGACATGGCAAACTGATTTTGCAACACGATAACGCGCCGTCTCATATATCAAAATCGGTAAAAGATACATTAAAATCGCTTGGATGGGATGTATTATTTCACCCTTTCACATCAATACGCACTACTTCGCCAATTTCGAATAGGTACAAAAATGGTTCGTTTAATGGTTTCGCTCAAAGGACAAACAATTTTAATGGGATGGCATCAATAAATAGTCTGAAAGATGTGTAGAATCAAATGGTCAATACTTTGAATAAAATAATTTTTAACAATGCATTGTAAATAACGAGTTTTCTTGAAAAGACCGGTCATTACTTTTGTTACACACCTGGTATTTATATATTTATAGATTTGATTGATATGCTCACATAAATGTAAAGGTAAAATATAAAAGATATTTATAATATTATAAAGGTGAACGAAAGGTAAGTTGTTACAGCAATGCATCGCTATACAATATTGTGCATATTTTCTTGATTTTATTTATTCCAACAGTTAATCGATCACACACACAAATCAGATATAAAAATAAAAAAAAATCTATGAAAATATGACTGAAAGAATGTGTCACACAGTCACGTACTTAATACTATCCATGCACAAATGGACGAAGGAATAATGTTGCACAGACACTTTTAATATATTTATTTTGTATCTATTTCATAATTTCTGTGAGACGCTCGTTGTTATTTTAGTCTTAACAAAAACAATTGAAAATTGGACGTCGCTTAATTCCTTTATTTTTATTTGAATGAATTATTAGTCGGCATGATCTTTAAGTATAACGTGGTCAACAACAACCACATTTTCACATAGATATCCTTTTTTTATTTTCCATAAACGAACAAATAAACCGCTTGAAAAATTTCAATTAATTTAAAAACTTATATAATTATAATAATGACAGTCAGTGGGGACCGGGTGATTTGTTCGTTTATGATGATTGCAAAAAGGATATTTCAAAATACGGTATTGGACAATATTCAATGAGACAATTGGGTTTTAGGTATTTTAATTTTAAACAAACAAATAAAAGCACAAACAATCGGCCACTATATCTCTGATTGACTATTTGTTTTTGTCTGTTTCATTGTATAAAATATTAAGTTAATCGCATGAAATTGAATTATATAATATTTACAATAACATTATTGAAAAATTTACTGTATAAGTATGCATCAAGAGGATGGTCTATTTCTTTCAAGGACTCTATAATAGCAATTACGTGTTTTGTTCAAAAAAAAAGGAAAATAGTATAAGAAAATAAAATTAGTGTTTAGGTAATAGGAAAATTTAGTTTTTTACGCTCCAAAAATTAGTTTTTTATTTTCGTTTACAGAATTACAAAATTTAATCAATTTCCAATCTTTCATTAAAGACATTTTACCCGCTCATAACACAATATGGTTCAATATAAATCTGTCCAAACTGAAAATATTTGAATTTCCAGAGAGAATTACAAAATTTAATCAATTTCCAGTTTTTTATTAAAGATATTTTAACAGTTCATATTGAACCATATCAATATAGATCTGCTCAAACTGAAAATATTGAAATTTCCAGAGAAAATCCTTCCCACCACAATAAGAAATATGCAAGAAACAAATGCTTTCAACTTTAATTTCAATTTAATAATATACGAAGGTGACATTTCATTGATTGTAGTAAATATGTTAAAGTTGAGATTGAGGTCGGCCATCAATTTATAGATGAGAGTTTAAATGAACATATTTTATTGGAAAATTTTAAAATAACCCATAAAAAGTGACATCTAAAAATAATACACAAAATGTATTTGAATCAGGAACTTGAATAAGCTGTTTCCAGCCAACAACCGGTCTTATCTTAACGTTCCTGTATCGTGCAATATGTACAACAACCAATTTGTTCGTGAGCCTTGAAATGACAGTATATGCGTTATTCCGATTACAATGACACTAATTTTTTTCTGGCAGCCAAGTTGAAAGTATAGATTCAATATGAAAAAATATCATCGAAATAAGTATTCGGGAAAATCAGCTTTTATCATCTTTTTTAATTATATCCACTAGTTGTTTTAACGGATTTCCATTTTTGTATACACAATTATAAATTATAATCAATTTCCAATATATCTTTAAAACGCTTTTCTGTGAATCATTGGAAATATTGATTATAATTTGCTATTTTCTAAAGAAAAATGGAAATCCTTTAACAAATATGGTATACGTAATTATAAAGTAATCCTACAAAAACTTTGAGATAGACACATTTTCGTAATAGAGTCGACGTACACACATTAACCTCGACAAGATATTACTTCGACAAATAATAGCTTCTATTGTATAATATATATTTGCAATAGCCCAGACACCGTATAAATATGATATGGTCCATAACATCAACACCATATGTAACACATAAACTCTTGTGTATGATCTTAAGCGTGTGAATATAGTCGAATTTTATTATTAAAATAACTTGGCCAAGCAAAAATATAGTTTATGTGTTATATGGTGTCGAACTTAACCGGCTGACAGCCAGTATGGCGTGATGGGGTGATGGTCACATATATCTACTAGTAGTTTAGCAACACTTATATAGACAATGTATGTATTTTCCAGAAGCAAAACCGGCTGTCAGAAGGTTAAAGTATGTCGACGTAATAGACCATATCAATTATATGGTGGGTCTAAGCTATTGTATAATTAATTGTATTTCCATGAAGAAGGAATGATATCTTAATATAAATATATATGTCGAAGTAATATGTTGTGTCGAGCTTATTGTTTTGGATCTATATGTTATTGGCCGTTGATGTTTTTGTGTATGTTATGTTGAAGTTAATGTGTTAATCGACTCTATTACGCAATGTAGTCGTAGGACTCTTAAAAAATATTGTAATTCATAAAAGTCGATCAGTTTATTTATTGTAATCTAACCCTGTCACTTTCTCACCAATTTTCCCAATTCCACACATATATTGTAATATAACATTATATGGATTATGGCTATGGCTGCGTGTACATACAATATATATTACACATGGGCTAAAATGTTTCCGAAAACTCTAAGAATTTTTTTCATATGATTTTTAGTTAGTACCAACCTTCAAACGATACGTGTCAAAATTTGATAGCAGTTCGACCATGACTTTGTGAGATATTGCGTTGTGAGTGTAGCTACTTTTGTTATTTGAAAAAAAATGGAACAACACGAATTTCGTGCGTTGATTAAACATGGCTCCATCATTACACTCCGGAGTCAAATCGGCAGTCAGCATCATGGACAGCAAGCGATGAACCTCGTCCACGTCGACCAAAAACGCAACAGTCGGCTGGCAAGGTTATGGCATCTGTATTTTGGGATGCACATGGAATAATTTTCATCGACTATCTCGAAAATGGAAAAATCATCAATAGTGACTATTACATAGCCTTGTTGGAGCGTTTGAAGCATGAAATCGCTAAGAAACGACCGCATTTGAAGAAGAAAAAAGTGCTGTTTCATCAAGACAACGCACCGGGTCATAAATCAATGAAAACGATGGCAAAATTGCATGAATTGGGCTTCGAATTGCTTCCACATCCACCGTATTCACCAGATCTGGCCACCAGCGACTTTTTCCTGTTTGCAGACCTCAAGAGAATGCTCACTGGAAAGAAATTTAAGAACAATGAAGAGGTGATCGCCGAAACAGAAGCCTATATTGAGGAAAAAACGAAATCGTACTATAAAAATGGTATCGAAAAGTTGGAAGATCGTTTGAATCAGTGTATTGCCCGCGAAGGGATGTATGTTGATGAATAAAGTTTAATTTTGCAAAAAAAATGTTTTTTTCTTAGAATTTTCGGAAACTTTTCAGCCCATCTGTTATATATATAAAATGGTATGTGGCTCTCAGTCAATTGTTTCGGTCTGTGAACCTATTTCTATTATATTTATCGATACCGATATCTGTGGATAACTCATTGAATATATATTTTAAATGTGTGTGTCGTCTAAATTTTTAACAATGCAAGTTATATATTTATTTTATCAAATTTTCTATACGCAACAAATTTATTAAATCCATTTATTTATTTATTTTTTGTGTACGTGTACGTGGGGTACAATCTGTCTTCTTCGTTGTTTTCCTTCCTAGGCTCTTTATGGTTGTAATTTTTTTGTGTTCCCTTTTTGTCAAATTTGTTCATAGTTTTTGTATTTTTTTTGTGTTATAATGCACAATTTTAAGGTATAAAAATTATAGAAAAAAAAATAGGAACGTGTTTCAATATAACTAGAATATACTCACAACATCCACGTAATATATAGATTTTTACATTACATTAATATCTATATGGTGAATCTAAATGATGAAGACATTTTAAGGGTCTTTTTTTTTTTTCTCTCAACCACGCATTAAACCTACATTTTTATTTATTTTTATTTGATTTTAACATGAAATAAACACGGTATTATAGTTAGTTATGTCGTGTGAGGTATACTATTGATATTTTATAAAATAGTTTAGTTTTTTGTTTTGTTGCTTATAATACTATTTATATATGAAGATAAAAGGTAAATCATCATCGTAACGTACACAACAATTTAATATTATATACTAAAACTATTTTACACCTATTTATAGGTGTGTCTCTCTATAACTAAATATATGGTTAAAATTCACTGTTTATAAACATATGGATTTATGTATTTTTAATTTTATATAATTAATGGACTTTTTTGCTTATGGGTTAGATTGTTGTTTTAATATTGTACAATACTATATATAGATAGTTTTGGACAATAAAAATGTAGGACGCATACAGATACTACAATATTTCAATAGATTATTTAAATTATTTAATGTCAGCTCATACTTTACATATATTTATAATGAAATTGATTTGTTGGTAAAATTTTTAAAAAAATTCATTATAGATTAGTATAATATCACACATATAATTATTTAATAATAGTAATTATTAGCATATGAAATGAATGAATTGAATAACAAGTAAATTGATTGTTAACTTATTGATTGTACGCAGCCACAACTCAACGGGAATGACAAGGACAGTTAAATTGAGAAAATTCCCTAACCCACTATAACTACCAGGTGCACCGGTATCAAGTGAACGTCAAGATACAAATGTTTCGATAGGGAACATTTGTAGTGAACGAGCCTACATTTTTCTTTTTTTGTTTGGTTGCTATCGCATCTGTCAAACATATTTAGTATATGTTACATCAAGTCATTGTACAAAAAACATCATATTTTTTCATCGTGTTAAAATGGTCGCATTTTGTACCAATAACATAAATGATGATTTACTGCGGAAAGCATTAAATTTTTGTATTTCATTTGAAGAAAAGTGCTGCGAATGCTTGTCAAGCCATATGCTGATCATGCTCTATCAGAAGCAACATGCAAAAGATGGTGGTTTCAACGGTTCAGAGATAATGATTTTGATGTGAGAAATAATGAACGTGGAAGACCACAAAAAAAAGTTTGAAGACGCCGAATTGCAAACAAATATTGGATGTGAAGATGACACTATGAATTAAAAACAAATGGCAGAAATGTTAAATGTTGCACAATTTCTGACCGTTTAAAACGCTATGGGAAAGATTCAAAAGTGTGGAAAATGGGTGCCACATGAATTGAATGAAAGACAGATGGAAAAACGAAAAAACACTTGTGAAATATTGCTTGCCAGACACGAAAGAAAATCAGTTTTGCATCTAATTGTTAGTGGCGATGAAAAATGGATTTATTTTAAGAATCCTAAACGGAAAAAATCATCCGGTTAATATAGGACAACCATCAACATCGACTGCAAAACCAAATCGTTTCGGCAGGAAGACAATGCTATGTGTCTGGTGGGACCAGAATGACGTAGAGCACCACGAGTTCCTAAAACCTGGTGAAACTGTTAATGCTGATCGCTACCGACAACAAATATCAATCAATTTGAATCATGTATTGATCGGAAAACAACCTGAATGGGACAAAAGGAACGGCAAGGTAATTTTGCTCCATGACAATGCACGTGCACACAAAGCAAAACCGGTTCAGGATACAATTGAAGCACTTAGCTGGGAGCTGCTACCCCATCCACCGTATTCACCAGACTTGGCTCCTTCCGACTACCATTTGTTTTCATCGATGCAACACACATTGGCTGACCAGCATTTCGATTCCCACGAAGAAGTCGAAAATTGGGTGTCTGATTGGTTTGCTTCAAAAGAAGAACAATTCTATTGGCGTGGTATCCACAAATTGCCAGAAAGGTGATCAAAATGTGTAGAAAGCAATGGAAATTATTTTGAATAAAATGTTTTTTACTTTCTCATTTAAAATTAGTGTTTTATTTTCACATAAAAACGCTAATTTGATACCGGTACACATGATATAATATGTTAAAAAATATTGACTATTTTGTGAGCTATGGATTTTATAAAGTAAAATTTTACTCCAGTAGCCACGGTCCACCACCACCCCTTATATATATGTTTGTGGGACGACAGCATGAGTCGACTAATACATGCGAGCTCATTAACTTTGGTTTTCCTTTTTTATTTGTAATTAAAAACTTATAATGACATAAAAATATAGCAAATAATTTTCAAATACAGAAAATTTTACAGGCAGAAGTTAAACAATGAAATATTTTACACAACAATTATATATAGTATAAAGAACAAATAAACGAAGTATCACAAGTATTTGGAGTGTGCTATACAATCAAGAAGTTAATAATCAAGAAGGCCATAGTCGCGAAAATTATTGAATTTAGCAACGAATGTTATTAATGCAGAAGGATATAAGCAACAATAACAACGAAAACTGATTTGAGGACACACCTGAATTTAAAAAATGAACAAACAAGATATTAGCGTCACTCTAGGTTCACTCTACACAATCACACAATTGAAAATAATATGATATTGATTATTGCCGAATGTTATAATCAAGAACGGCTATAACAACGACCACTAATTCTATAGCATAGTTAAATTATTTTTACTATTGGTCCACAACCGGATAAATCCAAAGACAATAACATAATGTTTGAGTATGCAGAAATAATTTTTCGTAGTTATAGCCATTCTTGATTATAGCCTTCTGTATTAATAACATTGTCGCTTATCAACTTCGTTGCTAAATTCAATAATTTTTGCGATTATCGCCTTCTTTATTATTCATTTATTGGATATAATCTGTTCCGCATATAAACCATCAATGACATATTCAAGATTTAAAAATATCAAATGTAAAAAAGTATTTTGTTTTCCAAAATTAAATAAATATAAATAATTAAATAAAAATTAATTCGCACTCACCACATTCACAAAATCCTGAAATGATATCGAACCAGATCCTTTTGGTTCTTTAGCTTTCATAGCACGTTCATAAAGTAATTCTTTTTTATTAATAGGCACTTGAGCTTCAAATTCAGGTGATTTAAGAGCAACTAAAAAATCATCTACAGGTATTTCACCAAATCCTTCGGGATCAAACTAAATACGCAATAAATAAAATACAATAAATTAGAAATAATCTCTCACAAATAGTTAAATTATTTATTATAAAAAAAAACACTTACTTTATCAAAAATTTGACGCCATTTCTGGAAATTAATTTATAAACAAAATGTTAATTAGTAATTATTTTTTTTCTTAACAATTTTACAATATTACAATTAATCACTTACATCTTTTAATAGTTCACGTCTTAGTTCGGCTTCATCAAAATCTGAATTTAAATCGGTGTGATCGGTATCATAGGTTGGATCCACAGGACCCGCCTGGATATATTACAAACAATACAAATGAATAATAAATATATTTTAATAACAGTGTTAACACAAACGTTAATAATCTACAAAATATAGAAAAATTTAATCTAAAAATAAATATACTTCTGAGATGGCACAAATTGAACGTAATGAACCAGCTATTGTTGAAATTGCACCTAAATCAGCAGTAACGTTACCACTGCCATCACCAACACCACCAGTACTGTCAGCATTTAATAAATCGTTACGACTAGAATTTTTTGGTTTTGTACTATTATTACATTTATCAAATGTTGGCCACATTATTTTGTACACTTATCATAAGATTATTATTCATAATTGTATACATTAAAATAATTATTTTAATCTTCTACTTATCAACTATTCATTTAGTCCGTATTTATTATTTTTTTATTAACATGGAAATTAATTAACTCTGCACGGTTTTTGGTATTAAATTGTCCTTTTTCAACAAATAATTATGGGAAAGTTTTAAAATTATAATAATATATAATCGCATATATCTGGAAACTGAATTACGTTATACTTAATGCATAGATACACACACACAATATGGAAACAGTGTGTTGAACTGACTATAGCAGAGAGTCGTTACTACTACTGCAACGTTACATGTATGAAATTATAAAATATTCGACCACATCTTATGTTTCACCATCACCATTAAACTCTTGAAACTTCTTGAACTTAATTAGTTTAATAATAGTTTTAGTTTGAAATAGATAACACCTGCCACGTCTTAGTTCAACATCGTATAGCATGTGCAGCCCAGGGGGTGGTGTTGCAGTGCATGTATAAAATTCCTAGTATTTGTTTTTGCAATCTTGTTGATCGTTTAGAAAATTAAATACTCCTCATTATATGATAATACTTTCACTCAATCCTTCAGGCAACCCATAGATATCAAATATCTAAAAAAAAATTGTTTAACTATCATTATTTATGTTGAAATTTAAGAAACAAGCATTTAATGATATAAGTTCCTAAGATTTGTTAAAGTATAGGTGACTCTATAGCTCCACATCGTCCGGGTAAGATAGCAAATAAAATTAATCGTCCACAATTTAATACGATTATTTTGAAATTTTGAAATAAAGCATTAAATAATAAGTTTTAAATATATGTGAAAGTATGGACAAAATATTCCAATAGAATTGCTAGAATATATTTGATTAGATTTTCCCTTATTTCCGGAATTATGCATTTAATGATGAGTTCTACTGTTTTGTGGAACAAAATGTGTGTACCGCATTCTTGCCGAGGTCTACCATATAGAATAAGCGATTTTTGGATTTAGATGGAAATGTTTTGAAATGGTCATGTGTGCCGCACGTGATGGAAAACATTGTACATCGTTTATTGGCAATTGTTAACTGATTATAGTTGTTGTTGCTGATAATTACATAACTATTGTCTGCAACTATATGCCAAAATAGTTAATAAAAACAAATCAACGAATCAGTATATGGAAATACTACAATATAAAAAGGTTTTGCAAAATTTATTGACATATAATAAGATATAACAATCTCATTTATTCTTAATAGACCTGTTGCAGAGCATTTCTAATATTTTATATACAAATGTATAAGAAAAAATAACGAACAAATCATGGAAATGAGAAAAGGTCTAAGAAAATAAAAAATTATTACGTGAGTCATACTAAAAATATTATTTTTGGTTATTTACAAATCTAAAATAAAAATTCTGATATGCCCGAGGGCTTTGTGCGATATATACGTTGGCTATAAAAAATAGTCTCTCGTTGGCTATAAAAAATAGTCTCATTTTGTAATGCAAAAATAAGTATTATTTTAAGCTTTTAAAAATGCTGAATAATGATGTCATTATACAATATAAAAAAAAAGAGCCAATAATTAATAATATTCAAATAAAATGAAAAGTTATAAAATCAACTACAACGAAATGGATATCTTTATTCATTTTTGATAAAAATTAAAATCCCCTTTTTTTTCCCTATATATAATCAATTTTATCTCTGAAGTAGAATTTTATCTTTGTAAACACAAACACACAAACAAAAACACGTATACACATTCATTATTTGGAATTCTTTCATAATAACAAGTACAGAGTATACACACTCTAACCGAAAAATAACCAGAATAACATTCTATTATCTATTGATTGCTAATTGTTGATTTTTGTATTGAAAACAGACCAAGGGAACAAGCTGTAAAAAAAAGTTTCATGACATTTCCTTCAGTGTAAGCAAAAATAGAACCTGAAAAAATTGATTTTTAAAGTATGTTCCAAATAATTAATACAATAACACAACTACAAAAAAAAGCGAGTAACGATAATTTTTTAAAAACTATTGGTGATGAATGATGGTGTTTTTAAATTCGGACCAGAAATTCAGCTTCAAAGTGGCATGAATGACGGTCACCGATGAAAGTTAATAAATTATAGTTAAATGAAGTCAAAAATCAAAATAATTCTCAACAATTTTTCTTTACGATTCCAAAGTTATTAAATTATCCACAAAGAATTTTGGCCCAAGTGCTAAAACGGTTATAGTGTGCTGCTTTCTATTATCGATGTGTATTGAAACGTTTACTAAACCGTATTCATCGTGTTCATCCAAAATATCAAAATTCCCATGCATTTAGCGATAATGGTATGGAAATGCACCTTGTCATCGTACAACAATTACCAGTGATTTATTTTTAATAAAAATCATATTAGATTTGTGATTATTTTCTATTTCCTAAACTTCGTTTTTTTATGATGAAAGAAACCCCGGTTTGCATCAATTTAAGACAGTCACACAATCGCCATATTCATTTAACATTTCAATCATCTAAGTTGATGCACAATTTGAACGTACAAATTGATGTATTTCAGTTGATATGGAGAATATTTCAAATAAAATTATTGGTCTGCATTTTTCTTAATCTATTCCGGCTGTATGTTTCGGACAGAGGGTGCACACGTATATTTAGCTAGGTGCGTAAGCCACAAATTGTATAACCAAACGAAAGAATAGAATATAAAAATGTTGTTTCTTATTTTTAGATTAATAACATATTTGTATCATTAATTTTTGGTATAGAAAATATTTTTAAATAATATTTTTTAAAGGATTCTTTTAAAATTATTGTTAGAAAAATACTTTTATTACCAAAAAATTTTATAAAAATTGATATTTTAGTTCATTCGTTTCAATCGTTCAGAATAAAATCATTTTTATCAAATTATTTTCCGACAATCATTCTGAAAGAATCATTTAAAAAATTTTATTTAAAATTATTTTCTATCAGAAATTAGTAATACAAAAATGTTATTAATCTAAAAATATGGAAACACATTTTATATTCTATTTTTCCTGAACCCTCATAGTGATGCAGAGCAAACTACGTAGGTTTTGTAACCCGCAGACATATATGAAATACTAAAAAATCAAATTTTGTTTATTTTAACATTGGCCGTAACTATTTTCTATTCCTTAAACTTTATTTGGCGATCAAAGCAAATCGGTTTGCATCAATTGAAGACATTGCGCCAGTCAACGAACACCACTTTATCAACAACATTCCAATCAGTGCCAAAAAAAAAAGCCATTCGATGAACTTATTGGAACATGCAAACCGATGGGATTTCAAAATTCAGAGATAATATTTCAACTAAATAAAATTATTATTCTAAGATTAAATTATTTCCTCATATTTCTTAATCCAAATTCGATTATTTTTCGGACCGTGTATTTTAATAACAATAAATATAATGATAATATCATGTGCATATATATATAGACTGTGTGTGTGTGTGTGTGTGTTATTATTTCTAATCCCCTTGTTTTTTTAATTTAAGGAAAAGGCCAAAGAACGAAAACAACCCTTACAACCCACAATTCCCCTTATCACTTTACATATTGTTGTTGTGTTGCGGCGGTGCGATACGACATTTATACAATTGTGTTGTGTGATACATTGCACTTTTATACTCTATATTTCTATATATTTATTATAATATTGATATAAAAGTTACCATAGTTACACTATAAAATTGCATAGTTGCATTGTTGTGTACAATACACATAAAATTTAACTATACTGTTTCATGTAGGGTTATTGCAATAGTTCCTTTTATAATACGCATAAATGACAATTACATAATAATACATAAAATATTTTCATTATTGTAATTGCATACCATTATATAATATTGCACATGTATTTTGTATAGAAATGCTTACACAACACACAACAAAAAATTTCGGTGCATTTATTTATAGTTTTCAAAAAATTTAATGGGGAGGAAAAACATAAATAAATAATATTTCAGAAAATGGAAGGACACTTTTATTCCTTTTTGTATTTTAACACATATAAAATTTGTTATTATTCATATTAAATTATTACAGTCATACAGCTCTTTATCCAACTATCGTTAGTAAACACACACGTACACTAAAAACTAATATAATTAATACAAAAACACACGCGCAATTGAATTACAAATACATTCAACATTTCTAATTATTTAAAATACTAAATTATTGATTTCTAACTGCAATTAAATACAATTAAATTTATTATTATTATTATTATTAATGTTATCTTGTGAGATATTATGTGGAAAAATCAATAAAATTAATAAATACGAATTTACTATTATTTTTAAAACGTAAATAAAAATTAAAATTAAAAAAAAATAAAATATAAAAACGATACGCGCGCCGGAAAAATCTTTACTCGGTGACAAAATAATTTATACTATTTTAAAAAGGGAAAATAAAAATGTATTCATAAAACATTGAATGAAACTTTCAACTTTTACACATCCAAAAATTCTCTATTTAATATTACATACAATGAATATGGAAAGAAATTGTTGGTGGGTGGTGGTGGTTGTGGTGGTGATGGTGGTGGTGGAGCGTTGTTGTTATGTATTTTCATTGTTGTTTTTCCGTCACCACGTCACGCATGCGTTTGTTTATAAATATACGCAGAGAGTATAGAATATTTATAGATAACATTTCCCTATTACACAATATATGGTGTGGTGGCACCCAAATATGCATACATTCCCATTCCCATTCCGCTTCCACTATTCATTATAAATATTTAGTAAATTATATTAGTATAGAATTGAAATTGTTTTCCGTACAGTGGTACACATTACGAATGGATGGATCATACTTATTGGAGTTGGAACAACTATTTTATTACTTATTGCATATAAAGACCAGATTGGAATGTTCACGGTTTGTCATATGTTCTCACATCGGTACCGTACGACGTTTCTAAATTATTTTACAATTAATTGTGTTCTATACCATTCTTCGACACCTAAACCAATTTGTTATATGGTTTACAGTTTACTGAGTATTTTGGACAAACGCACAAAAGCTCGATATTTGTTACTTTGTTTTCTTCTTATCACTGCAGATGATTGTATAAGAATTGTACTTCAATGGACAATGATCATACACAACAAAACGAAGAAACAGTGCTTAGTGCACTGATGTATTCTAAAACTAAGTATATACAATACTTTACAATAATTTACTGTAAATTTGAGCCAGCTGCGTCTCGTTCACCTTTTACTTAAACTTGAAATATTTTAATGGAAAAGTTATTGGCATCAAATTATATGAAATTATCATTTTTCTGTGGCCGGCTGAGTTGGTAGATGAGTTTGGTGGGCGATGAATGAAACTACCACACTACCTCTGTCGTTCCAATAGAAGTCAAATATTTGGCATAAGATTGCTCGAGTATATATATGTCCATATTTCCGTATTTCCAACTACAAATTGAGAATTCCTATTGCATGTGCGTGCCACTGTACGTGTACTGTATGTGGATGCACGTATAAAATGTCATCGACATTTAAAGAAAACTAATTTTATATATAATAAATTCTAGAATTGCCAAGTGTATAAATATAGGAAAACGGTGTAAAATACATATAGGAAGAGGGTTATGAAAAATTTCAAAAGGTAAGAAGTTATTAAAGAAAATATATATTTATATGCATTATCTATTACAGCATTATACCGCGATAACTAACTTATCATTACTCACATAGAAATTGATTGGGAAGCAATGGGAATATATATGGTATGGTATAGCGAAGGGTGCCGTCATCATTCATTTATTATTATTTTTATATACCATATCGTTCACTCACACACCCCACACACACACACACAATAAAACTCCACATATTATAATAGAGTCAAAAATTTCAGAAGGCATCAGTTATAATGGAATCGATTTTCAAAAATATATATATAAATTGGTTGCATGTTATATAGTATCAATTATTCAATATTTTATAAATATTATTAGTATATAAGTGCATATTTTTTGGGGATTAAAGTGTACCTTAAGGTAAAATTTTCCATTTTATTGTTGTTGATGTGTAGAAGGCTCATTTGAAATTTATGTTGATATTTGCTAACAATGACATACTGTGCAATATAATAGACTATATGGGATAATGTTAGGGGAGGTCATATTCATATATCGTATATTATGAATTAAGGATGTAAATTGTTCGGTGAGCTAGCTGTTGTGTGTTACAAAGTCATTTTTTTTTCTTCTGAAGTACGCTCTCTATATATTATGAATAATAAATTTAAGTGGATACAAGAACAGTCAGCATATAATTACCACTTTTGAGTTACGTATACTTTGTATTTTCATTCATATAATATATAGATTTAAATTCTATGCCATTGTGTATATTGTCTCGTTATTTAGTTAAATAAAGTTGAATCAGCGGTCTGCGAATGAATTAAAAAATAAGTTAGAATTGAATATACTATTTATGATCTCGTTTGCATACAAATATATGATAACCGATGGTGTAAGTGGTCGACTTTTATTAAATGCTTATATCGGAATTAAATTAATCGAATTAGATCACGGGACGCTGTTGTTAATTCTTCTACCTATTGGACTATACCGGTTAATTATATTTACAATAATTGGATAAAGGAGTTTGTTTGTCAGATGTTCAATATGTGTTCTGACTTTCGTTAAGCGAAAAATTACGCTTAGGGAAAGAGTTGCTTCTATATTGTTGGATATGTCCAGACACAAATTGGTTGTGAAAGTGTGAAAATGTACGATAAACTATTTTCTTCGTCGATTGTATTCTTAACGTAGTCTACTGTTAACTCGACTGATGTTTCACAGATGCCATTCAAAAATATGCCAACAACACAGCAATTAAATTTATTCAATATGTAAAGCTGTGAATCGATACACCCTTAAACTAATCACCTATAACGAGTTTGGCAATATACTAATTAAATAACAACTGTAATAATAAATTTTCTTAAAGTTCCCATCAAACATTTAAAAAATTCGTCATCTTTGGAAATAATAATGTGTTGGAAATTATAACAGTGTCTACATAAAATACATCACAATCATCACAATCACCCACAATAACTAAATATACAAGTTTACCCTTATTTTTCATAGATGCCGGATGCTTTTCACAATTCATCACATTCACATAACGTAAAAATGTAATTGTTGGTATAAAAACACAATGTGAATGAATAGCAAAGGAAAACAAGCCAACATAAATATAATTTCAATACAATTTTTGTTGTTGTTTTCTGTTTCTGGTGGTATACCATAAAAATTATGGATTCCAATTGGCATTGAAATTTATCACATTTTATATATTCGTTATAGTCCATGTAATTTATTAGTATAATACGAGAAAATCAAAATATCTCCAATTCTATAACATAAACAATATTACGAAATACAATATAAATTATTATTAGTACAAATAAAGTTTTGAATTACATATTATTGTTCAAACATATAATTTCTATTAATTTATTTAAATTAAAATCTATATATGGCAGTGCGTATATTATAGGGTTGAATAAATTTTATAATAGAAATATAATAATGTAGTATTGTTTGTCATCAAAATAATATAACCGACAAATTTAATAACAATACACAAACGTAATTCAGTACTAGTATATTTAATTTTTTAGAATTTTGATTTCTAAAAACAATTTTTAACATTAAATTTCATTGAGTCAATTGAAATCTTTGTTTTTTTGCACATACAACAAAATCAAATATTATAATTATATATAGAAAAAGAAAAACAAAAAAAAACAACCCCAACCCCTCTCAATTCATAAATATAATTATAAAACAATTTAAAAAGCCAATATAATAATAAATTTGATATTCTATAAAAATAATTCAAAAATTTACTTTAATGTACAAAAACTATAATAATATTATATACACAACGAACTCATATTTAAATGGAGATTTATAAATAGATGTTTCACATTTTCTACATAATGCGTAATTCATTCGTTAGGGTATAAGTAAATATTCATGTTAACATACATTATTTTAAAAATGTTTTATTAATCATTAAACAAAAAAAAAACACTTATAAAGAAAAACGAAAAACTGATCACATTACACATTTATTACAACTGGTAAAAATAAATCATCTCATTTACGTGCGAGAAATAAATAAGACTACCATATTTTATTTTTATGTTTGTGGTACAACAATAATTATGGTTTTTTATATTGCTGACGAACTATATTTGTTCGTGAAATTAGAAAGCGATTATAACTTTAAAAATATGATGTTGGACAATATATTCAAAGATTAACAATTCCTATTTACAACCTTTACATTTCAATTGAATAAATACGCAACTTCTATTTAAAAACATAATTACAGATCAATTGTATGTATTATTTATGCACAAAATTTAATAAATTAATTGTAATGTTTATTGTATGCATTGTGACGTTGCGTATTTCTGAGTAATCATCACAAAATAATAAAGTAAATACAAGAATTTTCTATTATAATTATATCAGTTTTATCATATTTAAAGTCTTTAATCCCAAAAACATTTTAGCTAAAACCGAATTAATCTTCTATTTATTTACACATCATTTCATTTTGCATACTATCTCGGTTTTTTTTTTTTTTTAATATATTCATAAATTTAGCAAATTATTAATGCAAAAAATAAATTATCAATCAATAAAAATTCATTACGTTCATTAAAATACCATACCATGATTATGATAAGTTAAATAAATTAAAGGTTATGTTTAATATTCTTCGCAATGGAAGAAGAAATATTATTTACAAAAAATTTATTTAAGAATTTCTATAAAATTACCTTTTTTTTTATATTTGCAGAACACATCCGGGACCAAATGCTATTGTATCGTCTTTTGTTTGTTCCAATTTTCATAATAATTATCCCAGAATCATAACGATGATGTGTACGTGCAATATCAAATGTTTAACATGAAAGCTGCAACATCATTATTTTCAGTACATTATGAAAACGATATTTTTTTGATAATAATATACAATAATTTAATTTATACGAATGATATTATTGGAATTGGATAGTAAATATTTGTGGTAAATATATTTTAATAGAGTTAGATGATTAGCTGTAGATGAAAAAGTAAAAAAAAAAAAAAATTTTAGATAATTTATAAAACTTGATATAAAACTTATATATAACAAGTAAAAAAAAAATGGATATTTTCATTTAAAATATATTAATATACTCACACCACCCGCAATCACCACTTTATCATATAAGTTTTTAATAATATGTTATAAATTGTTTCAATCACACTTTTCTTATAAATATTCATTGATTCTAATGATTTTCAGCAGTCTTTATCTATTTGTCCATGTCCATCCAGCAAGCACCAAACCACCAAACCACGTAAATGGCCTATTTCCGTAAAAGACGCATTATTTTACTGATGATGAACAGTCATCATGGTATGACATTACACAAATATACGTACGGTTCCACATATGTACGAATTTCAATGCAGTACGTTATAATGAGTATGTTCAATACCACTGATTCTATATACTTTGTATCGTATGAAAATGTCATGATATAAATAATTACTACACTGAATGTATGCACTTCGATCAATTTACAAGAAATAATTGCTTTGCCATTACGATTATGTGGTGTATAAATTCGGTTTAATAGACACCGTCTTAAACATCGTATTTTTTATTTGCATAAATTTTTTAACTTTTCTTCACAGATGTGTTGTGTTTACATTTGTTTTTTTTTTTTTGTACATAACACATAATTTTAATATAAAATACAAAGTATAAGCTAAAAAAAAAAAAAGATGCATTATGAGGTAAAAGAACGATATCTTCAGATTTTTTTGAAATTTTTTTAAATGTAATACATCATGCTGTGCATATATTAAATTAATGAAATAAATACAAAAAATACAAACTACAAAACAAAAGGTAGGTAAAGTACAAAACAAAAGAAATACAAAATTCGATTTTTATTATATTTTTTATGTGCCTCTGTGAGTTTATATAATAATCTTTAATAATAAAAATTTAATAAATTCTCACACAAAATTGATTCCGTTTGATTTATTTTTACATTATAATTTTATACGCTCTATGATTTTTATACATCTCGACGTTAAAACATCAAAGAATTTTTTCGATAATTAATCCATAAATATATTTCAATTAAATAAAAATAACTCCTGGAATAACAATTTTTGTTACATTTTTATTATATGTATGTAAAAATTTATCAGATAGATTCTTCTCTTATAATTCGTTTCTTCTTCCGTATGGATTATTTATTTTGTTGTTTTTTTTTTTGTATTTTACACACATTATTACTATAAATATTAATTCTATCATTTACTTTACCTAATAGTTATTATATATTACAGGTAATATTGTATAATATTATTGGATATACCGTAAAACGAGGTGTGTATTGGTCAACAAAATCATGGATAAATGAAATGATTATTACTTTGTTATTTGGAGATGTTTACAATAACATACATTGATCGTATACAAATTGTTCAATTGCATTAGACGAACGTCAAACAAAAAAACATCGTGAAGAAACCAATTTAATCGACGAAGACAACGAAAAAATGAAGCTATGAAATACATTCTATATAATTCTTAAATAAATATTTTTTAATAAATTTATAAATTTTGTTTTTACATTCATTCAAAAAGCACTAAAACTATCCATCGGCTGCTGTAAAATGACAATGAAAACATAAAGAACGGCAACGCATATTTGAAATGTATCGAGAATATTTTATATAGTTGATGAGAGTATGAAAAACACGGTCGTTATAAACTCCACATTACGGTATTACAATTTTTACCATTTGTAAATCAACTATACAAATATATATATATAGAGATGTATAACACACATATAACTTTTACTACAGTAATCACCAGATTGTATAAGATTTTGCTACGCTTGTCATTGTTTCTTCTTAAAATGAAATAACAAAAATCAAAATTTGTTAAACGTAATTTTTGTTTATATGTTTGTGACTGTGCACAGTGTAAGGAAAAAGTAATTGAAGAGAAAAAGATTATTCTCCTATGGAATTTGGCATTACCTGCTTTTGACGAAAGTTCTTTGCATCTAGTTACATTAATAAAGTTATGCGCCATGGTAAATTCTTCAACTTTTACATAGTGCTGGACGCAATGTGAATGTATGTTCCATAGTTTAGCGATTTACTTATTAGCGAATACTATTAGCATATCTTGTGCGCTGGTACACAAAGTCTATATCCATAATCATTTGATTTAGTGCTGTACGGCATCGAAAAGCAGTTTAAATTTGACAATATTTACGTTGTAGGAACTTCAACAGATTCGTTTAACTAAGAATTTAGATTTTAATATTTGTTTTATTTCTTTTTCTTGATCTTGTGTTGTTCCCATTTTAATAACTTAAGTATAAATAATAAATATATTAATTATATTATTACTACCACGTCTACAATAACGCAACGATAATGTCTCAGTGAGGTACAGCGTTCATGTCTATCAATCATGGGGTACAAACTTTTAATTGATGAAATTTACATGAGCAATGTGTCTGTATTTATTTCACTACTGAAATTTTTGAAAGAACGCAAATCTTTAAGAATATGATGTTGAATGGAAGCGTACACTCAAAGATGAACAATTATAGGCTATAATCATTCATATAAAAATAATGCAATTAAGTAATGTATCTAATTTTCGATAATTGCGGGCCAATCGGTGCATTGTTGCATATTTCCAAGTGGAGTAATTTACAAAACTACTGACATTTTTGAGTTGATTTATCAATTGCGTGTGTATGGAATAAAGAAAGAACGCAAATCTTTGAGAATATGATGTTGAATGGAAGCGTACACTCAAAGATGAACAATTATAGGCTATAATCAATCATATAAAAATAATGCAATTAAGTAATGTATCTAATTTTCGATAATTGCGGACCAATTGGTGCATTGTTGCATATTTCCATGTGGAGTAATTTACAAAATTACTGAAATTTTTGAGTTGATTTATCAATTGTTTATGTTTGGAAGAAAGAATGAACACAAATCTTTGAGAATATGATGTTGAATGGAAGCGCTTACTGACTCACTCAAAGATGAACAATTATGGGCTAAACTCATTCTTATAAAAATAATGCTATTAAGTAATCTATCTAATTTTCGATAATAGTTGACCAATCGGTGCATTGTTGTATATTTCCATGCGGAGTGATTTTCAAAACTTGAATATCTTTTGAATCGAACCGCGAATACTTTTTACACACACTGTAATTGTATGAAAACTAAATTATTCTTTTGTATTATAATAATGAAATGTTTATTTTATTGAGATATTCCCACGCGAAATGAAATTAGTATTTAATTTTTATAATTGAAAAATTTTTCAAATATTTTTCAATTGTTTTTGTTGTTGTTGTTGTTGTTGCTCTTGTGGTTTCTGTGCGGACTATATTAATTAACCCATTTATATTCCCGTACATCATGTTATACATTTTAGAATTAATCGTATAAGACTTATCGTAATAAGGTCAAAACAAATTCTTCTATATAATTTACTGAATTCGTATTCTATTTAAAATCGCAGAGTTAGCTATCTAAAAAAATTCCCATATATCATTCATTACTTATTCGTTTCAGTGTAACAATGTACAGATAGACTGTTCGTAACTTTTAGCGGAGAAGCTGCCCATAGAAAATGACATGTTATTATAGACACGAGGAATTGAATCTCCTGATTCCTATATTATCTCACAGTGGCTGTTAACCATTAGCATTGAAAACATCAAAAATATTTATATTGTGTACTTCAAATGATTGAAGAATAGAAGTTGCACATAGATATGACAAATCTGGAGAATCATACTTATTTAGCATTTACATGAAACAACTAATTTAAATCCCTCAGTTCCACAATGGAACAAACCAGACAACATACATATTTCAATAATTACCAATGAATTGGTGAGCTTGTTATATACGCCCAACCTACGGAGTGATTTATTAACATTACGGTAATTAGAATGTTATGCAGATGTCACAAGCTCCACTTGATAAACATGACTTAATATCGAAGAATCTATACGATGCATTCCCGACAACCACAATATTCGTTGAACCTAAAAAAAGCAATAGTTTAGTGTAGACAATTTTACGGGTCCTGGTTGCTTTAGAAGATATATAGAACTATTTGTGTGGTGGTGTTATCAATAGGAATGAACAGTAGAGATCGAGGTAGCGGTAAGATATACTATTAACATATATCTAATAGATCTATTGAATTAAACTTCCATTTTCTATTATATAATGGTGTATTAGCCATATTCAGAGCACCTCTTCTTCTATGATAAATTTTATAATTTGCGATTTTAGTCTAATGATGGCATATCGGTATCATTTAAGCAGACTGTTCCATCTTTTTTTGGAATTAACGTTCCATCGTTTTTGTGGATATTACGCTATAGATTTTCTCGCTGACTGAATGCATTTAATTTTAATACAACAAAATAATTAGAAAATATATATTAAGAATACGATAATACAAATTCATCGAAAGTGTATAGTGTCGCTTCCACAATTTCTATGTATAACAATTAAATCACAGCAACTCGTAATATATGTCTTGCCAAATAATTAATTAAATATGTATAAACATTTTTTATTTAATTAAATGATCAGTTTTTAATTTTTTGTATTTTTTCGTTTGAATTGTAAACAAAAATGCACACTGCACACAGTAAAACTGAGTAAAACAGTGTCAAATTGTCAAAATCAAAATGTCGAAACGATAAAAGAGATAACTAGCGAGTAAAACAAAAATTAACCAATATTTGCGATTTTGGCTCATGAACTCATGAACAAATAGCTGAAAATGCGTTCAATGATAATAATATTTGTCTAGTTTTTGTTCAATCTCACTGTCAACTCTCGAATTCGCACTTAATAAATTCCACTCATTGACTCTTCTCATATAAATATATTCAAGTAAACGTCTATTATTTATTTTCTTTGAAGTTTTTAATTAACAAAAATTAATTTTTATAAAATTATAAATAGTTTTTAACAAATTATAAATAATTTTTATTGTTATGTCACGGAAATTTAGTAATTTTAGTTATTAATTTAATTTTTTTTTTATATTTGGTTGTTTTTTTTTTGTTATGGGGTGTTTTATTTCTTTATTTTAATTATTGTTATTTGATTTTTGGTTTTTTCATTAGATTATTATTTTTTTATTTGGTTTTGCAAAAGCTGATTGTGATTACAAATCAAAATATAAAAGTTAAATAAAATATTGATAGAACAGCAAATATGCGTAAGTAATTAATGGAGTATTTGATTTTAAACATTATTTAATAATTACAATATATATTAGACCCCAAACACGTCGATACGAAATAGCTGTGTAAATATAATTTTCGTATTTTGTTGACAGCTTACATTAACTTACACACAACTTTTTAATGTTAACAGCATTTCATTTCTGTTTATTTTACACAACTTTTTCGTAGTTTTGCTTTGAATAGTTTAATTTTTACTTAATTTTTTTGTATTTTTGTCATTTTTTTAAATGGAAAATATACCACAAAACTTATTTTTATTATTAAATTACTTTTCAATTGCATTTTTCAATTTTTTTGTCAACACCACAGTTTTTTAACAATCTGTTTGACATCCATAACCATAATACGAAGATACGAAGCGTAATTTTACGTGAAAACCCTTGGAAAAACAAGCCCCAGGGTATGTTTATATTTATATTCCCATTAAATCGATAAATTATTTATATTATTCTTTCGTTAATTTTTATTTAATTCTTATTTTTTATAACATCAGCGAATAGAAGATATGTTTTCCAGTTTATAAAAATAAACAACCATTGTTTTGAAAGCAAATGTTTTTGTATGATTAGAAAATTATGTGAGGTTATTGTGTGAAGTAATGGTTTTTAAGTTGTTGCAAATTGAAAAGTGCAAAACGAGTTGTTTTATATAAATGTTTTTGCTTTTGATGTTAAACTTGTTATTCAAATATAACATAAAACTTCTAAACTGCGGTGTTAATCAAGGTGCAAATATTAGATCAATAAAATTTCACACAAAAATTAGAATTGCACTTGAAAAATTGCACTTTGTTGTGCGCGTTGCACTTTGCGCCCACATAAAAAACAAATCTTTATGACTGCAGTCGACAGTTCATAAAAACCAATGCTTTATTATTTCGTCGTTTACGGAAGTAGATATTATCGATTTTTATTTTTTGTTTTATTTTACCTGTTCTCTTATTAAAACGAAAGGTTCTGCTAAAAATAAAAAATCTAATATATTTTGTATTAAATTAATTAAAAAATTCTTGAAAAATGTTTAATTAGAAAGAAAATATTAACATTACTAGCATTAAATTAATATGTATATGGTGTAATTATTGCGTAAGTAGATCTATTGTACTTTAATATACATTTATTTTCTCAATTATTAACATAACCAATAAATATTTTCCCTTTATGATTATATTTTAAATTACATTTTTGTTTTTACAAATTTTTTCAGCTTATCAATATAGCTGGCCATTTACATCACCACAATATATATACGATACCATAAAATCAGATTAAATCACAAAAAATTTGATACAAATAGATTTTTATGTTAAAAAGAAATTATCGATGAAATGCAAGTTGATTTAGAACAGCAATTAATAGTGCATCCATAAAATTATTGGCAACTGATACTTGTCTACTACGCATCTATTTAATGCTGGAAAATGCGGTTCATATGCTGTTGATGATACGGAGATCCGGGTGTATATCATTTCATCTGACTTTCAATATACATTAAATACGACAATAAAAAAGAAGGTGTTCCAACATCATCCAGCGTGAAGGGGTCAGAGCCAGTTACGATTAGATGTGTTCTGCAAAAAAAATAAAACAAAAGGTAATTTTATTGAAATCAAATTATAAATACTAAGTGATTATTTTCATATTTTTCTTCCATCGTTAGAATGATCAAAAATAATATTAATGTATTTCACATAAATATTCGAATTTAATGAACATTATCAATTGGTGAACTGTTATATACAATCACTTACATATAAAGGAGGGAAAAATAACCAACTTGTGTACAATGTTTTCGGTAAGTAACCCATATTCATATATATATTCATTTAATTTTATATATTTTATATTTTTAAAACTCGCCATCAATATGAATCAATAATTTACATGCGACAATAAATTATTTGCAATGTTATATCATCATTATAGTATAAAAGCAATTAAAACATAAATAACTAAGTATACACGCGTTGTCAATGGAACATCTAAAACTAAATTAATTTTATATATTTTGTGTATTTTAATAACATACTTAATTCCTCTGGGGTGGGTTTGAGCATTTGCTAGAATTTGTTTTGTATCAACGGATAGTATACAGAATAGATGACATAAACGCATACATAATTTTATCTATAAACCAATTACCAGCGGAAAGAGGAGCTTAAAATAAACAAATTTTGAGTGTCTGTTATATCTTATATTATAATCCGTATAGTGTGTGATAAAACAGATTGTTATTATTTTTAAAAATTAAATTCTTCATATTATTTATATGTATAACATAAATAATATAAATGTATAGCATCAGCAAAACACATCAGTACATAAATAGTATAAGCGAATCAGGCAAACACTTCTTTTGATCAAACACGATCAAAAAATTATCAGACAAATAATATTTTTTTGGTGGCGCCCAACTTTGTGTCTATATATATATTACATTATAATAATATATAATATTGTGCAATACAATTTATATATATACGTTTTTGCAAAAAAAATTTACTTACTTACTATTATTATACTATAAACATTTACCAAAAATAATTTTAGTTTCTTTCTATCTAATTTCTTTCATATAGTATTTTATTGTTTTATTATTGTTTGTATATATACTTTAATAATGTAAATGCACCTATTTTTAACATAAAATTATTAGAGTAAATTGTTCGACAATAATTGAATTGATATGTGTGTTACTGAGGAAAGTTTTACTTACTTGTTTAACTATTCTGTTCTCCATTTAATCGCATACTGTATATCTAGAAAACCGCAACTATCAAATTATTTGTTCTGTTCATGTATTAAATTGTGAATTTCAGTAATAGTTTATTCTCACCAATAAACAATTTCCGTACGAAGGATGTCTCTTCTTTTATAATATAATACTCATTTCTTCTTCTGACAATGTACAAGCTTAGAATTATTTGGTGTTCAGATTCGTGCCATCTCAGGTCGGTTATGACTTTTAATTAATCTGTGTGTATGTGTTGTATGGTAGAACGCACGTCCATAATACTATTTAATTTTGTTTCGTAGTATATTTTCTAACATTTTTTTGTTTTTCTTTTAGAAAATAAAAACATTTTCAATGTGCTATAAAAATGCTCGTATTGCATTACTGACGATCCAAATCAATTAATTGTAGTTATGGTGATCTAAATGTTGTTCATTGTTTGGAGTGAAAAATCACCAGACCAAAACATTAGCCAAACAATTTCAACGCTCTTATTTTAAAGCTTTGTCACAATAATACATAGAGCTGTTTTTTTTTTACTGATCGATATTATTATTACTTCCATGCTGCGAATTGTCGAAATATAATAATACATACGTAAATAACAAAAATAGGTACACGATCACTTATAGGATTGTGCATGTTTCACAGATTTCCTTATAGTTATCAATTCAGCTCTTGATTTTCTCATTATATAATATATTTTATGCAAGTTTTAACTTTGTAATACTACTGTAACCAGCATTTAAATATTATTCACAATTTTTTGTTGTTATTTTTTTTTTCTTTTTTGATATTGGATAAAAAATATAAGAAAAAAATCAAAATATTTAAAGCAGACACGTCGTATAAATAAAAGATTGAGAAAAGATCGATAACCTAAACCGAAAATTAAATGTAAAAAGGATTTTTTTTTTTATAAACGGTGCCAATTGCTGCTTTTGTCGGTCGATATTAAGCACGCAAAATGTTTTTCTTACATATACTGTGCAATTATATTATACGTACTCACACACACCAACACACATTGTTACACATGTTTTCTTAATTTTTTTTGTATGTTTATCAATGATTTGTAGTACGTACGTATGGTGGTTAGTAATGTTAACTAACTATATATTGTATGTGTATAATATAAAATAAGCGAGTAGTAGTGATTATATAATATGAAAAATGAAAAATATTCTTCATTTTAGTTATTTGAATCTGATTGTAAAACGTAGTGGTGTTATTACGTAAAATAAGTATACGTATGATGTAACAAAAAATGAATAAATACGCTTCAATAAAGGCTGTATAATAAAGAAATAGGTAAATTAATTGTCCATTTAAGAATTCACTTACTTAATTATATAGAGCATATTTTTAACCATTTTTTTTTGTAATTTCTTTTGTAGAATCATTAGATTTCAATAACATATTTATGGAATTCAAAATCGGTTATATTCACCGAACGAAATTTAATTTTAAAGTTTCAATTCGCTGTAAAAGATTCCCAAATAACCAGTACATTTGATATTGATTTAGTTGAATCTATTCGGTTTTTTATTCTCACTTGCGATGTTTCCAGTTGAAGTAGCCTTGAATGTCTAAATGCATAGAGCAAGGTATTTTGCGGATTCAGCACGGTACACATTCGCAACGTAAGTGTAATATCGATCGTCGCAAGCTCATTAAGAACAATTTTTCAATCTCTTGTCCTTTTGCTAACGTTGTTCAAAGTTTCGTTTTTCTTTACTGCTCGTGGTTTCGATTCACAGTATCGTCAGTGAATTTACCCGATGAGTGTTTTGTTCGTTGTAGATATATTGGCAGTGTATGTAGAGATGGTATAGGACGAGGGGAGGAGTTGCAATACACTTCCCATGGTCTGGCATACGGCATCTTTAAACGGTCGATCTTGTGGTGATTCTATGGAATTGATCTATTCAATTGAGTGGTTATTCCTATAAATACAAATTGAAAATCAGGAATCTTTATACGTTTTAGTAGTTTTAGAGCCTACAAAGGGTGTTGCTGATCGTCTACTTGTTACACTGCCGGCTTCTTAATTATACGAGCAATTTAGATGTGCCAAATAACTTTTGAAATGTCGCATGGATATTTGATATTGTTACTCCATAGTTTCCAAGCCAATGTATATATAATAAAATGATCACCAGAAGATTATAATGAAAAAGTGTGTCGAGTATATTCTCTTATATAGGTTTATCTTATGGTTAGCAGCATTTTTTCCGTACTGTATAGAATTGAATATTTTATTTATCCATATCTTATTGCATTCTCATGTAGTATTTGTATATTTTTATTGATGATGTACTTCGTATCTACACAAATGTAGATAGAGATTTAACATAAACACAACACATATATTAAAATGTGATACTATAAAACGCTAAAACGAATAACATTTTGACAGTGCGTTAACTACACTACAAATAAACAGCACTGATTTGAATAAACATTATGAAATTAGATGCATTTTATACTACGTGTATACCATCTTATTACATGGAAGTTATAGATTTTTAAATTGAGTGTATATTGGTACTATGAAATTATATTTTCAAAATGAAATCAATTGGGTATACCATACGCATATGGAGTACGTGTATATAAAAACTATTTATGGCATATATATATAAATAGGGTGTTGCTGTAAGTAATGTTCGAACGTAATAGGACGTATAGGAGCTACAGACGATTATTTTACGAATATATTCTTTCTATATCACCGGAAATTCGATAATGACTCTCTGTATACCACTTTTTGACTATTTGTTTTTATTATTTGAATATTTAATATTTGAGTTTGCAAATGGTTTGTAAATGGAAACATTATGTGTTCCAAAAATTTACATTTTTATTATGTGGAGCCATTTTCGTAGCGTAAGTCATTCAATTTTGCTTTTGTTACACCTGATGTGTGTGTGACGTTGTGTTATTTTAATGAAAAAGAACTTTTTTCTTTGCTAAATTTGGTCGTTTTATTTTAATAATTGATAATCAATGAATATTATACCATGTGCATCCCAAAAAACCATGACCTGTTGATTTTTCCTTCTTTGGTGCACTTCCACCAGCTTCTTCTATCGATTGTTTCTATTGATTTTCTGTTTCTGGTATGTAGTGATGGATCCATGTTTCATCAACACTTATGAATCGCTGTAAAAACTCTTTTGGATTACGCTGATATATACCCAAAAGCTCCTCACAACGTGTCCAACGAATTATCTTTTGTGTGCGGTAATGTTAACAAACGCGCTGCATCCATCGTGCACATAACTTTTCCATATTCAATTCCTCATGTAATATCCTACTAATATACTATCATTTAATATTTTGAACATCTCAGCAACATCACTCGGACTGTTTTTCGACGATCATTTGTCACTGCCGCATGTACTTTTCTTACCATTTCAATGGATGTTGCTGTTTTTGGCCTTCCGCACATATTTTTTCATCATGTACGGGTCGTACGAACACGTTAAAATTCAGCTGAATGGTTTCGTATGATGGTGATGAACTCCTCAAAGTATTATCCATATCCTCTTTGATATATCTGGCGCTGCGATAACGCTTTCAAAAAAAGGTAATGCACCATGAACTTGTACATTATTTTCGTTTCTGAAAAATAAAAACAGAAACTTATTAAATTGCTTGTAAATAATAAATTACTTAATCGCGATTGGTTTGAACATTTAAATTAAGGGTTTTAGAAGAATGTTGTTTCCAATGGTAACCGTAAAAATTTTAAATAATGGTAACTATAGATGTATAGTTACAGGAAATATATCGAACAACCCTTAATTTATTCCAATTAAATAATTTTAGTATTTATTGTTTACAAAAACATTTTAATTGCGAGTAATGTGCTAATTTTAATCGAAACCCATATGTTTTCTATAAATCGACCTTATATTATTAAGAACAGATAAATAGAAATAAGATGAAATTGTAAAATCTTTAGACACACAGACATTTATAATGATGGGTTTTGTGCTGTCTTGTGCTTGAACAAGATACAAATATTTGTTAAGAGCCGTATAACTATATAATAATATATAGCAAAAGTTTAGCAATCTGAAATCAAAAAATCGGCTGTTCAAAGAAATATTGGAATAAAATATATAAAATAAACATGATTTTCTCCATACGTATTCAAAGATTCAATCTGAATGATTGATATTTGTAACCGTTCGGAATTGGTGTCATAATTTTAAATCGCTATAGATGTTGTACGGATCGCATTTCAGTTCATAAAACGTAAAACGAACATGTAATAAATAATGATCAAAAAGTGATCAAGGGTCATGGTCGACGGACATATAGACCATATATAATTATTGGCGACACCCTGTATACTATATTTATAATATATTTTGGTTAAGTGAAGAGTAGTGCGTTAAAATGAAATTATATCATTTTGTGGGGTGTATTCATATGAATATGCGCTTATTTACTACAAATATCTTTGTTATATAAATTTATGGTAGTATAAATAAATATACCTTTTTAAAAATGCTAAAGAACAGATCTGGTTTAAGAAAATGGATAAACATTTATTTCTCAAAATATATAAATTCATGTGTATTTGGAGTAGATGTTTTCATATTTGGATTAGTTTTTTTTTTCTTTTTTTGTATTTTTGATGTTTTACACAACAACACACACACACACAATATTAAATTAAGCCCATGTTTTTTAGTTGTTTTATTTTTATTTGTGTATACGACAAGAATTTTCAGTTCAATATAATTGAATGCGCGTGGTTATGTTATTCTTAAGTCCATGTATACTTTGGTAAAAAAAATTCTGTGTGTTTCTCTATAGAATAAAATTCATCGTATATTTTAATTTAATTTACTTATTTTAACGATTTCTTTGAAATCATAATTAGACAGGCAGTCACCTATATATGGAAGGCAATTTAATTATTTTTGTTTTAACATTTATGTTTTTTTTTGGTATTTATTTTCTTCCCGTAAATTAAACATATCAATTTGATCAGTTGGTTTTGAAGGCATATAGGTATGGATTGTGCAGAGAAGAAATTGCATTTTTAACATATACCACACCAAATATTATTGAATAAATATACAAACTCGTCATATAAAATTAATGATCATATATAAAAAAATCTTATGTTATACACAATATAATATAATTAAACCAACAGAAATAGCCCATTACGATTTATTGTATTGTGAATGTGCGTGATTTGTTGTTATTTTGAATAAATAATGATATGCCGAAAATGCTCAGTATATATTGCGGTTTTAGCCTTCCTCATAACACACTTCTTCAACCGGACCTGTACGCGGCTAACGTCTGCCAATCGCCCAAATTTTAAAAATCTTAAGATATCAAACGTGTCCGATCATCGGTGGTCGTGTTGTAGAGTTGTTGTGTACAGTTAGTCTGTAACCATACGTCCAACGTATATTTAATCATTCTGTATATTTGTAGGACACTTTCACATCTATCGGAAGCAGTTATAATGGCGCTGCTGACTAACTATATATGACTTGTGTAATCACTGTGTCGTATTAACTAAGTTAATGTTTGTAATATATCATTTACAGTACAATTATACACGCAGTGAAAAAATTACATTCTGAACATATCTCCCAATCTCTTATAATGTATCTTGAAAGTTATTATTTATTCATACCCTCTGCAATTTGTAAATAAATAAGAAATTTATAACTTTATTATTTGATGATTTAAATCGATTTTCATGAAATTTAATATGTAGGCCGTATTCAGGTGTAACATATATGGTAATGGGATTGCTAATGTCTAGTTCTGTATAAAATTTATACCCAAAATTAGATCTGCTCATATAGCAGCACCTGAATAATTTGCTAATCATTTCTTATCCAATTTTGATGAAAATTAGTATTTATGTAAATTGATAATTGGATTATTAAGAAGAAAAATTTTCACATCGATGCAAAACACTCTAATGAAAAGTCTATAAATTAATGATTTTCGATTGTTCGCGATATATTTCCCATATTCAAATTAAAAAAAAAAACGTTTTTTTTTGGAAAAATGTTTCTTTATTTCTGAACATAGTCGCCTCTTCTAACTCAATACACACAAACGTTTTTCAATTTTTTTTAAATTCCGTCTTTAAAATACGATGTTTCAAAGTATTCTTCAGTTTTAGCGATAACCATTTCATCTGACGTTAATTTTTTTCCAGTAAGCCATTTTTTTTGTACTTGGGAACAGGAAAAAATCACTAGAAGTTACATTTGGAACTGTGGATGTGGAACAATTAACGTAGCGTAATTCATTCAATTTTGCTGTTGTTAAACTTGATGTGTGTGTGTTTGTGTGACGATGCGTTATCTTGATGAAAAACCACTTGTTTCTTTGCTAAATGTGGTCGTTTTATTTTAATTTCGTCTACCAATCGTGCCAAGAATGTACAATAATATTCATTATTTATTGGTATTTCCTTTTGTATTATAATCAATGAATATTATACCATGTGCATCCCAAAAAACCGTGGTCTGTTGATTTTTCCGTTTTTGCCTTCTTTGGTGCACTTCCACCAGCTTCTTCTATCGATTGTTTCTATTGATTTTCTGTTTCTGGTATGTAGTGATGGATCCATGTCTCATCAACACTTATGAATCGCTGTAAAAACTCTTTTGGATTACGCTGATATATACCCAAAAGCTCCTCACAACGTGTCCAACGAATTATCTTTTGTGTGCGGTAATATTAATAAACGCGCGGAATACATCGTGCACATACTTTTTTCATATTCAATTCCTCATGTAATATCCTACTAATATACTATCATTTAATATTTTGAACATCTCAGCAACATCTCTCATCTGAAATGTGTGAGTTTTCCAAATCTTTACCATATTTAATTACACTATTATTATTAAAAGGGTATGACTGACGGAATTATTCATATACTAATTTACTTTTTCGATAAATGTTACAATTCCAAACGAGCTATCATCAAAATCAAAACTTTTATTTTATTATTGTATTCATCAATTCTATATGTGAATGTCAATCGAAACGACAAACAAACCATTATTTATGTGATTTTTATATAACGATAGATTTTAATTGAAAGGCATACAATAAAAGGACATTTATATCTTTATTTTCTTACGATTGGTTCTCCTCATTATTATATAATATACGGATTTGTTATAATAAATAAGACATATATATTATATTATATGTAAATCGGTGTGTGTGTGTGGCACACAAATAAAGGTCATTTGACTTTTTGTTGTTTTCCTATAAAGAATGCCAATTAAAATATTTAGATTTCTATCGATCGTTTTTAAATGTATATTTATTTATTACACATGATTTAAAAAGTAGAATATAAATAGTGCGATCAGACGACCGACGGTGGTCCATTTCTAAAATTTATATGATCCCGCATTTCAATTATTTTTTTAATTCTTCTTGAGATGCGTCGTTCCCATGGCAATACGTTTTTTTTTTTTTCTCTTATATTTCTTTCGCAAATGAATTTATAAACATTTGAATGAAATCATTTTTTTTTCATACCTTACTTGCTCCATTGCATTATAACCCGGGTGAGGTTTTAGTCTTCTCCAACACGCGTCTCCAATCTGACCCATCCGCAGTCAATGTCTTCCAATCCCGCGGATTTTTTAGGATCTTTATATCACAATTTACTGTATCTAGCCATCTCGCCTTAGGTCTTCCGGCTTTTACCTTCTGGATTACCATTCAACAGTTTTTTCGGCACACGCTCCTCCTTCATGCGTATTACGTGTCCAAGCCATCTTAATCTATTGATTTTGACATTTGGTTGACCGTACAACTTGTCCAATTCAAAATTGTATCTTCGCCTCCAACCATTCGGTTCTTCTTTGCCACGTAGTACCTTTCGTTCAAAAATCCGAATTAATTGTTCCTGGTTCTGTGTCATGCACCAAACCTCCGACCCATACGTTAATATTGGACGCATTAATGTTGTATATATAGCTTGCACTTAAGATCTCGTTGTAATGTTTTCGATTGGAATTGTTTTTTTAGTAATAGAGTTGATAATGGGTCGCCTTGTCGTAGTCCCCATCAACCGTCTCAAATTGATGAGATAATTTACCTCTTATTTGTACTTGTGACTTCGCATTTTCCAATGGCCTCCAAATCTATCCGTTTTTTTGGAATACCAAAATCTTCCATAATTTTCCATAACTTTAACCTATTGACGCTTTGAAATCAAACAAATGGTGTGTATATCAACATTGGATCCCATACATTTTTCCAAGATCTGCCGTATACTAAATATTTCATCAGATATAGATCGATCTGCGCAGAAACCACACTGATAGTCTCCATTAATTTCATTGGCGTATACGGAATAATTCTATGTGGTAAACTATGTTAACAAATACCTTATAGGTAATGTTTAATAAAGTTATTTCTCTGTAGTTGTTAGAATCTAATTTGTCACCCTATTAACAATTTGTCCGTATACATTTGAAAAAATCAACATATTTTCCATGGAAAAGATAAATTGGAATTTGTCCAAAGAATGGCCATAGATTTTCCACTTAATATATAACAGTATTTTATTTAGGTCAATTGAAATTTTTAGATCGTCTTTGGGTAATATATCCAACATATATCCGCACGGTATTGTATTCATAATTTATTTCACCAATTATCCAAGACAGTGGTTAAAATTTTGTATATTTCGATTATCAAGATAAAATCCTCACTCTTCGTAATTTATGCTCATAATTTTTAAAACAACCATCAACTCAAATCTATATATTTCTTAGGAAATTTGTAAAACTTTTCATAGATTTTATCCGCCATCGTTCAGCATCTTAATTCCATGCTCATAGAACTTCTGGACCATCGGTAAAATGCTGAATCAAACCGCGATTTGGCATCATCGTCATAAGAAAATTTTGATCTGCTAATCCGAACAATTCACGGGTGTTATTTGCCAAAATACATGTACGATTCAAAGATATTTTTGTCAAAATTCGTGGGTCTGCTCACAATAAATATGAATATAAATTCTATAGATATTTTGTGGAATAATTGCAACGATAAATACTTGTAAGAAGAATCCGTAGAAATTATCATCGAAAATATACGGATACTCCAAGAAAATTGTTTATAAAAATCCATGGACAGGGTTGAACTCATCAAATAAAATTCCAGCGAACATCCGTAAAAAATCCATAGATATTTCCTCGGATTGAAACTACGGACTACTACATAAAATGCGAAAATTTCACGGACAAACTACGGCCAGTGTTACTAGGGAATGGACAAATAATACCATCCTTCCACTCATCATCTGACACCTGTTCATTATTCCAATTCTTTACAATTAACTTTGTAAAAACATTTGCACATATTTTAATGTTCTCTTCAATATCAAATAATATATATGGTTGTAAAGTAGGGAAAGGGTGGACCAGAGGTATTACGGCACTATAAAAATAAGTTATAATGGCGTGGACTAAACAAACAATTACAAATTTTAACCACAATCCATAAAATTTATATTTAATTTAATATTATATTATTTTTTTAATTCATTGGGAATTGTGTCTGTGTGTATACACTAAACAATTGGTTATACACAGTAAATTATATAGTATTATAATTCCAATTTTATAATATTGTATTTATCGTTGCTCTAAATCTAAATACAAAAATAAATAATTTAATAAATAAATAAATAAATAAATAAATAAATTAAAAATAATTTTCTATTCATTCCAAAGCTATACATAAATTTTTATGTGCACATTTGTTTGTTGATTGAATATTTTTTATACAATAATATGTTACATTCAATTGATTCAATCTAATTTATAAAATATTAATTAATTATTTGATTATTATAATATAAAATTGAAATTTCACGCCATCAAATATATTATAATTATTATTATTATTATTATTATTATATTTAGTAATTCATACAAAACGAAAGGAGAAATATACCAGTGTACAAATGTACCGACAAATAACGTGTATTAATATAATGTTAATATAAAATAAATCAATATAAAATTAAATTCGTAGAAATACCAATAAAATTAATTAAAAAAAATTTTTTGTGGGAATGATTAAATAAATTGATAGATTGAATACGAAAAAGTTTATAAATAAAACGGAAATATCTTGAATTTATTTATATTTGTATTTGTAACCGGACAAATTAATGACTATTTATAGTTTATGTGCGAGTGAGTTTTTATTGAATCAATCATCAATTTAATAATAGACGAAATTTAAAAATAATACTGTATTATTCCTATTCAATATCGATAAGATCACTCAGTAGCAGCGCAGTGGTACATAGCGTTAATGTTATATAAATAATTGTAAAATATAGCTGCGCGGTTCAATTCTCGCTAGTTGAATCGGAAATTTGGCCATATATTTTAATACTCGAACCTCTTCAATCGTCGATATGTAGATAATGCGAATTTAAATATTTAACAATTTGTTTCAAAAACCAGAAAAAAAAAATGATTAACACATAAATATTAAGAAAAATATTTAATTTTCGCATGTTTCTATTATATTGTTATGTTTATTCAACATTCGAACAGCTAAGAAATTAGCAAAATAGTTTATGGTGGTAGATTTGAAGTGAAATAATAATATCAGTTGAGCTTATAGAAAATACATACTATCATATGACTGTTACATAACAATTATGCATCAATACGTGGTCCGACGACCTTTATTGATGTGGTTGAAATTCTTCTGTTTGATTTATTTTTTGTACGTCCCCCCCCCCCCCCCCCCCCCCCAGGTAACACCCAGGTCCGTAATTTGTCCGCAAAATTTACGCATTACATGTAGTTGGCCGTAGTTTTAATCCGAGGAAATATCAATGGATTTCTTACGGATGTTCGCTGGAATTTTATATGATGAGTGCAACAACGTACATGGATTTTTATAAAAAATGTCCTTTAATTATCCGGATTTTTTTCCGATGATAATTTCTATGGATTCTCCTTGGAAGTATTTCTCGTTGATATTATTCCACAGAATATCCATAGAATTTATATTCATATATTTTGTGAGCAGATCCACATATTTTGACAAAAATATCTTTAAATTGTAAATGTATGTTGGCAGTAATACCCGTGAATTGTTCGTATTAGCAGAAAACATTTTCTTATGACGATGATGCCAAATTGCGATTCGATTCAGTTTTTTTACCGATAGATCAGAAATTCTATGAGTACGGAATGAAGATGCTGAACGATGGCAAAAATTCATCGATTTTGAATTTTTTTTTGTAATAAACAAGAATGAAACATCACAGTTAAAATTAAATAGATTTGAGTTGCTGGTTGTTTTAATAATTATGAAAATAAATTAAAAAGAGTGGAATTACTGTCCTGGATAATGGGAGAAATAAATTATGATTACAATACCGAGCGGATATATGTTGGACATACTACCCTGACAATCCAATGATTTCAATTGACCTAAATAAAATACTATTATATATTAAGTGGAAAATCTATGGACATTCTTTGGACAAATTCCAATATATCTTTTCCATGGGAAATATTTGGATTTTTTCCACGAAAATGTTCCTCATTTATTAAAGTCCGGACAAATTGTTACTAGGGTCACTACTACATTTCATTAATAGAAATATAATCTCAACAGAATATCCTCTATCATTTTTCTTCTTAGAATGCTGTAAAAATGAGCAAAATGACTGGGTTTAAGTGGGACAAATCAAACGTGTACACGGTTGGTTGCTGTTTTTTTTTTTATCCAATTTTGAATATCATCATATCGGTGTGGATCGCTCTATCGATCCGTAAATTGAATAACAGACATTTTTGTCAACTTTCAAACTATAGCCATACAAAATAATTTCTCATCAATTTCTGTGATTATTTGAAAAAGATATTGCAAAATTTTTCATCAATAAATCAGATTAAAACATGTAAATTTACCTAACAGCTGCTTATCCATTTGGAAAAATCCACTCAGCAGCATTCGGTGGTATAGCACCGATGTTTATTTATTAATCAATTCTCGTTATTTTGCATAGGAAATTTTTCGGTATTTATTTTAATACTGAAATTTTTCTGCTGCGGTTGACCGATCATTTGTTCGTTTATGGAATTCAAAGAAAAACGAATATCTTTAAAAATATGGTGTCGGAAGGGCTACTCAAAGATTAACAATGATTGGACACACACATCACTATGGGCAAATCACCCGCATATACAAATAATTTAATTATGAAAACATCTATCTTTCATTAATTGCAGTACAATTAGTAAATTGTTATATACTTCCATGCGGCGGAGTAATTTACCAATTTGGCTGTAGTGAAAGGTTTATTAAGATGACATAAAGTTCCAGTCGGAGCAATAATGACTTTAACAAAAAAAATCTGTATGGAAAAACGAATAAATAAATATTTTTGAAAATTGATCAAAAGGAACTAATTATGCGTGCATTCTGGACATATCGCTATCGTGTTACACGCAATTAAAAATGGATCCAAAATACAACAACGTTCAACGACAAAGCACTTGCAAAATAAGTATAGGTGAAGGTATACACAAAAAAATGCTGGGTCTAGTATGCATCCAATGATGGTGTTACTGTGTGTGTTTTGTGGGTATTGCAGTGATAATTCACTATGTGTTAATGTTTATCGTGGGTGACACAATAACAACGGAAAAGTACTGCGTTCGAATGACTCACTATAGACTATAAAGCAAGAAAGAAGAAATGTATGATCACTCACGTTGCACAAAAACTGAATCAATTGAAATGGAAAAATTCGCAGCATCTATCAGACTAATTCATCCGACTGCGTCATCGATTCCGATCTCTGGCAAAAACATCAGGTCACCGTAGGAAGACGTCGAACACCATCTGATATCAACTTCTTTGCGGCCAAATATTATAATATATTGTTGTAATTTTACGAATTTTCTTGTACCAAAAACACTGGGTCACATCCAGAAACTTATACAGCAACCCTTGACTATGTATAACCTATTTTTTAATTCAATCCAGAAAATGTGTGCGTGAATGTGTAAACAAATATTTCATATGCTCAAATAATTTTGATATTGTCAAAACTTCAAATGTTTCTTTTTATGTAAATATTTAAATATTACAATGAAAAACTTATTGATTTATTTTCTTCGGCAAAATGAAAAAACAACAGTCGTTCACTGATTATCAATAAAAATAACTTTATCAAATAATTCCAAACAAACACATCTATAAAAATGATAATCTGAGAATACTAAACAAAAGTTTTGTTTTATGTATAGGGTAGAGTGTCAGGGTAATATGTTTGGGTGTGGTTTTAGATTTTTGATTTTTAACTCAGAGGTTATATATTTGTTGTTCTCAAACGAAATAGTATTTTCAATTTGAAATAATGTCCCCTTAGACTACAATTGTATTATTGAATAAATTTACAACGTCAACGCATCATTTTGCAAAGTATTGGTGGGACAATTTTGGGAATGTTTTATTTTCAAAGTAATTCGTATGTGTTAATTATCAGCACAAATTATTATAAATTAACGCAGTTGAAGTAAATCAAGTTATATTCTTTTATGGATTTTCGTTTCATAACAGAAACGTTTCAGTTATCTGGAGAATCTATGCATGTTAATGGCAGAGCGCCGTCTATATCTTCATGAATTTTAACCGCAGCACGTATTTTTTAACAATGATTATTAATTTTCATAACATCATCTCAAATAAATTTCGATGCTCCGCTCTATACCATACGTCCTTACAACAGTAAGAATGTCTGCTTATGTCATTAAAAATATAAGAACAACAGCATTAAAGTTTTAACAATATCAAGATCTATAAATATTGTGATTCAATGAGATATATTAGAGAGACACAAACAAAATAATACCGCTGAGGAATATGAGAATTTAAAGCTGATCATCGCATAAACAAACACATACAATATATTTTTTTAATATGAAAAAATTCTTATTCCGATTAAAATAAACGTACAATTTTTATTAAACTTTTACGAATCTATTCTTTACTCCCAATTTAACTTTATGTTTTTACGATAACATTTGTTCCGTATTTATTATTGTATTATGAAATTGTATAAATATTACAACATACGTCATAGACCCAATTATCAACTGAAATAAGAGAAATAAATACGAAAATTGGTTAATTGTTTTAGCAAATAATATTATAGAAAATTACACAATAATTTGAACTCGATGGTACTTACCGCAGACAATTCTCTTCTATTAATTGTAAATAAACCTTTGGCCGTTATCAATAATGGTTGCTGTGAAATTTGTGATAAAAACAGTATTATATTATATTTAAATTCATAATCATCTAATTGCGGTTGAATTTGATGTAAAATGGATGATAATTTTATAACCTAAACAATAAAAGGCTATTATAGAATATTGCAATTTTTAAACTAAAATACTCAATGGGGTGGGTGTATAAGTATGATTCCGTCATTTATTTATTGTATTTATTTGCAGATAAAAAACATATATTTTCCATCGTTATATTCATCAACCTTTTTTTTCCTACTTTTATATGGTAACATGAATTCGACTCGGAAAATTGAGTGTGTCATATCGGAAAAATGAATTATTGGCTTGCACACAATTTCTATTCCGTATCAGGAAAAAAAATAAAAAAACTGCGTTTTGACGTCATCATCATTTTGGAACTTCTCACCATTCAGGTTAAGTTTTGCAAAGAACTAATTAAAATGATAATCATCTATCAGTGCAAGGTCAGTCAGAACTATATGGTAGATGTAACAACAATTCCCAACCAAGCTCCACAATAATTTTCGATTTACTAATTCTGATCACTGTTCTTGTTCAGTTTGTTGTTAGTTGTTAAATGTACACATCTGAATTGATCGTTTGGTTGTTGTTTGTGCTGGTTCATCTTGCTTACACCGCATATTTTCCGCAGTATCGGTGGATCCTTGGAATGAAATCCATAGAATAGCATATGAATGTGAATCGAACAATTGTTGGTACATCACGTAAAACTATAATTTACGTAATCAATTTATGGTAAATCTTTATAGCGACAACATTTCTAAATTTGCCTTGTATTGTCGAAGCTACTTTGACCTTAACTTATGGCAGTTTCTTCGAATTGCATAAATTTTATTAACCATATAATCCTTACTATAGTTTTTAGTATTTCTTCTTGTGTACCTTTGTGTGCGTGCGGCTATCTATTTGTGAAATGACGGAATCATACTTGTACTGTACGTACATTATATTGGGTGTTTGCATTAGTTTAGTTTAGTTTAATCCAAGTAATGTTATCATCGGTATAGTTTTATAATCGTTTCATATTTAGACGACTTCAATGACTAATTCCTTATCCTTATCCGAAATTAATGGTTGTAAAGGGATTAATTTATATGAATCTGGGAGTTAAAACAGTATTTTTGGGCACCATAATAAAATAGACAAGTATTTGTGTATATAAACACATTCCCTTTTATGCAGACATGAATATTTGTGTGGAACTGAACTAATGCAAATACCCAATTTAATATATTAATGTTTTTATAAGATAATTTTCGATTTTATCATAGTATTTAATTTATGATCACTTCATTATATACGTCAATATATAGATAATGTAAAAATCATACCTCTAATGAACAATACTCGCACGAATTAGCTAAAAGTATCATTGCTGTCAGGCTACAAATAACAAAAGATGCAGCTTCTATAAATTAATATAAAAAATATGAAATTTTTACATAACATTTTATTGTTTGTTAATTATTAGAATGTGAAAATAATAAATTACACCACAAAAATACGAGGTGTGCGGCTAGACAATCAAGAGACTACAATGCTGTAAAACATTTAATTTTAAATTTATCCATATTTAATTATCGATGTTTATCTGTTTTTGATGTGCGGAAGAGCGCACGGTGTATCAACTTCAACGTCTTTTCGGCTATCTTGTGGAAACCACTCAAAAATCGGTACAGTTGATATACCTTTCATTAATAAAACATAAGTTTGAGTAGTGTTTTTTCCAAATTTCATATCAACTTTCACGACAATTTGTTGCTCTATATCAAAACACATCAACAGATTTTATTCAAACGAAGGCCACGGCCACTATACAGACACGGCAAAATCGGAACAGAAGGCTTCACGCTACACGTGAATTCGTAATTCTTCTGTAGAAGCAGTAATCTCAATTATTTTGTAGCACACCTCCATATCATACTAATCCGAATCGATTCTATTTGCACGGCAACCTAAAATATTTATTAGATCCTATTTCCACATAAATTATATCGTTTGAGTACTCATGAATACATACACCAAGTGTTCTAGCCACAAAAGTATTTCTCCGCCATCTATTTGTAATGGTAAATTACTCTGTATTTGAGTATATAACAAACCCATGATCGTCCTACCATGTCCTATCTCAATGATTTTGAGAATTAGATTTTTTTAAAAACTATATATGATTTACCAAATATAATGTAAATATTTTAGCAAATCGATGGGATTCAGATTGTACCGCATTGTGGCACTTTCAAATTAGTACGTTCACAAAACTGAAATTATGTTAATAGAAAAACTGTTGAGTATTGTTCTATTAAATTCGAACAGTTCGTATTAGAGTTTTTATTGTGGCAGTATTTATACGTACAATAATCTATTTATTTCTTTCTACTGCACCCTCATTTATCAACAAATTCTTATCTCTTATCTATAACATCATCATCAAATTATAGTCATTATATTTATAGATAGAATAGAAAAAACCATTAAAATCAGATTATCAATGGTAAAATAATGATAATTATTATAGTGATACTAAACAAAGTATTGGCACTACATGAAAGCAAAATGAATTAATTTTTTTAAAAATACTAATCCTTCCCTAGTAACACTGTCCGTAGTTTGTCCGCAAAATTTTCGCATTATATGTGGTAGTCCGTAGTTTCAATCCAAGGAAATATCTATGGATTTCTTACGGATGTCCGCTGGAATTTTATATGATGAGTGTAACCCTGTCCATGGATTTTTATAAACAATTTTCTTGGCTTATCCGTATATTTTCGATGATAATTTCTACGGATTCTCCTTGGAAGTATTTCTTGTTGCTATTATTATTCCACAGAATATCCATAGAATCTATATTCATAAATTTTGTGAGCAGATGTACGCATTTTGACAAAAATATATGTGGTTCGTCCATCTATTTTGGTAAGTAATATCCGAGATTTGTCTATGACCACGGAATTAAGATGCTGAACGATGGCAAAAATTCATCGATTGTGCATTTTTTTTTTGTAATAAACAAGAATAAAAAATGGATAATATCCATAAAAAGTCTTACAAAATTCCTAGGAAATATATAGATTTGAGTTGCTGGTTGTTTTAAAAATTAAAAAGAGCGAGACTTTTATCTTGATCACTGTCACTTAAAATACTATTATATATTAAATGGAAAATCTATGGCCATTCTTTGGACAAATTCCAATATATTTTTTGTTATATATCCAAAAAAATGTGAGCACTGACTCATTTCAATAGAAATAGAACGAAAAGTTGTTGGCATCTGCATAGGCTTCTGAAAATAACGTTTAGTCCCAGATAACAGCACATTGAAACTTTATATGATCATTAAACGATTGCATTAGTTATACTTACGCATTAAATTAAACCATGAATAATATTGCATAAACGTTAGGATAAACCAATAAACGTCATAGGCAATGTTAACAAAATGTTGTGCTAAAAATCCAAATAAAAACCAACCAAAATACATATTAATATTATAATTCAATTCGATGATTTTTAAGTGTATTGATTTTAAAATAATAAATTCCGTTTTTATATCAATTGATGGAATTGCCTGTTTTGTTGTATCATTGTCGGTGGCCGGAAACCTATCATTATCCAAATTAATTTTTATCATTTCCATTGAATTATTTACTTCGATTAGTAAATATTTTAAAAAATCTATAAAGAAAATAACGTGGACGACACCGATGTCTGATATAAATGTTAATATCATTATGTATTTAAACGTTACGCATTTTCGTTCGAATGTTCGTGGCAAATATGTTAAAAAACTAGTTAAATAAACAAAACATATTAATAACAATTTTAATTTAATATTTATGGTGAATTTTCGATAATTAATATTTTTAAATAATTTCGTACAAAATTCGGTGTCAACACTTTCCATTGAACTATGTAATTTATGCATAATTTCACTGTAATAAATTGATTGAAATATTAGTAAAATATTTGTGGCCAAACAAAATGTATTAAATATATTGCCAATATTTAAACGCGTTGCATTTATTTCCACCGCATACAATTTCTCGTTGTACAGATGGAAAGCGTGTACACAAATAATAATTGCTGAGAGCAAACAAATTGGAATTATTCGAAAAAATTTATTTATATTTTTAAATATTTTAAATTCATTTTTAAATGGATATGGTGACTGTCCAATTATATAAAATATATATAGGATCGATTTTATATGTTCAAATGGTATAATATTATACATTTTTTATGTGGTTTTTCGAAGCACCAATTACACACACACACACAATAAAGTGGGATCTGTTTTGATCCTGTATATTTAATGTTTTAATTGTTAAGTTACACACACTCACTTTGTATATATTTGTATAAAAAAAAGCTATATTGGAAAATTGAAAATTCACAAACAACAATTCAAACTAGAGATATCCGGAAACGAATTTATCGCTTATTTATAATAAATGTTTATAGATTAACAAATTTCAGTATTTATACAATCACTGGGAATTATTCAAATGAAATATTTATTATAAATTATTAATGATATTATAATATAGTTATTTATAACCATATGTTCAAATATGTTCACATAAGATTGATAGGTAATTTAACTTTTGGTTGGCATTTTATTCGAACTAAATACAATTCTTATCAGAAAATATTATTATATAAATTTATATTGCAATTAAAATATGTAAATATTTAGTAAAGTTGTAAGTTATTGATTGATTGAATAGATTTGTGGATTACGATACGATATACTTTGATACAAACAACAGGATGATTCTTATTATATCAATATTATGTCGCCTTTTAATTGGTGTTGTTCGGCTTTGAAACAAGCGCACGGTTTCAAATTTATTTTATATGTTTTATTTTAGTCTGATGTCTCTTCAAACATTGAGTATGAAACTAGAGTCGAGCAGTGGCAAAGCGGGAAAAAAACGGTTTTCATAGATTGCAATATCACTATATTTTTCTGGACGAGTTGAAAGTACCGATGACCGATTTTCCATTTGATGAAATAATGAGATGCTGCATAAATTACAAGTTTCATTTAGATGATCGTTCACTTTATACAGTACCACAAATTTCTTTAATTTTTTTCTGCGCCATCGATCGAGTACGTCGATCATATAGTTTTTGAATGCGTGTGAATCGATTTCGAAAATCGTTTCTATGAAAGATTGGAAATAAAAATATATTTTGCAATTCTGTATACAAAAATGGGAATCCCTTAAAACTATGGCCTGCATTTAAAAAATATGAGATAATTCATAAAAGTGGATTTTTCGGAAAACTCAATGCTACTTCTCAGCCTTCGAGCAGAGTGTGATTAAACCCAACACAACCTTTTTGTTATACTATCAAAATATCTATGACAAAAACGGACACACTTCTAGACGTTACATGCTTCCGATTGTGATAGCAAATTTTTGCCATCAACTGCACAAATATCATTATATATTTTTCTTAATGGTTATGGTAAAAAAAAACTATACAAATTATGAACAAAAAATAGTTGGAGATCATTATAATTAAGTAAATTTGTCTGAACAGTGAATGTTATTAATAATTATGGATTACACGCCATATATAGATTTAAGATAACACACTTTCACTATTAGCTTCCATCATGGGTACATAAAATTGAATGGAAACATTTTTGTTCTACTATATATAAATTATGATCCAACGAATCCCATTCATATGTATAGAAATTTGTTTATTGTTCAATAGAATTAATTGAAGACCAAAAGGAACTAACAGAGTTTTACACTTCCAATATAGATTTCCATCAATCTTTCATGTATATTTGTCATTTTTTAAATTGTACACGATTTTCCATTGCAGATTGGAAAATAGAGTTTCTGGTTCGTATGGGAAAAAAAAATCGTGTTTCATCACCGCAGTTAGAAATAGTTTATAAGAAATTATCGTCACACTTCCGCAGCGTTTTTAATGATGTATTTGAAATGATCTGCAATTCTTATGGGGCTATAGCAGGCAATTGATGTAGAATACAAACATTGAATTTACCAATTTTTCCGGTTAAATTCTCATGAATTGTTGTTTTTTGTATAAATATTTCCATTTCTGTGAGAATTTCTTTCTAATTTTCACAAAATTATGAATTTTTTGGATATTGTTTTAAAAGGTAATCATTATTCATGGTCGACTTAGAGCTACGGTATTTCTACCAAACTATCAATTAATGATTTGTACTTTGGATTATAAACGTCATGAAACAGTTGGTTATAAGATCGTGGTTCACAATACGTAAAACAATCAACGCACCAGCCAGACGAGAAAGTGTAGTATAATTAAATTAAAAACATTAATAAATAAGCTAGTAGTAAAATTGCATATACTTACGAATTAAATTGAACAATGAAGAGTAATCCATTAGTGTTAGCGTAAACCAATAAACATCATAGGCAATGGCAATAAAATGTAATGCTAAAAATGCATATAAAAACCAACCAAAATAAATATTTATGTTACCGGTAATTTCAACAATTTCTAAATGAATGGACTTCAAAATATCGAATTCATTTTTTATATCAATTGAAATGGGTTTTTTTGTATTTGTTGTTAACATTATTTCATTATTTAATTTAATATTTATCATTCGCATTGAATTGACCAATTCCATTAAAATACGTTTTAAAAAATCTACATAAAAAATGACTTGTATAACAGCAATGTCGGTTATAAAGATTAATGTCATTATATAAATAGTATTAAATGTTGCTGGTGCCGATTTGACTGCACGGTTTAACTCAAATGATTGTTTAATATATGTTAAAAAACTTATGGAATAAACAAAACATATTAATAACAATTTTAATTTAATATTTGTGGTGTATTTTCGATAACTAATGTTTTTAAATAGTTTTTGACTAAATGCGGTGTCAACACTGTCCATTGAACTATGTAATTTATGCATAATTTCACTGTAATAAAATGATTGAAATATTATCAAAATATTTGTGGCCAAACAAAATGTATTAAATATATAGCCAGCATTTATTCGTATCGAATTTAGCTCTTCCAGAAAAATTTGTTCGTTATACGCTTGTAAAATGTTTACACCGAACATAATTATTGTCAGCAAACACATTGGAATTATTTTCAGAAATTTATTAATATTTTTAAATATTTTAAATTCATTTTTAAATGGAAATGGTGATTGACCAATTATAAAAAATATATACAATATTGATTTTATTTGTTCAAAGTTTGTGGTATTATTCATTTTTTTATATGCAGTTTTTCGAAGTACTTTTATACGCGCAATGGAAAAAATTGTATATACGCAGCACGCACAATAAGTTTGCACTATTACAATATTTTAACTTAATTATATTCAAATGAATTTATCGCAACAAATACAAATATTATATGACATTAACTTACAAATGGTTCAACAAACAAATGATATCTAAAATAAAATTACGTACGTAGCCGTAGATTAAGAATATAATTATCAATAATTATTGCAATGAAAATTATATGTGTACAGGGTGTTTAGCATCCATTTGATGTACACATTATTGCTGTGTTCATACACACAGAGGATCTTCCATCCATCACAACAAGAGTAGAAATTATATTAATTTTTACACATTGGGAACTAAATTTATCAAGACACTAATTCAAAAACAATGTAATTTGTTAATGATTTTGGCATAACTATTCGGCAATGCTACTTTATGCATTCGTTTGGTTAAATATAAGAAATTCCACATCTAAAATACACATTTCTTTCCATTTCAAAATAATGGAATTTTTCCATAGAAAAGATTACCATTACCTATAATCAATTTTTAGAATGATGTCAAAATTCAGTTTTCATCATAAAATTGACATTTTCGCGGTATGACACACCCCACGGCACCTTTGAAAACATCCTATATTTAATTAAAAATATTGATAATATGATAATTAAGGGTATTTATATAATTTATAAATGATTGATTTTACTTACCATTAATATTATCAATATTTAAATGTAAAAGAACTGTCTACGAATAAATTGTGATTGAGTTGAGTATAGAAAAATATAAAATGCTAAAGATAACCAAAAAAAAAAATGATTCTTTGATACCAACCCAAACAATCGTCAAATTGGTTAAAGTAGTTCTTCACAACAATTCGTTGAGAAATGTGGAATTGGTCCCATTACCCGCATTTATTTATTTATTTATTTACGAAATTTTGGATATATTAATACATGTTCTGATAGGTTCCCGGAATTAACATACCGCATATTATCGCATCAATAAAGGAGAAAAACAATCCTTCAAACGTGCGTGTGTTGTCAAAATTTTATGTCGTTTGGTCTATTCCTATTCGGTGAGATACAGTCATTTAAATTAATTGACTTTTAACTTTTTTTAAAATTAAAATCTGAAATACGATATGATCAACTATATTTTCGATTGGTATAATAATTTCAAATGTTCAGGTCCTATATGAACACAATCGGTACTTATAACCGTTCAGTCATATACCAAATAAAAATGCCATGCTATTGATTTCAATGATCGAAATGTGAAGTTAAAAGAAGATTAATACGATATCAATTCAACCATTGTTGAAACACATTTAAACGTGCAATGCAAATGATGATTTTTGGGTTGATTTATAACTGTTAAAATGAAGTATAAGAAGAGTCTAAAGGAGGAGAACCTGCTGCCATACATACCAATCACCTGACAACTATTTACATTGTCTTTCACAAATGGTATAATTTTACCATAATAACGAAAGAATGTTATGCAGCGTTTGGATAAATGTTGCAATTAAGTACAAAACGAAAACAATATCATTAAATTCTATGTTAAAATTGAGTGGAATGGGTTGGTAATGTCACCGCCGCACATCCAACGTTTTCTGCGTATATAGATTTAGCATTAAGTGATTCTATTTTTTGTTTTCCAAACTAAAGCGACATGCGGCTCCGCAATGATGGCCATAGAAATTCAATAATTAACAAATTGAACGTATACGATATATCGGTTTTATGACATTGCGAATTAATTGATTGATGCTTTGTTGGATAAATCTCATCTTTTGGCATGAAATCGAAAATTTAAACGTGTACTAAAAAAATTATATCCAACATCACATTTATTTTCTCATAATAATAATAATATGTGAATAAATTTAATGTAAAATTCAAGTTAATAATGGATTGTATTCGCATGATTCATTCCTGGTGTATCTCGACTTCTTCGCATATCATATGACATTAGTCGCTGCTGAAGAACGAAGATTGTTAAACAAATATTTAATCTAATTATATAATTCTTTATTGTTTAATTTGCATAGCAATTTTATTTGGTTATATACTTACTTACTTACTTACTCCATGGCATTATAAACCAGGTGAGGTTTTAGCCTTCTCCAACACGCTTCTCCAATCTGACCCATCCGCAGTCAATGTCTTCCAATCCCGCGGATTTTTTAGGATCTTTATATCACAATTTACTGTATCTAGCCATCTCGCCTTAGGTCTGCCGGCTTTTACCTTCTGGATTACCATTCAACACTTTTTTCGGCACACTCTCCTCCTCCTATTGATTTTGATTGTTTTGTCAATATTTGGTTGACCGTACAACTTGTCTAATTCAAAATTGTATCTTCGCCTCCAACCATTCTGTTCTTTGACGGGATCAAATATGTCACGGAGTACCTTTCGTTCAAAAAAAAATTTGATTATATAGCGATCTTAAATTATACAACGCATTCGACAACATCCATATTTTGCTGCTAGATACTTTAACGGGTTAAACGATATTTAACATTCTCAATGTCATGTATAATGGAATTTGTTTAGCATAAAGTTAGTTAAGAATTATATTTTCCTCATTCAATATTATTGTTTTCTTCTATAAATATTCAAAAAATGTATATAAATTTTTTATCCCCAACATTTTTGTGCTGATGCTGCGAATGTTTACTTTACAATTTAGTAATAATAATAATAATAATAATATCCAGCACACACACACACACACACTCACAGTTGGTTACGAGGATTATACCTCGAACTCAATATACCCATTCTTGTTTATAATGTGTTAAACTATATTCTTATATTTTATGTGTGGTTATTTAACCATTCATTTAGTTTAGAATTTATAGATATATTAAATTGATATTATTCTTAAATTAAACAATTATTTTCAAAATTTCATTTTTAAATCGTTTGACTCTTCGAATAAGATAAAAAAAATATAAATATTGTATTTGTTTTGGTTTTCTCACGCACGCAGACATTTTTTTATTTACGTTGTAATATTATTATTTTTAAGTAATTTTCTGTATTTTCTGCCCATTCAGAAAGTTAATTGAAAATAAACAAATCGAATAAAAAAAAAACAAAAAATGTAACACCATTTGATAAGCAGAAAATTAAATAAATGTTATTTTTAAGTACACATGACTTTATTATTAGAAAAAAAGGTATACGTATAAAAAATATGGGTTTAGTGAATGTTAAAATTTAATGTTTACTTAAAAAATAATCTATTTTCTATATAAATTTAAATGCGTTATAATCGTATTTAAACTTATGTTATACATATATTTATTAAAATGATCGTTGATCGTTGATCGTATACACATATCAATGTTATCATATGTGGTATATAAAATGTGGGAGGTCTTCTTTCTCGATATTATTATTAAATATTAAAATTGTGTGGCACTTTGATTTTTATATTTTAATAAGAATTTTTTTTATTTTTCTTATATATTTAAATTTCCATTTAATAACATTTTTTAAATTGATATCAAATTTTTATTAAATTTTGTTGTGTTATAGTCGCCGGTCGAATGCGCGCCACACAAATCACATTTAATATATTTAATGTTGGATCCAATTTTAAGTTGAACATAATAACACTTTTTAATGTAGGGCATTGTTTTTTGCTATCGATACACGTCGAATAATAATTTATTTCGGTCGTATAGCACTGAACTCTATAAAATAACTGCTAAAATTGAACGCAAATGCTCAGACAGTTCGCGACTTTATATATAAATGTCTTAATTCTTAGATGCGTGCGACAATTGTATTTATAATTTACTTTAAATACTCGAGTAATTAAACAAAACACTTGAAAGACAACAAAAATAATTTATTTCAAAATGAAAATTTTCTCTATAAATCTAAAGCGTACAATTTTTGTGTTAAGTTAAAATAAAAATAAATAAATATTTAATTTATTTTGCGTAAAAAATGCGTAAAAATTAAATAATGTTATCCATTTTTCGTAGCTTCGATCATATCTTTAAATACTCTCCATAATTACGTGCGTCATGGTAAATATCGTATATTAGATGAGGAGATGGAGGCTAAAAAGCATAATTTACAAATACCATAGCGCCAATCCATAAACAAAAATATATTTCTTTTTGTAAATATAATGGGTATTAATTATACACAAAAATGTTAAATAATGTTTCATTTCTACGATGCGGATGATCCTCCAAAATATTAACGCTTCGCAAGGTTTTGTTTCAACGATACCAGCCCATTTGCATTTGACGCTATATTTGTATTGATTTATTAACTTTGCGATATTGTGCGTGATTATCTTCAGATATTAAATCATATGTGCGATGAATTGTTAAAAAAAATTTAACACACCAACTGATGGATCTATAGAATTATTAATGAAAATCCATCGGAGCAATTATGTAATTTTCGTAAAAAATCAATTGCAAGTATATAAGCGTTACGTTTAAAATCACTTGGAATTACATCTGATCTGTCAATGGCAGATGCGGATATAAATTTATTTCTATATATATGAAAAATATGTCAGACTTTATTTATACCCCAATTTTTTAATACTTATACACTCGGAAGTGTTCTATATATAGTTGAATAGTTCTTATACTGTCGACCGATGAATCATTTTGGTGAATATTTTTTTTTGTCTCATTCCCATATATGAAAATGTTGACCATCGATGAGCTACCGACCAACGTGACAACGTAACAAGTATTTCTATATATATTTCGTTTATTTATTCCTGTGAGACAGAGGCTAGAAAAAATGGAATGATCAACTCAGTGCGATTTTTTGGTCAACTGTCCCGAATTGTTGTGGAACAATTTTGAAAATGTTAATTAATGTTTCGTATATAAACTAATTTGTTCACTTAAAATTTAATTACTTGTTGTTTTTGGCATAACAAGTTCAATTTGCATTACAATGATTTCTTAAGCTGAGTTTCACCTATATAATCGCGGTGCTGATGGTTGGCCTGGTCATCCATTTTGTGTTGCGGTTATTTGTTCCTTATACATATTATTTGACCGGTGCCACCAAAACTATAATGTCACTTAATGCATTTTAATTTGACTTTCACTGAACTGAACAATGTCATAAAATTCTTAGAATTTGTTAAGATCGGTTTATAGTACGAGGGATGTTCAATATATTTTCCTGTATTCAAATTAAAAATAGCATTTTATTTGGAAAAACGTTTCTTTATTTCTGAACATAGACCGCTTCTAACTCAATACACACAAACGCCATTCATGTTTTTTTTAAATTCTGTCTGTAAAATACGATGTTTCAAAGTATGCTTCAGTTTTAGCTATAACCATTTCATTTTCTGACGTTAATCTTTTTCCAGCAAGCCATTTTTTTGTACTTGGAAACATGAAAAAATCACTAGGAGCTAAATCCGGAACTGTATGGTGGATATGGAACAATTGGTGTAGCGTAATTCATTCAATTTTGATGTTTTTAAACCTGATGTGTGTGTGTATGACGGTGCGTTATCATGATGAAACACCACTTGTTTCTTTGCTAATTGTGGTCGTTTTATTTTAATTTCGTCTACGAATCATGCCTAGAATGTACAATAATATTCACTATTTATTGGTATTTCCTTTTGTAAGATAATCAATGAATATTATACCATGTGCATCTCAAAAAACAGTGGCCAGCTGATTTTTCCGTTTTTGCCTTCTTTGGTGCACTTCGACCAGCCTCTTTATATCCGTTGTTTCGATTGATTTTCTGTTTCTAGTATATAGTGATGAATTCATGTCTCATCGACAGTTATGAATCGCTGCAAAAATTCTTTTCCATTACGCTGATATATAGCCAAAAACACCTCACAACGTGTCCAACGCATTATCTTTTGTGTGCGGTAACAAATGCGCTGCAAATCCATCGTGCACATACCTTTTTCATATTCAATTCCTCATGTAATATCCTACTAATATACTATCATTTAATATTTTGAACATCTCAGCATCATCTCTCGAACTGTTTTTCGACGATAATTTGTCACTGCCGCATGTACTTTTCTTACCATTTCAATGAATGTTGCTGTTTTTGGCCTTCCGCACATCTTTCTTCATCATTTACGGGTCGTACGACCACGTTTAAATTCAGCTATACCGGCAAAAACGAATGGTTTCGTATGATGGTGATGAACTCCTCAAAGTATTATCTATATCCTTTTTGATATATCTGACGCTGCGATAACCGTTTCAGAAAAAGGTAATGAATTGCACTACGAACTTGTAATTTATCTCCGCTTCTGTAAAATACAAAAATGAACTTATTAAATTGCTTGTAAATAATAATAAATTGATCGATTGGTTTCAAAATTTTGATCATTCCTTTTAAGGAAATGTTGTTTCCAATGGCAATCGTAAAAATTTAAACCCGCATGCATATAAATCATTCAGTACTTCAGCAAACTATTTATATATAGACGACATTTTTCCCAGAAAAATATTAAATAAATATTTGGACTAGAAAGTAATTTCGGTTATTCTTCGGACAGACGGTCTGTCGCAATAGCATATATCAATCAAATTTAAATAATAATGAGATTGTCATATTAATATATTATAAATGTCAAATATTAAAAAATCTATTCAAATTATTATTATAAAATAAATCGATCGTTTAAAATCACATTTGTGCGAATAATAAATCCTAAATAAATTGTTGTATATTTTCAATTACAAATTAATGGAGGATAATAAAATAAAAAAAAAACACCAAATCTCTTCTCACCCCATACACCACCTGCAAATATTTTAATTTTATATTTCGATTAGTATTATTCTTTAATATATTTATTAAATTTTAGTATATATTCTACAAGATTTTGATACATTTACGTGTGGTGGTGAAGAAAAATACAATTTAACAGATTAAAATATTTTATTTGCCTTTTCATATTCCGAAAGACTTTTTTCATTTATTTTTTTAATGTTTGTGTGTGTGTGTGGAAAATTTAAACCTGTTTTGGATTATCCTTGTTTGGTTGAATTCCATGTACGCGAGCATTAAATGGATTAATTCTATTCTATACGCACTTCTCGCTATACTCTGTATATTTATTTGGTATTACTTGCCTATAATACTAATAATAAAAGATTAAATTATTTAGTTACAACTATTTTACTAAAATCTAAACTAAATAGTTTGTAATCTTTTAATTTGATTTAAAAAATAATAATAATAATAATAATAATAAGAGAAAAAAATGGTGTGACTTTCTTGTATTTATTGCTTGTTTATGTGCTGCGTGTCTTATTTTATTTCTTTAAAAATATTGATATGTTTATATTTTACTTTTTTTTTTAATAAGATAAGTACCAGATAGAGAAACATAAAGAATACAACATACCATTACCATTTATCTCTAATTACAAATAGACTAATTTTAATTTTTTTATTTTGGGTTTTTTCATGTGGCACTTTACACTATTATTCTTGCTAACTAATTTTATTGCTCTGGAGTAGGTGGAGTTTGAATCTTATTTTATTTTATTCATTTTAGTTTCGTTCAATCAAAATAAAATACTCTATTTGTGTTTTTGTTTATAATTATATTATCTGTAAAATGGGTTTAATCTACTATTTTAAAAATGACAAAATGTTTATTAAATTTTGTTAGTAAATCCGCAGGTATGTAAGAGCATATGAAAGTACAAGTTTTAAATTAAAAATATAATCAAACGGTTATTTAAAAAGAATGTTTAAAATTAATTGGCATCGGCTATAGCTACACATTTGAAAAAGGATGAAAACTATTATAGGACACTCAATTTTCCTAGTTCATCAGATGTTTTGAAATGATCGAGAAAAACAAAAATGGTAAACGGAAGGAGCTGACCTGTTGTAACCCATGATTTTTACGTTTGCGGATTCTTAAAATATTATACAATACATTTTAAAATAAAATTTAATTAGTCCTTTTTCTAGTTTTTTCCATTTGCCTTTTATTCACTTCATGCATTTTCCCCATTTTTCGATCACTTTTAAATGTCTATAGATCGTTATTCAAACCACATTCAACCACTTTTTTCCATTTTGAATTGTGGATTTGTGAGTCATGTGCATTTGCAGCAATGCTTGTCTTCAAAATTTTTCATGTGGTCTTGCGTGTTTATCAATTTTCATCTCAACATTTTTTTAATTTTCATAAGATTGTAAGTACTGCTTTGCCTCCTGCAGCCATGTTTCAAGAATCATAACACATTTAGTAAACCGATATAGAGCAATATGTGGTGAATAAAATAAGATACCATATTTCAACGTTTCCAAGTATAGATTTGAGTGCCGGCTTGCAACATGCATGGCCGTGCGTTGCCATACTGATGAATTGCTTCTTTATCGCATTGCAATTTTTCGAATTGCGGTCGTTTTTTTCTTTAATGTACGGCACAAACGCATCAATTGTGTTTTAATAGCGGTCAATAGTTGAAACAGCCCATATAGAACACAACACCAAACTGCGGTTGATGTGCGTGATCAGGTAAACTCTACGTTTTTTTACATTTCCGGTAATTCTATAGTGTATTCATTTTGGCATAACCAGTCACGATACGATACAAAAATCCTTTCTTTTCTCACATTGAAGCAAATGTTCACACGCGCCGTTCAACAATGTCGTCTCGGTAACAATTCGTACATGGCACACAATTGCTTTGCTTTTGAAAATTTTATCGAGTGCATTTAAAACCATTTGGAAACTTTTGTGCGATCAACATTCAACAACGACATGAATCTTGGCGGAGTATATAGTGCGTCCAATTCCTTTTCGCCGAAATTTGTCGGTTTTTTTGGTAAACTGTATCGAAATCACCCACTTTTAAAACTTCTTCACAAATATTCAAATACTTTTTTATCGTTGGATTATGTTTTCACCTTGATCGTTTTTCAAATAACACTCGATGACTTTCAGCGACACTTTAAATTGAACGTGAAAATTAATTCGACATCTTCCGAGCTGAGAAAACATATTACATTACAATTCATGGCCAAAACATCAATTTTTTATCTATAATATCATCAATTTCTAAGTAGCCTATGTAGTCAAATTATTGATCAAATCCGGAAGAAGCAATGGAATTTGTATAAAGAATTATTGGAAAATCGTTGGAAAAAATATATATTGAATTCGTCAATTATATTGAAAAATAAACACACTTTTGAAAATTTAATCAAAGCTTTTCATTTGTAGGCTATAGAAACATATGTTGGGAACAGCCGCCCCCCTCCCCACTTGTACATATAAATCGAAATTATACAATTAATTGCTAATTTGTAACGTAAATCGTTTAAATGTTAAATGAGATGTTTGTTTACAATAGTATTTTGTGGTGGTGGCCCTCTATAAATAAATTCAATTTAAAAATAGACAAAATAAAAATAATAATAATAGCCTAAAAATTAATTTTAACCAATATTTATTTAAATTATGGTGAAATATTATACGGAGAAAAATAAAAAAAAGCTTTAAAAATGTCAAATTTAAACCCTAAATTTTAAATATAAACCAGATTTTTAAAATACGTGTAAATATTACATAAATATCTGTATTTAAAATTTTGTGGTGCTCTATATTATTTTCATTTTTATACCCATAAAATAAATATTTGTTTTACACAAACAGTGTGTAAATTAATTTGTATGACTGTGTGGGCACGGTGTGATAAGATTGCAGTATAATCACCCGGCTGGCAGTCAACGGTTTTACACATTTGTTTTTAAAACTAACTCTCAAACGATACGACCGTGTTCATATTTTGAATTACTAATCTAATTTAAGATGGAACAAAAAAACGCTGGTAATTTTATTATATTATTAATATAATCACGTACTGTGATTTCGTGGTGGCAAACAATTGCTGTGCGTCACTGCAGCCTGTATGGTTAAACATCAATAAAAAGATAACAACGAATCAAAAACCATTCGGACTGAAAACAATTTGTGTTTGTTCCATGACAAATGCATCCTAAAAACGCGTTGATACTCTGTTGTGTATATATTTTTTTTTCCGGGAAAATTGAAGGGTGTGCATAAGATTCCTAAAATAGGTAAAAAATAATTCACAATATATTTTTAGACGACTTAAATAATAATGTAAATAAAATATAAATTGTTCATGTTGTGTTATTATTTTTATTAATATATATTATTATTGTTATTATTATTATGGTATAGACAAAGAAAATTGTTTAGGGTGCGAGAAACGCATAAAATTCAAGCAACTAAATAACATTAGAGTGAATAATTATAGGGGAAACTTTTTAATATAAATATATATTTTTTCTGGGTCTTTTTTGCTGGTGGTGTGGTATGTGTGTTAAATAACAAAATGACAAATTAAAAATGTTATTGGGTTAAACATGTTAATTTTATATAGATTTTAATATATCCTCCCGAAAAACAGACAACAATAACAACTACAGAAAAAATAGAGAACATTTATATATTTATTATTTGGGTAATGTTTTTCTGGCGGGTAGGTGGGTAGGGTTGTCACTAAAATTTTAATTATTTTATTTGTAACCAAAAAATATACAATTCAATTATCATTTTTTGTTGTTGTTGTTGTTGTATTTGCAAATTTATGGATCGATAAGTTGTGTTGATGACAGATAATAATTTGATGATTGGCTGCGACGACACTGTATCCAACATAATTTTCTGATGGCTCTTGAAGTTTACTGGCCATAATAAAACGCATATAATACATGTTCCGCGGTTTCTTATAATAATTATAAATAGGATTTGAAAGAGTGGCGCATTTGTCCACGCGTCGTCCATCCTAAATTTGAACACACTTAATTATCTAACTGCAGGCAGCCTCCTCTGTTACATTATTATTATTATTATTATTATTATGTACATTTTAATATTTGCGAAGATCATATCATTTGCAATCGGTATTTGGTTTACGATTACACATTTCATTTATTTGTATATTTTTTAGACATGTCGCAGCAAATGCCATTTCGTGTGATTCCAATTGTAAATATTGTTATTGGAAACTTGAATAAGTTCTGAAATTAGTATAAAGAACATGTCCACATTGTCCATCGCTATTTATAGCGATCAGTTTCTCATATTTTTATAGTTGCATACGAATACTATGTCGAAAGATCTACTTATGTCTTTTGTGGATCTTCACCAATAGAACCATTTTATTTTTTTTTTTTGCATCTTCATAAGAATGGAAGTGTTGCTCAACCAGTTGTTATTAATTACTATATTGTGTCTGTTCATAATATCTGGTTTTTATCGTTTGCAATTTTGTTATTGGTCGCATATTGACGTTATCACCGTTCTTTGCATGATGCATTTTAAATGTTCCATTGCGATAGTTGCATTTTTATTCCATCATGTTTAGTACCTGATTTTTGCTACAACATCGACATAGAATCGCGGAGTACATTAAAGACTGTTTATATTGTATTTATTGACTCACTTTAGAAATTTAGTGTAGTAGATTTGTGTGCGTCGAAGAAGGAAGGTATAACCGATTTTGTTTTTTTATCCGTTTTTGTATTTTAATGAAGCAGTTTTCTGTATTGATTTTTATAATTTTACTTGTGGTATCATGGTTATAGCTAATATAGATATAGAAAAGTCCCTGCGCGTACTACGGTTTGGTTATGTTTTTTCCAATTGAATTTGTCACAATATAACTGACTGTTGCTACTGCTACCCCTAAATCGTCTATCATTGAGACATTATATTACCTATAGAAAATTTCATGAATTTAATGTTTGTAATATTAAATTTTTCGCATTAGTATCATCTGCATTTAATTTAATCACTCAGTAGCACAATCGTATTGCTATATTAATCGTATAAAATATAGCGGATTCAATTCTCGATATTTTACATGCGGGAAATTATTCGGTATTTTCAAACTGACTCTTTTCAGCATGCGGTTTTTGGAATAAAAAATAAAAAAATAAAAACGAATATTTTTGAAAATATGGTGTTTAGACGCTACACAAAGATTAAGAATGTCCTTCACACTATCACTATTTTGGGGACTAATCAATCGCATATAAAAATAATAGAATTATATGAAAATATCTATGTTTCGTTAATTGCAGTACAAATGGGTGAATTGTTATATACTCCAATGCGGCGGAGTAATTTATACGAACTTGGCTGTAATGAATGTTTATAGTATAGATGCCATAGGCTTCACTTGCGAGTAATATGACTTGTTATCATCTGTGTTTTTGCAAAATAATTGCATCGCTTGAGTTGTAATTTCGTCAAGTTATCAAGTGATCGTGCGAGTTGATCTGGATTTTTATGACTTGAATATTATTAAACGCAGATTATTTGTTTCTATATTCAGAAGTAATTCGTTTGCTTTTTTTTTTCAAACTACCTAAACACGCAGCTGGTACGTGAAATAGATTTGCAATTTTGGGGGGTTGTTTCATTTTATTTTTACGTGTATTCGAAATTGGTATTATAAATGCGTATATGCGACTTAGTTTTTCTGTATGGAGATGATTTCCTATATATATAGGCATACTCATTATACGCCAAAAAGCCATCATAGTAATATTAAGATCACGTTGATGTTAAGACGTTATACGATCCCATTGGCAAATTACTCGATGTATATATTTATTGATCATTAATTCAATTGTGCCGGTACATTGTTATAATATTTGAATTTGTGTTCGCAAACACCAAATGTACATACAATTGTTAGTTGACTATAATGTGGAATAAAATTTTCTCCTATTCACATCTCTGATGTCATCGAATCAGGCTACACACCTTACATTCATTCGATCATACATTATTATCTGCACACATGTTTTTGATACAAGATATAACAAAATTTCATAAAATTAAAATAACAAACCCTACGTTGTGCGCGGTACACACTCATTATAAACTAAATACAACGTATCATGTGATATATTAAATTATGTGTGCGTTAATGAGAGAGAGACTGTGCGTATATTATCTATTTATATAGTCTATAATATACACACAATAATTTAAAAATATATTAATAAAATAACAAAATAAAATCTTTTATGTACTTAAGTGAGTTAAATTTATGACTTAGGGATGGAAAAAAAAATTTACTAGGAAAAACCCATAAATATATCTAATAATATGGTATCGTACGTAGTGCACGTTGTTCTGGAATATAAATTCGAAATAGGTATAAATGCGATGTTATGTATTTAAGTAAATTTTATATGCGCATAGATAATTTTTCTAAAATAAATACAGAATTGTATATACATTTTCTATTTTATTATAGATTTATTCTAAATACACTCTATAATACAAATATAAAATGTATCGCATATGCATCTCGAAATTTAAAATATAATATTTTAAATAAATTTTTAAATCAAACCATCTGTTTTTTTTTTAATTCATCCATAAATACTATTCCACCGATGCGTTCTGCGTATTTAACTTAACCACAGCATAGATATACCAATCTGTAATGTAAATTTTATATATTATAGACTATATTTTAAAGATGAAAAGTTAAGCTGCTGCTGCTGCTGCTGTTCTACACAAATAAATAAATAATCAACTAACCAATCAGCCGAATAAAAATATATATTACTAGATTTTATATCAAAAATGTATATATAAATTTTTTATTAATAATTCATACAAATATTATTGTTTGTTGTTGTTATGTTCCGCCTATTATAATGCTTGTTTTTTTTTTTTTTATGGTCTATTAACTTATCTTACGCCGTACACATTTTAATGTAACCCATCGCATATTTTAAAATTTACTTGTAAAATTAAAACCGCATCAGGTAAATTTTATTTTAGTCAAATCATAATTGTTGTTTGTGTGGCAAAAGAAAATAGGATTCTTGTATTATATTTTAATATATTTTATGAAATACATATATTAATAGAAATGAAACAGAAGGGTTGTCAAGTAGAGTAGAGGTCAAACTATACTATATAGACACTATATATGGCAGAAAAAGGTCGGACACTAATTTTTGTGACATGCTGTATAAGGAACGAACCGCAGGAATGAGCGTAATATCTTCCAACGAGATTTAAAACTTATATATTATTACTAATTGGTTAAGTTTTCCAATGTTAAGAAAATCGTGAAGAAAAAGAAATATTCAGATATACAATGGGTTCAGCCAAAAGGAGCGGCGTTAGTATCTCCTATATCCACCATAACTTAGTACTTTTATTATTATAAATTCTAAATTTCCTAATTTAATAAAAAACCAGATAAATGTCGTACTATATAGAAATCCCATATTGGGAATATTCAGATAGAATATAGAGCAGCCAGAAGAAGTGACAGGGTAATATAAATAATACCTTTCGGTAAACTTTAGAAAACTTCTTCAGTTATTCTAATATTATTTTTATTTTATTTTTAAATGGTGCACCTGTCCACGGAACAAGTGAGTTTGCTCATCTCTCAGAACTTAGCTGGCTGCGTAGACCACAGACGCTTAAATCCAAAATTTCATAACTCTTTCGACAAATTGTTTGCGGTACAAGAAAATGATTTGCTAGTGAGCTAACACTAGCTAATCATCCATCATATCGCTGTGTGTGTGTGTGTGTGGGTGTGAAGACATAATCACTGTAAATATGCGTCGATATTTTCAAAGATGCTTTTTGATTTCATAAACGAATTAATGGTGATGTATTGGAGCAATTTTCAGTATCGACTGTGTACTGAAAAATGTTTTGTCAGTATACTGGCCTATTAGAACTAGTCACAACCTCCATAAATTGAATGCCATATTGCGCGCCATTGAATCATTTATCCGATCCCATATAAAATATACGAACGACGTTGAAAAATTCGCAGATGCGTATAAATGAAAACACATTTGCGTTAATAAACTCTTCCACCCTAACACCATAATACATCGTGGTGGTCCAACGATGTTCAAATTTCAAAATCTCCTCTTTATATGTGCGAGGTATCTGCAAAATACTTGTTTACAGTTGCCATATAACTATATAAAGCATTTATAGAAAAACAGACTTCACAACACCGCACTCCAAAACAATTTGTGGATAATTTATATTCTTTTAAATATCGCAATTTTGCAATTCATGAGCGCGATTGCGGCGACGATAATCAAATGTGCTGGTATGTTTTTTTAATGAATAAGTTCAAAAATACTAATCAAGCAACGCTCCCCAGCAGGCGTTTTTTGTCGCCCATATACTTTCGCCAAAATTTTATAGATATTATATCACTTAATTAATTTCCAATTGCAAATAAATCGATAATAAATATGGTTGTGTAGAATAATTCTATTGGGGAATATAAGGATTCTATGAAAACACGCAGATATTCTAAATACTTTTATTAATTAATTATTGATGATTATATGAATTGATGGGAGTAACATGACATCGTAGCACCACTTTCAAGATCAATTCTATGTGCAACGGCAATCAACAAACAACGGAAATTCCTATACGCTGGACAATTTTTTGTTTATTGCTTTAGATTCCAGATTCTTCCGAATTTATTTATTCCTCCTTATCAGTTTTAAAAAAAAATTTAATTTTATAATAAATGCAATTTTTTTATTATTTCAATATAATTTGAATTGCTCAACTCTTAATTTTATTATTCATTTTTTTTTTAATTTATAGGTGTTAAACCGTCACTAAATTCAAAAGAAGATACTTAATTTATTCAATAATAATTAATCACCACCAAAAGGTATAGCAGATAAATAATGCTTCACACACACGGAATACAACGATTTGCTTTGTTCGAAAGCATAACAAGCTTTTTTGCAGAGTAAATATATAACAACACCCTGTCAACGGTTAATGTGTGTTTGATTTAAAAGTTGTTGTATAATAAAAAGGATCACTTCAATAAGGAACAGCGAAGTTCCAATACTGCTCGTGGAATCTATATATCGCATGGCATCAAGATTGGAAAAGTTTTTTGTTCAGATACTCACAATGGAAAATATTGTAAGTTCAGTTCTTTTTATTTTTACTAATTAAATTATTGGTGAACGTTTTTGCTTTGTTGGTAAATAGAGCTCTTTGACCCATTAAACAGGAAACCATTCATCGAATTGTTTTTTTTTTGCTTTTTCGAAGGAGCATTGTCATTGTCAGGTGAAAAATGTTTCGTGTCTGCTGGTCCATTCCGATGGCATGCCAATTGTCACCATGTTTAAGTAGTTCATAATACACATACCTGGTGTATCCTTTATCTAAAATCCTTCCAAATACATACTTCTTTCCACACGCGGATATTACATACTGATTGTGACGCTAATGATTGATCCGGCTTAGAATTGTAAAATTACATCGATATTCATTGCCATTAACAACTTGGCTCAAAAAAGGATTTTCTTATTACATGCATCTACGAGAATCTAACTACATTATTTTTTTTAATTTTATTATTAAATATTCTTATGATTTTATCCAAAAATATATTAAATTTATGCACATTAAATGCAATAATAAATATTCATTCACTCACCTCACACTATATAATTTGATCCTTTTGTATTTAATTATGCGGTAGTAGTAGTAGTAGTAGTAGTAGTAGGTAGTAGTCGATTTAATGGATTTAATGCAACCAACAAACACATGTGAGTTAACACAAATTTTAATTTTCTACAATAAAAAATTAAAAGTAGTCATTATATTTGAATAGAAAACCACACAACAAAATAAAACGCACATAATAAACTCAATAAAATAAAAAAATAAATGCTTATCATTATTTTTTAACAACAAACTTCAATAATAAAAAAAACAAAAAGGGAACGTGCCACTTAAAATTGCCAGGTAACACACACTCACACAGGTAACCTTTATATTATTTATGCCTTGTATTATTATATTCATTTAGATATCCGTATAATATAATACTATAGTTGAATATATTATGATATAGATAGTAACTATAAATATCAGTCTATAATATTATTCTATCCTCTATCCATCCTCTATCTATTCTGTATCTATAGAATTTCACACGTTAGTCATATGTTATATCTTATACATACAGTTTTTCGAGAATATTTTTGAAAAGATGAAAACAGAAGCTCCCATTGAAATGTTATAAAAAACAATTCATAATATTATGTATGTAAATATAAATACAACAACAAAATAACTATTAAACTATACAAATGTTTGATAGATGTTATATTATAAAAAATAAATTAACATTCTTATAGATTTTTATTATTGTTGTATGAAAATAACGATGTGCCAGATGCATTTATAAAAATTCACAGTATAAGTTCCCGCATATGTGTGCTGAGTAGCGAACGCGGAATCGTTTCACACACGCAACCATTATCGGATTGATACATAGTAAAATTTCACATAACGAAAGGAGAAATATAAATGCAAAAATTGTATTTATACTTGATAAACAGTTGGTTAACGAATTTACCACCATCATCACCATCATCTAATTAACACATTGTTGACCGGCAATTTTACACACACAGAAACTACAGTTTAGTTCCACAATTTTCTCTATTATAAAGCGCAAATGATCAAAAGACGATGCGCAAAAGCTTTTGCAATATATTCTATATATCCCCAAAAGGGTTTCATAAATTGAAATTGTAAATAATTCAAGTACGCTGACGAGTTAACACACGTCACCGCACCACCCACAGTGAAACAATGTATTAACAATTCTAATTTTAAACTAATAAAACCGTTTGTTCTAACCCTGGTAACACTGTCTGTAGTTTGTCCGCAAAATTTCCGCATTTTATGTAGTACTCCGTAGTTTCAATCCGAGGAAATATCTATGGATTTCTTACGGATGTCCACTGGAATTTTATATGATGAGTGCAACCCTGTCCATGGGTTTTTATAAAAAATTTCTTTAGATTATCCGTATATTTCCGATGATTATTTGCACGGATTATCCTTAGAAATATTTCTCGTTGGTATTCACAGAATATCCATAGCATTTATCTTCATATTTTTTGTGAGCAGATGTACGCATTTTGACAAAAAATATCTTTGGATCGTCCATGTATTTTGGCAAATAATACTCGTGAATTGTCCGTATTAGCAGATCAAAATTTTCTTATGATGATGATGCCAAATCGAGGTTTGATTCAGTTTTTTACCGAACTACCAGAAGTTCTATGAGCACCGCGGAATTAAGATGCTGAACGATGGCAAAAATTCATCGATTGTGTATTTTTTTTTTGTAATAAAGCGGATAAAATCCATGAAAATTCTTACAAAATTCCTAGGAAATATGTAGATTTTCGATGCTGGTTGTTTTAAAAATTATGAATGTAAATTACGAAGAGTGAGGATTTTATCTTGATAAGTGAAATATACAAAATTAAAACCACTGTCTTGGATAATTGATGAAATAAATTATGAATACAATACGGAGCGGATATATGTTGAACATATTACCCAAAGACGATCCAAAGATTTCATTTGGCCTAAATAAAATACTATTATATATTAAGTGGAAAATCTATGGACATTCTTTGGACAAATTCCAATATATCTTTTCCATGGAAAATATGTGAATTTTCCTTATTTTTCAAAATACTGATAAATTGTTACTAGGGAATATTTGTATTTTCAATTCTATTTGATTGTGAATGCCTTCAAACATATTTTCTATACGACACTTTTAATTCTAATTTAAGTCTGATTCAATTTTGGTTGTACATATAACCGAAGTAATATTTTTTATGGTCAAAATTTTAGCTTATGACACATGGGTCAAAAATTTCCGGATCTAACCACCACATAAATATCTGTATGATATTTCAATAGTGCCGCAATCTTCAAAAGATATATATGTCAACATTTCATAACAATCCGAACATTAGTTTAAAAGTCATATACAGTGGATTAAATGACACTTTATTATTTTCAGAAAAATGGATGCTAACCAGTTTATCACCTGTTGAGTCTTGATTCTGGAGCGCGAAATGGTGGATCCATGTATCATCCAAACGAACGCAAAAAGTCAAACCTATTCGGCTTAAACAATGCCCAAACAGCGTTCTGCTAAATCGCATCAATTCGTTGTTATTTTGTTGTTGGGGTCATTTGGCGACGTGCCGAACGTTCAGCACTTTTAAAATCAGCAAAACAATGTTTGATGTTTGTTATTGTTGGAACATAGTCACGCGCGTAACACTTTTTGCTTGAACGGTATTTTTCGTCCCATTAAAAAGCATTGATAAATCCGAAACACACGAAACTGCATTGAATCTATCCAAATCTTTCCGTGTACCGTGTTTTACGTACATGTTTTCTTTGCTCATCTTGCTTGCATTCATGGCATACCATATCATTTTAGCTTTAAATTTGTTTAATTTTAATTCTTTTGATTTTAATTATAGATTCATTTTTAACAGTAACATGGAACGGATTATACCACCAATATTATTCCAATATTATTAGATTGACAAGAGCGGTGCAATTACCATCTAAAATCGTACGAACTACAACTTGTAGCAGAACAATTAATTTACGGGAACTGCATTGTTCTATACATGCCGTGAGCATTCACTGTAAATAGATGTATAATAAAAAAACAACGGATGGCAATTAATTTACAATACAAATTGATATCTAAAGGAATGTAAATCCTTAAAAAAAGAAGGTATTATAAAAAATAATATATTATATTTTTACATGCCCGTAATATATTATTAATGTTATGAATTTTTATTTGAAAACAGATGTATTGGATGTTTATCTATTGATTTTAATTATTGATAACATTAACCGTCTGTGGAAAACGCAAGTTTGCCCTCACCATACATACAACAATTTCTATGTTAATTAATATTGGTAATTTAAAAAATTTTTACACTTAAATCTATCTGGCAATCTAGTGATTATTTTATTTAATTTTAAATTTTATTTGCAGTCGTGTGTAGGGGGGTACTACAATCAAATCCGCACAGCAAAAATACAATTACACATTTTAAATGATATTTATGGAACAGGCTTTGTTTCCATCAACATTAATAAAGTACATTGTAATGCTATCGTCTCAGGTAAACCTCTAAGTTTGCCTCTGAAAAGCCAAAGTTCTAAGGAATAAGTGTTTACACTGCATTTGTCACCTTTGTCCATCGATCAAAGAGCAATTGTGAAACATCTCCATGTTGGACAAAGCTTTTTTTTTCGCGTATACGATCTACCTTCGAAGAGACAAATTCATTGTACTATTGTCTGGTTTACCATCTGGGGTATAAATTCCAGTTATTATATATAGCCCAACTGATAACTGATGTATGACGTTAAAACACCATGACAACGTGTATGTAAGAGTATAATTATTATAAATATTAGAAGGATGTCATTCTAATATAGTGGCTAGTGACTTCTTAGTCTTCTTATGTGGTCGAGTAGACTTATAGTGTAGAGGTATGATTGAAAATATTACAATCAAGTTTTTTAAGTTTATTTTTCATTTGCATAAACAAAAACAATAAATTTTATTAAAAAGATTTTTGTCAATTTTTGTATGTTTTGTGTACTCGCGCGTATATAGTTTTATGTGTATGACGACGTAAAGAATTCTTAGTAAAACCAATAAAAGAAACGATAATTTGTTTTATATGAGAAACTTATTGCTTCAAAAACCTTTAAGTCGTCTTAAGACATAAAATATATATATATTGATGATATGGATGCGGAGTTTGTTCATTGCGCATAATTGTGCATATATAAATAGATGGATACAATATTGATATAATAAATAAAATTCAATATAATAATATATTCATTGACATTCCCAATATTATTATATATTTTTTTAATATCTATAAGACAACGACGACCACGATGGCAAAGACGTCAACAATCATTGACAATATAAATATATATGTGTATACGTACAGGTAAACCTCCTACAATGCGTCGTTCATCTGAAAATACGGTCGGCTAGGTATGGAAACAGTTCTCAATTTTGAATTACTACTACTACTACTACTACTACTACTACTCTACTACTCCATGGCATTATAACCCAGGTGCGGTTTTAGCCTTCTACAACACGCTTCTCCAACCTGAAGCTATCCGCAGTCATTCAATCCCGCGGATTTTAAGGATCTTTATATCACAGTTTACTGCATCTAGCCATCTCGCCTTAGGCATTCCGGCTCTCCTTCTACATTCTGGATTACCATTCAACAGTTTTTTCAGTACACGGTACCTTTCGTTCAAAAATCCGTAGTATTTGATCCTGGTTCTGTGTTATGCGCCAAGCCTCCGACTTATACGTTAATATTGGACTTATTAATGTTGTATATAGCTTGTACTTAAGATTTCGATGTAATGTTTTCTATTAGAATAGCTTTTTAAGTATACAAAACTATTGCCTATTTCAAAGTAGTAATCTCCAATATAAACATAGTTTAATTTCGAATTCCTGATGTATTCATTACCACCATATATTTTGTTTTGTCTGCATTCACTTTGAGACCTAGACCCGATACCTCCTTGTGTAACGATTCGAAGCAACGATCCTTGACAGTTATATTCCGACCCATTATATATCAGCATACGCTAATAATTTACCTGATTTTGTAAAAATCGTGCCTTATTTATCAATATTTACGTCCCTCACTGCCTTTTCCAGCGTAATGTTAACTATAGTAGTGTTGATAATGGGTCACCTTGTCGTAGACCCCGTCAACCGTCTCAAAGTGATCAGATAATTTACTTCGGATTCGTACTTGTGACTTCACAATTTTCGATGTCATGGCCACCAAATCTATCAGCTTTTTTGGAATACCAAACTCTTTCATAATTTTCCACCATAACTGAAGATCATTCCGAAGAATAAAGCAAAAATTACCCACACTAAACGGTATTCAAAAAAGGTTTAGATATAACTTTGCTTATCTGCCAATCAGGAATCGTGTATATTCAGATTTGCACAGCAAAAGCAAACAATCCTTAATAACAGATTTTTTAAAACCTAAACTGATCAAAAGTGCTATAATGAATATGACATTGGAAACACGACAAATTAAATCATCATAAGTATATAGTGACGAGGATGAATAAACTTATGTTTGTCCTTTAATTTTATTTGAATTTCTAAATCTTATGACCTTTTCTAGGAACTCGTATACCGCCGCATTGTAGGCATTTAATTGGTTTACCTGTGGAATAAAATATAAGATAAACTAACTTTTAAAAAATATATAAGAATTATTATATCGCTACGCTGATGCAAATGAAACACACAATTAAATTCATGTACATATTCGTCTGAGATGGTCTATGTTTCAAAGTACTCTGCTCTGCTCTGTGTTGTTGTATGTGTGCCGCGCGCGTTAGTTGCAGAAATAATATAAAAATAAAATAAAATAATTGAAAATAATAATATAAAAAAAGATCTTTATAATATTTACGTGGGATTTTTACAACCCAAGAAATTTAATAAACTGATTTTTTGCTTATGGTTCGGTTTTTTTTTTTTTTGTCGATTTCGTTTGGTGTTGTTATTTTTCATAATAATTTATTTGGAAAAATAAACATGCATTTCATTCATATATTAATACTGGAGATTCTATGTTTTATACGGATATACATTACATTATAGACTTGAAAAATATCAAGCGCCGTTGAGTAGGATGATCAAAGTTTACATATATCTTCTATACCTATATATTGTACTATGCCACAAATATAAGTTAAGTACGTACGTACGTATATGAGTACCACCGGTAGAGGCCTGCAATGAAATGTTGTCAATATTTATATAATTTATGCATATAGTCATAAAAACATATTGACGAAACCTGAGAAATAGCATTCCATTTTCAATATCACCACTATATTTGGACTATTGATTATAGTATTTGGTGAAATTAGGCTAAATTATTTAATATCGACGGCCATGTAGTTTTAACGGATTTCTATTTCTGTATACAAAATTACGAATTATAATTAATTGCCAATCGTTCATTAAAAAGATTATTAAAATCAATTCATCGGGCGGCGTTCAAAGGATATGACCGTGTATTTCTAATCGATGGTATAGAAATGTCTGATATATTGAATAAAGTTGACCACAAATGGGATTCAAAATGTATCATTATTTTTTCGTAGAAAATTTCTATGACATCAAGAAAAGGATTATATCTTTGCGAATGAGTGAATCGATTATAAAAATCTCACTGCTCTCGAAAAAGATTTGAGATTGCGATTATATAAATTTTAATTTTGTATACAAAACAAGAAATCCGTTAAACGTATGACCACCACCCCTTAAATAAAAAAAATGATTAAATATTAATATAAAATTTGGATCCAGTGTGTTGCAGGACGCGGTGTAGCATAGACCAATTGAAAACAACAAAAATCAGATGTATCATTTCATTTCGATAGGAACAGAGAATATATCACAATGTGCAGAGATCAAACCAATCATACACATTTTCAGTTATAGAATCGATAACAAGTGACGTAAATAATGTCATCTTAACATCATTTCAAGCGTTTAACGATATCTAAAACTAAATTTGCACTAAAATTCACAATATAAAAAGTCAATGTGACATGCGAAGAAGGTAAATTAATGATGATGGTCATCACTTTCAATATTAACCATTACAGTTTTGTATAGTATAACTTCAAGTAAGTCAGAAATTTAAATTTAACAATAGGTTGACGATCTTATATCTATACCAAACATTAATTATACAGTCAAATTTTTTGTAAATTACTTCACATTAACCAAATTGCGGTCTGCAATTTTCAAAATAGTTTCCATTATTTTCATAATTTTAATATGAGATTTTAAAAATCTCGCTGCTCTATATGAAAGATTTGAGATTGATTATATAATTTTTAATTCGTTTGCATAATGTAATCTACTTGCACCCGCTGGTTATACGAAAAATTTAAGTGCGATATTGCAATCAGAATAAAATTATTTTCGCTTCACCACTGCGACCGTAATCTTTAACGTGAACCGGTAAACCTAAGGGGAACATATAAGTCTAAACCAAAAAAAGCGATGTATCTTCATATTATATATTATATTATTACATGTATATATGCGTATAGGTTGTGTGAAAAGTTTTCGAACTGACACACATTGTTATATGGCTTTAGAAACGGTGTGAAAACATTTGTATTGGAAAAACGTTAGCAATAAATGTATGTTGAAGTGTGAAATGTTAACCAGGAAAATTTGTTGAAAGATGTCAATACACAAAATTATCTGTTATTTTGTGTTAGGCCGAGAATTTGTCAGAGACACCGCGCGCGGATATAAATAATATATTAGGTAGATAAATGTGTATTATTAAAAATTACTATAGAGGTGCATATGTAATAAGATAAAGAATCCATCAAACATTTTGATTCGAAATTTGATTTACATTTTTTCGAACTTTTGACTCAAATTATATGGTCAGAAAAATACTTCCTTTTAAATCATCATAGGCCGAAGAAACGCAGTCACTAAAATTTATAACAACAATTCGAATCGTATATTAATTAAGCAAAAGAGTGTCGCACACAAATTACCGCACAATAATTAAATTAAAAGTGAATGTAGAATGATGATAGTTTTATAACCACTGTGCTCTCTCCCTGTGAGTTAATCCTCGAAGCGTCTGGTTTTTTTACGAAATTAAACCAGAGATGTTTCTTATATAAAATCCGTTCATTGTGGCAGGATGCATTGCGTATGTATAATAGATTATAGCGCACTGGAACACGACTAAAACGAGAACACACGGATATAAGAATTATTTCTGGATTCGTAATTCCATTTTATATTTATTTGGAAACTACTAAAGGCACTGTCTACTCTTATTGTAGATATATATTTTTCTCGTCAGACACATTCACCTAATTTGTTCTTGTTTGTAGGGATAATGTGTTGGATTGTATAGTCACTTTGGTGAGGTTTTTAAATTCATATATATTATGTACTTGTACATCATTCTATATAGAAGTAGTATGCCTTATAATTTCATGTAGGACTGTAGGTATATAGGTAGAAAGAATATATATATGATGCGAACTAAAAATTCTGACTCATCTGCCGAGGAATGCTTTACAAATTAAATAATAGTTAATATACGTGTACATTGAAGGTGTGAATTTTAATTGTATACATTTATTTATGTATGTTGTTATTATTATGCAATTATACATCATATACCAATGTATATATATAGTTTATTTATATGTTACATAATATTTTAGAGGTTGGTTACTATCACATATGCGTATAATCAGTTCATACCTAAAAAAAATTCTAGCTAGAGATATAAAATTAGTTTTATTATATGGATAATGTAATATCAGTAATTTGTATGTCGTTTACATAATATAATTTTCAACTCGCATATAAATATTTATAGACATGTAAAAATGTATGTTTTTCTTTGTAAAAATTCTCCAGTTAAAATACCAATAGAACACAACTGAGAATAATGATATCGATTTTTAAATATTATCATATTTTAAATACAATTTTATCCACTGGCTATAGTTTGCAAACAGTGTGTCGTTTAAATAACCACTCAATGTTAGGTTAAAAAATATATACATCGCATGATTTATATTCAAAATAGTATCCATTCCACTCAATACGCAGTGTTCGACACGATCAACTAATGCATACACGGTTGCTTGGATATCTGGAACTGGAACATCATCACGTTTTAGGATATTTTATTTTACAAATTATATATTTTAAAACATATCAATTATTTTATTTTAATTAAAAATTTAATTTTTCTTATTTTACAGATCGGCATTCGCTTAAAATTGCATGAATAACATCAAGTCCACGTGACATTGAACCACAGAAAAGCATTAAGATTACTAATTGGATGGATGGTGACGATGATGTGGTTGATAAAATCATCATCAAATAATAAAAGGTTTCAGCACATCCAAAATGATTATAAAACAATAATAATATCGGCATGCAGCACATCATTAAATCGACATCGATATGTTTTCATAAATGCCATGGTTACCAATTGATTGTGATATCGAAATATGCTGATAATGAAATAGATTGAATAATCTTTTTGCGTTGCCGTTGCTGAAAGTATTGAACGGTCGCAAAAGATTAGTGTTGTGAAAGATGAATTACAATTACCACACCAAAAACATTGGATCAATTAATTAATAAATTACCGAAAAATTTGCTAAAATTACACAGGACAAAATGTTATACGACGGATGGTAATGGTATAGTTTAATACATTATGAATCAAGATTACCTTAGTACAAATACAGTACAGTGATCGTTAAGTAATCTAAGTAGCCATGTACATATAGCATTAGAATTATAATATATGATCTGCAGTTACCAATAATGCAATACAATAATTTGGATGTACACATCGTTCAAATCAAATTGTAAATGAACCAAAACATGTGGTGAATGTGGTTTAGCATAACTGAAGCACTTGATTTATTGATGCAATACAATAATTTGGATGTACACATCGTTCAAATCAAGTTATTAATGAACCAAAACATATATTATTAATAATAAATTTAACTGTGGTGAACGTGGTATTGCAGCACTTGATTTATTGAAAATAAATATATATGAACGCATTAGAAACTGTTACTATAACAATTATGGATTATGCACAACCATTGGTAGCATCCAATAGGATGTCAATACCCATCGTTAATATTGAATCTTTACTAACTTATATCCAAAATTATGATAATATTTCTAAATATTTAAAATTGTAATACTGATAAAATTAACAAGTTTGTAAATATGCAACTGTTACATATGAATTACAGGCTGCTCAAGTTGAAAGGAGATAAAAATTGACAATAAACTGATTGATAAAATAAGTAATAAAATTTGATTATTATAATTTGTATATTTTTATTTTTAATTAACATTTAATAATATAACATTTTTTTAGATGACCTTTGTTGGCTGGAGACGTAGCTTAGATATTACTTTGACTTTATAATATTTTATCCGGATGATACCAATAGCATAGATGTTTCAAATTTATCGTTCAAATACAGATTTATAACTTTATTGAGAGTTTTAAAAAAATGCTGAAATTCATTAGATTCATTGGCATGATGGTAATTGTCGAAATGTGTGGTTGGACGTCGATGAGTGTGATCGATGTCATGTATGTTTAATTTATGGTACAATAACTTATTTAACTTATTTATGTAACATTTATAGTAATCTAAATTATCATGACATGAAATACTGCAATTTTATGTTGTATTAATGAAACTATGATAATTTATAGCATTGATTTAATTTATAGTTAAAATTATTCAGAACGGTTGAGTTTTTTATGTGCGCGTGTGGGTATGAATATGTTATGAATTTATTAGTAAATGGTGCATTGTCATCAAAATATATCGGAGACTACACGTACCACATACATATTTTTAACAAACACCATCATTACAGTTTGGTTCATTTTTATTTGAGTACACAGTGAGTGGATAACATTTATGCTAATCAATCGTAAAATACGGAGTTCAATACTTGAAATGTACATGTGAAATTTTTCGATATTTATTTTAATACCGAAATTTGTCAGCTATCTATTACTATTTATTTGTTTATGAACTAAGAATACATATATCTTTAAAAACATGGGGTATTGGACGCTACTCAAAGATTGACAAAATATGCACGCGCCATTATAGAATAATTGCACTCTTATTAAAATTATGGACGTAACCATTTCTATATTCTATATTCATATAGAAATGAAATGAATACATCTGCTTTTTGTTGTTTTCACACTGCATCCAAATATTATATTAAATATTCTATTTAATGGTTTTCTTTTGTAAATATAACCATAAATCTTTGATCAGTATACAGACAAACATTCAATTTATTGTTATACATAACATAAAATCGTCTAAATACCTACTTAAATATTATTTACGTAAATTAATTTTATTCAATTTAGTTTTAAAAATTGGAACACACACAAATCGTATACAAAGCAAGAATAAAAAAATCATTATGGTATAATAATTGTCTATAAAAATACGAACACAAATCATTGCATTGACTCGAATAAGGACGTGACTTCTTCAATTAGTTTTTTCTCTTTTTTTAAAATTTACGTTTAATCACGTTTTGCATGAATGGTATAAAAAATTCATTTTATCAAAAACAGAAATAATAAGAATGCAGTTAATTTGAAATATGTAAGGCGTCAACGAAATAATAACAATGCAGTTAATTTGAAATATGTACGGCGTCAACGTTATGTGATAAAAATTCATTTTCAATGTGCGATCGCCATCGACATTGAAATTGAAATTCAGTAAACCCTTTGTGAATCTGTTTATCGGGCGGGATGCGCAGATTCCTGATACCATTTATCAAGCTATGTTTTTGTGATTGTGTGATAGTTTTTGTACTTTAAATGACTGTCAAAAGTGAATTACGTCCTATTAACCATTACATTTTGTTGATAGTTTCAATCATAAGTGTTTATGATTGCTGATTATTAAATATTGTAATAACAATTGGTTATTATTTTGGCAGCAATTATAAGGAATTTGCCAATAGCAAAATATTAAAAGCTGTGTCGTCATTATAATTTCAGTTCTGTCATACCATTCATTTGTTGATAATCTATTGTTTGTTAATTTTTTGTTAATACTGTTGTTGTTTTTGATAATGTTGTCGGTATTGCGTTGTACCAATTGTGCGGAGTGACTTTCCTTATATTTGCATCTCTATATAGGTTTATTTACGTTCTGTTGTTTGCGTTCAGCACTTGGGTTTTATGAACATTTGCTATTCTTAGCTATTCGTTAAATTTTAAAAGCTTTAAACATCGCTTTATCGTTCATTAACTGTATAATTATTCAATTTCCAAATTATATAAGTTGCAATACTCTATATAGCGAATTTACCAACTTTTGATAATCATCACGCTGTTCAATGCCAATTGAAACATTTACAATATATTTTATTTATCTTATATTTGTCTTCTTTCTTTTTAGCAATCCTATTTGGATCGTACACCTTAGAATGGTCAGATGTTGTATACATATTAATTGTATACTGTAATCCAATTTATACACCTATGTATTATTAATAAATACGTTTATATGCGATGTGTTCGTCATACAGTAAATAACACACATTGTGTCCATTCAAAGTATATATAGTTTTTTAGATTATAAATATCAATTCAGGATTATAAATGGTCGATATAATTTATTCACATACATCAAAATTACATATTATATATGATTTCAAAATAACGATTATTATTATAATATCGGTAGTACGTAGTAGTAGCAATGAAAAATATCTATACATTTTTTATTCACTTGATGGATATACGCCGCCAATACCTGAATACCTGAAATGCAAGCACCATAAATATTTTCTTATTATTATACATAGAATTTCAAAAATGCAAAAGAAATTACAATAAAAAACAGCTTTTATAATAATGTTTTACATTAAATAATGTACACTAACAAAATGTAATATATAAAATTAACAAAGAGAACACCTGCCATTTATTACAACAATAATAATTTATTTATTTCCATATTATATTCATTAAAATGTATAATAAATAATTTAGACATAGATTTTGCAGCATCATCATGTACAAGTTACCATCAATTTCAATAGTATATCAACATAACCTGTAAATTGGACATCGGACAGTTTTGAAATAACAATCAAATATTAATATCTAATTTAATTTATATTACCACGACCACCTCTCTAATTGATTTAATAAATCCTTAAATTGTAACTAATATTATTGGATAAGTAACAGTTCACAGGTATAGCTTTTATTATTATTAAATTATTATTAATTAATTATATTTAAATAGTTTGTGTAAATTAAATATATTTAAACTAAATTTTATTACAGTTGTTTAGTTTCAAATGGATACACCACCACCACCAACAACATTACATCTCATTTATCAAAAAAAATGATTTAAATTACATGATTGTAATTATTATAGAACAGCAATAACAAAAACAATAACAATTAATAACGATATGGATAATGTTAATATTATTTGGTACTTCACCAGTTGTATGGTTCACCAAAATTGAATATTTGCTTCATCAAATCCTGATTTAGTATATTAATTCAATACGAATTCAACAACCACAAATCAATTGTATCATTATTGACTTACCAAATACAAACATGAATGATGTTTTATCTTTTTCAATATATTGAATACACCGGCCGTCTGGTTATATCGCATGTTTATAAAAATATTGATAATCAGTTATTACAAACAATGTATGACTATATGATAATAGAAATATTAAATTTGAATTGAAGTATAGATTCTCTACTAGTATTCATCGATATTTATAATCAGCGCCAAACAAAGTTTTTATTTTATTGTGTCTTTGTGTCGGGAATCTGAATTTTATATAAATAAAATAGGAAATATTGTAAGTAATTAAGTCAAATATAAAAATATACAATTAATTTTCAACTTATTGATTCTCAAATTAAATTTTATTCAATTTTTTAAAATAGATGCATCAGAATCTATAGCACCTACCTCCGTGAAGAGAGTGAATTCATCGAACTGTCGTTCACGGTATACCACCTGAGGCACATATTTTTTTTGCTGTAAACATTGCCTATTTTGGTGCTGTTACTTAATGTATCGTTCGCCGTTGTCCTAGCTGGCAGAGCGATACTTTGCTTTTATCCTGTAAACCAACCGGATTATTGTGACTTGAAGCCCCCACATCTCACACGATAAAGGTAATTTCCTAGTTTTTATTATATTTTATATAAACTTTTATATGTCAAAATTTGTTTATTCGTTCCCGTATAGAAATGCGGTGTAAAAATACAAAAATTCGTCAAAATCAGAATCCAAGCAACAAAAACAACAAACATATTTGCTGCTATGAAGAAAATAATTGAAGTGTAATTTAAGATTTTAAGTTATAAGTTACTTATTTATATTTAAGTTATAGTTTAAGTTTAGCTATAGTAATTAAATTGGATGAATTAGGCTAATTATATTAATTAATTTCCGATTAATTATTAATTAGTTTAATTCAGTCAATTAAAAAGACACAATTTAAATTTAAGAAACTCTAAAATATCTATAGAGATAGATAGGTATTTTAGATAATGAATTTTAAAAGCAGATTAAAGTAGCAATTACACGTGGGGCATTTTTATTATGTCATCACTTTTATATTTTCCATCGCTGACAGATTTTTGTGTTGTGGCCTTGGGTTCGCGTCGTAATTTAATGACTGTAATAATTTTCGATCAGAGTCGATTATAGTTATCAGATTATTAAAATTAGGCATTACATGCGATTTTCCCATCATGGGACCCCCATGGTTCTAGTTGGCTGGGCATGTTGGCTACGCCTGGTTGTGCCTACCAATATTACATATTTAATGTTTACCACAATTGTAATTTCCATATATTCCAATCTATTAATTGTGAAGAATTTTAAACTAATTTTTTCACTTGTTGTGCGCAGTCATTGCGATCTATTCGCACCTTTTTACGTTTATCCCAAAGTCATGCTGAACGATATTACATGTTGAAATAACGAAGGCATTATTTTAAATGCTTATAAACATGTTCCGAATACGAATAAAATTCCGAATAACAACACAGTTTTATTTTCTAATTTTTTGAATAGAATTTTGACACAATTATAAATTGAATTTAAATTAACATATACAAAATTGTATGTCGTCGAAAACATCACATATGGCACACGCTTAGGTTGAAAAATATTATAATGTTTTCTTTGAATCAATAAAAACACACGCATCGTAACAATAACTCAAAATCAGTCGAATATTGTTTGATACACGGGTTGATTATTTGGTTGTTTATTCAATTACAATTTTTTTTTCGAACGCTGGTATTTGCTATGTACAACGAGTGGATGTGCGTGGATGTGTTTTTTTTGTCAGAGAAAATGTTATTCTATTGTTCCAATTTTCAAATATAATAAAACACAAGCACTCTGGATAGTTGAGGAAACAAAATTTATTCATTTATTTATATTTTATCAATAATTTTGTTGGTGTCTCTCTCTGTTGGTCGGACAAACCAATAAAATGATTGATATTTATAATAATTTCGTGATCGCGCATTTTTAATTTATTCGTGGAATAAGAATTCAATTTAGCTTTATTTCGGAATTTGTATATGAGTTTTTTTTTCAAATAACATTGTCAAAATGTTATTTTATTCTCATATTTTTTGATTTTGTAATTTTAAAATTCGGGAATCACTTTGTCATATTATTTTAATATGTTACGTACAGTGATTGACTCCTACCTGCAAAGTGATTACGTACGTGTTCGGGCTTACATGCAAAGGAATATTCGAGGTTTTCGATAAAACCGTTCTAAGCTGTTCTTACGATTTTTAAACAACATTATATCTGAAATAAGTAAAAGTAAGCTGAAATAGAATGATTTGATTGTATTATAATAACATTTAAAATTTAAATAGTAAAATAGAAATAAGATAATAGTAATAAGTAAAAATTAATTAAATTGTAAACAAACCTCAATGATAATGATAATCAAATATTAATATAGGCTTCGCTCGATATGGCTAAAATCATGGTAGAAAAATACGAGAAAATCTATACGATTATATTGTATAATATTGAAAAGTTCGCATGGAAATTCTGAAAGTTAAATTAAAAATAATTAGTTTAATGTAAAATCCATGCATAAAACGAAAAAACACTAAATAATTTAATAATATTTGTGTTGTTATGTGATTTGCAGGTTGGGGTGGTTCATGGTCGTGCAAATCACAAATTTACTACAGTAGGACTGCGATATGTTCCCACATTTTCCCAGAATAATCATTCAGAAATTTACATATGCTTGTGCAAAAATTCATATGAAAACTTTATTTGAATGAATACGTGTTTTGTGTTGCTTGTGTAGGAAATAGATTGGCTGGCAGATGTATGGCTATTTATTTCTTTGCAGGTTTGACATACCTCTCACAAAGCATCCAATGCTTTGTGATGCTTTGTATTGTGGTTGAAAACACATCGCATACTATAACGCAAGCATAAATATTTGGATGAATCACAAACACAAGCGTAAGTAACAACTGAAAAATGTAAATCATATCCATTTGACTGTATAGAGAAATTAATAATATAATTAACTCATAAAAACGGTGGGTCTGAGCGATACCAGATGTGACATTAACATTAATTACACTTTACATACATTAATCCACTTACGGACAAGTTTATTTAAATAATATGGCATTAATTGTTTACTAATCACGAAATATAGCCGGTTCAATTCCCGCTATTTTGCATAGGAAATTTTCCGGTATTTATTTTAATACTGAAATTTTTCTGCTGCGGTTGACCGATTATTTGTTCGTTTATAGAATAAAAAGAAAAACGAATATCTTTAAAAATATGGTGTTGGACGGGCTACTCAAACATTAACAATGTCTGCACGTACACATCACTATGGGCTAATCACCCATATAAATATAATTGAATAATTATGAAAACATCTTTATCTTTCGTTAATCACAATACAATCGATGAATTGTTATATACTCCCATGCAGCGGAGTAATTTACTTGGTTGTAATGAATGTTTAGTAGATGCCATAGGCTCCACTTGGAGTAATATATGAGCTATAATAATAGGAATAATAAATACATTGTAAATATTTGAATATTTTCAATGAGAAACAATCAATGAATGTTTTTAATCATTAATAAATTGAAATTTGTGGAATGCCAAAAAAGGATAATAATAAAACTCATGAAATATACAATTAAATTTATGTAAAAATGTATTATGGGCTATTATTATTATTTTATTTTAGTCAATCATTCATATCAAAATAATTGAATTAAGAAAGCAGCTATCTTTTGATAATTGTTGATCAAAGGATAAATTGCCATATACTCCCATGAGGAGTATATATACCATTATAAGTTCCACTGGAATTAACGTGAAGAAAAACCATGCTTGTTAAAATCAATAGGTTTTTGCAAGAACTAAACATAATGATTAAAAACATTCATATGGTTTTGTCATTGTTTAATTGATTATACTTCTACAACAATAATTTGTTGGAAGAGGGGAAATACTGTCACAATGCTATTGCTATATTAAAGAATATCCATATTTGAGCACGTCCCATGTCATCATATGTCAAAGTTGAAATAAAATTCAAAATGGTTGCTCGCATAGTTTCACGTTTGTCATAACTTTTTATTTATTAATTATTTTTTTTTTTTATGGATTTGGAATATTTGTTCAATTTGTTGTTTGGGTTTTGTTTCGGTTGTGCTAATTAAAATAAATAATAAATATTAATATTAAATGTATTGTAGATAAATAAGAAAATGTGTGATAAAATACAAATATTTATATATATCTGTTTAGATTGGATGCAATGGAATCTATATATGTTATAACCGCAGCAAAAAATAAAGATAATAGGCAGCCTTGCAGATATTCGTCTATAGCCTATTCATTGGCTTTAAATTTACAAATTACAAAAATGTAAACACAAATGAAAGACTACAAGCAATAGAATTCCAAGTGAAGGTGTTGTTAATGTTTATAAAATTGTAAGTATAACGTTAATAAATTTATGAAAAACAAGACGAAAACTATCCTATAGTTTGTTTCATCACCTAATTCTACAATATAAACATTTTTATTTTCAGCATTTGGTGCTTTGCATATTCATCAATTATTGGTGCCACCATTTGGCTTCAATATAATATATGGGATGATTGGTTGATGTCATAGTCATATCAAACCTTTACCAATATGAACTTTTTAAAGTGTTGTGTTACAAAATGTTCCTTTTTTTTGGTTCTTTTACGACACATTCAAAAGGTATTTATTATTATTATTTATTTAACATATTTTAAGTGAATATTAGGTTAGAAATATTATTAAAAATAAGAAAAAATTAAAAAAGAATTAAAATAAGATGAAAAAATGAAAAAACGAACACTAAATATTTTTACGGCGACCAAGCGCTATAATCACTGCACCACCGATCGTATTGCATTTTGAATTTTATTTTGCATAGACATTGATTAATTATTTGTTTATCAATTTTTTAAGTTGTTTTCTTTTTTCTATTGCCATTTTTGTTATTCTCTTTTTTTTCTTTTTTTTTCCCAAACGAAAAAAAAAAGAATAATTTTGTCAAGCAAATTTTTAATATTTATTATATTTTTGTAATATGGATTTTGAATATTTATTTATTTATTTATTTATTTATTTATTTATGCATTTATTTTTAATTATTTGTATTTGTTGTTTACTTCTTTTTTTTTTTTTTTTTGTGCGATTACGACTTAATTGTTTCGTTGAACAAATTCTCTTCTGGAAAATCTTCCATATCTTCTATATAAAAATATTAATTATCTTCTTACATATAAAAAATTTCAATTGAAAATTCTAGGAAAATATCGGTGTCTTCTTCTGATAAAAATAAATGCTTCTCATAATATAAATTAAGATAACTAGGAAAATTTCAGAAAATTCGGGAATGTTGCGTTTTGAATATAAAAAATGTAATAAAAATAAATGACTTGTATTTGTTGTTGTAATTGCGGTGTTAATTTTCAAAGTAATCATATATTAAATTTTAATCTTATTTTGTTAGATTCCAAGTTTTCTATTTACAAATAAACACACACACACACACACTTCTTCCATTGCATTCTATAATACGCGACGCACTCATCAATGTTGTTGTTGTTGTTTATATTTTAGTTACATTATTTCGAATGGAAAAGAAAAAGAAATGACTTGTATTTGTTGTTTTTTTTATGTAAATTTAATTACACATATTTTTTTTGCAAATACACACACGCACACACAAACACAAACAAATTTTTTATATAATTATTTTTCCTTCGACGAGAAATTTCGTCCCATGAAATTCCATAAATAATTCATACATATGAAAAACTTTAAAGGAAAATTCTGGGAAAACCCGTGAAAATCACGATGTTCACTAGTGGTAAAATGTGTTTCTAATATTGTAATTGAGATAATTGGAAATTTTCAGATAAATCGGACCATTAATTCGATTTAAAAAAAAAAGGCACCGCAAAAGTTATGTCCGAATTTGACCACTAATGGTACATCTGAATGTTCAAAACGTTAAAAAAACACTTTTTATATAAGTTTTGGTACATTTAAATGAATTTCAAACAAAATTTGGAAAAATCGTCTCATAACTTTTGTGGTGACGCAAAAACGGATCCAAATCATGAATTTTTCTGAGATTTTGAGTTTTAGAGCTAGCGCCTTTTCCTTTGGGAATCCAATAGAGGAGTACAAGGACCACATCTTTCCCCTGGGACCACTTCTGGGAAAATTAAATTGTCGGAGTTATTAAGGGGTGAAATTTCGGTTTTTTTCGGTAAGCCTTACTTTGAGCAATTATTGTGGGACCATCATAATACTTAGAGCCGTGTGTTATGGCTTAAACTACAGGTCATATAGTCTACTTTATGGGATAATTAGGATTTTGGAAAATTCCGTTGGGAAACCTGGAAAAATCCCATCGGAAAACATGCGAAAATCGATGTTTTTCGTTGTTCTAGGAAAATCCCCATTTTCCATCGGAAAATTCCAAAATAAATTTTATCGTAAAGATTAAACCTTCCTTTACCTTTCTGCATCAGTAGATTTTAGGATATTTGAGTTTTTCCTAGAGTTCCATCCATCGGAAGAAAGGTCTACATTTGCATTTCCACTCTTTGGGCAGCCATGGCCGGAAAACTGTAGTAGATGGGAAAAAATTTTCCTCCATAAATTGTAGGCCCAGGTGAGGACTCCAACTGGTATTAGTCTTACTAGGATCCATTGGGTATTCTGGGAGTTATGGGGTCCCAAATAGTCGGAAAATCGGTACCGTAGAATGGCCATAGCTCCGCTCCCGGAGGGGTCATGGGTCCCGAGCTAACCTATAAACTGCGCATGGACGCGCTCTACACTTTGTGAAAAAAATTAATTGGATCGGACGCTATGAGCTTTTTAGTGCCAAATGTTTAATTGACTTTTTTTTAGATCTGCAAAAAGCAAAAAAGAAATTCCTTTTTCTTTTTTTTCTGTTTACCTTTTTTTTTCTTATTTACTTTTTTTCTATTTATTTTTTTTCATATTTCTTTTCCACTCAGAAATTGTCAACACACCCGGCCGCGCCGCCTATCTGACATTTATTTTTTTTTTTTTTACGAAAACTTTTTTTTCGATTTCGGCGAGAAATCGAACCCGCGGTATTCATATCACAATATGAATATTCACTACACCTCTACCCCATACACCACCAAGCTTATTAAAGTGAATATGTCGGTTGCGATATATAAAGCACAAAAATTTTGAATTTATTTATTCGGACAGGGTACCACATAAAAGATGAGACACTTTTATTTTTTTTTTTTTCTACAGAGTGTCCGTAAGATATTTTTTTTTTTTTTGGTTATTGTTATTATGGTTTGGAATTTCGTATATGAAATATTTATTTATTATATATTATTTATGTTTTTATTTTGTACTTACCATTTTAATTATTTTTCTTTTCCTTTTCTCAAAGTTGATGTTATCAAAAACTATATTTTATTATAAGTTTTTTTTTTTTCTCTTTTCAGATTTCAATGGAAGTTAAAGGTTAGGGGATTGATGAAATTAACCAAATAATTGGACTGTGTATACATATTTTTTTTTTTAATTGAATTACTTATGCATTAGCAATTTTAATAGTTTATAAATTAAATTAAATTTTTATTACATTAAAATAAAGAATAATTAAAATACTAATATTATTTAAATAATTTGATTTTATATTAATCTTCAAAGGCTTCAAAACACTTCATCGTCGTTCATCATTTTTGTGGATGTGTGTGTGTATTACTATTTTCTTCAATCCATTGTGTAAAATATAATGTTTGTTTTTCTTAAAGCTAAACCTTTAAGATAAAAATAAAATGACTGTAATGTTTTTGGAGTTCCCATGTGTGATTCAATTGATGTAATATGATTGATATGATATGATGACGCTAGAAGTTTCGTCAAATTCATTTTTCTATTACTTATGTTTTTCACAGTTTTCAACTGGTTTTATATTGTAACAAAACAATATCCATAATCGCATTCCATAAATCCGTAATCTAAAATATAAATAATCATGTTAAATTCAATATTAAATTTAACATGGATTAAATTACAAATTTTCTAAGGCTTTACCTATGGTTTTAATTAAAATTTTTTTTTTTGCAGCTTAAATAATTAAATTAAATAATAATTATTAAAAAGGATACAAAAGTATTAATTACATTGAAATTGAATATAAACAATAAATATTTCTTCCTAAATTCTACATAAAATATAAGTTTTTAAGTGACAAGTTATGCTCTGCAGTTTTTCGAATGAAACCGCATTAGAATATTGTTTGTAATATTCTGACCGCAGTATGCTTTTATCCGCTCAATTATTCAATAATGAGAATTTATGATCGAGATAGCGTAATTTAATGATAATGAAGTATTTTAACACCAGATAAAATTGTAAATTATCAAATGCTTCTATCGCGTCGTTTGTGGTATTCTTACAATAAATAGCTGTCGTCAGAGAAGATATCGTCTTATATTTGTGGTACAAAAATTAATAACAATGAAACTTACTTAACAATGGTTAATAAATGAAAAAATAATCGGACGCTTTATAATCGTCACAAATAATTTAGATAATATTTATTGATTAATTTGACATTATGAAGAATATACGCGTTCATTTACACATGCATATTTCAGAATAACAGTCGGTTATCACAACAGCGTAGTAATTGGTATGTATTCAAGTAATCATTAACAATAATTATGGTATGGTATTGTAGAGAAGAGCTTATACTGAAACACCCCCGGTGACGTACATTCGGCAGACCTATTGATCCTTTGTGTTTGTATAATACAAGTATTTAAAGCATCAACCAAACATTACAAACACATAGGAACATTACTGACTATTCATCATCTGGTATTATGGTTTTATAGATGCCTTATATAATAGATTATTCTTAAGTCGGTGAATAGATCAAAGTGTTGTGTGTAAACATATATTTTATTACATTGAAAGCGAACCACACCTTATATCTATAGATATACGCTTTCTGTATTCATAAACGAACAATACTTTTTTCCCAATAAATACTAAAAAATCAAATTAACCATCTCCGGAGACTACAAATGTTTTTTTTTTAAAATGCATGTGTAAATGACCGCTTATGTTTAAGCTGAATTAGCAGGAATATCTTTCGAATTACTATTTGTGACTAAAACCAGTTATGAATATGCTACGTAGAATTCATTAAGAAATATTTACATTCAAATATAACTATTACTTTACAATATATATATAAATTGTATTTAGTTGCCTCTGAGTGCGAATTCCATAGAAAACAGACTCATCATATGTCGAGTCACAATTATGGAATTTGCACCCCGTTCAAATACTTTATATATATATTGTTGTATTTTTACCTACTTATATTAATATACTTATCTAATACAATACAAACTTATCGAATACAATAATTAAATTCATATTTATAATATTATATATAAAAGCTTTACTATTTAATAGTAATTTACTTAAATTACTATGACCATAAACATTTATTATGGATTTATGCCTATACCATATGTAATTTCTTAAATAATATCGTTCTTAAGCTGAAAATTATTGCTATCGATTTAGCAATTGCTACAACAACTAAAAATGGTTATGACTACATTCGGTAAATTCAGTATTCTGAATTATTTTTGTCAATAGCAAGTGGGACAATAATTTTCAGCATAAGACGTAATAACTAATTTATTAATTTATTTAATACAAATGTTAATTACTTATTATTGTAATATATTGAACTTAATTTTAATTAATATTATTATAACATTTCTTTATGTCTGTTCAAGGTCATCATTTCTATGTCTGAAAAGAAGAAAAAAATAATTAAAATGTAAAAATATTAATTAAAATTAGTTCAATTTTATTTCTGAATGTATTGCATGCAATATTTTAACCTGTTATTGTGGATGCGTCTGCTTTCAGTTGAACAAAATATAATCCTGACCTTATTATCGCAGAGATAGGAGTCGATGCGTTTGGGTATATAGTAGATTTCGACGATATTTCGTCAGTTAAGATACATAGTAGCACATACTTGATAATTTGCACACAAATTGATGAATTATTCCATGCGGAGTAGATGGTATACGCCTTGGAGTAACATTTTATATTTGGAAATAAGAAATAGTGACTGCGGGAGCTAAATTTGCACTGTATGGAACATGTGGAGCAATTACAAATCACAATTCTTCGAATTTTCGTTCAGTTAAAACTACAGCATATGATGATGTATTATCTTGTCGAAAAAAAAACCTATTTTCTTGGTAAATATGGACGATTTTTCTTGAATTCATAACCCAATCGATGCAATAATGCAGAATAATATTCACTATTAATTGTTTTTCCTTTTTGAAGGTAATCGTTGAATATTATACCACGTACATCCCAAAAAAACGTGGCCATAACCTTTCCTGCAGACGTAACAGTGGCTTCCTCGAAGCACTTCCACCAGCTTCAGTCCATTGTTTTGATTGTTGTTTGGTTTCTGGCACGTAGTGAAGAATCCATGTTTCATCAACAGTGATGAATCAATGTAACAAACCGCTAAAACCTCCTCACAACGTGTCCAAAGAATTATCGTTTGTGGCTAATTAAATAAAGCCATGTGGCTAACAGCTTTTTCATCATACAAAATATACCAAACAAATTTTGACAAATTCTTTTGTCATTTCATTGCATATTTTCTTGATGTTTTCCATAGTAGTGGTAGTGGCTGTGTTGGTCTACCTGAACGTTGTTCTTCTTTTGTGCTTTTACGATCCATTTTAAATTGTTTTGCCCATGATTTGACGGTCTGATTGTGCATTATCACCATGAACAAAATCCAACGTCTCGATGATTAATTTTGGTTTATAACAACATTTCCTATGTAAAGTGTTTAATCAATTTTTTGTTCCATTTTTAAAAAAACACAAAAGTTGTTTACTGTCATCACCTGTAACAAAGAAAATATTCAATTAATGTTTTTGAAATGTTGACAGAATGCTTATAAAGGATGATTCTAGTAAACAAAAATATACATTTGCCATTATAGTGAAGCATAATGAAAAGATTGTTTGTCACATCATTTTAAATACATCTCCAAAACTTTTCTGGTTCAGTATTAACCATAATTCAGTGTAAATTCTTAGATTTCATTCGTTGAAGTGGCAAAAATCAAAAGCTATTAGAAAATACAACACATTTTCATATCAATAATTAATTAGTATAAAATTAATTGTTGATACAATTCAGAGATAACTGTGATACGTGTATACGTGTATGTTTAAGTGTGTGTATATATAAATAAATATACGCACATCGGTTTACATTACATTCTTATTATTATAAGAATATCTCAATGCAAGAAGGCTGTTCAAATAGTTCGAGGAGTGACATCTACAATCGTATAAGAATTATATATTCTACTAAATTTATGAGTTTTTCATATATCCATTTCATATTTAAAGTTTCAATTCTATATTATCTGTCATTTGTATAAAAAACAAACTGAGTAAAGTAATTATTTAAATATTTTTAATAATGATTAAGGAGTAGTCTATTCTTTCAAAAACAATAGTTTTGTAAATGTGCATTTGAATTTAAATGACAGCATTGATCCACATTGTGGACACCCTCCCAAAAAGTGTTACAAAACAAGAAACGATAGAAAAAAAACCTCTTATATTTTATTGGACGACTGGCGGTTAAAAAAGTGCATGAGATTGCTAATGCTATACCGATATCTTAACTGGATCGGTGCATGAAATTTTAACTATGTGTATGAAATAACTATATCGGCAAGATGAGGATTTCGCAAACGATCTAACAACGTAATTCGACTAATGAAACTGTATGAGCAATGTTTTTGGATCGCTTTAAAAAAAAGCAAACCGATTTCGTTCGTTTGATTTATAACTGTGAACGACAATAGAATTCACCGCGTGTGATCTAGAAGAATCTATGGAGCAGTCTATAGAATGGATATACTCTGGTGGGTGTGCATCAAAGAATGTAAATACAGTTTCACGGGATGTAAAAGGTATTTTATAAATTGTTTTTTCTTGAAAAAGGTAAAACCATAACCAAAGAATATTATTCTAAACGTTTGACGAACAACTGGATGTGAAAATGAGTGAGAAACGACTCGATATGGAAAATCATTTTGCTTCAACACAATTTTGCAATACAAAGTGTTTGAATATCCAGTCTATATCGAATTTGGTATCAGCCGTGACTTCCATAATGTTAACAAATTTCTTGCATGCATAAGGCGTTTTCCATCAAATGAGAAATTAAAAACCGGTGTATGCAAATATTTTACAGACACCTTATGGAAAATCATTATTAAAATGGGTATTTTAAACTTTAACATCTCTGGATCGAGTGCGTATAATAGTGTATTATTATAGAACGGTTTATTGAAAAACATAATAATGGTTTTATTTCCGTTCCGCAAAATTGTTGAACAGCACACGTATAATATATAACAAAAATGCAAGGTATTTATGTAATATTTTTTTATATTATCATATAAAAATATCGTAAATGTGAATGTGTGTGTGTGTGCAATTTTGCAAATCTCTCTACGTCTCTACCTACTAATATCTACATCTATGAATATATTATATACTTGTAAATATGTTGTTATCATCAATGTATATGTGTGTTTACTCGGCACAAAATACAAACTATATTTATAATAAACTATTATGTATATATGAAATTAAAAATAATTATAGAATAATTCAATAGAAATTAATGGGAAATTCTTTGAATTATAATTGAATTTCATAGCCAGGTAATATAATAAAGAATGCACACAATAATGAAATTAACTATTTACCTTCAACTCTATATTATATTATAAATAATAGTGTATGTAATATTGTAATGTAATAATATACACATTTATATATAGACATAGTTGAACCATTTGAATGCATATTTAAGAAACCTGTTATCGTGATGTATGTGTTCATACAGTGTTATATTTTATTTTATTGTTAATTTCATAAATATATAAATATGCGAATAAATTCTTTTTTAAACTAACAATACAATAACTATTGAGGCAATGGTCTAAAAAGTTTCTGCCAATAGCAATAACTAAATAATTAAAATTTAAACTGTTTATTTCTAATGGTAGCATGGCAACAAGGCTGCGCTGCTCACTTAATTACGTTCACCACAAATTAGATTATTTTCTAAGTTGACGCTGTTCACACCGAGTACGTGATATAATTTTCTATAAGAAGAAAAATGAATGAATTAAAATTTTTAATTTAAAATCAAAATGTCAACAAAAGAGATTGTTTATCTATAACGAAAAATTTGTGATTAACTATTTTTAAATTATTACAATCTTATAGGTAAACTCGATTACAAACTATTATATCTGAAATTTGGTGAGAGATATTGTAACAGCGTTTTTGTCTGCGTCAACAGTGCAGTGAACGAAATAAGTGCAGCGGTATTGACCACATATCATTTTTAAATTATTCGTACAAGTTTTGTGGATACAAAAAGTAGTTCGATACTTGATCATTTGACCACATGCGAATTTACTGTAAACAATTTAATCAACCGAATTTCCATACGTACTAACAAATCGATCAATTTCTGACAGTTGTACGATTACTGCAGTGATACAAACAAATGTGGTCAATACAACAAGGTAAGGCTCAGAAAACGGTGACCAATTCAGGATTAACAACCAAAAAAGTTGGCGTTGTGTGTTTTGGACTTGGTTCTACTGTCAACAATTTTAATCAAATTAAAGCGAGCAATTAAAATAAAACGAGCGGAATTGATCAACTGCGACAGAAATGGAGTTGTGCATTCTATCGTGATAACGCCAGATACCACATATTTTTTTTAATGAGCCTGCATAAATTAAAAGAGCTTAACTGCGGCAAATTTTATTAGATCCACTTTACTTTCCACACTTTGCAATTACAGAAGATTGCATCATGTGTACAGATCTCTACAAAACTTGCTCTTAACTCTGTATTCATATAAGATGCTTATGATGCTTATGCTGTTCATTGAAAGTAATAGAAAATACGTACGAGAGAATTTCACTGTAAAAACCGGTGAAAACTTTTTAGACCATCCAATGTTTCGTATACACAATCTTACCTATACATAATATATAAATGTTAAATATTAGAAATTTGATATTTTATATTTCATATATTCTGTACGAAAATTAACCGTAATGACTTCTAAATACATCTTGGATCTTGACCTTAAACGAATTGTCAATGTTTCATGATATTTATTTTCGTGTAAGCCAAAAGACACCACAAAGCAATAAGTGACGGTAGAGTTTTTGTGTGAAATCGATCGAAAACTGCATAAAGAACAAAGTGAATAAATAATCGTTTTGAAATGCAATCGAAACTCTTGAAATACTTGTCGGTTCAAAACAGAAACTGTTTATTGAGTATAATCGACGATTCAATTTTGTATTTTAGGTGAAGTTGAAAAATAAATTAATACGCAAAAATAACGAAAATGCATTTTTCTTGATCCATTTCAGTTATTTTTCGTACAGACAGACGGTGTATAATATTATATTATATATCTATCAATAAAAAGTAATTCATTTGCATACAAACAACACATACATTTAAATATGCTAAAATATGTAAATTATTCACATAAAATTATGTGATTTATAATAAAACTTTAATAATAATATTAACTTTAAGTTTACATTATTCATTCGTATCGTATTTATGTAATTAAATTAACTTTACACTATCGTGACTATATATAAATAAGCCAATGATTTGGCAGACAAAACATAATGATACTATGGCCGGATCAAATTCAAATTGTTTAGCACCTTGGGAAAAAAAAAAGATGTGGATATACTTGATGGGTGATAATGAAATTAGTATCAAAGAATTTCCGGCAAAGGGTGTTGTCCAATTCTTTCAGATAAGGCAACATCTATTAGAAATAACGACATGGGGGCGAGAAAATACACCTTAATTTTAACATTTGGAAAAATTTTACATTATCTATTATTATCTAGTAGGCGGGGCATAATATAACTAATTCGATCACAGGACGGAATTGAATTATGAAGGAACTTGTTGGGATTTATAATGCCAACCTAAAAACATATACAGGACCTGTGTAACTGCTAAGATTTTCAATTCTGAGGGAACTTATTAGCAGGCAACTGTATAATCTTAATCTAAAAATCTAAACTTACATATTAATTTTCATCCAAACAGGATATAGTAGATCGTTCAGTTATAAAAATTGGACTGCATATTTTCGCTAACGATAAATATTAATTTTGAAGGAACTTTTTAGATAATTCCATTTTAAACTCTCATTTCCAAATTAATTAACAGTTAAATTATGCAATATATGACTGACATATAGAACAGGTCTGATTATCAATTCTGAAGGAACTTGTTAGAAACTACTAAAGTCTCCTATTCAAATGTTTCATATAAATTTGTCAAGAGATCATTAGGTGCAGCATATTTAACAACCAGAGCTGCTCCACGCATAAATTACGAAGAAATTTGATAGTAAATGATTGTATAATCAAATCCATTCCAAACCTATTGATATACAAATTATTGATTAAAAAATGTTAAAATATTGTAATATATAATTTAAACAAACCTCATTTTCGATTGATTAAAAATCCTTTGGAAAATTACTCTGAATTAAGGAATTTCTGTTTCTGGATCGAGTCGTAATAGTAGTTTTCATCTTAATTTTCATTTTATATTTAATTAATCTTCTGCATAGTATGCCATAATTATAATGAGTTTGATCGGCTAGAAATATAATAAAAATATTAATCTATTTTGCAAATATTCAATATTTTAAATTAATAATTCTCTTATCACATCTCGTCTCGCATATTATATAAATAACACATTACGACGTTTAATCGATTTTAATTAAATACCGCATGCCATAGTCACTAAACTAAATGCGTTATTTCAGATATACCTCTATTATCATTTTCTATTATACGAGTATTAGAGTGGTTTTTTTTTCGTAATTTGGATTTGCATTCTTCAATTTTTTTTCAATGTTTTAAAACAAGACCGAAGGCAACAAATTTGTGATTTCAGTTAAGGGGAAAGTACACTTCCTGGCCGCAAAGTTGAAAATGTTCATGTTTTTAAGTATAGGTTTTCTCATCTTACTTGTAAACTATCAAAATTATAAGGTTAACACATATACAATAGACTTTCTTAATATAGACTCGACCATCCGAGTCTAGATGTAACCTATATCCACTATAAGTTCTTACTACTTTTAGTTGTAACATATTTGTTTGTCATTTTGAGATTTACAAATTGACATTCTCGCAGAGACCAATCACATCCGTATCTTTGATCCTTCTTAACCCACCGATATAAAAATGTACTTTTCATGTATTTTCAAAAAATTATTATATTAACGTTAAAATATTGTCGAACGGTGAGAACGACACGCAATGGAAGTCCATTTAAAACCTTCATGAAAAAAAAAACCACAGTAATTTTATATAAAATACAAGAATGCAACGCATTTATTCAAGTAATTTTCATTAAAACGTATACATTAATACAATTTTTGCTCTCTTTGTACTTTTAAAAATAGGGTTAAACCACCTAGACGAGCTACTTAAATCACATGTCGCGAAATATATTAAAATATACAAATATTTGTTGTAAAAGTAAAAGATTTTATAAATTTCATAAATTTATTCGGTAAAATAAGTATACATACACGACACTTTATGGTGATGCCAATGAAAGGCCACGCAATGGACAGCCGAAAAAGTTCAACGACAACGAATTGCAAACAATATTGGACTAATATTCAGCTCAAACGCTGGCAGAGTTTGAAGGCAAGCTTGTGACTCTGAAGTAGCCGTATCGAAGCATTTACATACATATAGAAACTTATTACCACAAACCCAAAAGACTAACAATAGCGTATAAAAAATCGTATAAAGTAATCCTTTTGCATAACAACGTTCGACCACACATTGCTGTCAAGGATATACTATTGCAGAGTTGTGATTATAATTTGTTCAGGTCGATGCAACACGGTCTTACTGGCACACAAAATGTTGAAGAAGTGCGAAATGGTGAAATCGAAAAAATTTCTGGTGTTGCAAAATTCAATGATGGATCAAAGAAGGGTATTGGAACTGTGGCGCTAGTATTGTCGAGAGAATTACACAACTGCAGGCTACCCAACTGCTATATAGTGTGGGTCAGACTAAAATCTATGCCAGTTGAATCAAATAGATTAACTTCCACTTTAAATATCGATTTATGTAAATCTAAAACCTAAAAAAGTCAATTTGTGTATGGGATTGTTTAAAGATACTTGGAGCATTCATCAACAAACAAATTCACATTAGGCTGGGTTTCTGTACAAGATATTTAAAGAAGAAAATATTAACATAATATATCAACACTTACGTGGGTGTAATTACGGTGTACCAGGCAATATGACCATTATCGACATCGCTTCGTACGATCCCCGTATAGAAGTTGTATGGATGAACAACAACCCGAATCTATCGAACATTTCTTGTATAACTGTGTCCAAGCATTGTCCAATTAACGACTATCCATCCTATACTGGAATGCAGCGGTGTTTTGACGATCTGACCGGAAAATAACCATCAGCATAACTGCGTTTGGATTCATATTGAAATTCAATGTACCATACATAACCGCAATGTAGCTACCATGTTCATATATTGTTGTCTTTACCCCATCTCTATATTAATATTTATTGTAAAAATCATTATGAAAAGAAAAGAACAAAAAAAATTATAAAAATTTTATACAAAATATAAAAAATATATAAGAAATGCATCAGTCAAAAATAACGATACACATTACAAAGAATATATGTTTGCAGTTGCAGTCAGTCAGTCAGTCAGTCATCCACAGAAACAGAAACAACACCACAGGATTTAGCTATATATTTATTTATTATTATAATAATATCGGCAAATCGTTCGTATGGATATAGTATAAAAATGTAATAATATAGCCGTGCGGTTCTTGCATTTATAATATTTAGCTGCTGTTGATGGACAATCATGAAAAATCAAGTTTCTTTATTTTATATTACATTTTTTTTTCTTTTCGGTCAATGAATGAAATAGAAATAAGATATACATACACTCATTTACTGAAAACATGTAGTGTGATGCAGAGCATGATGTTGTGATGGTTTTCTATATATATGGTATCTATATATATGTGCATGGAATGCTGGGGGGAGTCGCGTGCGAGAAACAGGTGGTCGTGATTTCAATTGAAACAATTTATATATTTATAGTATATTATTATATAACATAAGAAACATTTTTTTTATATATTTATATGTAAATGTATGTATAAAATACATTGTATTTAAAGTATACAACACGATATTGTATTTACAAAACGCTACACCAGTAATAATGCAGCGTATTTTTTTGTAATGATTTGTATTATATTATTTTATCTCTTTGTGAAAAAGATAAAGAATGTATGTAAATGAAATATGTTTGATGCTATTCAGAGATTGATTAACAATGTCTCTATCCACAGAACAGTATATGAGCGATTCATACTCATAATTATCAAATTAACTGCAATGTGGAGATAGCTTGACGTATGGCTATATAATCTTTTGGGAGAGCAAAATATAGATCAACTATGTGTATGTGTGTCTAAGTGCCGAAAATCTTTCGCTTCTAGAAAAATCAATCCAACAAATACACGAATGCTATATACATGAGACCGATATTCAAATTTGCCAATATTTCGCACAATTACAATAGACTGTCGCTTAAGTTAACTATATGAATAAGTAAGCCATCTTACGCTTATGGCATCTATAACAAACATTCATTACAGTAAAGTGGGTAAATTACTCACTGACAAGAGTGTATAAAAAATTATCAATTGGAAAGATAGATGTTTCCTTAATTCCAATATTTTAATGATTGTGCATAATTGTGCATAATAGTGTAATGTAATGGTGCAGACATTGTTAATCTTTGAGTAGCGATCAACACTATATTTTCAAACAAATCCATTTCTTTATTTCATATAATAAATAAACGACCAAATAGTAATCTAGTAGTAAAATAAATATCTGAAAATTCCACATGAAAATTTTGCGAATTGAACCAGATATTCCACAATTGATAGACATGATCGCTACCATTTGCGGTTAACTATACTCGCATGTATATAAATACAATCAAATTCATAACAATTAACTATATGTGGGAATGCATAAAACCGGAATCCATTTAAAATTATATAAAAATCATAATCAATGTGAAATTATAGTTGTACTGCTAACAATGAAATTTTCATTATATTTTGGTATTTGTTTTTCTGCACAATATCAAAATGTAAATAGTCATTTATTACACAGATTGTATATAAAATAAGATTTTCCATTTTTTCTATTTATTTATTGCTACAATGTATTCGCATATATATACTGTGATATCAAGTCATACACGTAATTTATGAAAATGCTTTACCATCTATCATAAATAAAATTGCATAGCCATGAACGACAGTCCTCCATAAAGAAAATATATGACGATGATTTCATACATTTTTGTACAATTATATAAAATCAAATATTTTCTATATTATTTGAATTTTTGTACAAAATGTTCATTTATAAGGCTTTTATTTAACAATACTTTAAAAGGTTTCACATATCGATGGTTTATTTCTTTGCTATATGTATTTTCACACCAAGTTAATATTCACCACTACACAAACGGTTCTCATATAAAATTAATATTGTACGTTTTTGGTTGTTATACTGAAATTAGCAGATTCTTCATTTAAAACACAAACGAAGAATTTGTTAAATGGAAAAAAAAATGGGATTGGAAGAATATTGTGAGTTAATTTTTTGGGATTAATTTAAGTATGTATTTTGAGAAATTACCGTATTCATAATATGTTGTAGCAAAATTGCTTGCCGGTGTTAAATGATTTAAATTTAGTTGCCAACCAAATACATTTGCTTGGTATAATGATTTTATACATACGGCATTTTAGCATCCCAATATTTTATAATGAATCATATTTATTTCGTTTGTATCCATGTATGTTGTTGCATGTTTATCTGGTTATTTAACAGCTTCAGAATTACTGAAATAAATGATAGAAAAATTATTAAGTTAGTAAACATATAAATTTCAAATAAATAATTAAACTAAATTCTAAAGATTTCTATTTCAAATCGTATAAATTAATTTTTGATATAGTACAATGTGAAATCGTATCAAATTTGACAAATTAGTTGAAATAAACTGATTTTCTTAGGACATTGTGATCTATTATATATATAAAAAAAAGTAGTGATGAAGTTCATCAAATGAACATTGGAATGTTTATTAATTGTAATTAGCAATTTCTCCGAGTTAATAGTTAAACCTTCATTTGATATAGTTTAAACAATTGTATGGATTAATATTTGACTTAATATGTAGAAAAGCCATATAGGTTGGTATAGTGCAATATAATTTTGTGGATTTAGGCAAACAAAAATTTGTTAGAACAAAAATTACTGTATCCAAACTGTTGGATATTTCTATAGTAGTTACACAAATAAAATAATAAATAATAAATATTAAAGTGAGCCGCAAATATATATTTCGGCGACTATTTATATTTATTATATCACTATATTTGCGTCCCTTTTCGTCCACCTACCGAGTGTACCATATGTGTTTACGTCAGACGTACGCATAATCATCTGATTAAAAGTGCTCCTCGTTTTACGAACACACATTGCATTGTAGCATTATTATCAAATTGGTATAGTACAGGAGTACTATATAATAATTCGTCAATTATTAGTGAGCCGTATTAGTTGTGAGAAATTAACAATCGAAAGATCTTGCAAAAATCGTCTCTACCATAATATGGAATTTATGGGAATTAAACTATTTTATGATAAAAACACAGAGGTTGCATAAAACAATGACAAAATCGTGTCTGAAAATATCCAAGACATTTATTCTAACATATAACATCAGGGTGAAAAATTTTTGTAGGTTCACATCACTATCACGGGACGTTTTCCAGTCAGCTAACATTTCTATTAACTGAAAATAATGTTTATCACAATTATGTCTAACTGAATGAGTATGAAATTCTTGTGAAATATATACAAAATTTATAGCAGCAAAGCAAGAATTATTTCAAAGATTACATCATCACCTTAATATTTATTTAACGCGTAGTTATTGATCGGCTGTATAAACTAATAAAGTCATTTAACTATAGTAATGAAAAGTGTATGGTACGCAGAACTGATGTGATTGATGAAACCGAAGTCCAGGGCAAAACCTGGTGCTTGATATTGATGCTCTACGTTCGTTCACATGTCGGCGGCACTGGCCAAATAAATAGAATTTTATTTAGCAGCGGTTTATTAATGTTGGTTACATCCACCTTTGATTCTGGTATAGTCACATTACATCATGAAATATTTAAAATTGGTAAGTGAATGTATAATAAGCGGCTTAAATACGCAAATATAATCATTAAAAATTAAAGAGGTATATACGATTGAAATATTTTTTAAGTACTATATTTCTTCCGTTTATCGAATTTTCTTTTCCTTTTCCTATATTCAAATCACATAATTTTACGGTTTTTTTTTCTTTCTAATACTTAGTATTTTTGTTGTTGCCATAGAGATAGGGATATGAAAATGTTATTATTTTTACATATACGAGAGTTTAAATAAAAATAATTCTCAAAGGAGATAACATGAATTTATCATAAATACAATAGATACACACATTAAACGTTAATATTATTGTGTACATAAAGAGCAATAATTTATATATATAATCATGTAAAAACCTATTGGCATACACAAATACATAAATAGACTTAAAATTATACATAATAATATTGCGAACATTTTTTTGAACTTATGGGATTTGTGGTTTCCTTGGTAAGACATACAAATTACAGTCAATCAATCAAATATATAATATATATTACCCATATAAAATATGGTGATATTAATGTAGGTATATTATTGGTAAAATTTATAGACTATCTATAAATTCATTTGAGAATTTACCTTTCTTCCCTCGAATTTTACATATAATGTACATGTATAATTAATAGCTGCTTATCGAAATTTTAACGATACTAACGGCGTATGTATATAAAATATAGAAAAAGTTTCAATTTCTATTTCATTGAAAACATTGATATATGGTGCAGGGCATAGTAGGTGCCTTGTGCAAAAAACAAAGTATTCGTGCCCAAAGTAGAATATGAAAAGACATTGATGAGGTGATTGACAAGTCACAAAATATACGGAAAATCAACTTTTGTACATGAATTTTACATTTTTTAAATATAGATTTCATTTTATAAATTCTGAATCTTGGATGCCAGTCAAATTCAGGATGTGTTTATATTACAAACAGTATTAATATTTAATATTTCTTTGAATTATCACTGATGTCTTACAAAATTTGACCAAGGCGTAAATCAACTATATATGAAAGATTAAAAATTGAGTTAATATGATGTAATCTATAGTCAAATATACTACCGATCTGGCTATACAACAAAAATATTTAGTGATATTGTAATGTGAGTACTATTTTATCATAATTCGTCGCTTATAGTGTGGTTGGTGTTAATCTATAAACAATGGCTACAGCGACTAATCTGTGAGACAGACCCTTTCATATTGGTATATCTATTATTATGAAAAATTAGACCACACATAAATATATCAATAACATTGCAGTCAAGTAGGTAAATTACTTCGTATGTGAGTATTTCACCAATTGGTCAGCAAGCATTTTGATTCCATTATTGTTGGTTTTGATAAACATGTTCGTTAAACTATTCCCAGCCCATTCCAAAAATTATTTATATTTTGTGCAATAAAACTATTAATATCGTTCATCGGAACTAGCACTGATCGGTGAATACTTACTTTGTTGAATTTTTTGAATAATCAATTCCATTGTTACGTTCTTTCCTTTTAATTGGCCACAGCAAACAGCAATCAATTATTTGGTTCAATATTTTTTTATATATATATAACGAATTGAGGACGTCATCATTATAATTTTATCAATCATTAAAATTAGTTCCATTGTCATCAGTCCGTCGAAGAGCCACATATTTATGTATTCAATTATGATTTTAATATCAATATATATGTTTAGCAGTTAATTAAAGCTAAATGATTTCAAATTATTGAATGCAACAGCAGGAGGTTGGTATAATATACGAATTTTTCATCGAATCTGCTTAATGATATCCAAAATTAATTCCACATATAAATTCAATAATAACAATGTTGGAATGATTTCTTCTATGTAAAATGAAATACATATTATTCTTGGTCACATTTATTTATATTGTTACAGATGCGAATTGACTTTGTCTGGCGTATTTAACAATTAGCGTGCTTTTTAATTATTATTGGTCTCATTTTAATCTCTACCATTATACAAACGTATATGCTTTTTATATACAATATTTAAACTGCTTATACATTCAATCAGCCCATCGTACACCTTTATTTAATGTAATTCGTCATAGGACACTTAATGATAATCTTATAATTTCCAAATAAATGGATTTCCCATGGATTGTCCATATACAAATGTTCTTTTTTATTTATAATGTTTTCTTGTTGAATGTTTCACGTAAATGTTGTTTTTTCAATATACACATCAACATATCACTACTTTGCAATGCATTTAATATCTTTGTTGATGAAAACAGTAGTTTGGCTCCATATGTAAAGAGTTGTTTGGCTCCATTTCGATGTGGTAATGAAAATATTATTGTTTTAACAATTAATCTATAAAATTAGAAGAAAGGAAAATATTATTAACTATAATTTCCATATAAATAAAAATAATGATGTACCATAAATCATTGTAAACAACATTTTTAATACATAAATAAATATACGATTTTTTTATTATTCCAATAATCTATAATCTTACCTTTTCTATACAATAACACATGGATCAAAAAGTCCAGGTCCTGGCACCTCTAACGAAATATCCGTATGATATTTCAATAAAAATTAGTATATTCAAAAGATATATATATCAAAATTTCATAACAATCCGATCATTACTTTAGAAGTTATAGTGGATTAATTTACACTTTGTTATTTCCAAAAAAAATGGTTGATTCTGGATTCTGGATTCAGGAGTGAAGTAGTTGATCAATGTTTCATCTATTGCAGCATGTGCCCATGGAAAAACTCCGGCTTATTTCCCTTAAACACGTCCAAACAGTGTTCTGATTGATTTATTCGTTGTTATTTTTTTGTTCTGGTGTTAGCAAACGCGGCATGCATTTGAAAAACAACTTTATCATACCCAAATGTTTGTGTATAATACTGAAAACACTGCCTTTTGAAAACTTTAGGGTGTCAACTATATTTCTTGTAACTTCAATTTGCTATTATCATTTTCAGGATTAACAACCTCGTTTGGACGTGCAGAACGTTCAGCATCATCGGTGTCTGTACGACCACGTTTAAAATCAGCAAACTAACGATGATGATGGTTGTTGTTGATGCAGCATATTCTGAGTAATGCTTTTGAAGCCACTGCTTTGATTGAATGGTATTTTTCCTATTTAAAAGCAATACGAAACTGCTTTGAACCCATTTTCCTGAAAATAAGAAAAAAAGTATCAATTAATTCACTTTAACTTCTAAACTAATGGTCGGATTGTTATGAAATTTTGACATATATATCTTTTGAAGATTTGCACTATTGAAATATCATACGAATCCGGTGTATAGGCCCGGGACTTTCTGACCCATGTGTTATACACAAACAAGAAAAAAACATTTTAAATATGTACAAGAAAAACCTTTCGAAGTGATTTACTTTAAATCGATCATGTAATCCATGTATTTATGTGTCTGTGTATGTGTGTGTGAATCCTGTTTTTTTCTGTTTTCATTCTGAAACGTTTTCCTTTGATATAATCCTTTATATTTTTATTTATATATTACAAAAAGCATTATATATACAATTCATTCATTCATTCATTCAAGTTCATATCTCCATGTTAACCTCAATCATATATCACATGAGGGAAAATATTTGTTGATAAGTTTATTTAAAAAAAAAAACACGTTTGAGCTATATTATGATTGCGGTGCGATATAATATTAAACAGTAAATATATATGTGTAACAAGTAAATTCAGACATAAATGTATAGAATGGATGGATGGAAATGTATACACTGGGTGTCCACTACATTTCAGTGCGATGCTGTAAAAGGCAGGTGGTGGTGATACGTAACATAATTATAAGTCTAAAATACTATAAATTGAAACTTTTTGATTTAGAGCTCTTTGTTTTCCAGATACCCATAACAGTCACGAATTTATTTCGGTAGTCTTTTCTTTAAAGTATAACCTAACAGCTAAATTAAGAATTTTCATTTCTATACCAAATCGATTTTTACATAAAACATTCTGTATTTACCTTAGTTTCGAAGTATACTTTAAAATAACTCAAACGAAAACAGAGAGCCTTAAATTAAAATAAGTAAATTACTAGACTAAAATTATAGTGTCAATTAGTATTCTCAACTTAGAATTGTATATCCCATCATACCAACACTCATATGGACACCCTGTATAATACTGCAGAGATAATAATCTTTGTATTATTATATTATCGAAAATAAATAAATAAACATAAAAGACATTAAAAAAACGCATCAAATTGTTCAATCATTTTTTTTAAAGCATCAGCTCTCAACAAAAACAAAAGGTTATTTAGTAACATTTTATTTAATATTTTCTGTTTTTCCTATTATATGTGAGATATAATTCTTAATGGAATTAAAACATAAAAATTCATTCCATTAAAAAATGAATATTTAAAAACTTGAATTTTTGATTTTCTCATTTCCATTAAAATTTCCGTATAAATACTAACAATTATTTTTTAGTATGTCACGTTTTTGTAATAAAATCGGTAACGATTGTTATATTCTATGGTGTGGTGGCAATAAATAAGTATATCTTATTGAGATTGTATCATATACGCAGTGTTTTCCAATAGAGACACTCGACAATTTGACAATTTGCTGTGTGACCACCGTGGTAAGGGTCAACCGCGGATAATCAACAAAAATATTTCTTGTTTAAATAACTCGATCTGTATCAAAGCTATATCGAAGAATGTGCCCCAATGCATAATTACAGATCAAATTGTAAGTTTACCCAAATTTCGATAGGATATAGCAAAATTCAAACTGGTCAACATATTATCAGCAAACAAAGATGGGTATTTAAATACACAATTGAACAACGAGGAACAAAGTATTAACGGACATATGCACAACAAATGAATTGCCAATGCATTTAGTAAAATCCACTATTTGGTGCTTGGTTTATGATATGGTGTCATCATCATTGGTTCATATTGTTCCAAAAAACTGATGATATTGATGTAGACGGCATTTATGGTTTTAACAAGACAAAATAGTAAATAAAACAGTCTTAATTAAAAGTTTGATGAATGTATTATTTCAATGATTGAACCAGTCGATTGGTCAACGATATCATGTGAGATTTAACACCGCTGGGACTTCCAATCATGCTGTATGGTTGTTATGTTAAATGACTGTGTTGCCAACAATAGACAAATAATTAATACATTAAACTGGAATAGTCGAATTTATGTTACAGTTATCGTCGAACATTGAATCTACGCTATTTGGAACATTGCAGTGCCGGTCATTTAAATTTAAAAAGTTCCGAGCAACCTTAAGGGAAACCCCTATTACAAGAATTTATTTTATATGATTTTTTTTTTCCAGCAATTTGTACATTTTATGATGGCTAACAAGTTCATATATCTATAAAATACACAATTTTCATTATTCAATGTTTTAGTATTGATTGTGTATAGTGTATTGGGTTTTATTGAGGACAATAATAAGTGGTAAAGATAATCGGTTTTTGGTATATATTTTATCGGCCGCAAATAACATAATATCTAATTTATTGCATAGGTACAGCATTTCATATATTACAAATGTTTTGAATTAGAAAAATTTGAACTCATCATAATAACATTTTTATGATTTTATACTTATATGATAGTTTTGATACGTGAGCAATATAGATACATTAAATTTAATTAAGTTAAATAGAAAGATGCGTAGGTTTCTGGTATGTACAAAACAAGAAATCATGGTAACTGTATAATATGGGACGGAGACATATAATACAAATAGCGTTCATCTCACCACAGCAACCAGGCAGCATCAATATAAACAATGTGAAAATATTTTGAGAAGTAAAATAACCACACTAACATTAATATTTAGGAACAGAGGAGCCAATATTCGTTGATAGTTGATAGGTGCATAATTTTTAACTGAAATGGTAAGAGAAAGAATAACAAAATTGAAGATAACAGATAATATGTTTTTACTCTAATGCATCAGCCAAATTGTTCATTTGAGCTTGATAACGTTCGGCCGTGACATTTTGATCACGTTAAAGAAGTAAGTTGTATATTATTCCCTTCCAATCCGTTCAGACACACCACAACACTTTCTTGCCATGAATATTTGGCTTCAAAACACTTGATAAGATGGTCCTAGATCAACCCATGACTTTCTCCGTTTATGAATTATCATATAAAATCTACATTTCATCTTTAGTAATGTGTTTGTAAAATCACTCGAATTCTATTGTTTGTAGCAAGAAACCAAATTCAAACAAATTTCGACTCAACGATTTTTGTTCTCTGCGGTTAACTTATGAGAATCTATTTGCATTCCTTGTGGATTTTTTCCATTGTTTATAATCGATTTGAAACTGCTACTTGAGTAACTCCTAACTATTTTCCAAGTTCTTGTTAAGTTTTAGTTGGTTACAAAATCTGGACATGGATCGTCTTTAAGGTTAAAATTTCCACTTTCTAACAATTGAAACACCAACAGAATTTTCTCCTCAAACCGAATTAATCATTTCGTTAACATATTCAGCAGTATTTTTTCTCAGTATATAAAAAAGAATAACATACTTAAATTTAACTTTGAAACATTCATCCCTTCAAATTTGATACACACTGAACGATAGCTTGTAAATAACTGAAACTTATGTCATATAAACAACAATTAGTTATATACCTAAAATGGCAACCAAATTGGATTTACATTTAAGTACGTTTTTTTATTACAACCAATTGCTATGTGTTATATTTCCACTTATACACCTATTTTTATGTAAAATTTTAATTTGTAAATACTAATTGAAATGCGTGCTATCCCAGCCATTATTAATAATCAAAATCATTGACATTTAATAATAGGCAATTTAAAATTTAATTTGTGGGCTCCAGAGATTCGACTGTAACTTTTTCTTTTAATATTACTTAAATAAATATGAATTACAGCAATATGAATATATAGGAATGAAATTTTAAGGAAAAAAAGTAAATACCTTTTACCATAAAAATAATAATATAATAAAAAAAAAGGAAAGGGATCTGTATTTTTGCATATATAATCAGTACCAAAATATAATTCCCATTGGATTTAAGTTATTAGATTTAATGTTATTTCATTTATTTTTTATGCAACCATGGTGGTACTGGTACTAATAATTTTATGAAAACTTACTTTCCTTACAATATTCTATAAAAGTATATATTTCAACAAGTAAATAACAATTTCAAAATTAAAAATATTTTTTCTTATATGGTATCTTAATTTTAAATGTCCCATAAAATAAAATTATTAATTTAAAATTGTATTTGTGCGGGGTGGTGTCGGTTAATATTTTATAAAGGTGGTGTTAACACTGGAAAAAATATTTATTGTAATGGAAAAATTTGGTATATAGTCACCTAATATATGCGAAATATTTATTAATAGAAAAACTATTGCTATATTTATATATTTGTTAGTCAAATCCAACCATTACCCAGCAATATAATAATATTGATAATGATAAAAGTTTGTATGATTTCATGGTAAAAAATGATTTACTATATCAAAGATTCCTAATAAAATTGCTATATAATATGACACTTGCTTTATAACTTTCGTGAACTTCATATATTTAGATATATATTGGCAATAATGGCACTAACAAATTGTTCGTTACTACACCTAGAGTATAGTTTTATCGTAAAACCCCAGATTCTTTAACATACGAGCCAGAACGAAATTGCCTGCAAGGGTATGACTACTTAATGTATTGTATAAATTCTATAATATAAATACAAAAATCGCATATTTACACTATCGCTAATCCGAACACCTTAAGAAATAAATTTAATATACAAAAAATTGTTCTTTTACTATAGCAAATACCACAAATTATGGCCACCACATCAGTGAAACTTCTGTTTTTATAATCTCTATTATACTTGAACACATCTCGCATCTAATTTTGATTAAGGTATAGGAATATTATATTTTTAAAGTATACAATTTGTTCATGTTAAAAGAGTAAGGGATTTAAATAAATTATATGGAATAATGGATTAAAATAAAGGATTAAATCAAGTACATTTCAAGGACCTTGTAAAGATAATGTTTTTATTTAGTTGTGCGATAATAATAAATACGAAATGTAACAGATAATAAAGAGTAAGATTAATTTTAAAGGATCAAGGACTTTTTCAGGATAATTGTCACATTTATTCGTGTTGCACCTCATATGTGAAAAGAACTAAACAAGGAATTGATTAAAATCGATGTTTCAAGGATCAAGGACATTTTCAGTTTATTATAAGGATAATTTTTGGTTTTGTGATGTGACTACTCATACGAATGAGAATTGCACTACATCCAAATTGACTAGTATATTCGTTATAGTTATAAATATTGAAGGGACTCATTGAGAAATACCTTATTAATTTTATCCAAATTAAGCAGAGAAACAAATCAAATCTGTAATATCATCCGTAAAACTGCCAGGAGTTTCACTTAAGAAGAATTTTGTCTGGCATTACCTTACCAATACCATTTTAAAATTGTACATCAAATTTGATATTTCATAGCAGAACACATCCACACAACACAATCGGGTGAACACAACCATCAGCGAAAAGAACCAAAGGAAGTTATTATTAGGAATCAATACCTGAATAAACTAATTTTAAGCTACCTTACCAAATTTTCAGCTGTGCAATCCGTTGAACTCCTCATTTGTGTAGTAAATTGCTTGATATTCGGAAAAATGCTATATACGATAAGCTGAAATTATATTGTCTGATAGCGGGCGAACACAAAATTGGCAGCAGGGTTTGATTGATGCTTTCCTTGCAAACAAATCTGTACACACATATGAAAATACAAGGCTTGGCGGTTTACTATCATGTCATCTAGGCACATCGTTGAAATGTATGCCCCGCAACTGTTGATGCAATTGAAGTTTATTCTATAGCAATAGCAGCTTTCACTAAAGTACCACTAAAAGTAGGGTATAGATGACTTGAACAATTAGATGGGAAAATCGGTTGAGTTCTGTGCCTGTGATATAATAGATATTGCTTGTAATTTAGTAAATTTCTAATTATATGGTCATTAAAAAATACATAATATAATAATATGCAAATTTTTATGATAATATATACTACTAACAATAAATATTAAGTAGAGCATAAATATTGTCTATATTGACAAAGTACTTGTCGGTTATTCGAAAACTACAAGTAAATTATAGTATAGAAATAACATGTCTTACGAAAACAATCATTGTTCAGTTTCTGCTTTCTAATCATTTATCAATGAAAACAAAACCGAAATTTTTGGATACATTAAAATAACTTTAATCATTAATGAATTGTGCATTTTTTTCGATGACCCATACACAGCTATATCTGTATGACATAGAACCAGAATATGTCAAGATGATTTTCCTATGTATAAGACTATGTGTCACAAATATTGTTAAGAACACTTTGATAGTTGGTATATATATCTTACACCACCCTCAATATTCGTACCACATGGCACACCATCAGAATACCACATGTTCCTATATCGATACAGAGTTACATGTAAGGGCAGCGGCTTAGCAATTTTAGGGAATGCAATAAAGCTGTTACACTTTTTATATACAGGAAGGAACGCCATCAATTTTGTTGCCAAAAATATATTATCGAAAGTCATAGAAAAAACTATGGTCGATACTTTGCATGCACCTATATTCCGTCGATTTCTTTAAATAAATTAATTAATTTTCATGAAAATATTTCGGTAATTAATTTGCACAACTATAAATAACATAAATTCTATTGGAAAAATGAAAATACAGTAGTTTTTGATGTGCAGTGTACATTATATTATGCAAATATATATTATTTGTAGTAGATAGATACATAGATAATGTACATAGTGCAATGTAATATAATATAAACGTCTTCCATTAAAAATCCATTACGTATAAATACTCTTAAAGTACAGTTTCTTATGAATAGTTTAAAAATATTATATTATAATTTTATTCATATTTAAGAGAAAAAAAAACAACTTTAAATCCTTTTATAATTGTGAAATATTATATGTTTTATGTTTATTCTATCCATATACAGAGAGAGATATGCGGGTGGATGGATACTTAAAGCTTTTGATTCTTTTCTTATCACATATAGTCAATGCCAATATAAATATGAAAATGATACGCTATAGATATAATTGTAATTTGATATTATTTAGTAATATTTTTATAATTTGATAAATTCTATTTAGCTCAACTTCTACAGCAAAGAACAAACAGAGGATAAAAATATCAATTTTTTGTGAAACGTTTACTATATATATTGGACACGTAATACAGATAGAAGGAGCACTTATGCCGAAAAACTGTTGCATCCAGGAGGTAGAAGGAGAGCCGAAAAACCTAGGGTTAAATGGCTAGATGGTTAAATGCAGTGATCTATGATATTAGGATCCTTAAAATGCGTGATTGGAAGACGTTAGCTGCAGATAGGTCAGGTTGCAGCGGAGCGTGTTGGAGAAGACGGAAACCGCAACTGGGTTTTAATGCCATGGAGTAAGTAAGTATATAGTTACATGAATATGATTTGAATACAATATAATTTGTAATTAATATATAATTTCTTTATGGAATTATTTATATTTGTAGTTACAGCACTGTCTATATGTTTTCACTTAATAACCCGGATTTAATCTTTCTTTTTTTCCCAAACTAAAATAAATGGCCATACCATTACAATCCATTTTATCTATATATTTATACAGAAGATTTTAAATTGAAACGTGACTATGTCCTTAAGTAATAATATACGTATAAGTATATTGTGAAATATACACTCTGATTGTAAAATATTCTCTGATTTAAATTAAATGTTCGCAATGATATTGTAAAAATGTGTAACTAAAACTTTATAGTACATATAAAAAGGCAAATAAAAGTTTAGATATACCTTCAAGGTAAACGTATATCATTTTAAATATATTACTACTGTGTCCAAATAAAAAATAAGTTAATATTTAAATATTAAACTTCGCAAGAATTGTGAAATCAAATAAAAATTTGTTTTATATAGGTTAGTAGTAAACTGTCCTTGGACAACCTGTGTCAAATTTCACTTCATAAAATTCATATAATTGTAGTTGTGTTGATATACACTTGATCTTGTATATAACGTAATTTTTCTGTCTGATTTTGTTGAGCAAATAAATTGCATTAAATTTTGTTTGCGTAATTAATTTTTCTGCAGCAAATTTGTTAAGGCCTTTGGTGAACAGGTTAAAAAAAACATGTTTACAAGTGATGGTTTACAAATCGTATTCAAGATGATAGGGAACGATGCGTTGAAGATATAGAACGGTGCGGACAACCGTCAACGTCAACTGATGAATAGCACGTCCAGAAAATCAAATATCTGGAGTTAACAAGATCTTGCCGATACTGTTGGAATTTCAAAAGGTTCGCAATGAATACTATTTTGAAAGATATTTTGTGCGTCAATGCTTAGGTTTGGTTCCAAAAACAATCAATTTGTTTTAAAAAAGATTGTCGTGCTAACGTCTGCAAAGAGATGATTTCTGACTATATATCAAACGCGCATCATTTCAGTAATACCTGATCTGACCAATCCAGCATTAATCGTATAAAAATCAGTCATGTTGTCACAGTTTTCTTCGATTATCGTTGTATTATGCCTTATGAATTTCTTCCGTCGGGTCAAATTGTTAACCGGGAATATTATATGGGTATTACGAGTCGGCTATTCGACTATAATTTTCAATTCTCTCTATGTGTTACGCGATGAGCTAAAAGTGTAAACCCAATATATTTTGTTCCGTTTGTTGAAAATGCCGCAACTATGACAGATTCATTAAATGTAAATCAATAATAAACCCTTTCTGATTGCTTAAACAAACTATGGCTAAAATAATTAAAAAGGAAGGGAAATAGGATATAAACAAGATCCCATCACCTAATCATCGCCTTTTTTCGAAATAAGGTTATTGAGCCTTGTGATTGCTGTATATGTTTAAGCATTGCAGAATTATATATTTAAATTAATTTTAAGTGCATATTAATGTAAATAGTAAAAAAATTAATGTACAAACAAAATCTGATTTTACGATTAATTGCATTTCGTGTGTCACATATTGAATTGCATTTATACAAAGAAAGTGTACCTATATTTATATGCAAATTTGCTATTTATAGAAATACAAGTGTATAGTAAAAAGTATATACAAAAAAAGCCAGTCGTATTCAATGAGAAATAAAAAATGGTCCATTGTTTTTGTCTGCGGAGTAGTAACTTTGTACATTACATGAATTTTTATCTTTTTCTTCTTACTAACCCATATACGCAAAAATGGGTCACCGCAGCTACAATTGCTCTGTTGTTATATTGTCCATATATAAATCGATGACGTTTTCTATTATTATACTTTATTTTATTTATTATTATTATTATTATTATTATTATTATTATTGTGAATTTTTATGTATGCAAATATTGTTTGGCATAATTTAATATGTTGCATTTAAAGCAATAAAATATAATAATTGCATTTGTATAAATTGTTAAATTTGAATATATAATATTGTAATAAAATCGTGTTTCCCATGAATAAATTTGCATCGCGTCCACATATTTTTTTTGTAGGAAATATGTGTGTGTATCAATTTCTCTATTAATATACAGTCGATGTCGTTGTTGTAAAGATAGATTTTTATATAGACTACCATTCCCGGGTATAATATTTTGTGCACGTTTAGGTAAATATGATCTATAATTGTTGCTGTAGTGCACAATATATGTGCCTGTAATGTGCATGTTATTTTTAATTTTATTATTATTACAATATTTTTATTATTATTCGAATTTCGTATGTAAATTTAATTTAAAGAAAATAAATATTCTATAATAATTATATTAAAGTATATATTAACTTAAGTTGGTGATTAAATATTAAATTTAATAATAATAATAATAATAATAATTTAAAGTTACACATAATTTTCTATAAATACTGTAATTTTATATTTATGTGAAACATTTTGTAAGATATTATTCATTTGGATCCATTAATGTAGATTGTGATACGCCGAATTTTTAGGGTTTCCCAATCGTCCTCTCCTACGTATACGGCAAAATGTTTGTCAAAAGCCAATATGGGTTTCCTGCAGTAATAACATGATGCAATAAGATATATATAAATCTAAAATCTTAAAAAAATCTAACAGTTAGAGACCCAAGTACAGAGGCTCTGTTATTCTTGGCCGTCGAGTTTTTAACCGTTTGAGTACTATGCAATTTTGGTGCATTACATATTCGTCGCTATAGCGAAAATTCGCACTCAAACGGTTAATGAAAAAAATCCAATAATCGAAAATGATGAATGATCTCCAGATCTGACTGGATTATTGATCTACAGCATTCGATTACCGCAAAACCAAAACCAATCTCTATAAACTTGATTTACATTTTTCAGGCAGAATATGTTCTCAACTATACTTCCCACCAAATCACAATGCACCATGCGATCAAAATACTGCTGATGATTGCTGGTGTACATCCGCTTGAGGAAAGCAATGGGAACTGGAATCGTATATAATATAAATTCAAATGTATATTTCCATGCTCAACACACACATTTAGTCTATTTTTTTTAACCTCTCCATTGTGTTCCATTGAAGTTGTATGTTACATGCTTATTTTGAAGTATATATCTCATAGGCCGGGATACAGCAAGTACAGTTATAGTTAGAGTGCATGTCATTCAATCACTCACTGTCGATGTTCACCTGAGAAAAATTGTCTGGATTTTATACATATTGAAAATTACCCAACGAATTACGATTCAGTAAAGTATTTATAAGTAAAACCAAACACTGTATTACATCAGCCACAACAAACATTTAATTAATTTTATTTTATGAAAATAATACAATTGTCGAGCAGAAAATGCACAAATTATACGAGTTGATAAGTGAAAAATAAAAGATGGCGATTAATTACGTTAAAAATATATTTAAAAGCAGTATATTTCCAGTTATACAAACTGGTCGATAGAACTTCTCTATATAACTATAATTATTTAAGAAACTAGTTAGGAAATAACTATATTATATTTTTACTAGTATATTTGATGAAATCTTCGAGCACCTACAGCCTCATTCTCTCCTATATACTTATTGTTACATATAGTGTATTGAAATGAGTTATGTAATTTTCAGTTGATATATAAACATTTCAAAGATATTTTTGCTCTACTTATTGTTATTATTATATGTATAGGTATTCAAATTAATTTCCGGAATAATTTCATGAAAATCAATGCTTTATTTAAAAAGAAATCAGCAAAATATAATTATCGAACGTTGTTTTCTTTGTTATTCGCCCATCTTTCTGGCAAACTTGATAGATGCCGTCGTCTTAATAAAAAACGATAATTATTGGTAATTATACATGCGTTTTCGCATAAAAACTGTCTTTTTATTATTAAAAGATGCGTATTATTGAGATGCTATAAGACCTGCACGCTGTTGTCGAATATCGCGAAATCCAGAAATTAATTTGCACAACTAATATATTTTGTATGGATGGATAAATATACTATTAAAATTGACTCCCATCACATTTATGGAATACGATAAAAATATAGACTTATAGAAAAATAATGTGTGTGCGCTGTGTTTTATATCATCGGCGCTCAAAATGTATTGACATTTTTATTCATGTATACATTGAGGAGAAAAAAAACCATCCCAAAACAATGTGACAGGGATAGCAGCAGAAAAAAAGCTATAAAATATAACAAATGCTTTTACATTACATTGATTTTATGATTTTTATGGTGTCATAAAAAATAGTAACAGCTCAATTTTCATTTTTTTCCTTTTTTTTATGATGTGCAACAAACATAAATGTGAATAGAATATGTATTTTTATTCAGATGGTTTGATATTGATGCGTGAAAACCCTATAAAATAATAATATATTCTACATTATTTGATAAGTTTCCGCAGTAATTGACGATATAAAGAAGTTTTAGTTTTGAGATATCAATCCTTTTCGATTGATTGCGTTGTCAAAATTTTATGTCAATTCATCAATTAATTTGTGAGATAAAGTTGAATTTAAGTGAATTAATTTTTAATCAACTTCAATATTTGAAACACCTAAAGCCTCATGAAATTATCGATGGTTTATTCTATCGAAAACAATTGTTTACGAGTGCGGTATAATAAATTCAAAGCTGAAGTTACACGGATTGCTTAACAACATTCAGAAAGAACAATTGTGATAACATCACATTACAAATAATTGGAAATCTATATTGCTTTGAATGTGAAGCTAAACTTTGTTGATATCATGAACATTACAAAAGAACACCTTTAGCATTAGATGTTACACGAATATTTATTTTAAAATGTATAACGCTTTTGATAATTATGGTAATCTAAAATCCAATTATGTGACAATCTCAAACCACCTGTTGGAACATGTTTAAATGTAATATACAAATTCTATATATTGTCTATTCGTAATTGATGATAAAATATAAGTCCTTCGGTTTACACAAAAAAACATGACAACTGTATGTTCTACCGTGGAATCGGATCGACCAAGTTACCAAACAATCACAATAATCATATAACTGCCGTAAGGTATATGACAATTGTATCTTGGGATGCACATGGTTTAATTTTCGCACAGGCTATAAAAAGTTACAAAAAAAATAACAAAATGTTGTTATAGATAAATTGAATGCACACAGGAATTGAAAGTACGTATCTATTTACAAATTCACAGACAATGTTGTCGTTAAATGACATGTTTTCGCACATATATTTAAAACAATATAGACGCTGTTCCTTAGTACAAATTCATTTTTATGTGATGATTCACAAGTCACATTGAATGGATAAGTAAATAAAGCAAAACGGACACGTCAACCTTCGCAAGAACAACCTTAAAGAATAAAGTGCTATTACAGTTTTGACCACAAATATTGTCTTTCACCTCAACCAGTCATTGTACTCCATGTGGCTGTATGTGAACATAATTAACATAATAAATGAACATAAATTTGAAAAGTTCTAATAACTCTGAAACGGCAAATAAAAATTGTATATATCAGATATACCATTATTGTTCCGCCTTATGGATCCTATTTTGGAATTGTATATTTAAATACACCCTGTATAAATATAAATCATGTATAGTCTTATCCCATTTTTTTTTTAAATTATTAATGGCAATATATATATATAAGAATAAAACTTTTACAATTATTAGAAAAATATTCAAATTAACTTTAACTTTTTTAATTTCTTTTATTTTTATATATAATTTTGGTTTCACAACAAATAATTCACCGGTAAAATTGTTATGTGGGGGTGAGTGAAGATTGATGACGATTAATGATGTTTATATGATTGTTTTATAATATTAGTTGAATAAATGGAAACATAACATAACGTCAAATACATCTTAATTCAAAAGATACAAACGTTAACAATAAAAATATTCATCATCTCTATCGGGTAGTTGATGGATGCCCTCGCGATATAAATTTGGTTGTTTAAAGGCAAAATAGTCATTTAACCATTTTCGGACATCTTCAACTATTGAGAACCGCAATGGTCAATCAAATAAGATTGCATCGCTATAAATAAACAGAGCAGTAAGAAGAGACAAAGTCTGGAAAATATGTCGCATGCGGGAGAACTGAAGCAATATGACAATATGTATTTGATTATATACATATGACTTTGTAAAATATTAAATTATTAAACATTCTTATAAATAAATCAAATTTATCGTCATCACACAATGTTTGTATAATGTTTCAAGTTTATATTGTTAACACAAACAAATAAAATAAGTATAGCAAAAAAAAAAAAGACGATATTATAATATCGACTTTACCTTCAAATACCAATTTATAACATTTATTATTTATATTTAGCAAACGAATTAAACTTTTGCAAACAACTTCGCCAAAACATATACATACTTTTCCATCAGATTTATATAAATTGGAATGTTTTGTTTTAACTTTTCTAACTTTGTCTTATACTAAAATTAATCGTATTTTTATTTTGTGCCTCAATATCAAGGACAACAAGAAAACCAAGGGAGTATATTTACACTTTTACCAGTCCGACGGTATAATGAATACTATTTTGGTGGAAAATTTTGTTAAACTGAATTTCTTAATAGTTTTAACGAATGCGAATACACCATTAAAAAAAGATAAACGAATTTAATTAATTTTGTAAAAGGTAAAATGTTAAAATTCGGTGAAAAAATTATTTTACACATATAAATACCGTGGCTTAAAGCCTATAATATTGTTCTATAAACAAAACAAGAAAATCAATATTTTAACAAATTTATAACAATTTAAATTGTATCATGAATTTTTATTTTATTAGTTTTGTGCTATAGGTTGGGCATAGTACACATATGTGCGAGACGAGTAAATATTTATTAGTACATATATGTGTGTAAGAGGACGTATACATGCGTGTAATGGTCCATACAAAAATGTTGGATACAGAATATTATTCATCGTCTGCAATGGTTTTTACTTCATTTTTATACTAATATATACAAAAATATACGCAATTTGTTGAAAGCAACATTTCATCGTAATATTTACATGTCATCAAACATTTACTCTGTGTATATTTCTAAATATATATATATATGCACAGCTACCTATATAATATCTTGTATAAGAAGGATGTTAGGTCATGTATAATCATGAATAATTGTTCCATTAAATAAAATATGTTATATGTACTTAATTTTTTTGAAAAATGTTCGTCAGTATAATTTTATATGTACCATTTTTATGATTAATCTATAGCAAATGCTTATTTTTATATAATTATACGAATTCAAATGTATCACTTCGTTTTGTTTGTCTATAGCAACAATTTAAATAGATTAATTGTTATTATAATAACATACAGTAAATTGACGGTCGAACAGTAGGTAGGTAGGAGCTTATCATAGTTTACAACACACATTAACGGTACCACCTGAAATATACAAGCATCGAAACCGTATGCTTCCAAAAATATATGGTGTTGACGATCTCGCAGATTAACTGGTTTAGGATAATTGTTCACTATTCACAGACAGAAAACAATTCAATGCATCTGTCCTTAATTAAAGTCGCATGTATGCAACACTATCCAACAGAATATCACTTTTTGCAATAGAAGGAACAACAACGCAAGCCGTGATTTTATCTATTTTTAATTTTACACCCATCTGAATTATTCAAAAGTATGCAATTTAATTGACAACAGTTTACTTGACAATTTTAACGAAATTTTATTTTTATTTTATTATGTATTTGTATAATATTATGAAAATGTTCATAGGCGGGTGCCGCCTTCCATACTCGGAAGGAAATTTACCTAATGGTTAATTTTATACTTGTGATAATTTACATAATATTCGGTATAAGAATATCATTTAATAAACTACTATCGAAAACAAACCATTTGTTTATACAAAAAATATACAGAATATTTATGACTACAAATAATTCAACTGGTATTATTATAAATAAAATTAATGTTATGTATATTTGGATAATATAAATTGTAACCCAAGAACTCACGCTTTAGCGTCGATTTAGCAGCTATTTAAATGTATATTCAATAAATTAGTTAAAGATAACTAATGCAAAACCCTTTTCTGCATATACTTTTTAGTTAGACTGTTTAACGAAATTTTGAATACAAAAAAAATAATTGTATTCGCAATGTAATTACTTTATTTTCAAACTATTATTGGATATAATTTGTACTAAAATTTAATTTGCCTTTTCAGCTCCACCACCGGTAACACGTAATCATTGAGTTTTATTACAACAACCATAGTTAAACACTGTTTTTATAAACAGGGTTAAATAAATCATAAATTAAATTTTAATATAGTAAAAAAATATTGATACAAATATAAATAAATTGAATTAACATAAAAAAAATTGTATTTCATCATTCAGAATAAAAAAAAATTGATAAATAAAGCCTAAAACAAAATGTAAATGATTTGTTGATATTATATTATTATATGAATATTTTATATACGAAATTGTTATATTCAATAATAAAATAAAATAAATTTTACGTTTATTTGGAAATAAAGTAGTAAATTTCTGCGTTATATGGTATGTACAAATGATAATACCGTAATAGTAATATTCATATTCGAGTCGTTTTTTCATGGCTTTTTATTGTCTCGTACCGAAAAATCATAAGACGAGCACCATCCAGGCAACTAAATGGCAAATGTAATGGAACACGGTGGTTTTTAGTGTATATCTGGATAATCATTAGGTTAAGAGACGATGTTTCGATATTTCAACAAAAAATAAATACATATAATGATATATAATGATTTCTTTTGCTTTATTGCAATCAGTTTCAGTACAGGCCCAAAAGAAATCATTAGATTGTTTAGTACATTGCTCTGGATGAAAAAAATATTAGCGATAATATCATTCAAACACTTATCACTTGTCTATTGAAATTACTTTTGCCATTAATATTTTAGCGCATTCATAGAAATAATATATAATTTAATAATTTCAATAAAATTACTCACTTTTTTTTTTTTTGCAGAACACGTATGACGTAATACCAATTTTCATATTTTTATGTTAAATAAATTTACAGTATTTTAATGTGCTAGCGATGCGCAATGACGAATTCCCGGTATCATTTTGATTTTCACAAACAGCTGTACTGCAACAGTCATATTTTCAGTTTTTTTCTGTAGCGATGCGAAAATATGTGATGTAATGTTTTAATGGAGTGAACTAGCTCTACCTATTGGCTAACAAGAGCTGCAAATATATTACAAAAAAAAAAAAATTTAATTTAAAACATAATCTTCTAGAAAAATTATATATATGGTAATGATTAACACTGACTATAATATACAATAGACATTTTTTTTCTAATTATATATTTTGCAAAAGTTTGTTCAATCAAACTAATTTTCAATATACAAAAAGAACAGTGTTCCGTAGCAAATTTACCTACCGTCCATTATGCTGCTTCACCACGACCGCTGTCACAGTACCTACTTATTAGATTATTACCATTATCATATATAAATGACTATCATATCCATAATTACTAAAACTAGCTAAAAATAAAATTAAACTACTAACTAAACCACTAAAATATCCAATATATATTATAAATTTATTTAACTTAATTTAATTTCTATGCGAAAAGAAAAAATTATAAGAAAAAAAGATAACGAATTATAATTGAATAACTATAAGCAACGCAGTGGAATGGAATGTTGAATGTAGAAGTACAAGCAGTAAAGGCGGGAGAGGCAAAAATACCGTAAACTAAGAAATAATTTCCAATCATGACGTTTCGATTATCAATTGACAAATCGAAAATATACGTACGCTCGCGTACGCATCTATATGAGTATGTTCAATGTAAGATTGAAACGATCTTTTTTTAAGGCTTGTTTACACTTTAAATTGTAAGCTGTATATCGATAATTGAGCAAAATGTTGAAACAAACGAAAAACATATTAAAATTGAATCAAATGAAAATGATGCGATTTTGCTTTTATTCAAATATCTACAATTTAGTCTTTATTAAATTTTAAACTTTTAAAAATAATTAATAAGTTATATTGATATATTATATCCAATGATATGTATAAAATGTATAATATTTTAACACAATTTTTATAAATTAGCAATAATAAAATATAACTTCCATAATATAACCATATAAGTACAAACTTTTTAAAAATTTATGAATTTTTAAATGATATAAAATAAACTAAAAACAATAATAAATGAAAAACAATTAAACCGAACGCACACACAAGTTTAAATCGATAATATAAAAATGTAGACAAAATTACATAGCTCATATTTCGACGCACTCAATAATTTCAGCGTCGGTTTGTCAGTTATGTCCAGTTATGCCACTCAATACAACTCGCACTGTATGCATTCAAATTCTGTACGACTTGCATTTTTCAAGCTGAGGGAGGAGCATTAATGGTATTTTGATCTGTTTGTGTTTTGATTGCTTTTTTTTTTATTAATTTTTAGATTTTGGTGGTTATTGAAAGTTTATCAATTTCGTGTAAAATGATACTAAATAATAAATTAAATTAAAGTAATGTAACACATCCGAAAAAGTAAAATCCCGCAAAACAGCTAGTATCTTCAAATGAAAAGAAATTCCCTTATGTTACTGATGATAACGACGATACTAAAAACCATAATAGAACAAAAACGAAAGTTGGTTTTTCATTAAATATTAAGTTAGAAAATCAATCAATCAATCAATCAAACAAAAAATGCACAACAACAAGTGCCAATCAATTATAATCCATCGATATTGAAATATTACGTACATACTACTGAAATTAAAAACATCAAAATAGAAGATAATAAAGAGGTAGAGTATATGTTTTAAATTATACATATTTTATTTATACACTATAATTTTAAGGCTATCAGTAAATGCATTCTGAAATCATTATTAAAAACGTAGTTTTCAATCTATCTACACGAAAAATTTAATTTTTATGTAAATTGCTATTAACAAAATTGCATTACTCCGGGCGGGCGGTGAGGATTGAATATAAATATGCGAAATTTTTTCCACATTTCATTCCATAACTTTTTCCTATCAATTACAAATTGACTGAATATTATATAAAATTAATTTTTTAAAATATTATAATGTTTTAGAAATTCCCGGTGCCAAGATTTTTGGCAGAATGTGATTCCTATGTATATAAATTACAGATCGAATTGCAAAAGGCAAGAATTGCATTTAGAAAAGCACAGGTAAAACTATTGCATTACACACACATATGTTTATAATTAACTATATTTAAATTTTATATTAATCTATTTGCAGCAAGATAACAATGATAGAACGTACAAATTAAAATTAATTCAAGTTCAAAAACAATGTATGGCAATTTCAGAAATGGCCGATATAGCAAAAAAATTATCAACAAGTACTAATCCAACGTCCGGCAACCTATATTTAAATAAATAGTATATTAAGCCAGTGTAATTGTTAAGGTATGATTACAGATGCGATTTAATTATTTTGTTTTTAAGTTTTGGAATAGTTTGATGAAATATAATAATACCTAATATATTTTATAGAAATGTATTAAAGAATTTCGTGACAATATAAATATTAGAATATAATTAAATAAAAATTCAACGTAGATTTTATACAAAATTTTCTATTGGTATCTCTCAATGCTAAAATATTTAAACTGTTTACAGAACAGGATTCCATTTAAATCGTTACGAGAAGTTCAAGTAGATTTGTTTCATAGAATTTCATTTGCAGAACTATTCTTCGAGTAAAAATTGTGAAGGAAATTTCAAACCAACATCGAAAATTAGCCAGAATTTATGAAGTTATTATGTTTATTTTGGGGTTAAATTATATAGTATGGTAATATAATAGCATTACTATAATTAGTATAATTAGGCGTTCAAGTTCAATAACTACGAAATCGAATATTTAAACATATTTCATAGCTTTTTTATCGAAATAAATTGTTTGGTGGGATCTGCGTTAGATTTTTATTTGTATCGCATATGAAATGATATTTACTCACGCACACACACATGAACAAATATATGCTTATTTTATATTAATTAATATATTAATTTATGTAATTGTTTTGCTATAGTTTTATTACACAATCCTGGATTTTTATGTATGTATGAAATATTTTATTGGACGTTCTTCTTGATTTGATAAATTATTAAAACATAAAATTGCTTTTTTACGAGTTATAACACTATAAAAAAAAAGAAAAAGTTTTCACCAAATCAGAAAATAAGAAGTATAAGTGATCGGTGAGGCTAGTTTTTTCTGGGACACAAAATATGCAAATGTAAAAATACAAATATTAGAGTATCGCATCATTAAGTGATAAAACTATATGCCTTTTGGCACTCTGCAATTGGGTTGGATGGGTGATTTTTAAATTGTATCATTTTCGCACCATCGATCCACTAAATTGTATCATTTGTGTTAACAATGTGAGTCACTCAATGGGATTGTCTTGGAAAATGTAAAAAATGAGAGTTACGAAAAGAGGTATAATTGTTGTGAACCGAACAATAGAAAGGAATGCGGTTGTTAAAATCAATTCTAATTCCATTGTAGCCAACTCTCCACTATCTAAATTTCGATATTACTAAAGACCAATGGGGAAATAGCAACACAAATAGCAATACTAAATATAGATATAGGAAATAATAGTGAAATTTACTAAACCAAAATATAAATTAATTATTTTATCTTTTATTAAAGTGAACACTCTATAACTGGACCAACAAATTTAACAACTTATTTCAGTAAGAGGAAGCATCAGACAAATGATATAATGACGATAACATTGAACGTCGTCCGTAAACAAGTGCATCGAACATAACAAATGGAAGATGACAAATCGTTAATAAAAAGAGAAACCAACAGAGAACAAAGCACAGAACCCTGACGAAATTAAAGCCGATTTGTTAAGTTTATCTGCTAGTTAAACCGACAGCGCTGCAAGTAAAACCTAATAAGGAGGTAAGTTTAAAACACAATAAATTATGATTAATATACCCCGAAAGTAATGTGAATACGCATTTATTATATTGAAGCCATTTTAACACCTTAGAAATGCTTATCTTTCGAGAATACTAAAACACCGCAGTCAAACAATCCTCGTCATGATTTTATTTCTCTTATGCATTGAACAAATTGTGTCACTAATTCTTTCTCAGCAGAAATCGCACTCAAACCAACCACCAACCGCTATTCAATGCGAAGTGCAACAGTACTTTAAAATTACTAATTGAATCTTAATCTTAATTTTATCATATGTTAATTATAATTATATTTTAAACAACTTTTGTGTTTTTTTTTAGAAATGCACACAAAAAGAACTTCGTGCAGTGGATAAACACTTCCATATGAAAGTTTATACAGCAAAATTAAACAAAAAGGAGTTGGATTCGATGTTCATGGTGATAATGCAACATCAGACTACACCGTAAATACATGGATAAAACAATTTAAAATTGGTCGTATAAGCACAGCAGATGAACATCGTTCAGGAAAAAACATAACATTGGAATATTTTGCATGTGACGAACTACACATGAAAAAGCTGTCTGCCAGATGGGTGTCGCATTTATTGAATTTGCCACAAAAGATAATTCATTGGATAATTTGTGAGGAGCTTTTAGCCATCTAATAAACTTGATCCAAATGAATTGTTACGTTGATTCATCACTGTTGATGAAACATGGATCCATCACTACTACATAACAGAAACCCAACAACAGTCAAAACAGTAAACAGTGAAGTTGGTGAAAGTGGTCAGAAGAAGGTAAATAGTGTTAAGTCAGCAGGAAAGGTTATGGCCACTTGTTAATACGGAAATAAATGATTCACATTAGGGTCATTCAACTGTTTTATGTAATATATTTCCTTCAACACATGCACGTAAACATAACATCATAAAAATCCAAAAACACACACACACACAATTTCATTATAGTTTATGTCGAAATATGATAATATGCTGGTATCATTGCTTCGCATATATAGTGATCAAATATATTAAATACATATATTGTACAATATATAAAGATTATATTTATTTATATGATATGATATGGACTTATGTTAGTTAGTTATATAAACTGTAACGCAATCAACTTTCTTCCAATTTGTTATTGGACGACGACAAATTATTTCTATATAATAATGACTGCCCTTTTCATGTTTTGATTTTAATTAACACGACACTATTTAGTAGAGAGATAGTATTTGTGTAAGTAATTTTTCATTAAATTAAATATTGTAAAATGAATTTATTATTTATTGAGAAAACATTTTTTCTAATTTAAAGGACATAACAGAATCCTATGTAATCGTCAATATTTTGGGAAATGCAGTTATTGCCTTGTGATGCTGTTGTGCATCAAATATATAAATATGTTTAAGCATTGCAGAATTACATATTTAAATTAATTTTAAGTACATGTAATGTAAAAAATAAAAAAATTAATGTACAAACAAAATGTGATTTTACGATTAATTGCATTTCGTGTCACATTTAATTGCATTCATACAAAGAAACCTATTTATATGTAAATTTGCTATTTATAGAAATACAAGTGTAGTAAAAAGTATATATAAAAACTCGTCGTATTCATTAAGAAATAAAAAATGGACAATTGTTTTTGTCGGGAGCAGTAACTTTGAACATTGTAGTTTTATGTTTTTCTTCTTACTAAAACATATTTGAAAAAATGGGTCACCGCAGCTACACACCGTCACATACATCACCGCAGATTAAATATTTATATTCAATTTCAATGTTGTTATATTCCACATATAAATCGATGACGTTTTATATTATTATACTTTAATTTTATTTATTATTATTATTATTATTATTGTGAATTTTTACAATATAAATATGAACTGTATATTTTTATGCAAATATTGTTTATTATTTATTGTTTGGCATGAATAATATGTTGCATTTATAGCAAAATTGAATAATTGCATTTATATAAATTTCAATTTGAATATATTTTCAATTGTAATAAAATCGTGTTTCTCGTGAATAAATTTGCATCGTCCACATATTTTTTTGTAGGTAATATGTGTATATCAATTAACCCATTTAAATTCCTACTAATATAGTCCATACCCGTTATTATTAATTGGATTTTACAAATGCATACTATAGGTGTAATTAAACAAGTGCATTCTTTGTGTATTGCTGCTAAGACGCACCATGCACACACATATTTCCGTTTTGTTTAAGGACACGTATTCGGGTCATATAAGGCATTATTATTATAAATATTTTGGATGATACCGAATCAGACCTATATTTGGGTTCCTTTTCGTCCCCTACCCAGTGGAAAATATGCGGATTGATATACTCAAACATATGCCAAGTCTTCCCTCCAGTACCTCTCGCTTTACGACATAACTATATACAAACATTGCAGTCAAGTTATATTATAGACATAGCCGCAAGTGGATAAATCGTTGGTTTTTTTTTTCCGATCAAAAAATTGAGATTTCGAATCACAAAAATAATATTGAATAAAAGATAGTTTATAATCGATATATTTCTTGCTTATAAGACAATATGGTTCACTGGCATGTGTCTGTAATTTTAGTGGAATCATGTGGTGGTACACTTTCTAGACACATTGTGTTTCTGCACACAGGATTACGTATATTAATTCTGGAAATATAAATACCTGTCGCTGCGGAATAATTATGTTATGAATAAACAAATCCCTCTATAAAAGGCCAACCCTTCGTCGCATGTAAGCCCAAGTAAAAATATGATGCTTATTATAATATTTCTTATTCTCAATTGGTTATAGGTACCAAAATTAATATATATATTTAGATTCAGAATGAAATTATATATGAGACAATGCAATAAGGACATTGCGTCGCTTTAAAAAAACGTCTAAATTTTATTAACTAAAGTATCATGATATGTATAAAAATAAATTTATCCTTCCACCAATATCTAATCGCAGATTTAAGAAATCGACCAAATTTCTCGTACAAGACACAGTGTACTACTGAAAACATAATAGACATTACGATAAAACGAAAGAAATAATAAGATAAATTAGAAAATTATTTTATGGACTGTTAAAATCGGAGAAAAATCAACCATATGAAAAAAGACTGTGAACTGAATGACACGGTGTTTTCTTTTTTATTTTTTTGCCCAATATTTTATAAAAAAAAAAAGGATATACAGGAGATTTATATTTAATGTAAGATTATGTATAAAATTCGCACCGTATTTTTACGTGTACGTGTATGCATATCGTCTATGTCCGAAAAATAATCGGCATGACTTTCTAATGGATCTGTGGTGGAAAATAGTACAAATTAAAATTTATTTTGAAATTTTGTAAAAATGCTTGAGAAATACTTAAAAGCGTTTATTTGGTGATACTTTTTTGTCGAAGCTATATTGTGTGGCATTGACGATTCAACGGACGACAGAAAAGCGATGTACGTATGATGATGTGGTCGTTCAGGCCGACCATATCAACAACGACTACCGCAACAACAAAAACATTAAAAAAATTAATCATTTCGTATGAAAGTTATACCAAAAAATCTTCAGTTAGATTCATTGGAATGGAACTTGGCGATGAAAATTCTAAAATTGGTCTACGAAAGCTTTGAATTCAAAGTATGTGACTGAAATTGTAATTTTCTAATTGTATCGAATTGATCATAGGATAGCAGATGCTGTAGTATTTTAACGATTTCAAATGTATTATCCACAAAGGATTTGTTTCAAGAGTGGTACAACGTTTTGGCTATTATTGTACGATAATGCGAACCTTCTCATCGTCTGACAATTATACAGCACTGTGAAAAAAACCAAATTTATTTGCTTCAACATTAACATTATTCAGCCGATTTAGTCCGCATTTGCCTATTTTCTATTAGCTAAACGTTAATTGGCGATGCAAGAAAATCTCAGTTTGAATCAATTGAAGATATTAAATATAGTCAAAAATCGTCAAATTCAATAACATTTCAATCAGCGACAGAAAAAAGTCATTGAACATGCAAATCTCAAATGCCCTATATTTCAGATAATGGGAAATCTTTAGAAAAAATTAAATATTTGCTTTTATCTTAATCCGATTGGTTATTTTTCTGACAAAGCCTATATTTTTTATATATTATATAAAAGTTATATACAAATGGGTCATGAAAGAACATACAAAAAGGTTTTTGTTTTATTTGTTGAAATTTATGTCGAAAGGTTTTATTTGAATCTGTTATACGTGTATCGTTACATGCTGTTCTATAATTTAATATCAATATGGATAGCAGGAGTATATCATACATATATTTTATATTTATATATAGAGTCTAGTCGGAAATTTGATATTATGTTACTTATAGGGGATGTTTAGAAAAAGAATATAAATCTTTCTCCAGATACTTCTGTAGTTAAATTTTATAAAAATATATTTTGTTTTGTTTTGTTTTTATTTATTTGAATAAAATAAAGTCTTAAATTGACCTCAATATTTTTTGAATAAGCCGGAGATTTGCATTGCTGCCGCTATTGATAGATGTAGAATTTCGTGGTCGTGCGTATACGGACGGACTATGTGGCAACTGTCAACAGACAAAAAAGATGGATTGTGGTCAAATAGGAAATTTGATGTTGTGTTATTGGGGAACAAATTAAAATTGATTGATGGAGTGCTTACACGGAGAGCGTTTGGTCACACTATTTCAATGTGTGCTAAATATGTCGGAAGAGTCGGCACTATTTATGTGAATATCCGACATATGTAGAAATAGAGTATTTGAAAGATACATATTACATTCCATAATGAACTGATCATTATATATAAGAAACACCTCTATAGTTTCATTTTTGAAACCAGATGCTTCGAGGATTAACTCATAGGAAGAACTATGCTGATCTAAGTACTTATAAAAATCATATAAAATTATTTTTATCTCTCTGAAAATATCGAATTTTAATCTATTACATCATTTTAATACATGCCATGGAACCATATAGTTTGATTGTATAAATTTACGGGGAACATATTCTCTCAACAAATTGGGAACAGAGTACAAAGAGTATTAAAAACCAACAAGAAAATTAAACGATGCAGAATTGGAAGCTGCAACCGTCTGAAACTATATTACTGGCGATTTTCTGGTGCGTTTGAAGCGAACTATATAGAAGATGAACGATCTGTATGGGAAAATATAAAATAAAATATATTACCATTACAGTATATGTTACTCAATTGGTTGAAAACTACTTAGAAGCGCAGAAATGGGAAGTGTTAACCCTCCCAGACAATGTTCCACCATCATTTTTTCCGATCGATGCAGTCAACCCTTTCTTGTTCACGTATTATGAAAGTATCAAAATAGCATTGGTAATTTGATCAACGTATCAAAAATTGCGACTACAGTGAAGAGATAAGTTGTAAATTATCTGAAAGATGGGCGAAAGTTGTAGCTTCAAATAGACCATTTATACTTTACATCCAAAAAACGGATTCATACTTGTATATATATTTAACCAATATTTTTAAATAAAAAAGGTTACAATGACAGTGTATTTTTCATAATTTAAAAAGTTATAAATTCTATCGATATTATTCTGATCAAAAGATTACGATTGATTTATAATACATTAATTTCTTTTCAAAGGTTATTCAACATTTCATTTACCACCCCCACCTCTTGCTATATATTGTGTACATTTCGAACTGGCAATTAAAAAGACGAAGAAAATTATAGGTAAGTGGTTTAAGTAAACAGAAAAAAAAACTCTCTTTATTTGCATCGGAAAACGAAAGGAAAACTTTCATAATATAGATAAAGTTCACGGATTTACTTTTTATGTTCATACACAATATTTATGAAAAAAAATAAGCAAAAAATAGATATAAAAATTCTTTAAATTGAAAACTTTTACTTGAGTAGATTCAAGTTTTCAGAAAATTTAAAAGTAATATTATTTAGAGTAATAATAAATTTTCATTATTAATACTTATATTTATTTATATTAGAATAGTTTTACTGGTAAAAACTTATCCCTATATACATTTCACATACATGTGTCGGTTCATGTTAGTCAAATTTACATAACTTTTACGTGTTTTTTATTATATAGTAAAAAAGGTAAGATATCTTTATATCGAATATATTTAGATAACTTCTTAATTTATATACGAATAGCACACTAAAAATGGAAAAAATGATAATTTCTTACATTTTAGTAATTAATTTAAACAAAACTTAGCACTAATTAAAATACATAAAGGGTTAAAGGATCGCCTGATAATTAATTATTGATTGAAGTTTATTATAAAACTGTCATAGTTCTTGAACTCTTGCATAACAAAATGTATAATACGCGAGGACAGTTCGTTAAGTCATGATTTTGATGTATGCGGTTTACTTATTTTCTTTGTGATCGTTTACATGCAACAAAGATATTTAATATTCAGGTCGTCCAAAGGAAGTTAGACTAAACACGTTGAGCCCTTTAAATATACTAAAAATGTTCCTCAAGTACCAAGGGAATAGTAGTATTCCTAAGGAAACTTTATCCCATTTATCTTATAATATTCCTAACTTATATTTGTCCTTGTATTTATATTAATTTATAATCTTAAAATTTTAAATACATGCATTTTTTTATGAGACTCGAATCTATAGCGAATACTCTACAAACCCGAACTCTGACAAATATTAGTTAAATATATGTAAAATTTTGGTGACTAATGCGATAAGTCTTCTGGTTTTACAAGCGTATATTTTACCATTAACACACCGCACTGACTGAAATATACAATTGAAACTTAAATTATATTCGGAAGGAAATTATCAATAAAACTATATTTAAACATAATTCAATATATATATTTTATTATTAAAGACAATTGTGATTCTTAACTCTTATCATTAATAATAAATAGATATAAATAACAAAAATAATAAATATACATTTAGAAATCTTATAAATATTATCTGTATTTTCTTATCATAATAATAATATTAATTAACACTAAATAAATAATAGACAAAGCATAATGTTGTAATATAAAATATTAAATTAAACTGAATGTTAGTCGCGCTTCATTAGCACAAACTGATTGTGCTGAGTGTGACTTCAAACGATTGATTCAATCTTCCAGAAATTAATGCATATTGAACGGCAATCGAGATGTGAAAGGAAGAGCCGAAAGACTAAGGCTAAATGGATGGATGCAGTAAAATGTGATATAAAGATATCTAAATATCTATATTTGTTATTGGAAGACGGTAACTGCAGACAGGTCAGGTTAGAGAAACGTGTTGACTTTTAATGTCATGTAAGTAAGTAGTTACACTTTTATTGTAATTAATTTTTTTATCTTATACATTCACAATTCACAATTCACAAATATATACGAAAATTATTCATGTGGACATAGGGCCATATTTGGTACACCAAATACTAATACATAAACTCAATAGCATGTGGAAATGGTTAACCTCTTATTTGGAAAATAGACTGTTTAGAATAACGCAGTCGGAAGAATTCTCAGAAAAGAGGAGGCTGTTATGCCATAAGGCAGCACACTGTGTCAATCGTTAATGTGTACCTGTTACTTTCCGCAATTCGAAGTTATGATGATATATAGCTATATATTAAATCATATATCACACTCTTTTCAATGACTCACTTCGCTCGAATCGTTTAATTATATTCACGGGTCGGTTAAACAATGAAACTTATCATACATTTTTTACGTATCCGTTAGATTAAATCCACCTGGTCTCAGATCGACAGTAAAATATATATCTTTCGCCTTTTACGTATATCGACCTTTTCGATGACAAATAATTTAATTTGTAGTTCTGTTGTATTTTTGATAGAAATTGTAGATTATTCTACGACATCTAAATCGTTCTGGTGAACCCAAAAGAATAGTCCGTCGCAAAATAAAACATGTTTCATCAAGAAATTCGAAATGCGCAACTTTAAGTCCATTTGAAAACTATAATCTAAAAAACCATTAGTATATTGTGTATAGGAGTTAGATTTTATGTATTTGAAAATTGTTTTATTCCTTGCCGTTTCTTATCATATACACAAGTCTTTTCTCAATATTATTATTCAATAAAATAAGAATGACTATCCAGAGAAAGGTAATACCTGAACAATAACCACAATGCTTATAAGGAGGAAAAATTATATTTTGTTGTGAATGTAAAATTTTGAAACTGAAAAGTAAAGTTAAAAACTATGAAGTTCAAATAGTTTACCCGTGAAAGCATCGTTCTTTTGTCCATCATCATAGTTCGCTTATACTATATATTTATAATATGTATTTTCTAACGATATTGTATATAGCTTATCGTTAGTATTTTAATTCGATTTAAGCTTAATTTATATAATTAATTTTCTTACAATATAACTTGTAATATTATTATATTATAGTAGTTTCTAATATTATAGCTCTAATTTATAATTTTGTATACTTTTAAATTTCTTATAAAAAATTGTATTTTACAAAAATCAATATTTACATATTTAGAATATGCGTGTTCATTTTTATAAATATATCATTAGGAAGGATATCATTTTTTTTTAATTATTAATTAAATTTTGTCCGAAAAATAATACAATTTTGTATTTTTCATTTATATACAAATATTAATTTTATATATCAAGCTCAAAATATTTAAATATTATATTTTCATTATTTATTCCGAGATCAGACATTTCGTTGAGTAACCAGTAGTACTGGTAGTAGTAAATAATTGATTTATTTTTGCTTCAAGATAATTTATTTTCATCGGCTACCATTTGCGGCGGCGGTAATTGTGGCGATTGTATAGATTTACATTTTATACAATAATTCCAAAATTTACATGATGTTGGTAATTTTGTTGACCCAACGAAATGTCTGGATTGTTGTTAAACATGTGTTATTTGTGTTGTATGTCCATTATTATCTTTACCACCAGCACCACCACCATCGGTACGTCCCATATTATTATCGTCTTCTCGTTGTGATACTGGTAACCATTTTGCTAAAAATTTTGGTCTAAATAATAAACCAAATGTTGTGCGAAATTGACGACTCATCGAACAATATAATATAAAATTTATACTAGAATTTATTAATGCCAATATATCCATAAAGTCACCTGTAAGTATAAAAAATAATAATAATAAATAAATAATTGAATAAATAAATAAATAAATAAATAAATAAATAAATGGGTAATACTTGTATTTTTTTATATTTTTTACTTATTTTTTTGATACTTTATAAAAGATAAAATAAAATGTGTTTGTGTATTTGTAGTATTATCTTTGTTATTTTGTTTATTTCATGTATATGATTTGGAAAACATAAGCATATTTATTAAATTATAAACAAGTCGGTATATCCTATAAGAAATAATGTGTTAATGAAAGAATACGTTTAATATATATTATTTTATAATGCACTGCACAGTATCAGGGACGTCTCGTGAAAAACAAAAAACAATTGTATTCGGATTACAATATTATTATGATTATTTTCTAGAGGGCAGTATGAAAGTAAACTAGATTATGGAAAGAAAATTAAGTTGCGGTATACCTAGTGGAATTTTTTGAAGAAAAAAATCAACTTATATCATTAAATTCAATACATTTCCAATGTGTCGTCCTAGAAGAAATTTTTAAATTCCGTTCGATGTGTCAGTAAAATTTTGTTTTGAAATAATGACACTGTTTAAAATGTTTGTGTGGTTTTGCGGACAGTATTACATTATTTTTGTAAATTTTAACTGACATCAATCGGTTTTGTCTTTTGATCTCGAGTGTCAATCGATTTCATAAATCTGTTCTATTAAAGATTGGAAATTAATTGAATTATTTATAGTCGATTTAATTTTTTAGAAAATTTACTGCAATGCACATCCGCAGACTTTTTTTCCATAATCTTACTATAAAACATATGCGCGCTTTCTAGAATATCTATATAATCTTAAGTTTTAGTATATATCGATCCAAACATTTCCCATGAGACGTGTGCCACTGATAAATATATAGTTAAATAACATATCAAAGTAAAATATACATACTTAACACACATCAATTATATTGTCATGAATTTATATAGTGGAAAATTCTATTTTATACATAAGATACGTAAATGTAGTAGAAAAAACCCATCTTCAAATGTATAATATACGACCGTAACATATACGTTTAATATTTAAAAAAAATTATATTTTAATTTAATTTTAATTTAATTAACACTTGAATTTTTTTATGTTCGTCATATTTATTATTAAACACGCCTAAATAATTTACATATACGCATATTTTATTTAAGTATTACTTTTTTGCGCCGGTAGGTTCTTCTTAATCTTAATTAAAATATTAAATACATCTCTCTATATACACAAAATTATGCTTTGAATGTTGCTATTAAATATGTACAATATATGAAACGTACACAACACGTTTAGTAAATTTTATATATTTATGCGTGCGTAATAACATTTATTATGTACAATATATTAAAAAATAATACACAATATGTTTTGTATGGATTTATGTAAGGACATTTTCATTTAAGAAAAGCACTGCTTATAAAATTTTATCACAAATAACTTCGTTTCACTGATCTGTCTATATATTCATATATATGTGAGGCACACCCGTTTGTGGTACTTACTTTTTTAGTTAATTCTATTTTACCGCGTCGCGATTAACATTTTACTGTGCGCACTTGCACAAAGTATTTACTTGTCCAGTAACTGGGTCACCATTGATGAAAATGAAATGAAGAAATTAGAATAAAACAATCGGCCAGAGATATTTAACAATTTCACCATTGTTAATAGCTTCATAATTTTCAATAACACGAACTATAAATTTCCGAAATTCATGTTTACTCCAAGTGAGAAGCTTATGACAATCAATAGATCTATCACAAAATCATTATAGTCAAATTGGTAAATTACTCCGCATATGCGAATATATAACAATTTGTCAATTGGTCTGCACAAGACATATATGTTTCATTAATTCCATAATTTTTATATATGCACGATTGGACCAGAATTGTGTGTGTGCACAGACATTGTTAATCCTTAATTAACGCTCAACCCAATATTTCCAAACATCACGAACACCAACAAATTATAACGCATCTGAAAAATGTCAGCATTAAAATGAATTAAATTCATTCAAAATTAACGAACTCGGTATGCTAATGCTAATAGTGTATCAAAAATTTAAAATCGATAAATTATTTATTGAGATATTGATGTCGGTAGAGTGCAGAACACGGTTTGATAGAAAATTTGATGATTTGCGTGTAACATCCTACCGACGTCGAATCGGTTAAAATGTTATATAATATTTTCGACGACAAATGACCACAGGAGTGTTTTCGTATTGCCGTCGTAATTTTGGACACCCTGTATAGAAACAATGCTCTTGCTAAACAGACTAAATGTAGGGCTATGTTTCCACATTCCTATGTGTACATAGGGTGTTCACGGGCAAGGTTTACTACTTTATTTTTGTGTAACTGAACTTTATGGAAATTGTATGGAAGACACAATGTCAGTTAAATGGCTGCCTCCGTTAGCCTGACAAATGCTGTTTCTTTTTTAACTTTTTTCAGAACATTTACACAAATTACCACCGGAATTTCATTAATTGTGTGTCAAGAATGTTTTATTTTAGTTGATGAAGTATTTCTGATTTGATGGCATAAACATTGCTCTTTAGAAATTTACGCAAAAATAAGTGTGGGTGCTATAAAATTCGACAACATACCATTTCTAAAGATAATGTATTGTGGAAAGAAATCTGTCAGTAATTTTATTGTACCATTGACTGTATGTGAAAGTTACACCGTTTTATTGGAACCACATGTTCATCAAGCCCACAGCATCCAATTTTTGGAATCAAACCGTTACGATAACGTTATCCAGTAACAGTAACTGTAACGCCACGTTAATAATAATTTTCCTGTTTTTACTGCCTATGGAGAAAAAAATATTATATACTTTCGTTAAATATAAAATGCAAAAGAAAACATCATCTTTCGATGTACATTTTTATGTAAATATCATTTCAGTTGCTATATGGCAAGATTCTACGAATCAGTAATTAAAATTATACTTTTTTAATCTGTACAATTCTCTAACGAAATATATCCAAGGAATATATATTTTAATTTCAATGGTTTTATGTATAACAAAACAAAAAGGGATTATATAACATATGTTATTAAACTGCGTGCATAGGTTTCATATTTAAGGATACCTCTTACAACAGCATTATTTTAAAATTAAGAAAATTCTTTATTTATTCTTTGTTATATGTTACTTTTTATATATTTAGAGAGAGAGAGAGAGATACACTTTTTAACATATTTTAAAGCAATTTCAAATTTGTAATGAAATATTTTGATTTTATTGTACATATTTAAATATTCCAAACATTTGTCATTTTATTTTCCATTTTGACAGTTGTTCTATTTCCAAAAAAAAAATTACAGGAAGTCATATATGATTAAATATAAATATATAATATGAATTTCTTATGCGTTGTGCTGGGGAAGGATACACACAAAAAAAATACAATTTTTTGTCAAAACATTACATTACATTGGTCTTTCTTATGTATTCAAATTATACAGAATATTACCCAACAAACTAGGCTCAACTGAAAGTGGAGATAATACTAAATATTTCGAAATACTATTGGAAATACTATTGGAAACACCAATACGGCCATATTCATAATCATTCTGATCATTTGAATTTCTCAAACCTGAATCAAGTTATTCTCTAGCGCTACAACTATTTCGGGATGATACCGACCACACAATGCTTTCTCTTCAATTTGCGAGAAAGTTAGTTTTTTTTACAAATCTATATATTTGCCTGTGATCACCCGAATCTCAGTAAGCTTGTCCTGCATTTATTTTAAAGCCACATTCTAGTTACTGGTAGTAGACAATAAAATATTTAATTTAACACTGATACAAAAATAATAGCAAAAAAAATGTATTTTCAACATTGAATTATGTCCTCAACCACACCTCTAAATATATATATATAGTTAAATCGGGACATACATTAACATCCTGTTAGCACACACACACACATATATACAATACATAAAACATAAATAAACCATACATATTTATATTTTATATATTTATATACTTTTATATGTTATGAATTGTAAATTTAATAATAATACTTATATTAAAATTGTTTTATAAAATTAAAATTCATTTATATGAAATAAAAACAACAACAAAAAAAAAAATGAATAATAAAAAGAAAGCCAAAATTTATTTTATACGCACACGGAAAATATCTATACAGAAATTTAATATGGCATATTTCGTGACTTAACTTACAAAAAACAAAAAAAAACAAAAGGAAATTAATATGATTAGGGAGAACATTTCAAGAGTATTTTTATATATTGTATATTAAAATAAAAAAGGACATTAAATGCGGAAATTTATCGAATAGCAGGTGGTTTTTTGTTGAATTTACTATTTATTTTATTGTACGATTCTATTGGAAAAATTATTTGAAATTAAATGCGTTCTTACACATATACATTTTACTCGTATTTATATCGTATAATCAATATATGTAAGGAAAAAGTCGGCGATAAATAGATAGCAAAATAAATGGTTATACAGTAAACAATTGGTAAATGTCACCACCACCACCAACACCATCACAATCAAATTTATAAAAACTTATATAATTTTGTTACACTTATCGAATAATGGAATTTAAATTCAAAGGTCAAATACCACGTAAAGGAGTATGAAATGAGCCTTATTTAAAGGAAGAAAAACACATTATTTAGAATAGAAAAATCAAATATATTTTATTCAAAATAACTTCCATCGCTTTCTACACATTTTAATCACCTTTCAGGCAATTTTCGTATACCACGTCGAAAAAATGGTGTTGCTTTGGACGAAAACCATTCAGATAGCCAATTTTCAACTTCTTCAGATGTTTTGAAGTGCTGTTCTTTCAAAGCATGTCCCATCGATGAAAATAAATAGTAGTCCGAAGGAGCCAAGTCTGGTGAATAAGGCGGAGGTGGTAACAGCTCCCATCCAAGCGACTTTATCGTATCCTGAACTGGTTTTGCTTTGTGTGCTGCTGGTGCATTATCATGTTGTAAAATTACCTTAACAGATTTTTTCTTTTTTTCTGTCCATTCTGGTCGGTTATCGAATAATGCCTGGTTCAAATCGATTATTTGTTGTTGGTAGCGAACCGTATTAACAGTTTCACCAGGTTTCAGAAGTTCATGATACACCACACCTTCCTGATCCCATCAAACACAAAGCATTCTCGTCTTACCGAATCGTTTTGGTTTTGCAGTCGATGTTGCTGCTTTACCTGGTGTAATCCATGATTTTTTGCGTTTAGAATTCTCAAAATATATCCACTTTTCATCACCAGTCACGATTCGATGCAAAAAAGACTTCCTTTTGTATTGTTGAAGGTGCAATTCACAAATGGTTTTTCGACTTTCTTGTTACCTTTCAGTCAATTCATGTGGAACCCATTTTCCACACTTTTGAATCTTTCCCATTGTCGTTTAAACGATTAGAAATTGTTTTTTGATCTACATTTAAGGCTTCAGCAAGTTGTTTTTGAGTTTGTGTATCATCTTCGTCCAACAATGCTTGCAATTCACTGTCTTCAAACTTTTTTGGTGGTCTTCCACGTTCTTCATTTCTCAAATCAAAATCTTTCGTCTCTAAATTGTTGAAACCATCTTTTGCATGTTGCTAATGATAGAGCATGATCACCAAAAACTTCTACAAGCATTCGTTGAGATTCAGCTGCGTTTTCCTTTAAATGATAACAGAAAACTAATGATACCCGCAAATCGTTTGTTGAAGGCACAAAATTAGACATTTTTAACACGATAAAATTTTATGTTGTTGTATTACAAATGGAATTTACCACACTGAATATTGTTGACAGATGACAAAACAATAAAAAAAAATCGCATTAAGACTCTTTCACAATTACTAATATAAGTACAGCCATTTATTGGCAGCGGCTCACTTCATACTCCTATACCTGGTAAGTAATGCGACACGACATCAAGAAAACATTAATTAAACAGCGAATTGAACGCATAGCAATTAATTTCTAATGCAGTATATAAAGTCCTTATAAGGATATTTTTATAAGTCAACATTAAATTACATTATAGTTTTGTGGTGGCACATAATTTATTCACGCTGCAAAATAATGGATTTATCTCAATGGTTGATGTATTTACCAAATAAATCACGATACCATTAAATTTGATATTAGTATATGACATTCTTAATCAAAATAATCCATGCGCTGACAAAAAGTACTGATTTTTTTTTTTAGCTTCATCGCCTCCTTTAAAATATTGCATATATGTTTGATTTAAATTTCTAGCTTTTCTCTCATAAAATGTTTTTAAATTTTTTAATATTTGTTCATTATAATTGTGATAGTATTCGTACAGTGGAACATTATAATTATTGTATAAAGTGTTCATTGTTTAAATCTTCATCCTAACTGCGAACGACATTGTCAACTAACTAATATAATAGAACGATAAAGAGAAACATATTAGATTTTAAATTTATCTGCAATACAAATAGAACGAAATCATCATTTGATTGTAGATTGTAAGGTCCTTTATTGAAATATTCTTGATATTTAAAAAAATCTGTTCAATTTACCGTTGAATTTTGTTTCACATGAGGTGAGGATGCATGGAAAACTACCAAAAAAATATCCTTGTAAAGTCATTGAAATATTTTTGCTTATTAAATTTTTAATTTCTATGCAATTCCCTGCCGTTTAATTCACTTTCATATTAAAAACTGTTGCATATGACCAAATTGAAAAAAAATTATGTTGTAAGGTCTTATAAGTCTGCTGCTTCTTGCATCTGAATACTTGTTTTTATTAATTTCTTAATTATATGATTATATTCTTAAAATAATATGGTAAATTTATAGTAATTTGTGAAACTCATCCAAGATGATATAGTTAACAAATTTTTATTATATATTATATAGCAAATTAAAAATCGTGTCAGCTAAGATAATTGGAATAAAAGTGTAGACATTTCTAATGGATAAGTATTAATAATAGTTAATTAATTATTTCCCATTAAAAAATAATTGTATAAGCGGGAGAATCGAGCTATAGTAACAGGACAGAGTAACTTTATAAAGTCATATTATTAGAAATAAATAAAATCATTGAATTTTAATAAATAAATGGATTGCTGAGGTATATCGTACGGCACACACGTTGTCTTTGTTGTTGAAGTTATACATTTGGATGGATAAGATACATTTTATGCAAATTTGAATACAAATCGCATTTATGTACATTCCCATTTTTTTCATTATTTTGAAAGAAATAAGATTTCGATGCTGTCAGCAGTCACCGGTTTATGTAATGAATACTAAAAAAACATTCGTGTGTATTGCTTTTGCTACAAATACGAAAATATTAAATGGCATTTTCACCAGAAATGATTTAGATAACCCACCCGAAATAGATAGATAAGAAATGAGATAGAATTTGTAAAATAATTGTAACTCTAACCACTTTAGCGCATACATAGAGAAAAAAAAATACAACATCTTCAAGGTAACTGCGGGTGATTACAGATCAATAAGTATGTTCTTTTTGTTATTCATGGAAGTGATCAGGATACATTTTGAATAATGATCCATATGATGATAATCTTAATATTATATTTTATATTTTCCATAAAATGCTGTTGTTCGATTAACTGATCGCTCGCATATAAAAAATAATAGAATTAAGGAATTATGGCATTTTCGATTGGTGAATTTTTATGTACTTTTATGATGATTATTTAACTAACTTCATATATAATGGCAGGTGCGGTATATGGTCCATTTGGAGTAATATGATTTGATGATGATGTTGAACAGAATTGGATATAGCAACTTACTGATTTACAATTTTTCTTTATGATTTCGGTTTTCAAATGTATCATATTTTATTGTACAGTCAATTTTTTATTAATAATTATACGAAAAATTAATATGATAAAAAAAACCGGAGAGTAAATTTATTCGATAAATTTTGTCATATCTAAATTTATCTTATTTTATAAATTATAATATTGTATTTCATAATATATCGTTACATTATCGATAATTCTACGGCTACTATGGTGACAATATCCGGTTACTATATGGAGTAGTATAAGTATTAGTAGCATACACCTAATGTATTGTAGTATTATTTATTATTATAAACCTTTTGTACAAACAAAAAGGATTTTCCAATAATAAATATTTTATATTTGACAGTTTTCTTCTGTGATTAATTATTTTGTATAATCAATATATGAGATGAATCAATTTTAAGGATCAAAAAACATGATTAAGTATATGTATTTTATTTCTACAATTTTATGTAACAAAAATAAATCAACTATATTATTTTTAATAATTTAATAAAGTATAGATTTATTTGCTATCAATCAATAGATGATGATGGTTTTATGAAATCAATTTACTGATTTGTGTGGGTATAATAAATATTCCGGCGTGACTTATCATATGTGTCCACACATTTGTCAACATCCAAACAAAGGTATATAACAAATTTGAAATGGAAACTTAAAAGTCTTAAAGTTTATAGTGTACAATATATTATAAATACATTGTAATATGTATTCATATATTATCTTGTGAAAAAATGCATTCGGATTACAATTGTGCTTTTCTAATTGGGGACTGGGTGAAAGTACACAATATAGATTATATTATGAAAACAATTTTATGTGTTCACCTAATAAATTTCAACGACAAGTTCACACAGTTATGGAAAATGATGGCTAACGATCCATATGTTTTATTAACAGATTTCTATTTTTTTAAATATTTAAATTCAATTCAATGTCCAATGTTTCATAGAAGATATTTTTAATACTCGTTCTAAAAAATACTGTCGATTATTCGTTTGAGTGTTTAAATGAAATTTTACATATGAAATGATGATACGGTTTTATTTTTATACCACATACACTTTATTTTTATATACAAAGTCACAAATTTCCTTCAATATTAATTGATTTCGAATAAGCTGTAACCGAATATTGCATTTAAATGTTTAATAAATTAGAAATCCATGAAAAATGTGTTCTGTCGATGCACACACCCACATTTGTTTCCATAAATTATTTATTTTAAAATATATTTTTGCTTTAAAGAATAACTAATCCGTCGATTGAGACGCCCCCCACTGATATATATATACAAAATATGTGTATATTTATTATTATTTGGAAATATCAAAGTGAAAATCCAATTTAATTAACACAATTCAATTAATTTAAATTTAATGTAATTTGTTTTTTCACAATAAAGTAATTTAATAGGTATATTAGTATGAAAGGATCACTCACAGCCGCCTATAATGATGGTAATTTTACGTATTCTCTTCTCTTTACACCCAGTGTATGTGTATGTGTTACAAGCTAAACAAAATTTATTTTGATAATCCTAAATGAACAAAACATTCGGCTGGTCCAGGTTGACCAGAAAAATCGAGGCCAAAACGCATTATCCATATTGAAAATAGGCTTTACTGGTATATATATTTGATGGGACCATAGGAGAGCGTCTTATATTTTGCATTGTTGAAACGTGATCAAACTATCATTGGGTGCGAGCGCTACACAAAATACAATTTATTAAATTGAACGATGAATGAAAAGCAACAGACTTGGAAAAAGTAATTCTTTTGCAAGACAATGCTTCCCAAAATGTCGTAGAACCGGTCAAATAAACGTTGAAAGTACTTTACCACATATTTCTACATCAGATTACCCATTGTTCAGATCAATATGGTATATAAATTGCACGTGCACAACATTTCCACAAATATGAAGAGAAGATTTTTGGATCGCATCAAATGAAGAAAAATCTTATTTTGATGATTTTCATAAATTGCCAAAACAAATTCTTACTAAATACCTATTATTATTAATGTTATATACGCACATGTCAAGAACATACATAATCAATTCATATATAAATCAACATATATATATTTCTATATTTATACGTAAATATAATTATAAACCAAGTACATATCGACAAGAGCGGATAACACAAAGAACAGCAGCAGCAGCAGCACAAGATTCTTATACATAGTATTAGATTAGGTATTAAACTTGGGACCCATAACAACAACAAAAAACACGATTTTCCTCACACAACATTCTGGATGAATTCTAAATTAACATTTCTTCGTGAATCAAACATTTTGTCATGTTTAAGCTGATGTCACAACAGTACTTTTTAATGTAATTTTTCGGAACTCGCATAAAATTCTTTATATTTTCATAGCTAGAAGTGCAACATAGTACAATTTTATTAGTTATTTGATACAACAAAACAAAATAACATCCGGTGTATAAGGTGTTTTGTGAAATTGTTTTCAATAATAATGCCTCATATATCGCACATAAATAAAGTTTAAATTAATTTTTTGGCTTTTACCAAAACCAAATCCTAACAACAAGAATATAATATTCTTCCATATATTTGTCCGTTACGCACAGTGTCAACACAGACACTGCCCATCGATATAAAACAATATAATAAAAAATTTGTGTTCCACTGGGAAATGATTAAGCCCATTTTCAAATTTTTTTTAACATTTTTTGATTACAAATTTCATGTATAAATTAAATTTAATTTAAAATTTATGAATACAGCATATTTTATTTACCAAAATAAATCCTAAAAAGATAAGATACACACTTCAAAACGTTTTTTCAGATATATACAACAGATCGTATCGTAGGATATGTATTAAAATTATATATTTAAAGATTTACCTATTTATGCTATATATTGTATTGTAAATAGGTATAGCAAATGTCAAATTATATATACAAAATACACACAACTATATGAATAATGTAAGTAAATTATACCTTTTTGTTATATATTACTCGTCGTATTTGCACACATAAGTAATAGGTACGATGTTGAATGTATGATATTATATATATTTTATATATATATTGATTCCCACACATACATTTACTCATCGTAAAAACTTATAAAATATTTTATTATATATTATAAAAAAAATATACAATATTATACGACACAAAACATTTCTAATAAAATTTAAAAAGATGAATAAATTTTCCTTTCCTATTATAGAAGTATACCACCTTTAATTTTAATATTATATAGATATAGAGTAACTATAACAGAGGAATGTGACTCTATGTATAATATTATATATTGTATTAAATATTAATCAATAAATAAATATCTGATAAGAATTTTGTGACTGAATAATCATTTATATTTTATACAAATGTAAATTTTAATGTAACTACATATTGTTCTATTTTTAAATAAAAATGTAAAGCACGCAACCATCCATCCATCCATCCATCCATCCACCCACCCATCCACCCACACACACACACACACACACACACACACATATATACGGTAAGATGAATTTTTTATTTATTTATTCAATTATATATTCAACATTATATTGTTCATTTTTTTTTGTTGCCATATATTCAAATTTTCTCTAATGTACTTCAGATAATCATTATTTTCATATCATATTTATTTTATGGGTATACCCTTTACTACACTAAAAATAAACAATATTTTTCCTTATATACAAACACACAAATACATAGGTATAATGTACTCCCGCATATGCAACATCCTATATACAGTTCATTTATAATATATACGTAAATATTATTATTATTATTATTATTATTATTATAACGTAGTAAGGAAAATGTTTTTCCTTTTTTTATATATAGGAACAATATGAAATAAAAATTATTTTATCGTATGTGACTTGTACACAAGCAGCAGGTACAATTTACATTGAAAATTACAGTCAATCACAAATATACAATGTTAATCCACATTTATTTAAAGACTTATGGTATATCTTTGAGAAAAATTAGGAAAAACTAATTGATAATAAATTGTAAATAAAATCTTTAAGTTGAAAAAATTTAATAGTATTACCAACAAAAACGATAGCATAATTACCGAAATAAAAGTTTATTAAATAAATAAGCTCAATCAAATCGTTAAAATTTCCACCCCTATCTATTATATTCATATCAATCAATTTGTTAGCGTATAATATTTGGACATTAACAGAAGCAGATGGCATTAGATAATCAATTGTAAAACTAGCGGTCATATTTGTATTAGATAATAAATATTTTTTCTTATTCAGGTTTGTGTAAGTTTGGGTTGGAAAAGTGTTGGTGTAGAGAAGCTCATCAATTGTTCATCAAAAATGAGTGATGGTGAACAAATTTTTTTGTAAACAGCATGTAAATAAGCGTGCGGTTTAGTATAGAGTCTTGTTGCCAATGACAAATCACACGAAAAAGTTCAACGACAACAAATTTAGCTTAAACATCGAGTTTTGAATCGTTTCCAAGACATTATACTGAACCACTTATTTGCCAAAGTTTACATTCCCTGAGAAATATACAAAATAAAGAAAAACGATTACTTCACGAATCAACGTGAATTGGTACTACATCACATTGATTTTATTGGCCATGCAAAAAAGATATAGTTTTTTGTATCGTATATAGCAAATGGCAATCCTAAACACAAAAACTAATTGGTAGACCCAGGCGAACCCTTAATATTATTATACAAAAACGAAACACTCACGAGCATAAGGTAATGCTTTGCATTTGGTAAAACCAACAAGAAGTTGTTTACTATACGAGATTCTAAAACTCTTAATGCTAATGTCGATCAACGTCAATTGAACGAAGAATTGTATAGTGAAAAGGACTAACTATAAAGAATGTAACAAGCGTATAATGTTATCAATTCCTTAATAATTGCTAACAAATTGAAATTTTCGTCCGTTAACTTCATCTAACAGATGTTCAATTGGTCAGTAGGTTTGCTAGCAATCCAATCACTGCACAACTTGCGATCCACGTGAATGGCTTCGATGTTTCGTTGGAGCATCGGGTTTGCAACAACATAAACTTCAGAATATACCTTTCAGTGTTCATTTTTTATTCAAATAAAAAATTTACTTAAAAATACAAATTTCATAGAACAAAATAAATTTTGAAACTATTTATTGAATTAATTGAAACAACAATCGTGGCCAAACAAAATTTTCGCACTCAACCAAAATACTTTATTATCATCAATAATTTCGGTTACATTTCTCCGCGACGGATTTTTTACTTCTCGCCAGGTTTTACTCTGGACCGATCGGGAAACTCTGAACTATTATAATGTGAACAAATTATTAATTTAATTGTAATAATATTTTTATAATAAATCTTTTCAAATTATTTTGGTTATGGCATGCGAACTTGGGATTCGGAACAAACACAATGAGCTCATAAGTGTAAATACCGGGATTAAAATTAAATATGTCAATTTTTACTATACCATCATAAAAATATTTACTAAACTATAGATGATTTGACTTAAAATCGGTGCAACATATATGAAATCAATACAGGTTTTCTATTTGTAGGTAATTTTGGTTGGGATATCATGCAAAGGAATTTCGTGGTTTTCGATTAAATAGTTTTAGCATATAGTAAACAGTAAAAGTAATGAACTTAAAAATTACAAAAAAATATATATATATCAATGGAGAGTTCCGTGACAAATCGTGGGAACATCATAACAATTAATTAGATATTCTTGAAGGAATATATTTTTATAAATAGGAAAAAAAATTCTATGTGTTACTTAGTTTTCCGGCAAATCGACTATTAGTAATGTTTGTAATATTTGAATTTCATGCCAAATTACTTACACAACGGATGTTCTAATTCTTTTTACAGATACTAAAAATACAAAATTGAAGTTTTGTATACACTATATTCACGATGATTCTAGGCTTAGGGTGAGAATATCACGTAATAATATTTTGACTCAGTGTAGAATGTAGATGCGGGGAACATTAAATATATTTAGAATGTATAGAAAATAGTAAAAACCTCAGTCTATACACATCCAAGATATAAACAAACCTACAACAAAACAATACAACATAAAATTTATCGTACCATAGATTATAATAGATTATTCTATATATGTACAAGTATATAATATTATATTTCACAAAGCAAGTATTAAATAACGCACATTATATTCATTCATTCCCCGTTTACTACAAAAAAAAAAAAAAGCAACATAATAACGAGATAACAGAGCTAAAAAAAAAAATATGAAAATATTTCTTAAGTACTCTTGCATACAACGAAGTCGTATTATAAATATATAAATAAAAGTTGTACATAATATAAATATGTACCAATGAAAAATATAAAATATATTTAAGAAAAGCTTTTTTCTTTTTTTGTTAAACTTACCCAATTTTAAATAGCATTCCATAAAAAATTTATTTCCTAAAACTGCACTTAATAGTCCTAGTATCCCTTGTGGAAATTCGGTAATTAAAAATAATAATAGTACAGCTAACAGCATTCTTGTTGTCCTATCTGTTTGTTTTTCTTTTTCTAATGTTTTACTATTTTTAGGTGTTTTTTCTACAGTTTTTCCATTTGACATAATTTTTAATGCATTTGCCGCATTACTTGTTAATTGTTTACGTCGCCGTTTAGCCTCCAACAATGCACCGATTAAACGTAAACTTAATATTGTTAATGCAACGCATGGTATTAATTTGATAACAACACTATAAATCCAAAAATTAACATCCATTAAACTTTTATGATTATTGGCCAAATCACTTGTTGTCATTTTATATAACGTAATATTTCTTTGCATCATCGTTGTTGTGTCTGCCGCCTGTCGATGTGTATCATTTATTAAAATTTGTTCATCAAATTCATTTGATGTGACAATTACCGGCGATATACTAAATGTTAAATATAATGGTATTGCAATAAATGGACATATAATATATGAACTGGCTATGGCAATTAATGTTGTACGCATACCACACCATATGCGATTTTTTTGTGGATGTCCAATGGCTATGTAACGCCATACGGCTAATGTGACCGTTAACCAAATTGATATCGTATGACATATTTGGGCAAATATCGAATGAAACATTACAAACCATGTCCAACTGTACGAAAATATTTTCTCACGTGGATAATTTAATTGTGGTAATATGTAACCGTTAAATGCATATGGTATATAATCAAACATTACAAGCAGATCGGCTATTGCCAGCCCCGTTAAAATTGCATTTGTTGGCGAACGCATTTCTCTTCGCGTTAACACAATTATATTTAAACTATTTGCAAAACAACCAAAAATGCATACTATTAAACTTAAGTAACCATGGATTGGTAGGTATCTGTGTGTAAAAAAGAAAAAAAAATAAAAGAAAATTAATTAATTATTTATTAAATTAAAGTAATAAGAAAATAAAACAATATCAACGGAGGAAATACAAACGCAGAAGAATTCTCACACCGATTTTCTAATAATTATAATGGTTTAGTCAAATATGACAATAAAATTTTGTTTCTACTGAATTTGTCGGAACACAACGAACGACCTGATCTTACTTGAAATTTATCAGGGAATTGATTTAATTTGCAACCGTAAAACGATCAGCAAAACGTATTTCAAAATATTGGATATATGGAAAAGATAAAAATGCGTAGGAAGGTGAAAATTCGATGGTATCTATCCACATCACACCTAGAGCGTGCTTCTTATAAAAATGTTTAATTTAAAAATTTCATAGAAGTCGATTAGAAGAAGTGTATTAAAGCTGTTATTCTAATTAGAATATTTTTGAAAAAATTGCCATCAGATGGATTTGAATTCGTGAGGATCAGCAACACATTAAAAAGACATGACCTAAAACTCTTATTTACAACATTTTCTAATCGATGGAATCAGAACCTTTTAATATGAACTCGAGAATAAGATCTCTATATACGTAATATATCTACCGGTTAGTAAAAGAATTTTCATTTTCACAGACGACGCACTAAAATACAATATCATAGCAACATTTTAAGACGATATATTTAGTTACTTACATCTACCTTCTCTTTTAGTCAGTGAGTGTTCATTAAAAGCTAAAATTTTATTTGCTTATCGAAAATTGTAGAACTTTAAGGTGATAAAAAATCGATTGTAGTAAACTGTTGCACCGAATGTTATTTTTAGAATTTTATAGGAAACGTTGCTCATTTAAAGAATATGTAGCAAGCGAGATTTCAGCAATTCAAAAGTGGTGATTTTGATGTGAATGACAAAGCCATATAGAAACAATTCGAAAATAACGAGTTACAAGAATTATTGAATAAATACAATGGACTGACAATTGTTCGGTAAATTCAACTCATTGAAACATTTCTGATCGTTTGCAATCAATGGGAAAAAATTCAATAGGAAAATGAAAATGGTGAAAATGGAGGTTTATATTTTGTATGGATAGTGTGTAGAGGAAATTTCGATGACGAATATGCAAAGAGTATATAGTTCTTACGATTCAAAAATAATGATGAGAACCAGTAAGATTTAGTGTACTTAGAGTTGCAGTTACCGACAAAAATTTATCCAATTGAACCGAGCGCTGAAACACGACGATATTATAACATAAAATATTTCATTTTCCATATAATAATAACGATATTTTACAAATAAATTAAATAAGAAAGTAATTAATTTTATTATTATTTAACTGCAAATTGTATTTGAAAATTTAAATAAATTATCTTTTTTATTCAAGTAAAATTATTAAAGCAAAATAGCTTAAAGAATATTTAATAACATTTTCAAATACTTAAAGACTAAAGACAAGAAAAATATTTCAAAATCTTAATAATATTAATAAATGTACAATATATACAATGACAATATACTCGTACGTATAAGAATTTATCTTTGTCGACTTTAAGATATTGTGAGCCATCAGAATTACAAATCTAATTTGATTTTTGAAATGTTATAATACTTATTGTATGTTTTGCAAATATTTATGTAATACAATCTCTTTTATTTACGATACAATTACTTTAAAAGATAGACTGTCGTCTGTTAGTGAAATTAAATTATGTATACATTGAATTTCTTTTTTCGATTTCCTTTGAAAAGAAACTCACATTTGAGAAGTATATCTTATGGATTTATTCGAAATTAAATTTTATGCAATAAAATAATAATAGGTCACGGAAACAAAATTGAGTGACCTCTTAGATAAATGTAGAAAATTTCAATTATAAATTCAAATTCTTAGTTAAAATCATCTATTGACTTTCATTAACTTTTCCAGTTAATATTTATTTATCGCGTATTTTCACCATTTGCTTTAATAATTTCATTTAGTCTTTTTGACATGCTAATTATCACTATAGTTTCCGAATATGTTCTTGGTTCGAATATTTGCTAACGTAGTTCCCAAATGAATTGAAAGACCTTATTTCATAACACTGATAGCATTTCCATCAATAAATTTGCTCATAAATTTTAATCGGGATTCATATCGGGGAATTGTGAATGTCATTTCAATAACTTAATCTGCGAATCATTGATCGGAACTCATATATATTATGTTTAGTAATAATAAACTCACAATTGCAACTGTAATGTTTATTATGGCTAAGTAGCAGCTTTAGCTCACTATATTTTCGAAATCTCAACAGAAGCAACGCATCATCAATTCAAGGTACATACATATGCATTACAGTCAATTTGATAAATCATGCCACAGTAAGAGTATGCATTGAATATCAGCAATGAGGCTAGACATTGTTAATATCTGATTAGATTCCAACAACATATATTTCAAAACCGATGTCTGTATTTGATAGAATTTAAAGAATTTAACAATATTAAGTGATGGAAAAATGATTAGTATTTCTAAACTGAAGTTTAGCATGTTGGAAGAAGCGTTTTGAATAAAAAATAATATAAAACCAATATTTACCCTGTATGAAAATCGTCTACACCCTGTCCACAAAATAATCCATTTGTTTCTGATGTTGTATTGTTGTTAACCATCTTTAGTTTATTATTAAAATTTCCTGTATTGTTTTTTTTTTTTGCTGTGTTGTTTATGGGATAATAAATTTTCTATTACAAACAATGCAGCCGCCAATGGGAGCAATATACAATTGAAATTTATATGTGTAGTAACAGAAGAAATGATTTCGTGCTTGATTGGAAATTTTTATATTATATTTTCATTCAAACATTGTATTGGATAATATACAATTTAACCACAACATCTGTGTATGAAAAATTATTTTACTCTTTTCTGCCGCTTATATTTTTTATCATTATGACAAATTCAGGAATGTTTTCCTATTTGAAATATTTATTGTGTTTCCTTTATTTCAATATGCTCTTATTGTTATATAAATTTATTTGTTGAGGGTATTGGTATTGTGTGCGTTTTATAATATATTTCCTTATACGTATATACTATTAACAATGATTTCATCTGAAATGGTACAAAATACAAAATTATTTATTAAATTATTATATGTTCCAAATATTTAAGTATTATATTGTATACTAGCAAATTATTTATTGTATCATTAAAAATCTTTAAAATGTTAAAAATTGACATGCAACAGAAATAAAGTTTAGTTTGAATTCCCGTATTGCTAAGTCTTTGAACACATTCTTTTATTTTATTTCTCTCTATCTGAGCCTATATATATTTATGATCCAATGCAATATTTCAACGCCAACATATCTGCTTGGTATTCTGACTTATAGGTCAGCGTTAACAAACAATTCATTTTAATAAATTCAATACGATTGAAAAAAGGAAAAGTAGACAAAGATCGCTTAATTTTAACATTTCCATGTATATCCATTTACTTGTCGGATTAAAATATTATATTTTAAGGGAATTTGTTATATTTTTAAGTATTATCGTATTGTTCCAATTAATATTAAATAAACAAAATTATTTGCAATATATCATTAGAATATATATGGCAAAGGATTTAATATTGTACATGACAATACACACATTGTGTCTAATTATTTGTAAGCCTTTTGATGTCGGTTCACAGTAAACTCATCATCAGTATGTAATATGAAAATCTTGATGACAATAGTTGTTGTACCAAAATCACCAGCTAATCTATTGTTGGTAAATTGTTATGTGCTAAATCATCTATAATGTATTCAGCGAATGTTTCAACCTGTGACTTTCCTTCATTCCCGAAACTAATAAAACTTGAAGTTAAAATTTAGTGATACTTTGATAATGAAATTTACCATCGTACGCAAACAGATGCGACGTGTGCTTTATTGGAGGTAATTCTGCAAAAGTCAACTGAAACAGGCATTTTAAATCATTGTTAAATCGGTTTAATCAATGTATTTAAACCGGAGGGGCTTATTTTAAATAAAAACCCAATACATGTTTCTATTTCTTTATATAAATTAATTATTTTCCAAATTCTATCACACACTTTGTATAAAATGTTAATTAGAATGTTCATTTTCGAACTAAATTTCTATATACATAAAACTTTTATACTTTCAATGACATATATTATACATGGGTCAAAAGGTCCCGGGCCAAACCACCAGATGAAACTCGTTGTTGTTGTTGATGGAGCAGAGTCCGAGTAACACCTTTGAAGTCATTGCTCTGTTTGAACGGTGTTTTTCGACCCATTAAATGATAAATGATAAATCAATACACAAGAGAAACGGCTTTGAACCCATTTTTCTGAAAATAACCAACAAAGTGTCAATTAATGCAGTGTAACTTGAAAACTAATGGTCGGATTGTAATGAAATTTGGATATATATATTTTGAAGATTGGAACTATTGAAATATCATACGGATATTTTTTATCTGGTGGTTAGGCTCGGGACTTTTTGACCCCAGTGTTATGTTATATTCCAATAGAAATACACGAAAATACCTATAATAATTATATATTTATAAATAACTCATTGTCAGCATTGTGCAAAGGTATATTATTAAATAAAGTTTGTACAACATACGAATTTTATATATCTGTATTTATAATCATATTGAAATGAGACGCAAAGGTAAAGATTTCCTTTATTAAATAATTTGCTCTTAATACTGCTTAAATCAAAACTTTTTGTACAAAATAATAAGATATTTTATATTATTTAATTATGTGTTTGATATTTGTTGTATAGGGGTGGTCGAGGCTATATGAACCATGGGTTACATTAGGAATCAATAGCAATTTTTGCTTAACAAAAATGCTGCGAGATCTCCTGTTCAAGTGTCGCTATGGGTAGATATATCCGACATGTCATAACTAGCGTTTTTCAATTTTTATTTGATTTTGTGTATCTAATGTTTTGTTTTTTTCATATGATTTTGCTTTGTTACCGGTTAGGATGACTTTCAAAAATATCGTGGTCATTTGAATTAATATGGATCGCTACACATAATTACATTAATTATTAATTCTGTATAGTTTCTGTATATATTAAAAAAAAAAAAAGGTGGGGCTATATAAATAATATCGTCGTAATTGTGGACGAAACGAAACGAAAGGATAAGAAATATTATAAGTGTTTTGGCAGTTATGGCTTTTAAAGTAAAAATTGATTCATTTATAGCCCCGGTCACCTCTATAACAAAAAATTAAAAACAATGTAAATATATTTAAATATAATACAATTCATCTGATGCTTAACGTCGTGATATTATTTAAAATATAAATAATAAAATATTTAACAAAACCATTTACAAAAATTAAACTTTTATTATTTCATAAATCATAAAACAAATAAAACAGAGAACAATTTTAAAATAAAATATTAAATATGCAATAAATTTTTTATGAAAATTTAAAGTATTTAAAATTTTGGAAAATGTTTTTCAATTATATGGTTTTGTTATGTGTGTATAAATAAAATATAGCTTTAATGTAAGAAAATTGTGATTGAAAATGTCAGGTGTTTGAATTAATATACACATATTTTTTTTTTGTTCTTTAATTATACTATGGAACACTGAAAGGATTGTATTTCAATATCATAAAGTAAAAATTTTTGCATAAAATTCGTATAATTATTAAAAACGAAACACTAATAAACCTGTCCAAATACCGTGAAACTCATTGAAACTCATCAATACACAACATCAGGGAACAGAAATTGGTAAGGATATGGGATATAATCAAACGCATAGCTGCAAGAATCTCGCTTTTTAACACCACAATATATCTGAATATGTTCAGCACACTCACATTTCGTTTTTATATATTGTAAACGGCGACAATTAATGCAAACACCTAATACATATATACACTTATATTGATTCACTAAAATAAATTCTACCAGAAACAAGAAAATGCTTTCAATATATAGATAGTAATATATTTTTATATATATATACGCGTTTATAAACAAGAATACATGACATGAAATCTAATATTTTTCACTCTTTCTGTACTATTTTATTATTATTATTATTATTATTATTTATTATTACAATTTTCTCTTTATTGTCACGTAAAATGAAAATAAATATATTTTGTTTTGGTTTCCCTTTAATTCATTCTATATTTTTTTAAGTTTTTCATCCAATATTCAATGTGTTGTCAGTCTCCGGCCATAATCAAAATAGAAGATAAAAAATAACTTTGATATGTACATTATCTTCTGTCCGAAAAATAAACGAATTGACTGACTTATGTATGGAATGATTAACGTCGTATATATTGGTTGCCGACTGATTTCGGTATTGTACCTTAACAAGCTGTCAAATTTTTATTTCTGTCAATGTATATAATCTAAAATACAAGACATTAGTATTTATTTTGTGTCACGTTATTTAGTGTACCGCATGAGAAAAATTCTACCAAAATTTCATATACACCGTAGGTATTTCTGTTACCGCAACAAATATCCATACAAAAGTTCAACATTGCAAAGAAATCTGTGTATAGTTAACTGTAATGATAATATTTCGACTATACATCTTTTATAATTTTTAACATTGATCGTATAGTAATTCCAAAAACGTCTCATATATAGTTAAATCCATTCTCATCATGTATAAATTGCATAAAATATTTACCATAAATTGTTTATCAACACATAACAACAATCATAATACCAAATAGCAAAATAAATATTAATTACAATTTCCCAAGTAAAAATATTCGATAGATCATAGATTTCCTAACATTCACATTCTATCTAATTAAAATATTATGGCAATCTACGTATTAAAATTTAATCGTTTACGGACGATGGTTAAACAAATGTGTACTCCCTAAAGTCGACATGTTCAAAACTATATATAGAAAACACATATGGATCAATTCACAGAAGGAAGATGCCTTAGTGTAAAACGAAGAAATCTTTTTCTGTATTGATTTCAATCTATATGTTATACATATATAGTTAGACAACGCAAATGTATAATAAGGTGGTCAAACAGGACACGCATTTGTGAGAATAGAAAGTACAAAAGTGCAAAAAATAATGTCCTGATAAAATAAGGATCAGTATAAGCTTGCACGATATTCACTATATAAATAAATTCCAATTAAATATTGAATTAGCCTTTTACTAAAAACACATAATCAATCATTTAAAATTAAGTTTACTATATCAAAAGATTTTGCAAACAATAGTCTACACACGAATTACCGACAAAATAAGATTCATTTCAAACCAAAATCTTGAATAATTTTGCCAGCAAAATAGGGTGTGATAACTAATCAATAATCTTATTAAAATTGCATGAAATCGAACAATCAATTTGGGATTAACAGTTGAATTTAATATTATCAAAACAATACTTAACAAAATGAAACAAATTTATTGTCGATCTACCAACCACCACCAACAAAACCATGTTGATCATAACATATAATAGATTTTGAAGTGAAAAAGGAATACCAATTGTATGCCATACCCTCAACGATCTTTGGAATAGCAGACAACCTTGCCGCACCGGTCGATAATTACATACATCGTTTTTACAACCCTTCACGCATACATACAAAAATATACAATACTAATTATTTAATAGCTAAGAAATTTCTGATGGACTTCTTAAAATCTTATAAATTTAAATTAAATTTTCTTAAGAGAAATACATATGTTAATTAAAATTTGATAGGAAAAAAGTGATTTTCTTCATGAACCCTTATTTAATCGATGGATTATTATTAATCTATATATATGATCTATGTGTAATATAATGATATGATGTGATTTGCATAAACGGGTGGAAAAAGTATATATTAAATTTCATCAATGTACATCATTCGTACGGCTTAAAATATATGTATACAATAATAAATTTCATTAAACTTATATTTATATTATATTTTTTGTATATATTCGAATGGATTAGCCTTATCCTATTTGGAAAATAAGTATATTAGAGAAAGCATAACACTTAGATATACAATAGATATCATTTTATCATTTTGAAAATGTTGATGAAATGAAATATTATATTGCAGTAGATATATAAAACATTGTTTTCCAATACAAACTGTTACTCTGTGACTGGTATAATAATAACATCAAGATACATATAATTTATAAGTTCTTGCAAAAATTGAATTTAACAAATTTATAATTAATAATCTAAATTATTTTACATATAAAATATACTTCTAGCATACGTGGCAAATTTTTATATTATATAAAGATAAACTTATATAAAGTTGAAACAAATTGAGGTCAAATTTTAACTCGCATATATAAAAAGTTTGTATTGTATAAAACGAGTATAAAAATATATGTTGTGAAAATTTATTTATAAAACATACGCTTTTTAATTTATTTCAATTGATGTTTTGGTGTTAACAACAATATAGAAATGATAATGAGTTTATTGCTTTATACTAACTTAACTATATTATAATATACTGAAAATATATAAAATAATTGGTGAAAATTATATCATTTCTTATATAGCTGTTGCATTAATAACACTTATTTCATGCCCATACCTTAATAATAATATACAATATAAAGTATTTCCTAAAAAATGTATATAGGTTGGTTTTGGTATATATATACATTCCGATGACAACATTTATCATATTAGACCCAAGGAATTTCTTAGCAGTTTTGTGTATAATAGGATCACCTATAATATAATGACACACATTAGCTTTACCTTTATATAATAAAAAAGGATATATAATTATTAACCCTTTTCAAATGATTTTTACATAGTACATTTTTGTACATATATGAATTTATTTAAAATTCCAGCATATTGGTATTTACTAAATGCATAAAATTAATTACAATATTTTCTGCTCCATATAATTTCATCTAATTCTAATTATTTGAATTTTTATATTGTGTATGGATTTTAAAATATAAAAATTCAATGCTTTTGTAAATATTTAATTCTTATTCCTCTCGTACAAAATTAACAATTTCCATTGGAATTATTAAAGAACAATATTTTTCGATTATCTTGATAATTTGAACATAGGTGTTTAATGATAAGTTATGACAATACTCTATCACCTCTTCTGGATGCTCCAATAAAACCATTGCCAAACGAACTTCTAGACTACAAATTGATTAGATTATATTGACATTTTTAAATGAATGTGTTTTATGCGATAAGTTCTATAATGATTTGAGAAATTATGTGATAATCCCCATTCATATATAGGAAAAAAAATATTACCCATAGAATTGCTATAGAATTAACCAGGTAAATGAGTATGAAATGAGCCTTTTTAAAAAGAAGAAAAACACATTATTTAGAATAGAAAAGTCAAAAATATTTTATTCAAAATAACTTCCATCGCTTTCTATACATTTTAACCACCTTTCAGGCAATTTTCGTATACCACGTCGAAAAAATGGTGTTGCTTTGGACGAAAACCATTCAGATAGCCAATTTTCAACTTCTTCAGATGTTTTGAAGTGGTGTTCTTTCAAAGCATGTCCCATCGATGAAAACAAATGGTAGTCCGAAGGAGCCAAGTCTGGTGAATAAGGCGGGTGTGGTAACAGCTCCCATCCAAGCGACTTTATCGTATCCTGAACTGGTTTTGCTTTGTGTGCTGGTGCATTATCATGTTGCAAAATTACCTTAACAGATTTTTTATTTCTTTCTGTCCATTCTGGTCGGTTATCTAATAATGCATGGTTCAAATCGATTATTTGTTGTTGGTAGCGAACCGTATTAACAGTTTCACCAGGTTTCAGTAGTTCATGATACACCACACCTTCTTGATCCCACCAAACACAAAGCATTCTCTTCTTACCGACTCGTTTTGGTTTAGTAGTCGATGTTGCTGCTTCACCAATTTATCATTAGATGATAAATTCAAATGGTTTTATGCAATTAAGTGACAATGCTAATAGTACTTTTGAACGTGTGATTGGATTTTAAAAATCTCTTCCGAAAAAGATTGGAAATTGAATATAATTTGAAATTTTGTATACAAAAATGGAAATCCCTTAAAACTATGGTCAGTAATTAAAAATGATGAAAATTCATAAAATTCGATTTTCCGGAAAATTTAATTCGGTGAACATACGCAAATTTTTTTTCATCAAATTAGTTTAATTTCACCCAGGTTTTAAGAAAAATATAGCGATATTGACAACTGAATGCTACTTCTCAATCTTTGCCACTGGCATATTTGTAAAAGTATTGCGTTCAAATTAATACCCATAAATGGTTTGTGTATTTCCAAAATTAACACTTGACCTATGAAGTTTATATAAGTTTCTTAAATATACACCCACATATTCGCTCCTATATATGTTATCGGAGATCCATACATGTATCAATTAGGAATTAGAAATCTAATAGAAATGCAAAAAATGGTTATGTGGATTTATAAAGTATGGGTGTATAGAATTTGGTCAAAAATAGGTTGGTTGGTATTATTTAAATTTAAATTTTTTGTAAAAATAATGTCGCTCGAATTGAATTATTTAAACGAGAAGTCTCAACACAATGACATATGAATCAAAATTAAGTACAATTAAATAACAAATGTTTATTACAAGTATTCGAGAAAATTTAAATTTATATAAAAACGTATGTTTAAAACTATACGCGCCTAGATAATTTTGTAACAACAAAATAAAATATTCTGACATAGTTTTAATATGAAATAAATTTAAAAATAAAAATATGTTTATTATCATTTTGGTTTTTATATTTTTGCGGGTATATATAATATTTTTAATAATTTATACGTAAATTTTATCTGTTTTTATATTTTTCTCTTGTAATATCAATGAACGTTATTCGCCGCCGCCGCCGCCGCATTCATTCACATATAAATAATCATTCATAAACAAAAAAAAAAATATTTCAAAATATTCATAAGAAGAATATTTCAATTTTATTTTTACGCGAATAAAATTTTGGTTTAATCTTATTATTTTTGTTTTCAACGCTCGGTGTGTGTGTGTGTGTGTGTACCAAATGATCGTAAATTTTTTTATTACAATTTTTATCAAGAGGTTGTTGGTAAAATTTTGTTTTTAAAATCTTTCATGATTTTTTTTGTTGTATTTTTAAACCAAATATTTATGTGAAATGAATTGCTTTATAAAAAAAAAATAAAATTCTTTTACATTACAAATAAATGAAGAAGCAGATGTCTCGCCACTTTAACCAAAACGAAATTTGAATATTAAATAGCATGTATTTAATAATATTGATATATTCGTTCATTTATTAAGATTGTGGAATCCCAAATTGATCCCACAAAAGGTAAATACGAATAGCTATAGAGTAAAATAAACTTCGCACTGTTTTGTAAAATATTATTTGTTCTTTGTATAAAACTTTACGCATATTTATTATCAGTGGCGAACGCTGAACAAACACAGATTAATGATTAAATTTGCATAAAGTGAATCAAATAATAAAATTAATCTATTCACAAATTATAAGTGGCCGAAAAAATAGTAATTTTTGCTGTTTATATAATATCAAAAATGCGGAAAATCTGTGGTTTTAAAATACTATGCGATCTATAAAAAGATCTATTGTACATACTCCTTTTGTTATGGTAATTATCATCTTTATGCAGTGCATACTGCAGACATACCTCTTGAATATATTCGTAATGATATGAAATCGGCTCAATGACGATACATCACGGTCACTCCGGCAGTATTCTCTTCTTTTGCAGATAAATACCCCACAGTTATAGATTTTCTGGGATTTTTTGTCCTATTTGGAGATGTATTCTTAAGTATTCCTTCAGTCACCCGTAAGTATTCCGGTGAAAATCGCAAGTTCATTTCTGTTTATTGTTACTTTCATCATTTTTGATGCGATGAATCTTATACCAACACTTCATTTGTTTGTCTTTAGTTTGCAACATAGCTGCATTCATTCTGCCTAGATTGGTGTCTGCACCCTTACCCGGATAGTGTAAATTCATATGTTACAAAAAGTTCCCGGATCTGTGCGATATTGAAGATTCTTTAATTGTTAGTCTATTCGCTTTTTCATTTCCCATCCGAAATTTTGCGATGCTATTTAAATTTAATATTTTTTTGATAATGCAACGATTTTATTCACAACATTGTATATGTAAAATTCATCTCACAATCACAACGTGTATATATATATATTAGCACACAGATAGATGGACTGACCTTATGGATTTCTGCGTTACCAAAACTATTGGTAGCGGATTATTGTTACGATTTTTTACTGTCGATCATTCACTTGCCTTAATATATATATTTATAATTAACAATGAAACCATTAATATCTATAGAAATGTATTGATGATGTTGTCATTCCATTTAACATTCTTAACTTAAAAATGAATATGATATTATGAAAGCGGTTGAAACTATAGATTTGCTTGTAAAAATTACTAAAGCGATGGTAAAAAAACCACATCATCAAATAAAAAAAAATAAAATCCAAGACTATATATTCCGACTATATATTCGATATGGAATATTAGAAATAAATTGAAACACCGTTCACGCAGAAACATATTCCATATATCAATAAACACACAGACGAATGCTAAGTGGATACCTACATATATAGTGACACAAAGATAAGGCAGATATTTGTGTACACAGCACCTGCTGAATTCATTTACATCTTTTCCAAATGAAATTTCTGATGTGTACGTATTACAACGCACGTATATGTAATTTTGCCAAAATAATAAACATTCTCGTGTGTTTTTGTTTTCTATACGGTGTAAATATTTTCCATATGTGTCTGACCAACACACATTATGGTATTCGAAAATTTTTGTTAAAAAGTCTTTATAGCGTTACGTTTTTATTTATTTATATAATATATTAAATAAGAATAAGACGATGTAAATATGTACGTGTTTTTCTATATGAGATTTATATACACCTAAAAATAGGTTTGATAGAAAATGTATTTTTATAAAGATAAATTCTTACAGTCCGTCCATATTAATAATATAATATTTATTTAGTAAATAAATCAAATCAGAATAATATAGGTAAAAATGATACATTATATTTATAATATTTATTTAATGATTTTCTTTCATACATTATTACGATATGTATTTTGTTTATGTTTAATATAAGTATTATATTCGAATATAAATAAACGTAATTATATATATATATTGTATATAGGTATGTGTGTGTGTTTGTATGCGACTGTAAATTTATTGGCAATAAAATTGATTGAACTTTTATGTATTTTATGCGTACATATCTCAGATATTGATATTGATATTGATATTGATATAATATATATTTATAAACATTAAAGTTAATAAAAATCGTAAAATTTTATGTACATTATAATAAAATTGTAATATAAATATGGCCATATCTTAATTTTATTGCATATATTCATATCCGATACATATAATAATGTAATAGTATATAAACATGGAATTTAAATTTTTAGTCATGTCCTGGGGCCCACTCTACCAATGCTTTTTATATAAACACAAAGTGATTGCTTCAATTTAATCTATGAAATTAATTTTATAAAATTTCACAAAAGTAAATATATCGCGTTCAGATAAAATACATATAATTATATATAAGGAACCCAAAGGATGAATATATAATTCAAATACAACCGATTATTATGTAAACAAATATTTTTGACAGGAATGTTAGTGTAGTTTATTTAATCACGTAATTTAAGGATAATTTAAGATTTTTCAATGATTTAGTTTCTTAATCAAATTTGGTATAAATATGTTGGTATTATATAAAGTTGCTTCCCACAACGAATTCAAATTACACTATACACACTAAACGATATTCTGGTCTGTTGGTATACTCTAGTTTATAATTGGTTTATTCGGGGCTATAGTTCCTAATAAGTTCCTTAAAAATGGATAGTCAGGGCAGCTATATAATTTATTAACCGAAATTCATTATTATTCAAATATAAAAATTACGTTTTCTTATAGCTTTTATTTAAAATACTTACACACATATATTTTATAATGGACTTTAATATAATTGTGTGCAAATATATAAAAACTTCCCTGGGAATCTCAGTCAAAAATGCTACACATTCCGATCGTCCGCAGGTAAGGTGGATGACGGCCAAATCAAAGCAATAATCGATGCGGATCGTCATAGCAGAACACGGGATATTGCAATGTATCACATACAAAAAATTGGATACGAAAAAAACTCGATAAATGCGAATTCCTCATGAACTTAAAGAAATTCACTTATATGGTAACAAACTGCATTGCCATCGGCAGCGATATGCTTATGAAATGTAACGAAAATGATACATTTTTGGAAGGATTGATAACAGACGATGAAAAATGAATCGTAAATATTGTTGATAAAGTAAGATAAAGTAGCACAAATACCATCTGGAGAGAGCTGATATCCATCAAAAGAAGATTATGTTATCAGTATGGCGGGTTAATAAAGATTTGTCTATTTTGAACTTTTACAACGATCAATTCAAATGTGGATGCGTACAACAACTAACCATATTGAAAACAATGGAATTCAAGAAAAGCGACCAGACTTAGTAAAATCGAAAAGGCGTTGTGTTCCACCATGAAAATGCAAGACCACACACACACACACGCACACATCTTTGATCACTCGTTAAAAATTATTGGACCTTTGTTGGGAAGTGTTGTCACACCCATCATATAGTCTGAACCTTGCACCATCAGATTACCATTTATTTCGAAGTTTGCAAAAAATGGTAAAAATTTCCATAATGTATGTTAAAATGTACTTGGTTCAGTTTTTTGATGATAAGGGTTCTATGAGCTCGGAATCATGCAAAGTTAACAAAAAAAGATGGCAAAAACATTAGACTTTGACCAGGTACATTCAAATACATCCAGACGTTTAAATACCGATGAAAAGATAGTTGCCATAAAGAATTAAAAGAAAGAAACATTAAAAGTTGAAAAAATATACTTGCAAAATTTTGCTTCAACGATACACAAAATAAATGCTTATTTTTGGCCGAATTGTTACTGACGATTAAAATGCCCTCAGCCGTCAATATCACAACCAGTACGCCAATATATCCATGGAAAAAGGCTTTGCTGTGTATTTAGTGTGATTAGAAGAGGAGTTGGAGTGGATTATGATCTACTAAATACTGGTGAAACGATAAAAACAATAACTAAATATACATCGATTGTTACATTTCTTCATATGCTCACACCTATTACCACCACCAGTATATGTTGTTTATATTTTCATCCATCCATATGAAGTATATGGGATACATATAAATTGTATAATGATGCCGCGCATATATACAATATAACGTCGTGTTATATGATAAGCTGATAAAAATAACATTCCTGCAAATTTTATTATTTTGCTGACTTTCATTTATATTATTATTTTTTTTTTACCATAAAAAAATCACTCTAAAATAAATACGAGAGTGTTATAATTTATATTTCGACATCCATAAATGAATAAATAATATTTGTACAAGTTATACAAAAATTTATTGAAATATTACAGTATTTTTATGTAAATATTTTTAATTGTTTTAGAGATTGTAAAATTTATATTATTTCATATACGAAATATTAATTATAAAACGCAAAAATAAAAAAAATTACTTTTATTTACATAATGTGTTTTTTGAAGAGTATATATGTTTGAAGCATTGTTTGAAGTCTGTTCTGATCAAATGTTGATCAATTTTTGATTATATGTAGAGAGATATGAAAATTTTTATATAAATAATATACGATTCCACCACAATCACAAAAGTAAAAATGTAAATTAACACATTAATTTCATATACATTTTCAAAGCATGAAATTTGCATGCATTTTATTATATTTTAGACACAACATTTTCTTTTAAAAGTTATTTTGCAACATTGAAAAGTTATCGATTATTATATTATTAATTATAATATTAGTATATTAGATACGTACGCGTCAGTGATGGCTCGTCGGATGAAACAATTGAGGCAGCAAAGCATATTTACAACTGATGCAAGGTGTTGAGGTAAAATATAATCGTAATTCTCACCAATATGCTAAAAAAATGTAATAACTTTCGTGTGAAAATAATACAGAAACGACAAAGCGGCCAATTATAGGTAAGAAGGACAGGTTCCTTGCAAAGACAAAGGCTAATGAAGATATACAATATGTTGACCATGCAAATAAGACTAGTAGATATTTTAGATACCGCAATTGAGAAGAATTTTTAAAATTTTGAAGAATAAGAATATCAAGTAATTTTTACAATTGCAAAATTATTTTTTTTTAGATTATTGATTGAGAAATATTGACAACCACGAGACATTCCCAAGACCTAATCATCCTTCTTCACGGAATTTTTACCATGTTACACTTAGAATTGTAATTACTCAAAGACTATAAATTTTATGAGCTTAATTAATAAAATAAAGGTTAAAAAAATGTCGATAGTATTTTAAGAAATGTAACCCACTTTAAAGAGACAGGCTATTTTAAATTTAATAATAACACACTTTTGTTTATATCTATATATATCGACGAATCCTTTCCAGTCACTTCATCCTTCTACATACAATTTGTCGGATTTTATAATATTATATATGAAAATATAATTTATTTATACATGAATAAACTGTTCTACAAAATTACATACAATTTGTCGACCTAACAATTTAATTCAGTATAGAGCTTATGTGAATATTAAAAACTAATACAAAATATTGACATTATCAAATTTGTTACACTACACCACCAGTCACCACACAATACATAATTAATATGATAATGAACAATTTACAAATTATACACCACCTGTCCGAAAACTAACCGGAATGTATTAAGAAAAAATATTTGGTCCCGTCAAAGACGTCAATAAGGCGAACATACAATTTTAGACAAGTTGTACGGTCAACCAAATATTATGAATACAATCAAAATCAATAGACTAAAATGGCTTGGACACGTGTTACGCATGGAGGAGGAACGTGTGCCAAAAAGACTGTAACCCAGATGCAAACAGAAATATTAAAGGCTATAGATGGCTAGATGCAGTGAACTGTGATGTGATTAGAAGACATTGACTGCGGATAGGTCAGGTTGGAGAAGCGTGTTGGAGAAGGCTAAAACCGCATCTGGATTCTAATGCCATAGAGTTGTATTAAGAATAAAGCAAACAATTATTTTATTCAAAATATTCCCTCTGCAAAACGAAAAGCATCGATTTATATTTTATTAACAAGTGCATTAAATGAATTTTTTATGTTCCTGATTATGGAATGTTAATGCGTGTGGCGGTCATTGACTGTTGATAGCATCTTAAAATGATGCAAACCGGCTTTCTTTCATTGCCAAATAAAATTTTTGGAATAGAAAATAGTCACTTGAAATACAATTTTATTTACAATAGTTTTTAAGAAATTATCGTCTCATTTTGCAGCGATTTTAATGATGTTTTTGGCAATGATCAATTCAGTGCAACTGTTTGTGCGGAACAAATTATGTTTTCATCTTTCTTCGTAGACCAAATTTTTCATTTAAAATCTCATGAATTGTGGTTTTTGATATACCAATTTCCATCATTTCCATGAATCTCACTGCATATTTTTAGCTAACTTTTACGAAATCACGCAATTCTGTAATCTTTTTTTCGGTAATTGTTATCGATGGTCATTCATCAACAACTTCATTTCATCTGCAGTCTTTGCATGGTCGCTGTCACTCAAAATCTTATGTTTTGGATAAACGATTTGTAGAATTTCTCAAGCGTTTTCTCAAAACTACCGGGGCACTTAATGAGTTGTATTTTAGCTTATATATTGAAGTAAATGTCATAAATCTTTGGCAGTTTGGTTACAGATCCATATATTAGAAAGTCATTCCGGTTATTCATCGCACAGAGGTTGTGTATAATATTTATCAATTTAGTGTTTTTTTTTTATCGCTCTGGTTATCTAATCATTAGCGCCTTATTTGTTTGTTTGTATATTTATCTAATGGTTATGAAAAACAAATATATTTCTAATTACTACCTATTTTATTATAACAATTTATTATTTCACATTGGAATCCTTATATCTTTTATAACATTATTTCAGTTAATTATTCGATTTAATATACGCATTGTACAATAAAACATATATTTTATTATACAAAACAGACACTATAATATTGTTTAATTTAGGATTACACATTCATTTCACATATACGAGTATCATACAGATAAGCTAAGCTATAGATATAGATACAGATAGACTAAGTCTATATGTCGAGTCAATATATTTAATAATAAACCTAACACATCGTTTTATTTTTTTTTATTGTACATTGTAATAATGTTTTGTTTTGATGATATTTTGTTATATGTTTGCGAAACAACGTATAGTAATTTAAAAACAATTAACATATTATTTTTTTTGCCTTGTCGTATCAAATTAGCATATGAGTACGTACGAACGAGTATGTTGATCTTTCATTAAATTATTGTAATTAAAATACATTGAAAAAGATATATTATTTTTTAAACCTTTTTTTGTACTCGTATATAATAGTACAATAATTTTTAAGACAGGCTCCAGATGTCTGATCACGCTGGCGAGAATGTGTGACATACATAGACTGTCTGCCGACTAACAGTCAAAAGTGCAACTAACTAACTCAATACGATACAGCTGTGTTCATAAGGGAAATAAAAATTTCATTCATGTTGAATTATTTAGCTAGGCCAATTAAGTAATGTAATGTAAAAATTGTACAAAATATATATCGTCGTCGCATGTGTTTTGTATAATTGAACTTTTTTGCTTACAAAGCTGACTTTAAATTGTTTAATAAGTGTTTTAAATTGTTTTTGTGTGTCACAATTTAATACAATTTAGACATTTGGGATTGCATTGAGCCCATAGAGACACTGTGTGTATTTGTACCTGTTATGTGTAAAAGGAAATTTTCGTATATTCATGTGAGTGGAAACATGTGTCAAAACATTTTCCGCACATTGAATTATTTTTCGCATGTACGACGGTGTTCAAAGTGAGTCTTGTGTTTTTAATGGCACAATAAATACAATGTGCAAAAACCATAAAATGTTTCAACACCATTTGCAATAAACATAAATTTTTCCATTATAACCCTTTTTTTTTAATTTCTCACGAACAGAGAATATCACACAAAATTGTCCAACAAGTGTTTTTACAAACTTGATTTTCATTCAAATTTATAAAAAACGAAATCATATTTTACATAAATATACATACATTTCATACATATTTTTTCAATGTCACGTGTATACGTGTACTATTGTGCCCAAAAAATAAGGTAACATGACAATATTTTAAAAAATCTTTATTTATTCTTCCCAATCAATTTAGTCAACTTCAAAATATCCCCGACACAATACAATTATATGCCTACGATTTTTCCATTCATTGGAACAGTCAAGAAAATTCATTTTCCTGAATGCCCCATAAAGCGTGCTTCATTTCGGGTTGCATCTCCTCGATCGAGTCAAAACAATGTTACCGGAGCGGTGTTTCGAGCTTATTTAATAGCCAGAAGTCCTATGGTGTTAAATCAGGTGGTAAATTGTTTTTATACAACCATTAACGCATACGAGGTACAAAACATCTTTTAAAATTGTATGTACAGAATATTTTAAAATTCCATCAATATCAGTAGGCAACGTTTCTAATTATTCAGCAACGATTTTCAAGCTCCAATTTGATATTGTTGATGGGTTATTCATCAATTGACGTTGTCTTCAAAACGTTCTCTATCATCTGGGAAAAAAATCTGTATACCACATGTAAACATTTTTGTTTTTTACATAGCCTGTTCGCCAAAGGGCATAATCTTTAACGAATCTATAGCAGAAATTTGATTCCGCAAACAAAATTAAATGCAACAAAATCAGACATTATAAAAAAAATGGAAAAATGAATTTTTCATGTCGTCGTACAAAGCCTAGCGTATATCAACAACTATAATGAATATTATATGAAGCAACTGTTGTCAAGGACAGTACTACCATGCAATAAAAAGAAACATTTAATTTTATTTCACAACCCCAAAGAAGTTTAAATTAAAATGTGACCTTATTTTTTGGACACAGTTTAAAAGTATATATGTAACACATTATGGAGATTAAAATGTTGACAATGATAAAGTATAAAATTTGTACGTATTTAATAGACTGGTTTTTTTTTTTGCATTTTGGAATTTTGTGGCTTCTATTCAACACAAAACCTTTTTTTTTTACAAAATCGTTGCCAAAAATATTGGGTTTTCAAGTCTTTTAGTGTTTAAAAAAATTTAAATTCAAAGTTAATTGCGCATGTATAACCTACCTAACTAGTTTAATAAATTTTTTTAATTAATTTCTATCAAATTTCCGCCACTCAGCATTAAATATATATTACCTATAATATTTGAATGGTTAATTTTCCCACAAAACATATTTATTTCATAACCACCCATCCTAAACAAAAGTTATATGGTTTTCATGTATTTTTCAGAAACTTATAAATATAGCAAAAAATTTAATTTTTATTATAATTTCGTTACAGTATTTATTCGAACAATCAGTTGCATTTTCATTTTGTAATTATATAAAAAATACATGAAAACACATACTATTGTATGCGGTTGGTATACCGTAAGGAAGATAAATAGAAGATAGGTTACTTTGAGAAAAAATGTAAACCTCTATAATAAACACAAACGGACAATGTGAGGCGATGTAAAGTCTTGTCATGGAGGAAAAAACCATTCTAGTATGTATATTAACGTATTCGCTTCAAACATTAGAGTTATTTATTACTAAAAAAAGCATTCATATATATGTTTTCTATACGTATTATAGTTTTATGCATGCACACACATGATGTTCGTTAAATACACTTACCTAAATTAAATTGTCCATTGAGAATATTTATACATTCCACAAGCATATGCGTTCTTGCTATAAACATATATATTTAAATATTATAAAAGCATCATTAATCCTTTTATTTATTATAACCTATGGTATTTATGAACCATATATTTTAATAGTTAATCTCGTCTACCTGTAACGAAAAATTAAAGAATTTTTAATATTTTAAAAATAAATATAATGAATACATACAGGCCGACATGGCATTGCTATCATTTAATTTAGCTGAATAAATTTGGAACATTAAATGCGGATATAAAAAACAGTTTTAGATATTGTATATTAATTTTAAGATTAAGATTCCAAATAGCTTCTAATGAATTTCAAATTTATAATTTATGCTTTATTTTGAGGTCACAAAAATAACATATTTATTTTGGAAACTTTAAACTAACTATATAACACAAGTAGATTTTCGGATATAAATACATAATATAATTAATTATTCCTAAACTTAACTTTCTACATATAATTTCTTTGAAACTTATTGAAAATTAATTTACTAAGGAATATATACTAAATTATTGGATAGTAGCATAATTATGGGTAGGGTATAGTGAGGGATATTCGCGAGTAGCGAATTTTGCAATACAAAAATATTTTTCTCATAATTTAATTTAATATTTTACCCATATTATAACACTCAGTGGTAGTATTCATGCTAATCAATCGCATGGAGTACAGGGTTAAATATACAAACAATCTTCAGCTATAGAATACCGCATTGATGAATAGCCGTATAAATATACTTGTGCGGAGTAATTTTTTCAAATAGCTAATGGCATAAGATAATATAAGGGTGTCTCAGTAAATCTTATACACACCCGACATTAAAATTAATCGAAAAACCCACATCATATGAAGAATAATTAAAAATAATTTTTTTTGTAAAACATTCAACAACAAACAACTTGCTCTACCCTACACAGTAAAATCTATTTATTTTTACGTATTTTCATATGGTAGACCCATACATTTCCATATATATTTATATTTATTGTAGATTTTAATATAAATATAAGCCATTAAAACTTCTCTTGCATCCCGTATCCATACATAAAAATCAATAATTTACACTTTTCGGTATTATCGATGGCACATAATTGAGTAAAGTTTATATTAAAATATTCAATGAAATTTACTTTGTTAATATATTTAAATTATATTTCTAAAAGAAAAATATTTGCGAGGGTAAATAATAATATTTTACCACATAAAAATGGGAAATTGAATTCAATCGCATATGATGTTGAGAAAATATTTAAACAGATTTTCCATTTTGCAATTAAATAATAAAAGGAAAGAAAATAGTGTGTGAGTGTGTGTGAGTGTGTGTGACAAGGGAATTTATTTGATCATATGTAACAGTGTGTAATTAAATTTTATAATTTATTATTACATTTAACTTCCTTATCTAGGAAATCAATTATAAAATTTGTATTTTTTTCTAAATAATATGGTTCTTATTCGAGATTTCGGTCATCCAATTGAATTGAAAAAGGTATAGGTGATCGATGGCGAAAGAATGATCAAATTATGCAGGCGCTTGATTTGAATAGAAATGTGTGTCTCATCCAAAACAACTCATTACCAATTGTTTCAGAGGAAATTTGTCAAACATTTTGAGATTCACTATATAGCAGTTCATTGTGATTCTACTATAACTTTATCCCACATTGTTTATCCCACCTTCACAGATATTCGATACGAAAATAATGCAAGTTAATGTTAGTCAAATATATTAATACGTTACCATTAAATAAGCGACAAAGCTATAATGTATACAAAGTATCGATAATAATATGCAACTTATGTTTCAATGTCAATGTGGAGCTTGTGCGGAAACATTTAATACAGATATTATTTACATTTATTATTGCTATTATCGAAAGGTAAATGTTTGCTCAATTCCATATTATTTTATCTCAATGCGATTAGCCCGCATAATTGTGTGTGTGTGTAGACTTTGTTAATCTTTGAGTATAGCGCCCAACATTATATTTTCAAAATTACCCGTTTTTTCCATTTCACATAGACGAACAAATATTCACCCAACTGAAAAATGTTATTATTAAATTAACTATACAGAAAAATTGCAATAGGTAAATTTCGGTCGATCGATTAGCATGAACGCATTATACACCACCACCATAGTCATTTTACTTAATAACTATTTTAAGATACTACGAATTACACATTTTTATGAATTACTGAATGTTTCTATATAGATATAGCTGCATGGGATAGTTAATCATCAATTATGGCATTATTAAATTCGCAGGATACTTATACCATATACCATAATAATCGAATGTTAACTGTTTACACCTATACAGAGTCAAATGGACAAAATTCAGTTTTTCTAATAACATAAGGTGCAGTTTTGAGGTGGTCCTGAAATTTCTTTTTAAAAGTAAACATAATTATATGGAAATTGGTTAAAGTTGCAATGCTAATTATTTATTATATTCCTATACGAAATATATGCGTTTTTGGCGCTAACTTGAAAAATGGGGTGAGTTGGTCAATTCAATTCTATGTGCAATGAAGTTATATGACGATAATTTATCACTTAAAGTCATTGTCTATTTAATAGGTTATTTTGTCTATATACGACTGTAGTCTGTACTGCATACGTACGTATATTGTAGGGTATGGTTAATTTTTTAATAATATGCAATATATTATTTAACTGCTCTGACGACGGGTGTATATATTTATGTAAATATAGCATAAATTACAAATATAATTAATTTCAATTTTCTAATATTTTATAAAATTAAATGGTGTTTGTATTACATATAAAATAAAGAATAATTTATTAATATTTTTATAAAATATATATAAAATGAAAAATATGCTTTTTAATTATGTATATTTTGCAGAAAAATAATAATTACCGGCATATATTTAATAACCTTTTACTTTTTATAATAATTTTATATCTACACAATATATAATCGAATGGCGATAATTCAGCTAAACCCATGCTTATGCTCAATAAATGGTATTACATATTTTTAATCTGTTAATTTCTTATATTAAGTATGTGAATATGTGGCTGTTGTTGTTCAGTTGTCATGGCTCGCATACTATTCTAATTTTCTTATTTAAATGTTTAATGACAATGAGGCCCACAAAACAGAAGTGCAAGTGTTTAATAACTTGACTATCAATAAATATTTATTACCCGTTTGGCATCCATCAGAGCTCTTATTTTCTGAAATATACATGTGTAAAATCACCATCAGCACATACATTTTACTTTGAATTAGGGCCCCATCACGTACTAATATACATAAAGCAATCTGTTTAATATTTCAATCGTTCGGAATATATATTTTTATTATTATACTTTGTTTATTTTATTATCATAATATAAATTTAATATGAATAAGTGTATAAATTATGCATTTTTTTTTTCGAATAAGGAAGAACAGCACATTACAAATTATTGCTTTTGCAACAAAATTAAAAATGCGTTAATAATCTGCGTGACCGAGATAATGTTTTATACACAACCAATTTATTAACATATTATTTTATATATTCTATATGAAAAATTAAACACAATCAAATGTTAAATTATTACTATTATTATTAAGTCATATTACTCGACAAGTGGAGCTTATGGCATCTGCTAAACATTCATAAACAGCCAAGTTGGTAAATTACTCCGGATGGAAGATACAATTTATAGACTCAATCAAGAGATTTTATTGTTTTTGTTGACTCTGCGTGTCTATGCATTAATTCAGACTTTGGATGGATTGGAAATCCTTTCACAAGAAAGTTTATTAAAAAAAATATATTGATGCTAATGCTGTATTCAATTTAAGAAAATAAATTTGCCTTCTCCAGAATCAATATAATATATAAAGTTAAATTTTATATAGAAAGTATGGGCTTTAATATGTATGGAAGTAAACCAACTTGTATGATGGTTTCTCCGCAGTTTTCATATATATAAAGACAGACGGACAGTCAGACAGAAGAAATTGTTATATAAGAAAAAGACCTAAAAACTCTATTATTTTTAAAATACAACCTTCCTATATTAATTTTTTCTGCTATATTACCTACAAAAGCCTGGAAACTATATAATTAATACTGAAACTACAATATGGCAATCTAATTTAATTGTGAAGTCTACAATTAAATTATTATAATATAACTTTAGATATTTTGGCTCAAATATAAGTACGGTCATCTCATGCTGCAAAGTATATATGGCATATAGGAATAATCAAGTTGGTAAATTCCTCCACATGTGCGTATATATAAATATTCACTAATCTGCAATTATCGAAAGACATGTAGGCGGTTCCTTATAATTCCATTATTTTATATATGTGCGATTGATTACATAGCAGTTGCACGCAAGTTTTTAGATTTGGTCATTTCATCATCGATTTTAATGCGCATAAGTTTTTATTTTGAATTATGATTTTTTATATGTGAATAATTTTTATACAATGCGTTAATATACAAAAAATATTGATCACCCGACAATATTTCCGGACCAATAACAAAAATATTGTGGATTGAAATTTATCCATTTCGCATTGAATTTTGTTTCAGCTACATTTTCGGGGAACTACAAAAAAAAATGTTCACATAATCCTATATATTATATAAAACTATGTGTACTAGGCAATTTTGTATTGCAAATTTTCTGAAGAGAAATCTGCGTGATGGTCCCAGAATCATAGTAATTACATAACCTACTAAAACCAACCCGATTTCTATATTATAAATCAATTGGGGTCAGAATTGAAAATGTTTTTGTGTCCAGATCGTCAAAGAACTATCATCTGAGTGTTTGCCTGGGTCGTTCCTGTAATGCTGTGCATGTGCCAAAAAAATATCTAATAGATTTCCTCTATAATAATAATAATTTAGCAACTGTTTGAAATTTTATCAATTGCGAAGTTTTAACATTATTATGAACGTTATATATTGATATTAAATAGCACTTGATTATTAACCATTAGGTTTGCCAGTATATGTATATTTAAGTAAATTATATATTGTAATTGTGTAACTATTTATATATTTATTTAAATAAATAAGAGCTTTTATTATTATTGTATTTAAAATCTATATATTTGTAGCTGTGTATAAAGAGAATTAGTATATTTATATTTAATCATTGTTGATATTTTTAAGACCCATCAAAATATTAAATTACATTGTTATAACAACAACAACATATTCATAGATTTAATACATTTCATTTAATTCCATTAGTTTTTAACATATACCATATGTTTTATGTATTTTAGTGCATGAATTAATTATACGATACCATATACCTTCCTTCATTCATACACACACACACACACACATATATATAATTTTGACAAATGAAATGAAATAAAAGCTTTATGCAGTTGGATGTTTACCTAGAAATCTGTCATTTTCTCCTTATACAAATGATGAATTGTCAGTATAGTATTACGTGCACAATCACAAAAACGTTTACACAAAATGTGAATGAACTCTAAAAGCAAGGATATTGCTTACCGCATGCATGTATGAATTAATCGAAAGACAACAAAGAAATATCGAAAAACCGCATAAGTGAATTGAGACTGGTGATCGTAAGAGTCCGTAAAGTAAAGTCGGTTGAACCATATAGGTCCATCAAAGCCGATACGATATATTCATATGGAAGTATAGTATTTGGTATCACCAGCATAAATATAGTATATACACAATATGAACTGCTTAAAATGATTATCATTACATCGTTACAAAGATATGATACAATAGTTGGCTGTGCGGGCAGTTTAACCCAAACCACCATTAAAATACCACATGGATTTTTTCACACAAAAACGGACAGATTTTGAAGGTTAAACACCTAAAATATAGTATATTATATTGTACAGCTAATCATTAGATGAATGATTGAATTGAATATAAAGAATGTGAGTGCCAAATAGAATTATATTTTCCGAAAATAAACAAACACAATATAAATGAATGTCACATATAGATTTTTTTTCTTCCATTCTTACTTATAATATATAAAGAAATTATATATATATTTATATTATTATATTTTGTCATGTTACAACATGTTCTTTATTTTCTATTCTTATAATTTAATGTACCATATAACTATAACATCTATATACATCTTCGATATCTATATAGATATATTTAAAAGAAAGAAAAGACGGTATAATAATGGATACTGCATGAGATGTGATCACAATATGCGTTCACAATTTTGCGTATACATTTTTATACATATTATTATCATATGATTTATTTGATATTTAAAACCAAAGGAAATTACACAATTTAACATTTCATATATCAAAAGATTTATCTTTTAAGATTATTTATAAAATTAATTATTATTTTGTCGGTATATTATTTGTAAATGTCACAATTTATATCCTTATATTTGTATCTAGGACCTACCAACCCCCCGCCATACAAGTATTATGTACTTGAGCATATTATATCTATTGTACGTTGAAATTAATGTTATATAGGTATATGTTATACAAATGTGTGCGTATCTCACCTATATCATTTAGTATAAATATATATATATTGGCCTATACTTTATTAAAACATACATATAAGGATATATAAGGATATATAAATAGGATATATCAATATGGTTAAAATATTATATTTATTTAATTATATACATAATACGTCTATATATACGATTATAAAACATGTATAATAGCTCATATAACAACGTGGATATAACGTTCATATAAAATCTTCGCACAATTATAGTTTTAATATTATGATGGTAAAATTTCTGATTCAATTATTATTTTAAATTATAAATTCTGTTAAAATAGATTGGTGTTAACAACAGTTTTAGTAGCTGATGAAATATACATCGATTTCTCTGAATATACGCACATCACTGATATAACTATACCAAACCGTTTCTGAATAAAAGTACTTAAAAATAATCGGAAAATTTTCATAAACATTTCATTTCAATGGGTTTTTTCTCTTGATAAAAAATACTCGACCGACAAGTTAGTGGTAAATATCCTCACAGAAAAATGACTGATATATATATATATTTCAGGTGCATATATACAAAATCTGTATATTAAAACAATTATCTACTGTAACAGATTTTAACGGAGTTATGACCAGTTAAAACATTTTACATTTAATTGGCCAACATCACCAAAAATTGTAAACTATTATATAAAAAAATATTACTTGTGTAACATCGATTATAATATATAAATTGAATTAGGTGTACCGGAATTGAAACAAATATGCACATATTCATTTGACACATATTTGGCACTCTCTTGTTATCACTGAACGCATATACAAATGAACTAAACCGAAGAACATTCATGTTAGTATTAAGTAAGACGCGAACGTATAACCATGCTGACTACTTATAAAGTACAGATACACCACTATATTTTGTACAAATTACATAACAAGAACGAAATGCTAAGCAGAAGCTTGTAGAAATTTATTGAAATTGTTTGGTGAATGTATATAGGTTCTATGTTATAGAATATGCAGAAGATGGTTCGAAAAATTCCAAATAAGTTAATTATTAATATATATAATTAATAAATTCTGTCCAGATCATGTTATAGAGCAAAATCGTTTTTTGTTGACAACATCGAAGATTAAGAAACAGATTTGATCCAGCTCAACAAACCATTTCAGGTCATATTCAGAAACCAGGATTGGTGTGGAATTATTCAAGATGGGTGTCACGCATGAGTTACCAAGTGAGAAGAATTTGAATGATCGAGTCATCATTTATGCACATCTCTGTTGGCAACGGAACAAAATCGAAATGTTCTTGTACCGTTTGATAATTATGCGGGAATGAAAAGTGAATTACCTATGAAAACAACGTAAAGGTATATTGTGAATTCGGAAAACTTCCACCTCGTAACCAAAGTTGAGACTGAATAAGAAAATGCAGTGTACATTCGAGGACCAATAAATTTTGAGCTGTTGAAACCGAACGAAAAAAACTTAATTCGTACAGGTACTGTCAGCAATTGGATAATTTAAAATCAGTACTCCAAGAAAAGAGACCGGCGATGTTCAATAGGAATGATACTGCTTCTTGATAATGCCAAGCCGCATATACTGTTGTGAGGACTCGTCAGAAACGTAGTTTCAAAAATTAATAATATGGTATATGAATATGTTAATTAACTATTCATATACATAAAACATATATTATTATATATTTACATATAGAAATATATAGAATAGATTTGAAATGAATTATTCATGATTATGGGACTATACATGATATGGTAACACCACATACTGTGTATTAACATTGTATTTGTATAGATGCACTGCACATAGTTGAATTACGAAATTATTATTATTATTATACAAAATTATTCAGAAATAATAAAGAATATACAGAAATATTAAGTAAAGCGGAGATAAGTCTTTAAATTAAGTTAGTTAAACCTTATACATCCAGAGATAACAACATGTCATTCAATTTCAAATATTATTAAAATGTAAAATTGTTTAGAATATAAAGCTAATTTTAATTGCACTTGGATTTAACATAATATAAACAAATTCCGAAAATTATAATTTTGGTAAATCAATTATTGTGAAGTAAAATTACATTATCTGAACAACAAGAGAATATTCTTCTGCTATGTCTATGAACAAAAAATAATTGTATTCGAAATACGTGTTTTGTTCGTACACATAGATAAAACTAACTTATAGTCTATATGTACAATATAGAAATAAAACCCATTTATCATAATATAAATAATAGCACATGGGTTTTGAAATATAATTATATGATTGCATATATGTGGAACTATGGATTATGGCTCAAACTAATACAGAGTGTACGTTTTGCTGATTATAGGAAATACATTAGACATGCGAACGTGAAGGATCCATATATGTTGCACATCGAATGACTATAAAATAGTTCGATAAATAATATAGTAACAATATACAAAGTCACTATAATACAATTTCAAACCCATATATGTGTAACGAATTATTATTTTAGTACTATATTTAATTTTACGGTGGCAATTGTATTTTAAATTAATTAGTTTATAGTTGGGTGTTGGTTATAAATACCATAAATAGTATTGGTTTTTAAATTATAGTTGCATATTGTTTTCGATCTGATATGATACGATTTATAAACGTTATGTGTGTTTACGGTAATACTTAAATGTATTTGAAATTTACCTCACATTTATTATTGAAGCAAATATATTATTAAAACAATCAAAATCAATATAGATTAAGATGGTTTGGATACGTATCACACATGGACGAGGGAATGTGTGCCGCCGAAAAAACACTGTTCACAATGGTAATCCAGAAGGAAGAAGAAGAGCCGGAAGGACTAAGACTATAGATGGCTATAAATGCAGTGAACTGTGATATTAAAAACCTTAAAATGCAGGATTGGAAGACATTAGCTGCACATAGGTCTGGTTGCGCAGAAGCGTGTTGCAGCAGAAGGATAAAGCCGCTCTGAATTAAGGTGATTAATTTTCGTTTTATATATACATACAAAAATTATACAGTGAATATTGCGAATATATTCCAAATTGACGATGACGGAAAATATTTTTCATATGAAAATTTAACACTAATTTAACTTTATCGTGGCGGATTATATTGGATTGAATGGCCATATATTCGCTTATATCGCTTGTATTCACTGTATATTATTTATTTTATTATAATTATGCTATACATTTCTTATTGTATATATTAAATTACATATTATAGACATTATTAGTATTTAGTATGCGTGTAGGTGACGACGGCACATAAACAAATAATAAACTAATGAAAATGATTTAATGAAAGACTAAGAGTACACATTATAATATATTTATAAATATACGGATACGTAATATTCTTAATAATTATATAATTAAATAAATTAAATTTCTATACAATAGAAATAATTATAATTTAATTTAATTATATAAATTCATTTTCTAATATATTTTTAATAATTAGCATATGTTCTTCTTACACTGTATTTAAATTATATTAAATTTTAATGTAAAAATGATTATGATTTTAATTGAAAAAAATTAAACATAAACATAACATTTTTGTTAAAGCATCATCTCAAATAAATTATAATTTAACATAGGCATTCAAATTTTCCACAAGACAACACCTAAATTTTGTTTAAATTCATTAAATTTTCTTTTACAGTCGTATAATAACTTAAGAAAGGATTATAGGAACAATGTAATACTTCATAGGTGCTTCTCACTCCATACATGTACCCTACAACTATACACGCAGTATCCACGAGTGCAGTGTCATACTTCAAGCTGGTGTATATGGGAGAATGTTTTAGAGATACAAATCTATACGATAGGAATAATTTGTAATATTGTTACATTTCACATTGTGTAAATTAATATAGTGCTATGTATAACATCCATATAGAAGTTACCTGTATAAGTTGATAATTAAAATATACCCACAAAAGCACAATGAATTTATTGTATTTTTATTATCCAATCCTGTTAATACATATGAGAGTATACATATGACAGTGTATATCTAAATGTACTATAACTGACAGGAGACATGATGAGATGTAACAACATATCTTATACAATAATCTTAATTCATTAATTCAATTACTTTAATTTTTATTGTATATAGTCCAATAATGTAATCAAAATATTGATATATGTTTAGTACGCACCTATACATAAATATCAGCTTATAGTTAACGCATGTTAACATTTGTTATGTCTTGTGATATCTTTCAGAAAACTCTCTTATTATCGATTTTACAAAATCCAGCACTCACCCACATAATTACTGTTGGATTTAATATATGTATTTTCACATAAGATTCTGTGTTCATTTGATTGTATAATGAATGTTTAGTAGTAGCTGCACACTTGGAGTAATATTACTTGAAAATAATGAATAACAGCGTTAAAGAGGTCAATTGCAGAGTATACGAAAACTACGCTACATACAGTTAAATTAATAATTATGGCAATATATATGCAACGGGGCCGACCCATCTTTAAAGCAATTATGAAAATATTATTCATAATTATGAAGTTGATGTAAAAAGTTAAATAAATAAAATTCATTTTATCATAAATATAACGATGAAATATTTAACGATTTATAAATAATATTATTATTAATAACATAAGCGAAAGTTCTTAAAAAATTCTTTTATGTATTATGTGCTTAACAAACTTTTATCAAAAATATAAAAGAAAGCTTCTATTATTATTAAGTGTATATCAATTAATTTTCACTATAACATATTGTAGGTACGTGTATACACCGCATCCGTCCGAAAAATAACCGGAATGAATTTGTAATAAATATAGATCTTGTACAAAGCCATTTGACTACTGTTATATTTATGAATATTGTGAATCGATCTTAACAAACCGTCAGATTATTTTAATATTTCCTTCATTGGAAGCCAAAATACAACGGATTAAGTGGCAACAACAGTTTTATTGTGCATCAGTAGTAAACAAAGAACCATAACATTTTCTTTTAAAATTGGTAAAAATGCTATACGCATGTTATTCTTAAAATCGTTTATGGTGATAATTGTTTATCCAAAAACACCCGTTTCAGATACGACAAAGAAGATGTGGACCATCGATGACCATCAACGCATCGTGTGTCAAAGAAAACATACAAAAAGTGCACCATTTCGTGAATGATAACAAGAAATCTTAATACATGGAAATGGAAATTGTTATACAAAAAACAACTGCTTCATGAATGTTAAATGAAAAAAATTGTCTACGAAAATTGAATTTAAAGTTTTGACTATGTTGACCAAAAATAACACCAAATACATCATTCCGAAGATGGATCATTAAGAGCGCTGCTAGTGACGATAATTTCTTAAAACTAGTTGTAACTAAACCATGAAACCGATGGTGTTTTCAATTGGAACCAGAAACTAAGAATAGAAACACAAGAACGTACCTCGTTCAATACTTTTTAATTAATTGTCCAACTATAAAAAAATATGAATAAAATTAATTTTATAGTTTTAAAATTACTAGCACGTAAAAATAAATATAGTTTATTCATTTCATAAAAGCAATTATTCAAATTTTTAAATTGTGTCACCAACACAATTCAGTAAAGAAGAAATAGGAATTGTTCTACGTGGTCTACGTTATTGCCTTTCTACGCTAAGCTTCGAAATGCTTAATGACAGTCACCAGATGTACAAAAAAATTTCGTGTATTGTAACGTTTGTTTAAGTCACATATGTTCAACCGTGTTCGTCAGGTTGTTTTGGTGATTATTACACGATAATGCACAATTTTCACTAACAATCAATTTAAATTTCCTACATTTGTCTTATATTCAGATGCACGTGCGACTATTTTCAATTCCGCCTGAACCTCATTTTGCAAACGAAAAGGAAAAAAACGGTTGGCATAATGTGAAATTGACATTGAACATGTCAACATTCAACAACGTATCCCGTAATCGGAGAAAAATAAAAAAAGGTGTTTGCTATATTGACTTATTGAAACATGCAAATCTCGATGTATTTCAAAGTGATGGATAATATTTTGGTTATTTTTTCGGACAGAGGATCTTCATATGTAGTAAAACATGAATATTAATGGATTGTGTGTAGTCATAATCTTATGAAAAACAATAAATAAATAAATAAATGAATAAATAATGAAATAAAAACATTTTAAGAAATAAAAAGTAAAAATCATAAAGTTTTTTGTATTTTTTTTTATGATATTCTTCAAAAGATATTAAATTTGCGGACGGGACGACTTTACGTGGTTAAGTGAACTCGACTCCACCGCCACCGCATCAGTCTCTTTTATGTAATATAAAAATTTGAAATTTATATATTTTTCTTGTATATTTTTTTTTTTTTAGCTAAAATTTTTTATTTTCTGTCTGTCCGAAAATGTCTGCATTAAAATACATTAAGTATTTTATTTTTTATGCTAAGCATTTTACCTTTACATTTTTTTTCTTGTTTTTTTACTTACATCACTTTTATTTTATTGGTACAAAAATATACAAAAAATTATATAATTTTATCGTATTTTACATATACACAAGTATTTTTGAAATGTCTTGAAAGTTGGAATAAATAAATGTCGATAAAATATTTTATTTTATAACTATAACAACAACAATTAATATATATAAAGTATTTTAAAATTAGCTAATAGAAAAATTCAAATAATTAATGCAATTGTTTTGTTTATTTTTGTATAAGATATAAAAGAATTTGCTTTATATAAATATTTATATACAATATTTTTATAAAAGAAAGGTGTAGATGTACTCAATAAAATTATTAATATATAGGTGCACGGACGTGTTACGCATCGATAATGGGTAGAGGACGAAGTAATTTTCGAATATTCACTAATAAACACATCCACCTGATATTGAATCATTGGATTAACCTCTACTATTTCTTACCTTTTTTGCAAAAAAAAACTTTTTGTATGGTAAAAATTTCAAGATGATTACGATGATGCGACAAATATAGCATTTGGTTCAGTATATTTTTTGCACAAACTCTTTTCTGTCAACCGAAATAATGTTGTATATGGGAAATTTATGCATGGCACATAAATACGCTTAACAAGAGAACCACCACTAGATGTAATCTAAATTAAACACCGATGTGAATCAATTTCTGTCAGGTCATAATACTCATCAAAATAGTAAACATATATTAGGTTGTCAACTATCTCCCTTCCGCCTTTTTGCTCTTTATTCAATGCTTTATAAAAAGTGTTACAGTAATCGGATTTAGTTCAAATATGCGCCGTTTTGTTCGATAATCTGTTTCCATCTAGACTGCAACTTCATAATACCTCCCTCGTAGAAGCCCCCCTCCTTATTTGCGAAGAACTCGGACAGCCACTTTTCACAAGCCTCTTTTGAGATCAACTTTACACCACCAAGGGCGTTCGCCATGGACAGGAACAGGTGGTAATCACTTGGCGCTATGTCCGGGCTATATGGTGGATGCGATAAAACCTCCCATCCGAGCTCCCGTAGCTTCTGACGAGTCATCAACGAAGTGTGTGGTCTGGCGTTGTCCTGGTGGAACACTACACCCTTCCTTTTGGCCAATTCTGGACGCTTCTGGTCGATCGCCTGCTTCAAGCGGTCCAGTTGTTCGCAGTAGATGGTAGAATTAAGCGTCTGGCCATATGGGAGCAGCTCATAGTGGATGATTCCCTTCCAATCCCACCAAACACACAGCAAAACCTTCCTGGCCGTCAATCCCGGCTTGGCCACTGTTTGGGACGATTCACCGGCCTGCGACCACGACCGTTTTCGCTTGATATTGTCGTATGTGATCCATTTTTCGTCGCCAGTCACCATCCGCTTCAAGAATGGGTCGAGTTCGTTCCGTTTCAGCAGCATTTCGCAAATGGAAATTCGGTCCATTAGATTTTTCACTGTTAATTCATGTGGCACCCAAACATCAAGCTTTTTTTTGTATCCAGCCTTCTGCAGAAGGTTTGAAATGGTTTGGTGACTAACTCCCATCTCCTGGGCGATGTCACGAGATGCCACATGCCGGTCTAACTCGATGTATTCCATGGTGTCGTTTTCACCGGCTCTGAATCGTCGAAACCATTCCTCCGCGGTTCGAAGTGATAGAGTACCATCCCCCAAAACACCATTAATCTCACGGAACGTTTCTCTAGCGGATTTGCCTTTAACGAAGGAAAACTTTAAAATAGCGCGAATTTCGGCGTTAGTGAACTCCATGTTTACACGTCTATAACTGTTGAACGCAATATCCAAACTAATCATACATAGCGTCGTTTTGTTTGTTATGTCAAGAGCTTTCAAATTATGTACAGTGTTGCCAGATACGAGCTCTGTAGCGCTTTGTACATAGCCGCGAAATTAAAAAGACAAAAAGGCGGAAGGGAGATATTTGACAACCTTATATATAATTGAAGGAATAACGACCCACTTCTACTCCAAGGAGTAAAAAAAACATCACATTTTATGAAAATCTATATAATTTTTCAAAACCGAGTCTCCATAAAATAATTCAATAACTAACATTCTGTTTCATGGCCTTTTGAACATAATTTATATAAAAATTAATTGACTTTGGCCACACAGGATGAATGCGTTACGTATCGATATTAATTTAAATGATCAAATATTGATGTTGACACGCTGTGCTAATTAACGAGGAATGTGAAAATGATATCAGTTTGATGATTGGCGTAAACAAAATGAATATGTTGACCGAAAAACAACGATGTAATATATTTTATTAAATCAAAAGTCAATTTATAATGAAATTTTTCAGTACAATAAACCCGAAAATTATGTAAATTATATTTCTATTTCATTTCTCCATATTTTCAATTTTCTTTGCATTCGACAGACATCAAAGAAAATATTACATAATTCTTTTTCTAATAAAATAAATAATGATGTACTTTCGTCTCATAGATGTATCATCATGTGAAACTATATGACAACACATTAAAATCCATATATAATTTATTTAAAGATACTTCTTCGTTCTATATATACACCCGCTGTCCGGAAAATCATCAGACATTATAACTATTGAGTCATTGATTTATGTATTACGATGCAACCTTAACAAACTGTCAAATTCTCAATATATTTCCTTCAATGTATTTTTTGTGCGTCGCCGAAAAATTTATAAAGAACGACATTAAACTTTCCATTTAAAATGCGTAAAAATGTTATCGAAACGCTTTTTAAATGCTTAAAATATGGTGGATTATTATTTTTAGCCAAAAACACAGATTTTTGTATGACCCATCGACAATTCAAAGACGCCATATAAAATGTGGATCATAGATAAACGTCCAGGGCGACAATTATCAAACTATTACCGCAAAAAACTTCCAAAAAGAAATAGAAATTTGTATATATACAAAAAACAACAATTTATAATTTCGCTGGTAATAATTTTGTCTGCGATAGATGAATCCAGAGTTTGTCACACATCGATTGACTATGATGACGAAATATTACATATATCCAATGATCGATTCATTTCAAAAACATCATTTATAACTATGGTGATGTGTTACATGTGGTGTGCATTCAATACGAACCAAAATAAGGTGTGCTGATGATGAAAATCCAAATCGTCAAATTCATAAAGTCAACATCAAAACAATTCTCATTTGTTTAAAATTAATATTATCGAATATTGACAATTTATGGTGTTGGTGTATATTTTTATCATTACAATATTATTATTTAATCGGTAACTCCAAAAGTATTGATCGCACACAAAGAATTCGTTACAATAATAATAATATCAAGATCTGCAGACAGTTGGCGTTATTTTTACGATATTGTTCCTTCTCATAGGGCGATAATTATCATTGATCATTTTTTTTATTAATACTCAAATTTTTTTGCTACAACTTTGCCTTTTTTTACCCAATTTAGTTCCATGTGACTATTATTTTCTATTCTCTAAACTTCATTTGGCGTTAAAAGTTAACCGGTTTACATCAAACGAAGAGCAATATTGAACAGACAACGACCACGCCGTACTCAACAACATTCCAAACGACGTTATAAAAAATTAAAAGTCATTTGATGCACTTTCTTTAACTGCATGAAAATCTATGTATTATTTCAGTTGATTAATCCATTTCGGTTATTTTTCGAACACAGAGGTTGCTGTATCTTTTTTTTTTCGTTAAATAATTTTTAATATATTGCATTAAAGAAAATTCAACTTAAAATTGGATTTATATGCAATGGAGAGGAGTTGCAACACGTCGATTATTCAATATAAATATAACCATATTTTCACATGATTGAATTTAAATTATAAATATAAATAATGATAATAAACATTAATAATATATTGTTGATATTATGATGAAATATTATTTTATAATACAATATTTCTAAACTATACGAAGAGAGAATATTGACGCTACACGTAATAAAAACTATTATTATTTGTCTGTGTATAATATAAAATAATGTTGACCTTTATTTTATTCATATGCAGATTATGTGAGATACGATGTACGAGGTACATATAAATCTAATATTCTATAACATCATTGTGAAAGTAATATACTCAACGAAAAGCTTATTTAAATTATTTGATATATTATAAAATATATTCACATTACACAAGATTGGAATATTGTTCGGAAATATTATAAAGTTAAAGGATAAGGACATTTTTTGTAATAATATTCTAGTTTACTTACCCCCTCCTCAGTCGAATTATATATTCCTCTTTTTCTATGCTGTACCATAGCAGTATATATTTCGTTGTATATTATCAATAAAATGTTAAGTAATTTCTGAAATGATAAAAAAATTGAAAACATTAATTTTTCAGTTTTTAAAAAACACATACCTAAAAATATATAAAAAATATTTAATTCATAATAATAATTAAATTTTTATTAATTTTGAACTGAATCTTAAATACAAATCTGTAAACATATAGCCTGAAGCAATACGATTACACAATGTATAGGTGCGACTAAGGTTATGGATGGTGAATTACTTTTCACTCCGACCAAATATATAATTTACTCAGTAAGTTCTTAACCAAGATCGAAGATACGACAATTGCTAAATTGATTGATTACTAGTTACAAGATTATTTTATTAATAAAATCGAATTAACTTATTCGCTATAAATTTACATTAAATAATTTTGAAACAAAAATTAATAATTAATTTCAGATTTTCCTCCTAGTCTTTGTGATGCACTTAAGATACATTATTTACAGAATGACAATGTGTCTACTACAAACATATACCAAATACATAGGGAATGTCTTAAAACCATAATTAAATTGCTTAAAAAGAGAGCTCCCATTTCGTTTCTATTGTATTCTGTCAGTTCATATTTGCAAAGTTTGTCCACTCAAGACTCAGACAATCTATAACAATCAACAGAGTTATATATATTTTATGAAAATTCCAATAATTTATCCCCAACAAATCGCTCACCAATTACATGTGTGCTTAATTGATTGAGGGATTATAATGGTTAGTAATTAATATAGAATAAAATATACATTTTTGATTAAAGCCTTTTCAAATATATGACTATTTTGTTTAATAGCAAATGTTCCGTTCATCATCAGTAATTCATAAATGTTCAACCATAATTTGACCCTTTATTATTGAAGTTTCAAACATTTTAATGACATTCCCGGTGTACGTATAATTTTCGAAATTTTATATTACAACTTTAATATTAAATTATTTCGAAGATTTATTATATAAGTTTATTGTATGATTCAAATATAGTCGTCCGGTGGTATACAAAAATAATTTTTAATTTTAATTCTGAACCCTTTTTTCATTTCAATATTATAATATATTTGTTATGCATCTTTTTTTAACCCTTTGCCGCCACAAATCTAATTTTTACACTCAGCCACTCAATACCGTATAGTAAGACTGAAATTGCTTATACATTATTGCCGGAACCGCAGGCGACATATATAGAAACATGAACCCAACAAAACAGATGGAAAAGTTGAAACCCCTATAGTTCATATTATAATATAGAATATTTCTATATAATCTGGATAATTTGGAAGATCTACAATTTTAAGCAACCAACTCCGCATTGTTTAATAATATGATGGTAGTATTTCATGTGTCTTGTGTTAAAAACGAATTTTGTTTCCAATAGAAAATGGGACTATATAAACAGTTATCGATAAAAATTTGTGTGGATTTGGCCACACCGGGCAGTTTTTCTATTGGTTACTTATAATCCGGAAAATTCCCAAATATATTTTATACCAAATCTAGAGGGTTTAACCTTTCCGCCGACTGGTGGATACATATTTCTATCATCTAGTCTGGTTCCTGAGATAATGTATGAACAAGTTCAGACTTAAACATGAGCAACTGGTATTGACTGGTGGACTGTAAAATCGGCATGAACACAAGCGTTAAGTGAGTGTAAAATTTCTAACTTATTCAATTTTATAAGTATCAATAAATACTCGGGAATACTATTAAACATTAATATATATCTAATACCAATAATACCAATATATTGGCATTATGCATATCTATCGTATAAAAGATAAATTGTCAAAAATATCAAAAGATTTCAATTTTAAATTTAATATTTATGGTTATTATGTTGGGCAATATTCATTTTAATTTTATTGGGGTTAAAATGACCACAATATATTTAAAATATTTAGTAAATATATTATAAAAAAAAAAAAATGAGAGTAGATAATACAGGGTCGGGTTAATTGAAATTTCTTGTAAATTATTGTGACTATACATTCAGCCAAATAAGTACCCGGAAATTCTCATTTTTAATTTTCTCTCTGAGAATATTTAAAAAAAATTTTTTTCTCAGGTTGACACAACTGTCAGCCACCATTCTGTGAATTTTTATTGCTATGTGTGATTTAGTTTGCTTACGGCGTCATTAGGAACAAGTCAACCTTTTGTGTGCGTTGCGATTTTTACTATGGATAAAAATATCGATCAAAGAGTTTGTGTGAAATTTTGTGTTTCAAACGAAATTTCTTGTGTCAAAACATTGGAAATGTTGAAAAAAACATTTGGTGATTCAACCATGTCGAAAACTCAAGTTTACGATTGGTATAAATCGTTCAAAGAGGGGCGAGAAGAAGTGAACGATTTGCCACGTTCAGGACGGCCTTCGACCTCTTCAACTGAAGAAAACGTCGACAAAATAAAGGTAATGGTGCTCGAAAATCGTCATAATAGTTTGCGAGAGATAGCCAAAGAAATGAACATGTCTCATGAGACCGCTCGTCATATTTTGGTTGATGTTTTGGGTATGCGGAAAGTCGCAGCGCGATTGGTGCCAAAAGATCTGAATTTTCTTCAAAAAATGAATCGCAGTAAGGTGGCTGAAGACATGCTTGAACGCGTAAATTCAGATCCAACGTTCATCGAACGCATCATAACTGGTGACGAGACATGGGTTTACGAGTACGACATGCAAACAAGTCAACAATCATCGGAATGGCGCGCCAAAAATGAGCCGAAACCGAAAAAACCGCGCCAAAGCAAATCGAAAATCAAGGTGATGCTGACCGTTTTCTTCGATATTCGTGGTGTTGTTCATTCGGAATTCTTACCGGAGGGACAAACCGTCAATAAAGAATATTATCTTGGCGTTATGAAGCGTTTGAGAGAGAATGTTCGTCGCAAAAGACCAGATTTGTGGCGGAACAACAGTTGGATTTTGCACCACGATAATGCACCAGCGCACAAAGCGATCATTGTTAACGAGTTTTTGAACAAAAATTCAACAAATATCATCGAACAACCACCGTACTCTCCAGATATGGCACCATGTGACTTTTTCCTGTTTCCAAAACTCAAATTACCACTTCGTGGAACCCGTTTTGAGAGCATTGAAGACATCAAAACTAATTCGCAACGAGAATTGAAGGCCATCTCGGAATATAGCTTTAAAAAGTGTTTCGATGATTGGATTGTTCGTTGGAAGAAGTGTATTGCCTCAGAAGGGGCCTATTTTGAAGGGGATATAATAAATTTAGATGATTGATAAGTTGTTTGTGTTTTATTTCAAATTTCCGGGTACTTATTTGACTGAATGTATATAGAATACCATAGATACATAGCCATTGTTGTGGATTGTATTGTACAATATATGATAATAAAATTTATAATGTTGATCCTTTTTATTATTATTATAGGTATATTTTTACATAATGAAATGTCAAATACATTATATTGGCAAAGGATCATTGAACATTTCATATATATTTAATTGAATTTTTTGTGTTTGCATAAATATACAATTATTTTCATGACTATAACTAACTAAAACATATATGCTTTTAATATATTATACAATACAATACAAGAATGCATACATTATTCGACTTGTGCATAAGCTTATATAAGCTAATTTAAATAAAAATTTACATTTTTTAGCAATTATTAAAAAGGATATGTCGTATAATTTATACATTGTTTATATACGAATAACGACGTTTATAACATACGTACAAAATGTGAATTTGTAAACTGTTGTATATATGAAATAATTAGAAGAAGTTGGTATATTATTACGACGAAGGTATAAATACTATATAAAATACACACGATCAAGTTGCTCCATCAAAATTGATAGCCCGTAACTATGATCCGTTTGATTTTGTTACCACATCAATAAAGCAGCCAGTCACACTTTGGAAATTATAACATAATTTTTTTCATTAACAAAAAATTATTATTTATTGTAATTAAGTTATATATTACTTAAAGTGAACCATAGCTATAACAAACATTCATTATATATAGACAAGTTGATAGATTACTCCTCATATAAGAATTCACCAATTGGTCTGCATTTGATTGCATAAATGACTAATATGATCCCGCATATTGTTGTGGTGTAATATTAGTTATATAATAGTTTCTTCTATAAATAAAAGAGTTAATGATTAGTCAGAAACTGAAAAATATATGAATGTAAAACTTCCGAAAATTGAGTAATATAAATTTTGAAAATTGAACCCCGCTATACTTTAAGATGGTTTAACAAGAAACAGTAAACCAAAGCACCATAAACCATAAGTGTAGCCATGTATAGTAAACTTAAAAAACCTTTCAACTGTTGTTGTTTTTTGGTTCATCTATAAATAGAAACGAGTATAGAAATATTAAAAATTAATATATATAAACAAATATCTAATAATTCGTCCTTAAATTAGAAGTTAGGTAAACCGAAAGGTCTCCGACTAGATGATAAGATTCACTGAACGATGATGCAATGTTCCTTAAAATTAGAATTGATAGAAATTAGCTGCGCGGATAGGTGTGCAGTTGTAGAAGCATTGTGGAGAAGACTAAAACCACACTTATATGGGTTTCACATGAGCTGTATCATGAACGGAAAATTAATCTATATATGTAACTACCCAATTTTATTTACACTATATTATATGGATAATACACAAATGTAGCGCATAATGTTAAACGTAAAAGAAAATATATAGAACTATGTCATTATTTATTTGCAATGTGTAAAAGGTAAATAACGCACAATATATTTAGTTTTTGTATTTACGTTTGTTATTGTTTATGTTACACATCGATAAAAGTAAATACACACACACATTGATTGATTAATATTTTCATAGTGAATTGAAATTATAATTGATGGTGTGCGGATTGATTTTATTTTGACAGTGTTTTTCTCCTCTTATGACCTACATAAAAATAGAATAGAGATTAGTATTTTATAATAATTATTATGAATTACATGTAATATTGTTTAATTATTATTAATTATATATACTTTTCTTTAGAAATAATAGCGAATGGGTTCGGAGATTAGGAACACCATTTTAATAAACAATCTGAATGTTGTTGTGGACAGTTTCAAAACTACATTGAGAAACACACGTATAACATGTGGTGACGAAAATGAACTTTTTTACTTTACATTTAGAAAGATTTGCAACTCAATTTAATTTTCTTTCATATGATATGAGCGTGTAATTTTTTCATGCCGCAGAGATAAACATTGGCTAACAGTCAATTGTTCGGAACATTTGTTAAACTAATTCAAACGATGTTCTTTATAAAGAAATAAATTTATTTCATATTGAATTATTAAGATGAGAAAAAGAAGTGTAATTAAATTTAATGCAAAACTTAATAAGTGCTCATGATGTAAAACGTAAAATGAAGTGTACTATTTTGATGATCTTTCGACCATGCAAACAGTTTGATCGTGTACTTTGGATGCAATTCCGATGAACTGTAAACTGGAACACGAATAATTATTAAATCATTGTAACAAGTGTATTGACGGACGAAGTTCTTAATATGCATAGAAAAACCAATACAAATAATAGTAATAATAATTTGTTTCTATAAATCTATACTACATTTTACAGATCCATACATAGTCTTGCAACATTCCTTGACACACTGTATATATATTTATATATAAAATATTTACGTTATCGATTCATTAATTGTCGATAGACATTATCATATACTCATATATTCATTTTACAAAACATGTGCATATATATCAATTAATATATGCAAACCGATTATTAAATTGTAAAACAAAATAACTATTATTTATGTTATGTCACGAAAAATATATGAAAACATATTGTTAATTTCCCATAAACTCATTTATTATTTATTATTATTTATGCAATGCAATATACTTTCGATATGTTATACTATACATTGCCATTAAATTAGGAACATGTATATAATTATGGTATAAGACTTTATTTAAACATTATAATTGTGACAGCTTAACCGAATGAATTACACAATTTTTTTTACAATTAACTATACCGCAATAAACTTGAACGTGGCCCAAACAACATTCAAACATATACGAATCTTTAATTATTTGCGGATCGCAATGAAATAAAGATGATTTTTTATTGGTAGAATTTAATGTGTAATTTTTTATTATATGCTTTATTAATTATTATTATGTATTTGTTCAAGTTATACTGAACACAACACTATTTTTATAGTCCTCATTTAATGGCAGAGTATAGTAATAATATTTATTGCTGTTTTAATATATTGTATAAGTATATTCTATACTATATTAAAAACACTCTCATTTATCACAATATTATTTTATAATATACATTTTAACTTTTTGTATGTTCTGTTTTAGTGCACAGCAGAAAAAATAAAAAATTACAACAATTAAATGTTGATACAATTAGCTAAACATGCAATGTTTACAGATGTCCATGTAATTACGTACATAGAAAAGTGTTACAAGTGTACAAATTTACAATATTTATATTGCAGGTAATGTAAATAATATATAAACAGAGATTTAATAATATAAAATCTATGTGCTGATTAAAATTCTATGCAAAAAAATAATACTACATATATATTCCATAGTATAAAGGATACAATTAGATATTCACATTATTTGAATACTGACAAGGATAATATATATTAAAAGTATCTTATTTGTATGTATAGTATTTATAGGTGGTGGCTTATTCAAAAGTTAGATTAAAGCTATTATGGTTTTTTTTTAAATTGAAAATTAAAGTGAAATATATATCAAACAAATCATTTAATAAGTATTAAATGTACAGTAACTATGTATTGATATGATTTATAGTGGGCTGATTACTGAATATTCCAGAATTGTCACGGACAGAGATCTGTTGGACTATTGTGATTGCCATGAAATAATGGGGCCTACATACTATATAGTTACAAAAATAAATAAATATGATTTGAATGCAACCGGCTTTGCTTTGTGTATGATGACGATGTGTTGTCATAGAGAAAAATTACCTTACCGTGTCCTATGATCGATTCTGGTCCATTTTCGATTGTTCAAATTAATCGTTTGTTAACGCAATTATAATAGTCCATAATATACCATTTACGTTGTCGATCCCAACAAACACATAGAATTCTTTCTCTTTCCATATCGATTAGGTTTTACAGTCGATATTGCACAGCCACATTTCACATCAGTGTGTGTTACAAAAAATTTAATATATTTTTTTACGCTGATCTGCAAATGAATAATTGTTGTTGGATATGTTTAATTGAAAAAGCTCTTTGAAAATTAAATGCAAATTCGTATTTATATAGAATTATTTTTAATTTGTGTGTTACACACATAATTTATTTTATATAATATTTTAAATGTCAACACAATGGTCCCACCAATTGATAAAGTATATTAATGTGTACGTTACGTATCCAAAACATATGTCCCAGTTCTTTATACGTGTATATATGTCGAACATGTGTATGAATTATATACGTAATAATATTGATATAACATAAATAGGTGTATAGGGTAAATAGTAAATAAATAAATAACATGAAATATAATACCGAATCTATTCCATTTGTATATAAATATTTAAATTATTTATTTAAATTACTATTTCTCTTTTTTTTTTTTATTAAATTATTTACTTATGCGGAAATATCCAAATATTTATTTAAAATATTAAATTATGTAAAATACTATGAAAATAGACTGTATTGTGTGTTAAAAATATGATATTGACTTTCAAATAAATAGGTTCAACAAACAATATCAATTTTTATAACAATGTTAAAATATATGAAATATTATACATAGAAATGTAAATCTCTGGATGAAAAGAAATTGGAAATCATATACGCTATTGTAGGCCAAATAAAGAGGTGTATGTTTTTATGAATGAAAACACGACATTATTACCTCCTACATACTTCAATGAAATATGAGAGACTGCCACAAATATAAGAAATATAGAACATGTGGCAGGCATGCAAGTTCCCTTTCTGTTATGTGTTCCATGGCAAAACAATCACCACTTTTTATGTGTATACATAAAATGAATGAATCACCTATTCGACAGCTTCTGAAGTCAGACGCATTGAGAATTAACTCGTTAGGGAGAGGACATAATGTTGTTTAAGTGTCGCAAGTATTTTCCTCCTTTAAAATATGACAATATGTAATTAAGCAAGAATTGTTACACAAATAATTGTTGATACATTAAATGTGTGAATTCTTTCCTCCTGCCGATAGTTCAGATAACACAAACTGTTTGTGGAATAATATAATACAATATTATTTTAATGTATTATAATAAATTGTGTGTTCTGTTTATTCTTATTTTATTATTTAATTTGAATAATTTTATTGGAAATGGTTGTATTTTATACGGAATAAAGTAAAATTTATAATGTACTACACACAACAAGTGTATAATAATAAATCACCAGATGCTACCGGTTTTATTATGTTTTTTTTTCATTGGTTACATTATTTCAAAATAAAAGACATCCGAAGTGTCTGTTGTTACATTCTCATATTTCAAATGTGCTTATACAATGTATACTCACTCGTACATATAATCATACTAGAATATTATATAATAAACACAATTGAAATATGAGCATATATAAACTACATTCAAATTGTAATTCTATCATTCCAGTTGGTTTGGTTAACACATAACATATAATTGTAAAATATTACGATATGTTAACATTTCTTTCTTATACGTTTACATGTTTTTTTAAAGCAATATATCTAATTTGCTACCATTTCAATTGTCTTCTTATAAAGTTTTTTCTGATTTTTTACATTTCATTTCTTACATTTCATGTGTATAAAACAATGACGTTATCCAATGTAGTTTTAATCAAGAAAGATTGAATTAAATAAAAAATATTACATCCAAAAATGTATCCATTGCAATTATGAAATTTATTTTATATTCTACGGAAAATAATGTAAATTAATTTGATTGTATAAATGCTAAATTCTATATCTGATAAATAAATACTATAATATTAATAAGATGCATCTTTTTGTAACACTTGAAAGTATTATTGATAGAAAAATATATGTTCATGAGTTTATAAAACAGTAAAAAAATGTAACAAAAGACATTTTCGAGCGATAAATGTTTACGATGTTATAAAGTTTTTCAAAGTAATTTACTACTGAATTTAGCCAATTTTCAAATCATATAAATGCACTGATCCAAATGGGTGTTTCTAAATCAAAATAATATGCGCGGACAAACAATTCAAAAACAATAAAGATTGATGACCTGCGAATGAGCAGGTGTAATCATTTGTGTGGTAATATATATTCTGAACTCAAGAATACACTGGTACTTTCCAAACCACGACCACCATTGCTATGGAACATAAGCACCCGGGCTTGTTACTACTGAATTTGTTCTTTCATTAAATACATGACACCAATCGTGAACAATCCATGATCATAGAAGGGTATCATTTTTAAAATTCATATTGAAAATGAAATTCCAATACGTAATATAAATAATAAATATTTGAACAAACTTGAGTTATTAAGTGAGAATCGTTTGAGCATTGAATATCGTCAAATTGTGATATCTGTTTGAATCGAATTATTAATTATTCACAGTACTCAACCATTCCATTGGCTCATGATTGAAAATATAAATGTCACAGCGAAAAACAACAGTTTTTTAAAACATTGCTGGTCCACCCTACATTAGATAAATTGAAAATATATTAATGCCAATATATAAGGATTATACGATAGTATAAATTTAAATTGAAAATTTCAGTATTATCTGATTGTTATCTATATACACAGACAATTATCTTAATCCCTTCTATCTATATGGATTTTAACTTTGGGATTTATATAAAAAATAAAATGGTAAAAAAAATGGTACACAAAGACTTTATGGTATGGTTTTATTGGATGTCTCCGGATATGAAGCTTGCATAAACACACACACATACATATAATCCTCTATACAGGTTTTACTTAAAAGGGAAATTAATCCAAATATAAGAATAATTTATTATTCTGGTCATACAAATAATTTAATTTTTATCAAAATAAAAATAAATTAATAAGAAAATAAATAAATAAATTAAATATAAGAAAAAATGTTATCAGATAATATATAAAATATCAAATATTACATTTTATTGGATTTTAGGTTTATAGATACGAACAATGTTGATGAATATTGTGTTTATTCAAAATGTAACTGCAGAGAAAAAAATCCTTGACATATTTTCTATTTGTGCAATTACCGGTGCTTAAGTTGGTTGACAACAAACCGATTTATTAAATTTCCGAACTATTTCGTAAGTGGTCAAAATATATAGATTTTACTGTATTTTGTAAATAATAAATATAGGAACGAATTACTTGACAATAAAAACAACTAGCAAAAACAAATAAATGCAAATCGATAAATCTAATCAATGGAAATTCTGTATTCTGTTGCACGCAGTGTAATACAAACAAATCTATAAAATATTGCACACATAAATAAATTATCGTCACGAGAAAATAATAATCAAAAAGTTGAAATTTTTCGATTTAAATTTAAATATATTTTTTGTGTTATTATAGTAGACATATTGAGGTGCTACGTGTAGCAGCGTTCATGCGAATCGGAATTTGTATGATAAATTTTTCCGTAGTTATTACGTTACTGAATAATTTCAATTGAAAACGTGCTCGTTTATGGAATTTAAAAACCAATAACTTTGAAAATAATTATGGTTGGCACTATTCTGATTATTAAAATCTGTAGATACATAGAATTTTGGACTAATCACTTAATTAAAAATCCTGGAAATTATAAACATATCCATCATTCGTGATATAATTGTAGAGAGTAGGATTAACACATTCAACTGCTTTTTATTTATTAGTTGTCGTATCAAAATCTTTAAAAATATAAAAAAAATGCATTCAAATATAAAACCTGCATATGTGACTTTTATAGTTATATTTGTCAAAAATGTAATAAATTCAAGGCATCGCTATATTTATTATTAAAATTAAAAATATATAGATTTATTCAACAGTTGTGCATTTAAAAATTATTAAAACCAAAAGAATGTAATCTAATCACTTATAATTACGTACAGATACCCTACTATTCACATTGTGAATATGAAACATAATTAGATAAATGAATATGATTGCATTGGTTTGATAATCAAAAGAACCAGCAGCAATAAATATATTTATGCTTTGCATATATTACTAATATCCAAAAATCCAAATGTAAAAATAGCATTAAATATGCATGGTGATTAAGAGTACGACGAAAGTTAAACTAGACTAAACCTCTAGCACTAGAATGTTCAACATTTCGTATTAATTAATTAAGTTGCTGGTCTTGGACCATATTAGTTATTTTGACCTGATGATCGACGACGAGTTACGAGAAATTGTACAGTGAAACCGGGTTAAATTATATAAATATTTCATGTCATATATAGATGCACGTACATTCTCTCATTAATTAAAGAGTTACATCGTGGTGATAGTAGAAATTTTAATTACACTTACAGCCTACCTACATATAATGCCGATGAGGTGACATGGAAAGGCCTAGGGTATAGCCCGCGCAGTGCAGTACGTATATTAATAATTATTCTATTTTCAAATTACCTGAATAAGTGAATATATCTGCTGATGTTTATCCATTCCATATAATTAAATGTAATTGCAATTTTTTATTGGTGCCATTTTTGGTTAAAAATATGGATTTACTATTTGCTACAGACTTTTGTATAAATATATTTATTCCAGTGAAATCATTATGGTTATTGCCTTTATTTTCTTTTACTTTTAGTTACTTTCTGTTCTGGATATATTTGATGTCCATGGATCACATATTTTCGTAAATTTGGTCAGCAAAAAAAAAAAAAAAGTTTGAAAGAATTACAAAAAATAAAAAAACACCACGTAATTGAATTAAAGTATAAAAAAGAAAAGGTAAGAAATATCGATATATCGGAGATTGGACCGTTCCGTAAAAGACGTTCATGATCGTAATACGTTCATGTGCGTTTCATTTTCACATTGCGTAAACATACGTACGTAAGCGTATTTCGATATATTGGATATGTTCAATGTAATTTTAATGAACGTTTTATAAAATCATAGATGTTATGAAATTGTTTTCTTTTAAGCAACGATATTTATAATTTCTAAATGTTAAAAACGAAAAATTGAAAATCGTATTGAAGTTTGTTATATTTTGATATTTACATGAAAAAAAAATAGAATAATTTATATTTTCAATTTTTACGCTTATTAAAAATAGAATTGAAATTAGTTTATGTCTACATTTTCAACTTTGGTTCAATTTTCCATTGAATCATTGAAGTCGAACCAAAATTTTAAAGTGTAATCGTACCTTTAAAATTAAGATCGAAAATACAATTACGTACAATACGTACATACAGCAGTACATAAACGTGCGTAAACGCATATGATTACGTGACTTGTGTCATCAATTAGCATTTCGTCGTTTACGGATGTAGGTGTGTGATTAGGGAGGAGCTAGCAGAAACATTTGTGGTGAATGGAAGGTTTTTTAATTAAATTAATATTGAAAATTAATCTATAAATATTAAACATACAAGATGCAATCTAAGAAAAAAAATATTAAATTGTGATTGTTAGGTATTTATAGTTATTTAAATAAATTAAAATATCCATTTCATTTCATTAAATTCATCCGTCGTCATAATTTTATTTTTCCAGCCAAATTAAATTAAATTTTTTTTCTTTTACTTTTGCAGATGGGTGGATTGAAGGCGAAGTGCGCAGCTATTGTCTAGCACAAGAAATTCTATTGAAAAATTTGCATTTGAATCACATAATATTATATATAATACCAAAACCAATAATCCAATATGATGATGAAAATTAAAATTACATAAAGTAATTAAATCATTGACAAGTGAAGGTTGAATAGATATATTTTTAACAAAAAAATGTTCCAGGCATATAAATGTATTAAACATAAATGTAAAAAAGACCATAGTGGAACGATTTAGTGTTACGTCAGAGATTTTCTGCAAAAAAAAAAAAAAGGTAATTGCACCAAATTTTTCAACAAATTACAAGAAATATTTTATATAAATTATTTTATTTAACTTTCTATATTTATTTAATTCTAAATGATAAATCATACAAACTATATTAGGGAAAAGAGAATTTATATAAGAATTTGTGCAGATAAATATAAAAAAATAAATTTCGTAATATATCTCGCACTCGCATTATAAATGTTATGATATTATAAAATTTTGATGTAAATGTAAACTATTTTACACTAAATTATATTATTTTTTGCAAAATTATTGTCTATTATATAATGTCGCTGATAATTTAGAATTGACTGCACCATGATATAAATTATAAATCGATATTGTGAGGTTATGGTGCTTATGAAAAAATTATTTTTGGAAACTATGATTTAGTTAAAATGTAAATCGTATGTTAAAGAAATTTCTGAAATTCTTGATTATTATTTTTGTGTTGCTTCAAAAAAAAAAGAGAATCTAATGAAATTGTTTAACTTTTTGTTTATATAGTAGAGAAATTCTTATTCACATGGTATTTTGATAAGTTCTTCCTTTTTTTTTTTAAATATTAATATTGAAAATAATTTCAATATTGTTGGATGAATTTTGATTTCAATATAAGGATTATATGAAACATTGTTTAATTTTGAAAAGTATTTCTTCAATACGTAATTGTCGTGCCATATCGAAATATTGTACCCACATCATGCTACTTGTAAACTAGAACAATATTCGTAACATATTTAGATTAGATATTTCAAAAGAATTTATAACTTTAACTGTTGCGATATTTGCTTCCATTAAACTTTATAAATAAAATCTACTTATTTCTAAATAAGTCGTATATGCACTGGTAACATGTAAGTTTTCACGTGCATCACCACTTATTAAAAGAAAAATATACAGCTGATTTCATGTTCAATACGAATATGAATATAAATTCTCATATTTAGCTAAATTATCAAAGATATTTATAAAAAAATGATGCAAAGATATATATATAAAAAAAGATGATAGAATCTTATTAAGGATGCTAATCAAAATAAAATAAGGCGAGGATAAATATTTTTACTTGACCTAATTTCAATTTTTATAATTTACTTATTTTTTCAATTAAATATATGTGTAATTATAAGGCTTTATTTAGAATTACATACAGATACAGATACAAGTGTATACAATAGAAAGAAGTCTTATATAGTCAGATTTTTTTATTTTAATTAAATTGAAAGAAAGTATTCATTCATTTAATGTACCCATTTTGTTTTGTTTGTTTATACTTCATATGGAAAATATAAAAAATTATGTGATAAACTTAAAGAAAAAAAAAATGTAATGTGTCTGCTCAAGTTTTTGATGGGTTCATATATATTTTCTTATTACATTGTTTGAACATCGTTTATAGATTAACAAATATGTCAGCGCCGGCAAAGCACTATCAGCTAATCATTTATATAAATATAAAAATATTATTTATATTTTTCAATATACAACCAACAAAGGGTTCGAATATATGCCCTGCGGACAATTTTTCTCCTCCTCCCATATACTTGTTGCGAATTCTTTGTATTCCTAACTCAATTATAGAATACAAACGTAATTGTATACTTATTTAATTTAATTTAATCAAAATAAAATTATTGAAATATTAATATTTTTGCTTCGATTTTTACAATAATCAAATCGCTATAAATTCTATTTAATGTATAGTAGAATTATGAAAATATTATTTGTATAATTTGAATAATTTACTAAATGGGTTGAAAAGTTTTCACACAAATGATGCTGAACGTTCATGAAGCAAGACCAAATGTTGTATGATAACAGAACAAATTATTGAAGATTGCTGTCATCTTAAGTATATCAAAAGAACAGTTGTATTTGATTTTATACGAATATTTACGAAAAAATATTAATTGCAAGAATTCTGCAGCTTTTGTTGGCAATCTGTTTGGACATTTGTTTAAGTTTAAATTCACAACTGCATGTGAAATGCATGAAACTATCAATATCAAAGCAACAGGCTGACGGACAACGTTTATAACCGGATGAAAGGCATTTAAAGCGAACGAAAATTCATCAACCAGCTAATAAAGTTATATGAACTGATATTTTAGAATACACATGGTGTAATATTTGACAGAGTATTTAGTAAAATGTACCCAATAACAGGTGAATACTATGCAGCGTTGATCAATAATTTAAAAGCCGATATCAAGCAGAATTGATCTGCTTCTCATTTCTGAAACTTTTCAACTCATTTGGTACAATATTTGCTTATATATACATCTTTACTAGAAAATGTTATCGCTCCCAAATGTATCTATAATATTTATACGTTATTTTATTAAATTTACATATGCTTAGGAATTTCATATAAAATTTTATATTATTTTATGTACGTATATAATGTTACTATAGAGAAAAAAAAATTAAAGATACAAAATCTAATTATGTTCCTTTCCCACACTCCAGCGATAAACGTATATTTACATTTTTCATCATAACATATATTATATTAGAATTATTTATATATAAGCATTAATATACTCGGCAAATAAATAAATAAATAAATATTATAGGGAGGAGAATAAAATCAAATTTTTCCCATAAAATTTTATTTATAAAATATCTTTTCATACTTGTAATGTATGTAATTGAAATTTTTACTTCGAAATTTTAAGTAACAGAACGATAATAAAAAATATAAATATAAGAATTTTTGTCAAAATCAATCATACCGTATTTGATTTTCGAATCACTTGGCGAAAAAAAAGGTACATTTATATTATTTAATAAAAATTTTTTTATTGATGTAATTTATATTTATGTATGCGATTGGTGTAGTACGTATATTTATGTACTTTGATACTAGATTTTTATATCATAAACATAAATTGCATATGTTAAATTTTATTTAAATTTATTATATTTATTTACCTCTAAATTATTGAAAAAATTAACATAACATTTGTTCGTTTATGGCATAAAAACAAAAACGAATATATTTGAGAAAACATAGTGTTGGACTCTATTTTTAAATATTAACATCGTATATGTACCCACCATTGTGGGGGTCGATCCACTCCTCTAAAAATAATGTAATTAAGGAAATATTGCTATATATATACGTTTCAATAATTTCATAATTTATATACAAAAAAAGCTTTACTCTTATCATATTGTCGAAAAACGATAGTGACTGTGATTCTATTCACAATGAACCAATAAAGCGATGCCCAAAAACATTACAGTAGATTCCTATTGCCTAGAAATTTAAGCAATAGCAAACAAATTGCATCAGTTTCAGTATTGTACAAAAAGTTTTCCAGTTAAGTTACAAAGTTCTGTCAGATTCCCATTTGGTTAGGAGCTTAGATATTAGACTGCGTATAACAATATATATTTATATTTAAAATAATTATGTTATTTATTTCAATTAAATCAATACTTGTAATATTTATTAAATATAATTACTTATTTAGTTATCAAATAATTGTTGGTCTAATAAAATCAATAAATATTATAATTTAATATAAATAAAATATAAGGTTGTCAAATATCTCCCTTCCGCCTTTTTGTCTTTTTAATTTCGCGGCTATGTACAAAGCGCTACAGAGCTCGTATCTGGCAACACTGTACATAATTTGAAAGCTCTTGACATAACAAACAAAACGACGCTATGTATGATTAGTTTGGATATTGCGTTCAACAGTTATAGACGTGTAAACATGGAGTTCACTAACGCCGAAATTCGCGCTATTTTAAAGTTTTCCTTCGTTAAAGGCAAATCCGCTAGAGAAACGTTCCGTGAGATTAATGGTGTTTTGGGGGATGGTACTCTATCACTTCGAACCGCGGAGGAATGGTTTCGACGATTCAGAGCCGGTGAAAACGACACCATGGATAAGCCAGCCGGCGGAAGACCTGTGACGACAAATACCGATCAAATCATGGAATACATCGAGTTAGACCGGCATGTGGCATCTCGTGACATCGCCCAGGAGATGGGAGTTAGTCACCAAACCATTTTAAACCATCTGCAGAAGGCTGGATACAAAAAAAAGCTTGATGTTTGGGTGCCACATGAATTAACAGTGAAAAATCTAATGGACCGAATTTCCATTTGCGAAATGCTGCTGAAACGGAACGAACTCGACCCATTCTTGAAGCGGATGGTGACTGGCGACGAAAAATGGATCACATACGACAATATCAAGCGAAAACGGTCGTGGTCGCAGGCCGGTGAATCGTCCCAAACAGTGGCCAAGCCGGGATTGACGGCCAGGAAGGTTTTGCTGTGTGTTTGGTGGGATTGGAAGGGAATCATCCACTATGAGCTGCTCCCATATGGCCAGACGCTTAATTCTACCATCTACTGCGAACAACTGGACCGCTTGAAGCAGGCGATCGACCAGAAGCGTCCAGAATTGGCCAAAAGGAAGGGTGTAGTGTTCCACCAGGACAACGCCAGACCACACACTTCGTTGATGACTCGTCAGAAGCTACGGGAGCTCGGATGGGAGGTTTTATCGCATCCACCATATAGCCCGGACATAGCGCCAAGTGATTACCACCTGTTCCTGTCCATGGCGAACGCCCTTGGTGGTGTAAAGTTGATCTCAAAAGAGGCTTGTGAAAAGTGGCTGTCCGAGTTCTTCGCAAATAAGGAGGGGGGCTTCTACGAGGGAGGTATTATGAAGTTGCAGTCTAGATGGAAACAGATTATCGAACAAAATGGCGCATATTTGAACTAAATCCGATTACTGTAACACTTTTTATAAAGCATTGAATAAAGAGCAAAAAGGCGGAAGGGAGATAGTTGACAACCTAATATAACAATTTATATTATCTATATATATATACGAGTAAGTCCTCTACATAAATATAAATTATTAAATTTTAATATCTATTGATTTACATTTTCGTTTTTATTCTATATAAGTGTATTTTTATAAATAAATAATCATTTAATATGAATCCATTTTAAATCACTAGTTAATGTAATGCTATTTTATTATTCAATTAATAATCTATAATATTTATATTTTTGATATATAGCTGTATATGTGTATAATGCAATGCAATAGAATAGACCCGAGAATACACCGTAACCCATCCTAATTACAATTTAAAGCCAACATAGAATACGGAATAAATATTAAGTTAATAAGCAATTTGGAGGCAGAAAATAAAATATACTTGGATGCCATTTGGGAAATTGAAACCAATGCACCTGAATCATTCCACATCTGTAATAACATCAGGAGGGTAAGTCTTAATCAAATATATATTTTTTTTTTATTAAAACACGCCATAAGTGACTTATTGTACAAAATACAAAACCAGGAGACAAATTAAAATAGATGATGAAATCATACGATTCAAAATCGAATGAAATGGCACTATCGAAGATATATTTGTATATATGTATGTAAGTGCTGATATTGTTAATCTTTCCATATCGTCCAACGCCATCGTTTACCATTTGGATCTGTTATCCATGAAGACCAATTGATATGCCAATTGTAATCACAATATTTACACAGTTATGTTGTGTTACAAATATTATAACCTAAAAACTGTTATGATCAATCAAAGAATTGGCATCGTATAATTACACCGCAATGACTTAACAAACTATAAATAATGTAATGTGTATTTATTGAATTTAGTTAATTTATAACAGAATTCCAGCTATTAATTCCAATTGACATCGTATGATGCTCGAGTCTGTTAACATAAAGTAACACAGGCAAAACGACAATAAAGAAAAAGATATTAATTAAAACATGTGTGCGACTGTAATTGTGTTGTTTTTATGCATACGCTATCCTATATCTTTTTTTAATTGCGTACTTTGTCGCAAATGAACAGAAATTAAACTTAATTACATAAAAATTAAAAAAAGGAAAGCCCAAAAAATCCGAAGATAAACCTCAAAAGTAATTTGTTGCCCATTCTCTTCGAGAAATATAAAAATTGTATAAATTTTCAGAAAATTATTGTACAAAAATGTACGTACATACATTTTATAAACCTAACACATAGTCACGAAATTATCCGAACAAACCATAAAAAATTATATAAATTACATTACAAAAAAGGCTATTTATTTATTAAACTAATTCTTTTTATTATTTATTTATTTATTTATTTAGAGAACGTTAATTCAACAATAATAATAGAACAAATAAAAGTGGAAAAATACCGAAAAGTACAACAACAATTACGTCCGCACTATTGACACAAAATTATTCACACATTTAATATTATTCATAAAATAGATTTTAAATTGTTCTTCTTAATATCCAATCGGACCACCTTTGGCATTTATAGCCTATTGCAAGCAGCTTGGATGTCATACTTTCTACTAATTTTTTTAACACTGATGAATTGATTTTTCACTATTCCTACAGAAGTACACGTTTTAATTGATTTTTATTGGATTAATCAAATATACTTAAATTAAAATCCAGGAACAATATTTTTTTACTGACGAAAGGCAATTCAAGCACTTCGTGGCAGTATCGACAGTAAACGAACAGTGTGTAGAAAATCAAATACGCAGCAGATAATAAGAAAAATGTAACTGCAACTATAAAACACGGTGGAGGTAGTGTAATGGTTTGGGTATGTATGTGCACACCCACAGACTGCATTGTAAAATCGTTGTTTCTATGCAATGTAAAAAATCAACTCTAAACACCACCACAGTCTGCAGACATCAACCCTATATAGACAGCATGTAATAAGAAAAATCAGCAACTATAAAACACGGTGGAGGTAATGTAATAGATTGGGTATGTATGTGCATACAGACACTACATATACATGAGAAGTCGTTGTAGAAAATCAACTCTAAACACCACCACAGTCGGCAAACCTCAACCCTATATAGAGAGCATCTGTGGTTCGAATTCAAAATAAAAATGAATTAAATTAAATTAAAACGTGTTCTTCTGGAGGAATGGTGAAACATCCATTCACAAGTGATAACAAAATTAGTAGAAATTATGCCAAGACGCTTGCAAGTGCTTATAAAAATGTAAAATGTGGTTCAACTACATCTGAATAATAATAATTTTAAAACTATTTTATGAATAATATTAATTGTGAGAAGAATTTTGTGTCAACAAAAATGTGTGTAAACTTGACAGTGTTGACGTAATAATTACTGCATTACATTTCCAAATTTTTCCATTTTTATTTGTTCTATTATTTTTTGTTGAATTATCCGTCCTAAATAAATAAATAAATAGTCTATTTATATACTTTTTATGGTTGTGCGGATAATTTTGTGTATGTGTGTAAATAATGTATAGACTATAGATAGATAGATGTATTCGGCATAAAATAAAATCTCTCGTACAGATTATGAACAACTTACATTACATATATAATAAGTAAAACACCCTTAGTTTTTGTCAATGCCACAGCATTATGTAATGAAAGATAAAACATATTTTGTGTACAGTTTGCCTAAAGCTGTCATGTTTTCAATTCATATGCAAAATATATTTTATGTGATATTAAACAGGGACGAAACAAAAATAATTGTTAAAATATGTGCACTGTGCCTGTGTATTTTCAAGGATTCCAGGTGTGCACGAGATGTACGAGAGCCAACACTGAATTATGCAAATTTTTATTTTTAAATACGGCTTTAAGATAACATTTTTTATACTCTACAAAGAACGATTGTCTTACAATAACATAATAAAAAATGTGCTGATATTAATACTTGTACATAAACATAACATACACATAATTTATGCGTGCTTATAATATTGTTTTTATTATATATGTTGCTTTATTATGAATTTTTAATAATGTTGATTTAATGACCGTAAAATCTATATCATTTTAGGGGTTGGTGTTGCCTATACAGATAACAACGCAGATAAAAATGTTACACACTATATAGTTCACCAGACTGTATATGTTTACATTTTTTTTTAATGAAATTTTGTTTTGATTGATGTTTCATTAAATCCATTATTATTTACATGATGTGTGCATATGAAGTTAACTTTGAATGACATCCAACAGCCATACGTATTTTCGTATTTATAACGTATTTTCAAAGGTATATTAATTTTTAAATAAATTGTAATTGGCAGAACCGCAGTTGATTAATTTTCAATATGAAAAATAATTAATGTGATTCTTTTTAGCACACCCACACAACTGGATTTCATATAACCATACCGGTTTTTTTTTTTTATTGATTTACCTTCGGTTCAGATAAATCTGTGTACACATTTCTTAACGTAAACCACAGATAGGACTGTAATTATATTTCATGCCTTTTGATAATACAATAATATACAGTTAAATTTATTTCTGATGTCACACCTCGACTGGGTTGAGACTTGAATAATTACGCTTGACTATTAGTTCAGTGGTGTATACAATTAAGCGGATAGATTAGTTTACAGTCATATACTACTTCATTTAAATTCCCTTTTACATTTGAATGAATTTTTTTTTCAAACTTTATATAGAACATATAACTGTTATAATTCGGCAAAGGTCAGATGTGCCATAGGCGCAAGTGACACATTTAAAATCAGGTGTATGGAGAAAGTGAATGGCACGATAAATCCATGTTATGTAGCTTGATTGTTTCCTTAAATTCTAGTTAGAATCTTGTAATAACAATTTATTTGTATAATTTATATGATTTTTTGGAATATTATTATTATTAACGTTACAAGAAAATCCCATTAAAGTTGGTACCAGTTGTTTTAAAGAAACCGCAACATTTTTATAAAATCCGATAATTCATTTCAAGATTTATATCCATAGCAAAAGTTTTAGCAACTGACTTTGACTATATACAAATGAAATTTTTTCAAATCAACAAGAAAAACTCCCAAGTTTATATTGTTGTGTCAATTCGGTATTGGTATGCGGACACATTTAAAATTGCATTTAACATTATTTTGTATATCTCTTTATACCTTTATACCGCATACTCAAGGTACTTACTAAAAATATATACCAACTTTCTAAAATACTTATGAACATTTCACATTGGTAAGTTTGAATAAATGTAATTATTCTAACCCTCATTGCAGTCATTTATCAATCCTATATATATACAGTTCATATAAAGTCTTCACTATATACTATACTATGAGTTGTAAAATCGCTTCTATACTAAAGTCTTCAACAGCCAATAATATATATATTATTTTATTATTATTAAAATGTAATGCATTTGAAATGTTTATGTGATTATTTTATTTATATTTTATTTCAATGATGAAAAAAATACATTCCATATAGTAATACATTCAAATTAGTTATTCGATGAAATTATACAAATATCGATCGATGCCAATATATTTTTGTGTATATGAGGATTATGTGTTAGAGAGTATAATAAAATGGTTATATGATTGATTATTATAAAAATAAATTATACAATTTCAATTGTATGTACATAATTTAATACAACATCAAATGCAGATAAATTTTCAATATTAAGTGCTGTTCATACGACACACGTACCGACCAATCGTTATGTATGCCATACCGGTATATGAACAAATTTTTCCTGAAATATTAGTAAACCAAAACGATTAAAAACCATATATATTTTATAGGGTCGTAGAAATATAGCATTGTTTTTATTGAAGGCACGAAATCGTTCAGTCGTAGGACAATTATTTTAAAATTATTTTATTTTTAACTAAAAATTCAATAATTTATTTGTATTTTATTTTATATTGTTGATATTTTATGTGTTGCTAATAAATTTGTGGTATTGTATTATTGGATCATCATAAAGTAATTACAATTTTTGTTCGTGTGTCGTATGAACATCACTTTATAGTGCATAAAAAGGGAAAAATTTTAATGTTTTAGATTTAAGTATTCAAATTTATCTTTGCCTTATAATATATATTAAAATGTATATGTGTGGGTTCTTCAAAACATAATAGCATACTTTATTCGGTTTTGAACAAAATTAAAATAAATAATATGCAAATGAATGGAAAGTATAATAAATATTAGCTATTTTGAATACATTATTTTAAATTTAACAAATGGTTCAATAGGTTCCGCACCTAACCACCACATGGCTCATCTAACGAAATATCCGTATGCCATTTCAATAGTGCCATCTTTCAAAATATATATCTCAAAATTTTAAACAATCTGACTATTAATTTAGAAGTTACTGTGAATTAATTGATAATTTATTTGTTATTTTTTAGAAAAATGGATTCAAAGCAGTTTCGTGTGTTGATTTATCATCAAGCAGCAGAGCAATGCCTTCAAAAGTTTTAATCGCCGACTCCACTTCATCAACAATAACCATCAACGTTTGATGATTTGCTGATTTTAAACGAGGTCGTACACCGACACCGATGATGCTGAACATTCTGTCCGCCTTTGTGTTATAAATAAAGGTATTTATTGATTATAAAAATTTATTATTAGTATAATAATAATTCGTCTAATATTATTGAATAACACTATTGGTAATCAGTGTGTGTATATAGTTACAAATAGAACTTGTATTTCATTCAATATTATTTAATTAGTTCATGCTAATCTATTGTATAAATTATCGAAATTTAAATGTGAAATTGTTAGGTTTATGTGAAATCAGAAAACGAATATCTTCGAAAATATTATGGTGTTGAGTTGTTATGTATGTTATGTGTCAGCAATTATGAACTATAAGCGCACACATACAAAAATAATGCAATTAAAAAAACTTGTGTATATATTCACTGCACTTTAATTGCAGACCCATTGAAATAATTATATATACCGGAATTATATTTCCACTTGACTGCAGTTGATGCTATATGTTATATATGCTGCTTCCTTCACTTGAAGTAATATGACTTGTTGATTTATTAATTATGTGTTTATCAGAAAACAATTTCAAAAATATTGTTTTTAGAAATATTAAATATAATTCTTATATTAAATGGCAAATTCTAATATGCAAAGTATTTGAATCTGTGTATCATTAGCGAATTTGAAGATTACAACTAATCAGTTTTGGTTGAACAAAAAACATTGTTGTATAAACTCATTAAAATTAAACCATCAATATTTATTTATGTATTGTTAATTATTCATCGCATATTCGTTGCGCATAATAAGCAAAAATAATAATTATTTTATTATTATGTATTATTTATTATTTTTATATTTATATTTATAATGTTATTGACGACTCTTAATTATATTATTGATAATATACAAAATATTAAATACGGTCACGTTTTGTTAAACGTCAGCGGCGTTGCTTGAATTTTTCGATTAGGTAATCAAATCTTATATTTTCATCCCATTACCTAATTCTTGAATTAAATTCATGTTTATGCGGTATATAATTGATTTTTCTTTATAATAACTTCGTTCATAAGTTTCACAGTTTTGCCTGGTACACATTACGAGGAAATCGGTTCAATTATAAGGTAAAACTCAAAATTATCTAATGCCAAAAATTTAAATAATATTAAATAATTTCAAAATCGATAAATTTATTTTGTAAGCAAATTTCATTACCCAATAAAAGTACATCAAATTATTAAATCATCATTAAGCGTAAGTGACAACATCTATTGAAATAAATTTGAAAAAAGAGCAAATTTTTAAATTTGAAAATTCGTTAAATTATAAATAAAATTACGATAATAATAAAAAATAAATTTGAATTTCTTATATAGTCGAAAAAAATTCAATTGTTTTTATTTTCTCATGTGTGATCAATTTTTTATGACACATTTTTAATTTCGATTTTTATTATTGCTAGTTTTTGTTTTGCTTGAGTCACGCGTCGTAGTAAATGAAAATATAGGAAAAAAAAAACAATTGCATATTAATCATTTAATTATTTTATATTTAATAATTAATGTGTAAAGTAGATAATTAATTATTTTAAATTTATAAACCGAATATTAATAGTTAATATTATTTAAGTTTTATTTTCTATATATTATTACAGTGTTTAGTTAGTGTGTGTTTCTAAAAATGCCTACAATAAATTTTAACTTTCTTTTTCCCTTGGTTGTTAATGATGTATGTGTAAGTGGTGCTCCTCATTTATTTATATTTTATACATTAAAATATTTAAATATTGTAATTGTTTTAATTATTTTTATTTTATTTGTTTCACAACAATTATCTATTTATTCAATAATTAATTTTATTGGAAAAGATGGTATAGATTTTTAGTTTTTTAATAATGAGTATTTCCTATATGCATACGCAAAAAAAAAATGTAATTGTGTGTGTGTTACGCCGCGGTGACAGAAATTTTTATATAACATTTATTGTTGTTATTGTAGTTCTTGTTGCTGATTGTTATTGTTACAACATTTATTTAAATTTGCCTAATAAAAATAATAATATTAAAATTAATTTATTTCTTTTCTTGTCTTTTTAGCGAATAGCAAATGTGTCTCACGGTTCAATTTTGTTATTTGTGAAATGAAATTGCAAATTGAACTGTTATGTGCAGAATATTCATTCTTCTGTTACCGGCGCCTCTATTGCAGCTAATTTGGGGAAAAATGAATTGGTGAGTACACTTTTATTTAATACATTTTAATTATCGTATATATCGTTTTATTATATAATATGACTTCAAATTGTTTATGAAACGTATATTTGCGATATTTATTTTACCTATATTTAAATTTATGACATGACAATTGTATATAAAATACAGACAGTGTCAAAAATATTCGAAAAAAAAAGCATTTTTTTTTATGGTAAACACATGCACGGAACGCCACTGGTTAAAATGTTCAAACATAATTATTACAAATATATATAATCAATCTCATCCTATATTGATAATAATATATATTTTATTATATGAAAATAATATGTAATAAATTGTAAATATGTATTAAAAAAGCTTGTCACAATAATGATTGGCACACGCGTTTATATAAAACCTCTGCCCGAAAAATAGTCGACTATGAAGAAAATTCAAAACAATTAAATTATTTTTATGAAAATATAGTGAATATATGGCGAATATAAAATATTTGTAAACAACTATTACTAGGATTGTATATTATCGTGCAACAATGGTCCATTACCTGGCCGCTTGATTGATTCCATTCATGTTGTCATAATTAAAAAAATCACTATATTCCATTTAATAAATGTTATTCTATGTCGTATTTTCTTTTAAGACGACTTGTAATTATTTCGTACTCGTATCCCAGAAAACAGTTGCCCCCCATGTACCAGCAACTTAAAAAACTGTTTTTATACACTTGCTTTGGATGCACCAATGATTATTAGGGCTATTCTCTATATATATATATATGCTTCAGGTACGGTTGTTATTCAATTGTTTGTTTTTAATTTGTGTGGCAGATACTTAAATATTCTAAACAGTTTTGTATTTAAATGACTTTAATGAATTTTTTTCTATTATTTTTTATAATTAAAATTCTATTTACATATTTATTTTTATTTTTTCCTTTTTGTATATCTATAGAATTTGAAAATTTATTCAATTTATAATATTTCATAGAAGAAATATCATTTTAAAATCGCCAATTGATGTCAATGACGATGATGATTTAAAATGGAAATTTATAATAAAACTATGGTATGAAATTCAAAACAACAATTATAAATATAGGTACGTATTTGTTTTTGTTCGCATTTAAGCTTGTTCATTGAAAAAATAATAATCAATAACCCCGTATTCCTTCTCGTGGCGTGCTTATATAGTGAGAAAGTCGTTCATGATATGCAGGCCACTTCTTTAAACGTTGCTAACATAACGGACAGATGGTTTATTAATATGAAAGCATTTTTATGTTTTCTAAAATACGATGGACAAGTTTCACTTACGGTTATGAACAATTTTGTGGTATATCACAGTCGAAGTGTTTGCACTGGACCTCAGTTTTTATTGGATTGAAAATTTTGTGATCGCAGTGGTTTTCAGCTCTAATTTAAAAAGATCTTACACACTTTGTTCATATAGGATCCATTTGTTATCTGATAGGATGACCTTCAATTCACATATCCAATATAATCTGATATGAATGAATCTATATACAATAAAATTGGTAAATTACTTATTGTTGATAGATCAACAGTTTGCAGACATATGGACAACAATAAACACAACATTTAATTTTTTGCATACGTCCAAAATCATGTTCTGTACTTTTCTGCGCCAACCGGACAATTGTTTTGAGTACTTTAACAAAAATAACTTAAATTCATATAAAATTTAGTATAAAATATAAATGCTCATAAATTTAAAAACTTAAAATTACTTTAAGAAAAATCTAAAAATAATTTATTACACAAATTATTGCATCAAAAGATGATTTATGAATTTCATTTCTTTTACCATGAAAATTTAATTTACGATAAAAATCGATGTACAAGAAAATTGTAATAAAAACAAGGGTCTATAAACACGATTCAAAATATATAGAAAAATAAGTGATCTTAACATAAAAATTATCTGCGGTTTCAATTGAAAATGATCCCATCCATCTCTGTTTGACAGAAATGCCGCATCGATCCACCGGCATAGACAAACAATTTAACTATAGTTGATATTCTTCAGCTCAAAGTACCTGTCGCCATAAGCACATATAAATTTTTGATTTTATGAAAAATCTTTGTTTCCTCTTGTCCTTACACAGCCGAGGGACAAACATTTACACAATGTATTAATATAAATAAACCAAATTAATAATTGAATTCAGAGCACTTCACTTTAATTTATAAATATTTTGTAATAAAATATAAATTTAAACTTACATTTCAATTTTTGAATATGCTAATGATAATTAAAATTATAAAATACACTTCGCCTATTATCAAAATTATGATCATATGATCAAATTAATTTATTAGAAATATTTTTTATTTTATTATAATTAATAATTTTATCAAACACTTTCGTATAATTTAAAATATTGTAATTTTCACATGGTATTTCTTTTAATCTCAATTTTTATTATTATTAACAATTAATAACAAATCTGTTAAAATACATAAATTTATTGAGTTACATATTTTAATTATACACATATTTCTAAACACATAAAATAAAAAGAATAATAATAAATTGATCCTTTAAAATATACACTGATAAAGAAAAATATAAATGAATAGAAAAACTTTAAAAACCCTTTTTGGATTGTTATATTTGGATGAGTAAAATAAACCTTTAATTTATTAGTTAGTTTATTTCTATTTCAATAACATTCACCTTTAAAAAATATTTATTTATTTATCTTTAGCTATTTCGTGTACTTAATATATACAAAATTTAATTTTATATAATAATAGATCGACAACCGAGCGTGTATAAACTCGTCGATGTTTAAACATTAACTAAAATTTTGTACCATAATCTGCACACAGACCGCACACGCAGAGTATATATACTACAAAACGAACACTGTTATTTTTGAATGCATTCTCCCATAATAGTTATAGTAATAAGTATTAATATGATTTTTCACTCATTTTCCTCTTTTTCACAATAATGACTAGGAAAAGTGCGTACAATATATGTTTCAGTCGACGCAAACTCCCCTACTATAACTTTCTAATAATTATATGCTAGAGATCTGGCGTATATATAGTGCAACATATAGATAGACTTATCATTTTATATAGTAGATATTTTTATCTTTAAATATAATATATGTTGCCAAGTATCTGTATATCTGCGTCTAACAATATGTTTGGTATATATATATAAAAGAGTTAGACTAACATTTGTTTGTAATATAATAGTCTGAATATTAATTAGTAAATATCTATCCCATGTGTGTATAGATAATGTGAAAATATCTGTATGGCTGCACTCATAGAAATAATGTGTATTGTTTTTTCATTTGTTTGCAACTGGTTGCTGACGAAATTGTTGCATATATAGTCTCTTTTATGTATATATAATAAACATTTATTCTGTATAAAAAATTAGTGAGAAATTCTGTTGAATGCATTTTTTTTTTTCATTTTATACCTTCCTTACAAATACAATATAATACAAACGAGGTCAGGGACTATATTGAAGGTAAACATAAAACAAGGAATTACTTTTTTGAACAACGCATCAATTTATTTTCCCAACACATAGCTGCGGATACACTATTTACAACCCGTCCTTTTAATCCCTTTTCGGAATAATCGGAATTCGTTAAGCTCTGCCAAAAATTTGCTTTTGTTGCGTCCTCTACGTTACAATTTTATGAAAAATCTCTTTCCAACTATTCTATAGATACTTTTACATATACCGGAAACAGACATTAGACGTCAAATCTGCCATAATACGGTGATGGATATACACAATTTTTATGGTTTGTAGTGATGAAACGACGTATAACGTACATAAATATAATATTAAGCAAATTTTTAATATTTACTGATATATATTTTTCAGATACAAATGTTTGTGTTAAATGTTATGCTGACGTTCATATGATATCTGTATCACAGCTATCTCATGCATTTACATCACCATGAAATTTGTTAATTATATATGGTTTTGACACATCTTTTTGATGATGGTATTGTTTTTCTGCACTGATAAATCATTTTAATTGACAGAGCGGAGCTAGGATACCAATTATCATTCACGTATGTGTTTATTTAATTTTAAATCAATCATAACCCTTAGCGTTCAACAAAAACGCAAATATAACATGGATTTTGGATTACTATTATCTGAATCACTTATTGTATTTTATCTGAAGCTGTTCATCATTTTTAATGTTTGCTTTCAATGTTAAAACTGACCGTAGAATTTTCTGTTATGGGTGGATTTATGCTTATGATTTTAACCATTGGTACTAAATAAGAAGATGAATGATAAATTAGAATTAATTGATTATGGAATTATATGTTGATAATATTTCTTGCTTTATTAATACCATTTTATAAATGTGTTTGAATATGATGTACGATCAGGCATTTGGGATCTATATTATATTATTTATATTATTGTCATATTGAAAGTTATGAAGAATATAATGAAGGGCATTTGGAAATAATTCTTATAATAAAGTTGTACAATATATATATTTTTTCTATCATTGCTGATGTGTCATTCTCGTCACGATATAAGAAAATTACTTTATTCCATATACTAAATGTTATCGTATTCTTTTTTTATGATCTCCTTGGATGCACTTGTTATACGACTATCTATTCTCTATATGTGTATGTTTCAGGAATGGTTATTCAATTATTTGTTTTTAATTTGTGTAGAAGAAACTAAAATATTCTAAATTCTTTTTATATTCTATTTATTTCTATTTTATTTATTTATTTTTATTTTTTCCTTTTTCTATATCTATAGATTTTGAGAATTTATACAATTTATAATATTACATAGAAGAAATAATTTTAAAATCGCCAATTGATGTCGATGTCGATGATAATTTAAAATGGAAATTTATAATAAAACTATGGTATGAAATTCAAAACAACAATTATAAATATAGGTATGTATGTTCGCATTTAGGCTTTATTAAATTTCAATAACCGCATTCCTTCTCGTGGTGTGCGTATATAGTGAGGAAGTCGTTCATGATATGCAGGACACTTCTTGAAAACGTTGCTAAACATGATATTTTGAAATGTGTATTCTATTCACTTTAGTTATTGTGCGGACAGTTGTGTATGTTTGCTATTGCAAAGGACATCATGCAACGAAATCGATATGAAAAGCGATCAGAACATTTTCTAATTGTACTTGTACGATCTTAACGAGATTTCGTCGATTGCAGTTCTAAGCCATTGTATTGCATTTGCATTTTTGTTTTGTTTTGTATAAATTGTGATTCTTCAAAAAAAAATAATTTGATTGAACAGTTGAACGAAATTCACATTTGTGACAATTCTTTGTTATCGATAGCTTTCGAAACAATACAAATTCGTGTTATATTACCGACATACCGGACTGAATTTATGTGTCTATGTCATATCTTTTGGAGAATACCAAGCCCAATATTGTTTTGATGATATCATCATCATGATTCTAAATTTATTACTGAATCCACTAAAACATCCCACTCCATCACCTAACCCAAGTTCATATTATATAATGATTATTCATGTACAACAATTATTCAGAAAATTTAAAAAGGTTTTACAAATTCATATACATTTTGTAAATTAAAAATAATATCGGTCTGGAATAAATGGAGAAAAAAAAACAGAAAAAAATAAGATTTTTTTTGTGTGATTTATAATTAAATTGGGTTTTATTTATTTATTTTTTTTTTTCTTTGTAAAATTTGTATAATTAACCTAATCATCTTGATATTATTCAATTTATCTAGCAATTTGAAAATTGTATAAATTTGAATCCAATTAAAAATATGTATATTCTTTGTTAATAAAAAGTTAAAATTAACTATATAACTGGAACAGCATAGACCCAGATTATTTGCGATTACATTTTTATTAATATAGTTTAAGTAAGAATTTATGCAAGTTTTCATTTGATCAAACAAATTCCGATCTATGGTTTCTGTACCTACTCGTACCAAACGATTAGCGCACACGTTAGGAACACGAATAATCAGCAGATTTTATCTTGAAATTAATTTTTATTGATTTGGGGTAATCATTACATATATATTTTAATTATGAGAACTGTCAATAGATTACATATGATTAGTTTTTGTAATTTCGCATACCAAACCGATTACATAACCTTCTTTTGATGACTATCAGGTGTGGCTGTAGTTTGCACTGGTTAACCTTGGTTGATACACAATCTTTTTCGATTAACATTATCAATCGTTTTAAAAATGAATCATTTTTGTTACATGTTTTATTGCATATGGTAATGCGTTGTGTTAAGTGACTTTCTTTAATTACCTAAGGAACCCATAAATCTTATGTGTAACCATAAGTTGATTTAAACTCTTTTAAATACATGTATGTGATACATCGTGCATCTCTGCAATCTAACGTGATGTACTACGACTATCCGCATCAATTATTGTTGTTGTCATCAACTTCAACTAAACTTCAATTCATTGTTCATTTCTATATAACCAGAATTGATTTTCGAATATACGTAAACATACGTGAAAAATTAACTAGTGCCATTTCCGAAATTAAATTTTTATTAACTGTTGGATTAGCAGCTACTCTTCGTTTTATGTGTCGACAATTTTTCTTCAAAAATTCATTAAATTTAATTTCTGAGCAATCGGTTTTTCGTTTGGATCTCTATGAATGTTTTTTTTTTATATTTGCAGAATATAGCAGCCTGATTAACAACCTATGGCAATTATTATGGGATACGTTTATTGCAATTTATGTGAGAATGTCGCTATGTTATGAGAATATTCTTAAGTGTATTTACGCGTAATTTGTTATTTGTTATTCTCATAAGAATTATTCTATATATCAGAAATTTAATGTCAAAATTCGTAGCTGCTAATCTTTATATAAAAGCTTGGTAACAATTCAGTTTTGGAATCGATATAAATATATTAGTGAAATGTGTAATCTAATTATTTGTCAACACAATATATTGTATATATGGTATATTTATTAATCCTTTAATCCTTTGTTATAGAAAGCATTAATAACAAAATCTCTTCAGTGATACTCTATTTACTTTTATTTAATATATATTCATTTATGCTCATCATATCATTTCCATTAACCTTAATATTAAATAAATATTGTAGAGTGAGTTACTTTCAGTTATGTATAATTTATTAAAAGTGGTCGTCATTCTTACCCTTGTCTTCTCTTAGTAAATATGTCAAAACAAATTCCCTTGATTTTACAACTTTATTGTATTAGTTTGTATATTACAATAATAATTTAATTTAATAATATTGTAATATTCTTTTACATTTATATTAAATATAATTATTAAATAAAATGTAATTTGTTTATCTCGAATATTATAATTTATTTTATAAATTAAATTTTATTTGCTGCCGCTGTTTTAGTAATGCATTTTAATTTAAATTCAAGGGTTTTTATCTTTTATTATATATAAAATATAATTTTAAAATATTAGATATTTTATTAATTTAATTAAATTGTTTCTAAAAAAAAAAACTATTTTATTTTCAATCCGAACGAACGTATATATTTTTGTATTAAATCGTTTAAAATTTCAATAAAATTTAACACAAGTATTTTTGTAGAATATATTATTTGTTAAATTTAATATTACTGAAATGCAGACAACTACTACGAAACTATATATAAATCGGTAACAATCCAACCGATTTAAATAATCTGAAAAAGGAAATATAGTTGACCCAATTAAGTTGCAAGTATTATGCACATGCACTATTCTTAGTATATATTATACTAAATTTGGATTGCGTTTATATAAAAATGTGTACACAATACCATAAATTTTAAAGTTGGTTTTTCTAAATAAATTATCTATATTTAAACAGCAGAAAGAGAAGATTGGTTCAGGGTATATTCAAAGTTACCAGCCAATGACCTAATGGTCTTAATATCATGATGAATTCTTAATTAAATGTACCATAAATTTGTGCGTACTATATGATTTAGCTATATGTTTTTTACAAGATAAGACGTACTTTGGAATTTTTTATCGTAGTTTTTCTGGCAAAATTTGAAACATAAATAGAAGACACGACATGAAAACCTAATTCTTTCATTTGAGAACAACTGTGTCTTATTGTTAGATGTATATAAAAAGAATAAAATTATTAATTATGCCCTGTAGAGTGCAGATATAATCCACTGATCAAACATAAACGGATCATTTTCTATATATAGAAGATCGGCGACCTACATTAAATAAAAGTTTCTTATATTTTAAAATCTTTTAGAATTAGCAATGGGTTCGTTTCTCCTAATACACCTTGCAAACATACGTACACAAATACATATATTTTACCTATTATTTAATATATTTAAATAATTTTATATTTCTTTTATTCTGGAATTTATATCATATAGAGATAATAAAAATTGTATATTTATAAATGAATTTTGATAACAGCAATTTTTATAAAATGTTATTATTATGTATACTCTCGTAAACAGAATATACAACATCTCTGTCCGAAAAATAACAGGAATGGCTTTCTAATATATAAATAGAAATGGTAACGCCACCGGATGTTGATTGTGTTGATATATTTATGTAATGATGTGAACCGACCAATACAACGCATTAAATGACAGTATATTTTTGGTAGTGTCGATCGAAAATTTATAAAAAACAAAGAACCAATAATAAATTTGGTTTTCAAAATTGGTAAAAATTGAAATGTGATTATCGAAAAAAACATATATACAAAAAGTGTGCGTGATTTCGTGAAAGTTATCAGCAATTCTTCAGTGAATTTCATGGAAATTCAAATTGGAGTACCATAAACAACAATTTATGAAATTGCAAATCGATGTGTTTTAGTGTGTTTTCCTAAAAATAAATTGTTTCCTATTTTCTTTATCTATTCCGGTGATTTTTTGGACAGTGTTTGGGCATACATATTATAATATTTTCTTGTAAACATTAATGCGCTGTGGTTATACTCGTATTATTCATATTTCTGTTATAGGATTTAAAATATACAAATCATAATTCACAATTAATCTCTTCCTATATATACAAATACACTTCTATAAACTTTTTCACTACATCGCAAAATTTTAAAATTAAAATTTATTATTAAATTATTTATTGTAAAATTATAATAAAAATATACTTTTTTTGTGAAATCAAAGGTAAAATAAAGTTGAAATATAATTTATTCAATTTTTCAATTTCTTATACAAGTATTGCGGTATAAGAATGATCCAGTGACATATTCATGCTTATGAAAACCGCACATGCACTGAAAGTAAACATTAACATTAATAGGATAATAAATCCTTGTATTTATAATTATAATTTTAGAACTGTAAAGGAAAGCTCCTTGAATATAAAATTGAATAATTATTCTTCAAATTAAGTATGATCATCTCATCAAATGAGAATTTTACTGCAACCAACAAAATGTGTACAGCTGAGAAACATGTTGGACGTCGCATAGGTGGATTAGGTCGTGCTCCTAAAATTAATTTTGTTGTAAAATATCCCGAATTACGTGGGCTTACATCAGCTAAACATAGCTGGATAGGCATCGAAAAAGGGTATATCATTATTCTCAAACTATTTGTGCATCACGCTTAGAGCTGCTTATTGACACTGTCGTATAAATCGTTTACATTTACATATATATAAAAAGCGATATATGACGTGAATTGATTGATTGATTGTATGATGGGCTGCGCTAACAAAAATGTATTTTGAAAAATTAATTTAATTTCAAGCAATATTAATATTCATTAGACTTAACTTTATACAATATATTAAAAATCACACGTATATAAATATTGCAAAAAAAAATTATTATATATTGACTGATAAATTGACATCAATGACACATAGTGACAAAATTAAATTAATCAATAAAGGAAATTACATATATATATATTGTATTTTACTCTTTTTCAACATTTTACCCAAACATTATATATATATTGAGTTTTCCATCATAATTTTCCTATCGTTTAATATATGCAAATTCGTTATTTATTTCAGCAATTCAACAAAATTGAATTATTTTTATATTATATAACAATTCCATTATGATTTCTACAAGGAATTATCTGTATATATTTCTATACATTAATGCATATATGTATTCTATCTATTTGCTACTATAATTCAATGAAAATGTTAAACAAAATTTATGAACATTTTATTTTGTTGTAAATTTACAGACGAGAAATCATTCGTATTCATTTATTTTATAATTTGTATAGAATAATAAAAGCGATAAAATTCATATATAAATAATAAAATAAAATGAAAATGTACAAGTACAAATTTAAATACATATATTTCAGGTATGCTTGATAATGAAAGTAAAAATAACAACACTTATTTTGAAGATTTATTTGATGTTTGGAAAGCGGAAAACGTCTCGATGTCTACAAAAATGTGCAAGGATACATTGGACGTATAACCCATTCATGTAATTTGGGTCGAATTGCTTATACACATACGATTGGTTGGTGCATTGACGGTGCTACCCAATATTTAGGTTTTATCTATACCCACATCAGGTGATAGAATTGTTTTAACCTTCCTGAGTTTCTGCACGACATCGTGTCGACTGTTAACTTTTTGTATATTGTGTGTAATGCAGAATCAATGTTTCGTTGGCAGTAATGAATCAACGTATATAATTTTATCGAGGTTACATATGTCCACTCAATACTAAGAAGTGGACGATATGATGATGGTATTTTTTGTGCCTGTAATACAAATAATAACAGTAAACCACTTTTTTGTATCATTTTAATTGACGCAAAGCAATCATTTTTTACCTACATTATCAAGCCGTCATCGTATATATGTTTATTTTATATAAATTATGTGTAGCACTTTATTTGTCAATTATTTTTCTCATTGGCTCTATAATTATTTTAATAGTCGAAAAAGATATAGTAATAAATTATTTGTATATACATCAACGTAACTTCATTCATTATTGTGCATATATAATAAAATAAATATAAAACGATGATAACAATGTCGATGTCTCTGGAAGTATATATGTAATATAATAAAGAATTTCTTGAAGCTCATAAAGAAATAAATTTATACATCAATAAATAGTAGGAATTAACGTAATTATATTTTAATTTATAATTACAATTTTACTTACATTTATATTTTAAATCTTCTTATTCATTAGGGACTTTCGGTCATCCAAACAAAATTAAGACATGGTGTTTATTATTATAATTCATCTAAGATGGGGTTGTTGAGAAAATTATACTTATATGTATTTTTTATATTTTCAAAATATATATTATAAATGTAATATATTAAAATTTATATATTTGAATAGAAACGTGATTTGGAACATAGTACATTGGATACTACACAATAACCCAATCCTCTCTGCTCATTGTAATACTGTCTTAATCATACTAACAGGACACCTACCTATTTTAGTTTGTCGAGTGGATTCAATGATGTCAGATTAACATCATTACGGCATACTATATCTCCTTTTGTGGGTAAATGTACCATAATTGTTGAGGATGTGAACTATAAAACCTGGCATTCGTCACATTCATCTATAAAGTCTAACGTTCTTTTTAGGTGTTTCTTTAATCTGCGTTTTTCTTAGGTTTATATAACAATTTCACATAAAAAGTGTTTCACTTCAATAATATTGGAGAAAATTCCATTTACCGCAAATCTGATTTAAGGATCACGTCCGAGAAATCCTCTCTTCATGCTGTTCTCACAACCTCCTTCAATTGTCAAATATTTCTTTATAATTTCGAACATTTTTAAATTGTCGGTTGTTCCTTAACGGTTCTGATACTTGTAAACATATTTTGCGATTTTACTTACCCATACGTTTATTGCCTTTCTATATCCATACTATATTAAAAGCGATCGCAAACAATAATTAAAAACTTCAAACTGAACTGCCCCATTTATTTATAATTTGTTTTCCCATCAAAATTATCAACAAAAATAATCGAATTAAATATTTTAATTATCTTTTCTTATATTTATAGATTACATCAATATATTTGAATGCGGATGACAATATAAATTGAATAAAGGAACAACAACAACAGAAAATGATCGAATAAGAATGAATATACACAAAAGTTCACCATTTTAATAATCAACCATACTCCGGCAACTAAAATTTAGTTTCATTACTCGAATATATTTATGTAATCATCAGTGTGATCATATAATAATAAGATGCGATAAGTTATTCCAGCCGTTACATAAAAACAGGTATATTATTATTATTAAATAATTTCCCATATATGTGCTTATAGTAACATAATATTATATATCATATGTAGGTATTGGAACAAGTTTTTGCCGTACCAAATGGATATCGTAATTAATATTACTTGTATATGTTATGTAATAACACTTATCGCATCTATAATGCAAAGGTACTACAATTGAAAGTCTTTATCACAATGTAGTTGTGGATTGCATCGTTTGTCGCTGAAGATCAATTTCAAATGTTGGACCACACTTAAAACAAAAACCATATTGGGTACCACACCACGCCACATATAAATTTTAAAACAATTAGCCGGATGTTTGTGAATTGTTGATTGAACGGCGGAACAGGAAGTTGTTAAGTTAATCATAAAAGAAAAAATTAAGGTAGAAGCATGGTATGGAGCATCGCAACACCAACATCAAAATAAAATGTTCATATAAGTAAGATAATTTTGTTTATATTCTATTTATGATGGAATCGAAAATGTTGTAGTTTATAAGTTACTATAAAACAGTCTAAAACTATATCACTGTCGCGACAACAATTAATCAATTTTAATTGGGTATTGAAGTAAAAAACCATCATGGGATACATTGCTACTTCAGACTATCATTTGTTTGGATCGATACAGCATCTACTTAATGATCACCACTATTATATTATAAAACAGAAAAAACTTATTCATGTGCCTTAAAGGAAAAACAATAATGTGAAAGTGTAATAACATTTAATGTGTGATTTTTGTTTTATTCCTAAAGGTTCAATATAAGCAATATATACGCACTGTGCATAAATCTGAAAATGAAATAGGTTACATGACAATCAAAAACATATCCTGAGGGTAGAATTTTCTGTTATATGGTAGGATAAATCAAATAATTTTCTAACCGAATGAGTTTCAAAAACATGTGTATTTTTTATAGCTTGTTGTGATTGTTCGTTGATTTTATGTTGTTGTCAACAAGCACGTTTATTTATTTTATATCCACAATTTTACCTACTGTGTTTTTGTTAAATCTTGATTTTCATTTTACCATGTTTTACCTGTACTATTTATATAATATAAATGTGTATACATAATACACACACTCTGTCCGAAAAAAAAACCGGAATGATGCGGATCTGGTAACGTGCATCTATTGGCTGTCGATTATTTAATGTATTGGGAACCGATATTAATAATAACTGTTACATGATAATCATACAAGACCATTAAGTGACAGTGGTTTTTGTACGTCGGTATGCAATACCAACATTACATTGCTATACCGAATCGCTTGAAGTCTATTCAAAACACTAATTTATGAGTGGCACCTACGATTTAATGTATTTCAGTTTGTGCATGAGAAAATAATTAAAATCCTTAAAATAATCGAAATGATCCTTCTATTATTATGAAAATATTTATTATTTTTTTTTCTTAATCCATTCCGATCAGTTTTTGGACAAAGAGTGTGTACCACCATATGAATATTAATATCATTTTATACCTTTATTTATTAGATTGCATGATATGAGAAATAACGTTTCATATATATAAATAGTGTGCTTATTAAAACACATATAAGTATTTATTTTCCTGGCACAAGTACAAAATACTAATTATTTTCGATCCATTTATTGTTTTCAATTGGTATGTTATTACGTAATTCAAGGAGTACGGCGACACATATATAAAACAATAGTTTTTTCGATATAGGTTTGTAAATATACTAAATTATGCTTTATGTATAATATAAGAGTTTTATGACACTGCACTTGATATATGCATGTCTATACCAACGAATCAAAACAGTTAAATTTTTATCAAAGCTAACAAAGTATAACCTTGTGCGAGACACTGATGTAATGTCTTTTTATGTTCGCAGAGGGGAGGGCGAATAAATGTTATTGGATTTTTATTCAAAGAATTTTACACATGAATTACAAATTATATTCCAATGGTTGTTATATGGTCGTCGAATATTTACACATACAATGTGAAAATTTCGAAAACATAAAATAAATAATGTAATGCACTCTGATAAATTGTTCGAATTAAATATGTGGAATCGGTGTACATATAGACAAGCAAATGAAAACGCATAAAAATCAATAAATTATGTATTAGAATTAATATGATGATGATGATATGATAGAATTTAACTTATATTTTTCGAATTATTATAAAGAATAGCATGTTTTTAAATTCTGATCTTTACCACTGATCCTGAATACCGATTTGCCTGAACTTCCATATATAGGAACACTTATATATTCCTATACAAAACAATTTGATCGATTATATTCTTCAATTTAGCAATTTGTTCGCAAGTCATAATTAAATTATTAAAATTTTAAGTCGAATTCATCTGGAAATATTTTTTGTATACATTTCTACTATTTCGGTATGCAATTATTATTTTACGATATATACTAAAAAATATTATTTTTTTTTCAAATGCGACTGTATGAAGCTGTATCAAATGGTACTGTATGAAGCTGTATCAAGAATTTTATCAAAATTCGTTACGGAATATTTATTTTATAGCAATAAATTCTAAAAACTTCACAGTTACCTTTAATCGTAGCATCGTAGATTATAGCAGATTATATATAAAAAAAAAAGACTAAAATTTACAAAAAACTACCACTTTCTATAAACATATATTTTATAAAAACAAAATTAAAATCTTAAACAATAAAATAATTATCAAAATTAAGCTATCTCAAAATTTTATTAACTTTTCCAAAATATTGTTAATAATAATAACAACAATAAATAATTATATATTATTTACAAAACTTTTAAAAAAAAATTAATTTAATTAAGGAATTATTCAAAAAAATTTTTCTATATAATTATTACACATTTATTATTGTTTGTAGATTGCGATATATTGCGATATATGCGCGCAAATGTAAAAATGAACAAAGAAATTTAAAAAAAGTACAAGAGAATTTTATTTGCGTATAATAACAATAATAATACAATACAATACAATACAATATATTAAATTTGTTAATTACATTTGTCAACGTGTTAACATGAACCACGTGCACATGATTTTATTCGATCATCAAAATGTGTATTAGTTGGACAACTATATTTTCTAGCATTACCCAATACATCACATTGATAGTATGCATGACAATCTACTTCATCTTTATACAATCCAGGTACAGTACATCTAAATGGTCCGATTGGATAATCTGGGAACGGTTCATATTCATTATCCGCAATTGATCTTGGCACACAATCGTTACCATTAAATATTTCACCAGATGCACAACGATATAATGTTGGATATAATATTCTGTTGCCATGATCATATGTTGCTTTACATATATAGAATATATTTTTATTGCCCGGCCATGATTTACTTTCACCCGAATTCTGACATGTATATTGTTTTTGTGTACAAACTGAATCTTGTAATGTTAACGCACAATCACCAGTTGCGGCCGAAAATGCTTTGTCCGCACCGCAATCAATGTTGGCCGACACCAATGTATTACCAGCCTTATAACACATATGATACTTTTGACAATCATATGGATCTGGAAAAACACCTTCACTTGTACACGCAAAATTTCCTTCAAAACCAAACGGTTGACATGGTCCCGTTTCATTTGAACAACCATTTTCATTTAAATTACAATAATAACCATGTTCGGTGTCACACGATTCAACCGGTACAGTTAACCAATTACCATTGCTTTTAACACATGTTGCCACCAAAAAACAACTTTGACATATTAGGCCAGATGTACCACGTTCCTGACACGTATTCGTTTCACGTGTTGTAAATGAATAAACCTTTGCCGTTGACTGTGCATACGGTAATATCTGATAGTAAATAAAAGATGAGAAAAAATTAATTCATATTATATTATTCATTGTAATTTGCATTGTGATAACGCATATTGTATTAGTAGGATTATTCTATTAGTTATTATTTAAATTATTATATGGTATATGTCCAAATAAATTATATATACAGTGAAATTTTCTATTCAATTGAATTCCCATTCAAACGAATATTTTTGAAGTACCTTGGAAATTGCATATAAATTTATCACTATTCAATAAAATTGTAAAATACAATATTCTTTGTGCTCTCACTACGAGTTAATCCTCGCAGCGTCTTGTTTCAGAAATGAAACTGTCCCTTGCGATTACTCTACGAATAGAAATTTCTCTGTATGTATATAAAATGACTCAGAAAAATAATTGAATAGTGATAAGAAATTGAAGTAAGAAAACATCTATCTAAACATAATTGCAAAACAATTGGTGAATTATTATAATAATCGTGTACAGAGTTTATGGACCGACTGACTCGCTTTTTATTTCGTTACATTATGTTATATTCAGATTATATGATATGGTGTGGAATGGTTTTCAGGACCCAAAGTGTTTTGCGAGTGTAGCCAATACCACCTTGTATTGGTCACTAACATGCTATATTGGATTATACCATATACTAAACATGATCATCCTGCACATTCGACAGGAAACTTTTAATTTTTTGGTCTGGACATTGTTATATTTTTATTGAAGCCAAATTTGATGTAAAATTGTTTATAAAAAAACTCATTTTATTTAAAATTAATTTTTTTCCTATTTATATTTTTCCAACAGCTGATTCAAAGTGTATATATTTGAAACAGAAAGTTATTATGTAATGTTAACAGTAAACATTCACAATTTCCATTATCAACATTGATGTTACTTCCCCGATAGCAATCAAACCGGAGCATTACAAATCAGATGATGTCAAGGACAACAAAGCCATCTATATTAGATAAACACACTTCACGTGTACGTGGTAAGTCAATTTAATTATTTAATTTATAATATCGTAATCCCTAAAAATATTTGTTATTTGTAATTTGAAAATATTCAATCAATTATTCCGATCACAACTCATGCAATAATAATAAATAGCATGTGGTGGTAGAACCGGATTATATATCTGGTCATATGCAGACTAAAAATATTAGTATAAAACCAAACAATCAACATTTATGGTACTGGTACTGTTTTTATTCAATTTCCAATTGAATTAAATGCATTCCATTTTTATGTTCTTACGTTTTTAATTTGAATTACAATACAAACAAAATAAAATATCTATCTTTATAATATCCATTATGAAAATAAAATTGGAATATGTGAATTTAACTAATGTGTTAAATATAATAAAACGGAAATGAAACTAAAGTAAACCAGCTATTTCTATATTTACTATAACATATAATATATTATTAGTATAGTATAATGTGTTATCAAGAGCTACTACTTCATGTATATATGGGGGTTTTCCAACAAGGATTTAATTATGTGTTGATTTGTAATAAAACATAAACTGTAAATGTACGTATTTGGTTTCTTTGTTATAAAGGAAAGTATCATCGAAAGGGAACTTCATGCCTGATGAGTATGTGAAACGCAATATCGTTCAAATGACATCAACATAAAAATTTCACACACCGTATGTTAGTTTTCAATTGGCCAATTGGTTTTGTATTTCTAAAGCAAAATTCTAAAGAAAAAATTCTAATGGTGCAAAATCTAACATTCTTATAGACGACGCCAATTAAATTTAATTATTTTGTTGTATATTCTGGCACGATAAAAATTGTCACTGATACTGATGTATGTTATTAACAAAAACATATATAACATTAGGTTTTTGATTTGAAAAACCCCTGCGTTTTTAAGTATACCATATTATTATATGTAAAGATATACTCGTACATTGCGATTTTAGTTCCAATATCTGTTTCTACCAAATGAAATTATGGGATGGAAAATATTTAACTATATTATATAACTGTAGCGTAACATTAACATATAAATTCATTGAAACCGATAACTACTTAAGTCAATATTTTCTTGTATGATTGCTTAACTATGATATATACTTGAACAAAAATGTGAGATAATGTCGTCATATGTTTTATTTTATTATATATTTATAAATGTTGTTATACATTCTGTCATATTACGTAATAATGCTTAATATAACAGGCAGTCAAAGATTGGTTTTTTTAAACATTCATCTGAAAATTAATTGATTGACTCATACGAAATTCTAGTGTATGTTCGAACCCATCGAGGTATACGAATTAAGTACGGTGTTGTATGACGATTGTTTTTATTACTCAACATTACACAGACATCGAGTTTTGACTATCTGTTTATATTAATTAGTACGTTATGTTATTCGTAAACCCTATAATAATGGATATGTGTTATTGGTCCGAAGCCCTTCGAGAAAGAAAGAATACACAAGACCTGGAGTAAACATCTGGGTATTCTCTGTGCGATTTTATTTTTGAAAAAAAATAGGCCATGTGCTACTATCGATCTGAACATAAGTATAGTAATATTTGCCACGCTCGTACACGAGATGTATAATTTTACATATCTGCTGGCCCATGCTGGTCGTTCGATAGCAATCACCCACAATGGTTTGATAAAATTTTAACAATTCAATATAGATCACGCACAGATTACACTTCGTTCCACCAAATACACAGTGTTAAATGTCAAGAATATTACGTTATAGAGTTGATTTTACTGAATTTTAATAATAAATGTGTGCTATAATTGCTATTTACATGGAAAGAATATATAAATAAATATATAATTTCCACTAACTATAATTTTATTGAATTTTATATTATTTAATTATATTAATTATTTGCTCATGGGATTATATTATTTGTATTTGTTATATTCATACACGCACACACACACACTACATAAATGTTTATATATAATATATAATCAAATATTTTACATTAGCTTACATCAAACATTAGGCATCCATATATATTATAATATTGTTAAAATACATATATTATTCAGAGCTTTTGTTTCATCATGCAAAAACCATTATGAAAAAAGTTTTTAATAAATACAAATATTTGATTATGTTGTAAATATATGGAATCACTAAAAGGATATTTAATTTGTTCTAATATATATCGTTATAATTATTTATATGATAAACCTTAATAAAGGGAAACCGTTCTTACATGGAACATGAGGAATTTTTTGTATAAAAATATGCTATATGTTAATAATTTAAGTTTTGAAACATGATACATTCTGACTAACAATTACTGATCGTTGGATAATAGAATACATATAGGAGTCGTGAGAAAATTTACATATATCGATTTAATATACCCCCAGACCAAAAATTTTCTGTAACCTTATCTTAAAATGTTGTACATTAATCGGACATCGCTTATTAATTGATCTATAACAAAACAATTTCATGTGGTCGTCTATTAAATGCATTTCATATTACATTAATATACACTAAACACTATATATAGTTATTAAAAGTGATCACAAGGGATGTATGATCGTATGGAATATCGTGTACATGTTAAATGTGTCATATTGTGTATCTATACGTAATGCGATATGGCTGGTTAGTCGGTCTCGGTACTATACTATTTAGCCTGAATCTTTAGAATTTATGTTTAAGCAGATTTAAATACAAATTATTAGGTAATATCAATTGCGCTACATTTATATTTATTATTTATGGGATTAATTATTTGGAGTGATCGTTTTGTGAAAATCACTTGTAAATAGTAAATCATTTTAAAATCCATTTAATGTTTAAAGAATTGTATTTATTGAGTTTCTATGAAGATTGAAATAATTAAAACAAATTTGTGTACAACAAATAACGATGGGTTTTCTGTCTGCACCGCATATATTGCATCAAATTTTTAACTAATATCATAAGATCAAATAATTTCGAATGAATACTATATATATTTCTTCTTTGTATCTGTGCAAAAATTTCATCCCACAAAAATGTTATCCCACTTCACTTCCAAATGCACTTTTATGTTCATCAAATATGTTCAGAATTTTATTAGAAATCGATTAGTTCAGATATGATTGCGAGAATGGAATTATTTTTAGAAACTAAATTTATGTTGTTAATTCTCTGTAAACTTCTGTAAAAATATATAAGCAAATCTTATGTTTATGTATATTGGTTTGTACACTAATAAATTGCATTTTGCACATATGACTTTTGGCGAATTACGTATTCGGAATGTCAAACCATATTTTAGTAGTTCAATTGTGATTCAGTAAAAGAGGTATATCGATCGGCTGTATATATAAAGTCCTGTGCGGTGTAATGGACAATTTCGTCAAATGTTGCTTTTTAGCTTCCACCAAGGAAACAACGCATCACAAGCTCAAACCAAATAATTATATGCTGTGTGTGGTTGGAAAGCCTAAAAAAATGCTGGTGTCATATTAGGTTTGCCAAATTTTGTTCTGGTGATTTTTCACTCAATGATGAACAACGCTCAGGTCGTTTAGTTGAAGGTGATGACGACTAAATCAAAGCAATAATCGATACGGATCGTCGTAGCACAACCGGTGAGATTGCAGAGAAGCTGCAATTAAAAGCGTTTAAATAACTTATATATGAAAATAAACTCGATATATGAATTCCTCATCAACTTAATGTAATTTACTTAACACAACGCATTGCAATCAACGATATGCTCATGAAACGTAACGAAGATGATCAATTTATGAAACAATAGATAATTGGCGATGAAAAATAGATTATTTACAACTATTTAAATCCAAAAATATCGTGGGTCAAGTAAGATTAACCAGTTTTGCACCATCAGATTACTATTTGCAAAACTTTTTGGAGGGCAAGAATTTCAATAATATTGATGTTAAAAAACGCACTTGATTTAATTTTTTGCTGATAAGGACCAGAAGTTCTATATGAACGTGGAATTATAATGCTAACTGAAAAATGGCAAAGGATCATCGTACAAAATGAACAATATATTGCTGAATAAAGTAATTTCACTGTATTAAAAAATTGTGTGACGCAGTGACGATGGCTGTGATTAAAATAAGTATTCCGATTACAAATTATGAAAAGTCAATTTTCTGCAGAGTCGACTCTTAAGATGGATATAGTGCTTTAATGAATTTCAAAAATTTTTCTAAATTCAATAATTTTTTCTATAACACATTCAAGACACATAGTCGATTTTCCGTTGAATGTCAGATATGATAGAATTTAGGTGTTCACTGTACACGTAATGTATATAGAAATAGTTTTGTGCGCGAGGAGCACACTTATCAATCACAATGCTGAAACAATTAGATTGATTTTATTGGAATATTTTGCGAGAAAAAAAAGTACATATTTGTGTAAATTTATTCCTCTCCACGCAAAATTATGCAAAAGCTAAAAATTTAGATCTCCAGGAAAAAAATCATTTTCACCAATATAAGTGTTAAAAACTGAAATCTAAAATCAAACAGAATCTTAAAATATATAAAGTAAATTTCACAAAAAAATCATTTGATTCTGATATAGCTGCTATTAGTTCGATGTAACAAATTTATGGTGAATAAAAAAAAAAGGGATAATGACGCACCGACAAAAGTTGTTTGATTTGTATTTTCCACGTATACAGTGAACTTTATGTGCGTCAGACCGTGTGCTATTCGTCATTCTGTTCACCAAAATCATTACTAAATGATCTAATCTATACACTTTATTTTTAAACTACATCCAATATACACACACACACACTGTGATTACCAACGGAAATAAATAATTACATGCGACACTATTAAATTAGTACTACACATAATATATATGAAATGAAATTTGCCGATGTAGATTATTATTGTGTCATAAATAAATTTCACATTTTATAGTTTATAATAAAAAAAACAAGTCACCATAAATTATATATAAATTCACAATTGCAATTATACAATATAAAAGTTAATTAATTAATTAATTAATTATAAATACATATATATATATATATAAAGTCTCTCACCACCACAAGAATTGCCAATAGATAAAAACTCATTATGCTAAGTTTTTATATGCCCGTATTTTATTTGTTTCTTATTATTATTTGTACTATAACTAATTAATTGCTTTAGTTTATTTAATATTAATAATAATAATAATAATAATAATTGGGTATTATTATTAATTTTTTATTTTCAATGAAATTGATATAAATGGACTGATCATATAAAAAATAATCAATATGCTTTTATAGTTATATATTTTATGATGATATAAAAAAAAATAAAAACTTCAATTTATATAAAATAAATAAAATAAAGATAAATCGAACAACAACAACAACAACAACAACAACAAGCTGCTGTGATAAACATTTTCACTGAAAAAAAACCAAAAAAATCTTGCCAATGTAATGATAATATGTACGCGCATTACGTGTATTGTCGTCGTACTATATATAATTATAACAATTATTAATTTTGATTGAGAACAGATAGCGAACCAACCAACAATTCGCAGATTTATCTATTTTTATATAAAAATATATATATCTTCAATTTGTGTATTTTTTGTGTGTGGTTATAAAAATTTGAGAAAAATTTATTAATAAGTAAAGGAAAACATAAAAAATCAATTTAGATGTAATATTTGTCGGATAAAATATTTTCAAGTGTGTTGCGATGATAGAGGAAGTTCAATGTTGTATGTTGTTGGACATGCAAGAACTCAATTCATTACTTACAATTTTTTTTTTTTTACTACTTATGATGTTTTTAATTGTTAATTTTTCCATTTTTTTGATGCGATAAAATACCACCGGTACAAAAGCATCTTTTTTAGTCATACATTTTTTGTGTTTGATTGCGATTTTATATAAAAAATTACATTTTTATACATGCGACTTCTGTTAAAAAAATCGAGCATGCAATTTATTTATTTTTTATTTTTTTTTTTTCTATTACAATAACATTTAAAATTGTGTGAATATAAAAAAATTATTTATTTATTGAATGTTATTTAATTAATAATATTTGGTAATTTTTATACCTCATATACCGCATTAAAATATATATGAGATGCGTATTTGGAAATAATATAGTAGTGCGTTAAAAAAATGAATTTTTTTAGGATAATTTTTAAAATACACACATATGCCACCTGATTGATCAAAGCCGAACGAAATCAAACAGAATAACTTTACTTTTTTCAATTAACACCACCAAAATAACAATGTTTTTATTAAAAAACAATGAATGGGAAATATTAAGAGATGCATTTTTAGCAAATATTTACGTTTACAAAAACGTAAATAATTGTTTATTACACTTTAAATTTAAAAGTATAGAACCGAGAGATACCGTCAAAATTCAGTAAATTATGATAGAATTCTTTTAATATCATAACAAAGTTCTTCACATATATGTTTATCATTGTACTGTATTTTAAAAAATGCCACACTGATACCAAAAATGTTAGCCAATGAGTTTAGATTATATGTATAATGCAATTGGTGTATTTCTTCCATTTTGAAATTATTTACCATTTGTTTATCACACAGCACGGAGAAGAAGAAGTTGAGAAATGTTTTTTTTTTTGCAGGAAAATAATTATACTTATGCTAAAGGATTAATATGTAACTAATATGCAAAATTTAAAAAAAAATTGTCAGGTTTTTAGAATGTGTAAAATTATGTATGAAAATAGACCAAATTGGGCTTGGTTTAACCGCGTATTTGCTACAAATCGTTCGAGTTTACGTGAAAATATTAATGTGGAAAGTGAACCACTTAATGAGGAGGAAAATTATTCGAGTAATTCACATTCGAATTCATTTCAAAATCATAACGAAATGCACCTTTTATAATCTCCGTTTATTTCATGATTATATATTTCAGCTGTTTGATATTTTAATTGGTATTTATAAAGTAAAATTTCTCTTGAAATATGCGATACGTAACCATTGTATTTATCACATCAGACCACCGTTCGCGTCCTTTTCGTTCTCCTACCAAGTAAACTATATACGAATTTATTATCACACACATTTCTCCAATAGGGAATAGTTGTCCCATCTAAAAAATCTAAAAATATTGCAGTTAAGTTACTTCCAATAATTCCATAAACACGAACAAATAGTAAATTTTCTGTATATAGGACAAGTACTGAAAAAGTTACTTATTTCAAAACCGGATTATTAGAACTCGAAAGCTGCGGATTGAATAGAATTTGCACTACTTGAAGTACCAAATAATTAATTCAAAAAATAATTTGGGCAATATTTTTTGGGCATGGTGTTGATAAATACAGATTAAAAAACCCTTTATTTATACAAATTGTAATTTAATTTTAATCAATATATTGTACTGTTTATATGAACTCGCCATTTGTAACCAAAAATGGAAATGGGATAGAAAACAGTGGAAAAAGTTCGGTCACACCGAATTTAAACTTCAAATCAAAAACTGGTACAATATCTAACATAGCGAGCGCATCATAGATGAATGTCCAATCATTTGCGGAATATATTTGTGAAAATGAGTGTCAAAATTAGTGATTTTCAACTAATTTTATGTTAGGTGCGTGAAAGTATATTATTAAAACGAATTCCATAAAAGTATAATAATTTTTTAATTTTTTATTATTATTGTTTATTTAATTCACCTTGAACTAATTGTTTGAGTTCGGCATATAAAATTATTGCTTTTAATTGACTCATTCAGAAATGTATATATTCACCTATGCATAATATATTGTTTTTTACTACGAGTATATGTAAATATTGGGTTGCACACTAATAAATTGCATTTTTATATTGTTGATGGATTTTGATGAATTTTGATGTATGTCGTCAAATATTATTGAAGCTTGGTTTGGGGTGTGTCACCACATCCACCATATAGTTTGTAAAACTTCTTTAATGGTAACAATTTTAATAATATTTATGATGTCTCAATGGATTTGGTTCAGTTTTTTCCTAAACCAGAAGTGTTATGAGTTCAGAATCATGAAGTTGCTAAAAAGATGGCAAAGGTTCATTGAACAAAATGGACAATACATTACTGAATAAAGTTATTTGATTTTGTTAAAAAAAAAACTTAAGTTATTATTGTGCTACCCAATATATTAGTTTAACAGAATTTTGACTTAACAATGAATTATGTACCTGTTTTATATTTTATGTACCTACGAGTAAATATACAATATTTGACAGTAACATGTTTATAATCAATGTTGAATTATTTATTATTTATTATATTAATGCTATTACATTCAAATTATAAACTCTTATTCTATTTCGGATACCTCACTTGAACAATAAGGGAAGCATTTGTATATGTTAAGAATTTACATATTTTATAAAATATTTATTTACATTTACACACATACATATATCATATAAATTCACGCACTTCCTATAATTTTAATTCATATAGTTTTTAAATCTAAATCATATTTATGAATAAAATAATGATAAACAATTTTGTACTTGTATTATAGTATGTAAAGTGGTGGCCAAAATATTAAGAGTGTATACGTATTATAAAAAAATGATTTCTTTATGAATATCGATAAAATGTCTACATAGAAATGACTTGAAATGATAACGTCAACAGAAATTTCACCATAGTAATCATTTTTTTCCATTTGAACAATATCTTCGAAAGTTGTAAATTGTTATTATAAAACTTATTCCGATTATGAAATTCATCAAGAAATATTTCTTATGTATAACCACGATTTTAATAGTATTACTGAAGTGTATGTATTTTAAAAGTTATCCTTATTAAGCTTATAATTTTTTTTCTTTATTGAAATACTCTTTGGCCACCACACTACATAAACGTTAAGTTATTATTTCAATAATTAGTACAAATATTTATTACTACTTTGCATATAAAATAATATAATAATCACTTCATGAAAATTGTTCATGTGTCTTACTATGAATTAAATTTATAACAATAAAAAAGGGTAACTCACAAAACGACACAAACTATTTGTTTTTATGTATGCAATAGTTAATTTAATTTATATATTTTGTATTAAAATTTATGGTTTTAATTAAGCGATTATATTATATACACCAATACCTCGCTATATGGCCTAGATACGTTCCGAGAAAGTTAACCCCAAAGCGAAAAGCCGTATAACATATAAAATAAAGGAATAGTGGGCTAACATACCGCAGTCTATGCTACAACAATTTATTTTATGTATGTAAGATCGAATAATTGAAGCCATTAATTATTTTACAGAACAAAGGCATTCTTCAACCTGCCTTTAATTTATTTTCGACTATTGTGTCTATTCCGAAATTTTAATATATTTGAAATTAAATTCTTTTTATATTGTGATATTGTACGATACCAGTAGTGGCGAGCGGTGAACATTCATATTGGGTCAGCAGAACAAGATTAAATTGTAGAACGTAAAGCAAACAATAAATAAATCCATTCACATATTATAACTATTCAAAATAAAAATTTGATTCTTGCTATTTATATATTAAAATATGGCTAAAACTGAAAATCTTTATCTTTAAAGAACTGCAATCTATTGTACTCCTTGTTATAGTAATTATACCATCTTTCCAGTATATACGCTTTAAACCTGCCACTTGCATGTATTTCATGATATGAAGTCGACCCAATAAAGACACGATTGTTTGCTTCACATAGCGGAATCCTATGTCTTGAGTCTTTACCATATAGCGCAGTTTCCTATGCTGCAGGAGGTTCTGTGGAATGTTGCAGATCCTTTTCATGGCAGTCTATTCGCTTCTTTATTTTCCATTATGTACTGGTGACCATGCACCCATTCAATGTATTTTCGCCAGGACCGTATTTGCGTATACAAGTATGTCAATATTATTTTGTATATTTAATTGCATATATATTTTATATCGCATATAATTTCAATTAATTGATGCTATTATTATTTGTGAAAGATATAACAACGTAAAAAGAAAATCAAAGATAAATAATAAAACTCATTAAAAAAAAAATGTAATAATCAATAATCGAAATCTTGAAAAAATTTACAATAAAATATTGTAAAAATGTAAATAAAAATTAAATATTTTGTTATTGAAATTATATTCATATGAAAAAAAAGGTTCTTACTCTTTATCAATGCCAACCACAAAAAAATTGATTGATAAAAAAAAAGTTTGATAAAATGTGTGACATTTTTTTTTTAAAAATAGTACTTACAATTAATACAATTTATATAGAGGTGTACCGGTACCGTGTCCGTGTGCACATATATTTTAACATCACTCTAAACACATTTAAATAAAAACATATTTATATTTAATAATTACTTTATTTTGACACACTGACACACAATGATTTCACAGATCTGTAGAGTTTATTTTGCACCAAAAACACGAAAATAATTCTGATATGCAATATTCCGTTTAGCGTCAGTTTCAAATAGTCCAATAATTGATAATAACTTGCTAACTATTGTAGGAAAATACTCGAACGTATACGCACTGCGAAACTAACATATAGACTGTGCTCTGTAAAACGTGATATCTTTGTATATGGACAAATAATAGAATATTGATTTAAAAAATTCATATTATAATTATAAATAAATAAAATTAAATTAAATATTTTCACATTTGAAAATACGAACTATATAATTAATAAAAATAAATACTAAATTAAAATAATTAACTATATTAATCATTACATTCACGTACAACTGGATGTATAACAACTGACGCACCATTACAACCAACTGTATTACCAATAAAATCAGGAAAATTACTTTCAATCGTCCACATATAACGTTTGTGTCCCGGTAGCACTTGTGTGGCTAAACGACATTCACCACCTTTTTGTACTTCTAAGAAATTACTTTCTTTAAAACATGTTTCGGTGTTCCATAGATAAATACAACTGTGTCCTTTGTAACGGAAAAATAATGACGAACCATTATCGGTGCCCAACAGCACAATTGATTTTCCTTTAGGTGTTGGACCAACATCAATAACCGCACCGGAACCCATACCTTTACGTAAATGTTCTGTTTTAATTGAATATATACGTGATGAACCCAAATATGTTAAATATAAAATATTTGTTCCACATGATTTCCGTATCAATACAATATATAATACATCTTTAGTTTTACATCCAACTGTTACAGCATCTGGTAATACAACACGATGACTTTTATTTTCATTACAATTATGTACTAAAATTGTACGTGTACCAGCATCCGAAATATAACTAAAATATATACAAATAATAAATGAATAAATTAAAATGATATCCAAATTCAAATTTAATGATCCATTTTTTTTTATAAACTATGTAAAAGTATTTAAAAATTAATTAGTGAACTTGGTTTGATGTTTGTAAACAATGCGTGCTATAATGAATTTTAAGTATTTGTGTGTGACATATTTTTTTTGACCAATATGTATTATTTTTCTAAATATTTGCCAAATGTGTTAACTAAATAAACAACATTATGAATTATTTCATTGTAAAATATATTGACTTATTGCTCATAGACCTAATTCTAATCTCAACTAAAAACTTCACTTCACGCAAGATTAACCCTAATCTTTAGCCGCGACTATTTCGACTTTTCGCCATTACCCCATTATTTCCAGCGTATGAATTCAATGTCAAGAACTCAATATATTGTTGTCTGCGTATATGGTGTGGTTTATTCACTGGAAGTATCATCATTCCGTATTTCTTTTTTTGAACTTTAGAAGATATTGCCATTATGCGTTAAATGGTGCTCGTTATACAGATCGATGATCATTCGGGTTTTTTGTTTTCCAATTTCCAAAATTGAATAGCATTTTGATGTAGATGATTTCAATTATTTCAATAAATGAACCTATAAATTAGCCGCCAAGAACTATTATGATTGACATTGGTCTAGTCCACCAATAAACCAACAACACTTAAGGCATTGCAGGCCAACATAACCGGTGTTAATTATCTGGATAATTCAGTGAATTGTATACACGCAAATTTATTTAATTATTTAACGCTTTTCATATGTATTAAAATACATTGATTATGCAAAAATTATATACAACCAAATATTTCCAAATTAACAAATTATATATTATTTGGCATATATTGAAATTATAAATTTAATTATAAATACGTTCCTAAAATATCCAAGTAAAATTGCAAACATAATTAAATGAATATATTTTCATGTACAATATAACTAATAATTTAAAATTTGCATAAAATATAATGTAAATTTTATACTAAATGCATTTGCATGTAATTTGAAATTTCATTTACTATAAAATTTGTATTCATTTAGTTATTATTATTTATTTTTTTTTCAACGAAAGAAACACATAATTATTTTACTTGTACACTCTTTGTCCCAAAAATAATATAAGAATGTCTTAATATAATATATATAGAACTCGTACCTATACTAATTGATTTATGTATATTGTGAACCGATCGTAACCAACTGACATTGTCTTCACATACCCAAAATACAACATTATTAGGTTTTGTGCATATCGGCCAAAAGCATAAGTTTTTAGATTGCATGTAAGTGATGATGGACGTCCAAGTCGACCATCTGAAGATATTACGCAGAAGAAAACATTAAAATAGTGCATGATTTCTTGAAAATTTCTAACAAATCTTCTGTGACTTCAAATTTTGTTTCACATCAATTAAATGATGATCAAAAATTGCACTGGAATTGAACATTGTAAAGACATTAATTAAACATGCTCGAAGTGAAGCGTACTTCCCGAAAACTGATGACCAAACATATAGTGTTTTCAATACGAACCAGAAACAAGGCACAATGACGATCACCAGATGAAGGAAATACATTTTTCACTTGTTGTATTTTGGCTTACACTAAAGGAAATTTGTATGTTTATGTTTGTTTTCCGGTCGATTAACACCACATAAATCAATTAGCGACTAACAGAACGTATTATTTTTGGGACAAAGGGTATTGCATTTTTTTTTTCCTTTTCCAAATAAATAAATTTACATTCATAAAATTCATAATATTAATTAAAATTTCTGCTATATCTTTTTTTTTATAATGTTAATCATAATATTACCGATGATGATCATGACATTCTATTTATGCAATTTAAATTTATTCTAATATTTTTCTTAATTTAGTATTATTGTATGATACAATTTTATTATTATAATAAATTGTATATATTTAACATTATTGTTTATCGCACACAGAATGTTATAATTTTTAATATTTTTTAATATTGTTGTAACATGGTTTTGAAAATTAGCCAAAATAAAAAATGCGATATATTGATCACGCAAATGACGATCGTTTGAATAAAACAGAAATATTCAATTATGTGTTTACATAAGCAAAATTATATTATAATTTTAAAATATTTTACTCCTCCTATATATGTGTTTTGATATTTTGTATTTAATTTATGTGTTCTAGAGAGAAAATGTTTTAATTTAAGAAATGATGCTATATTTTCACCTAATGTAATATCTATCTTTACATTATATAAAATTAAATAAATGATAGATATACCGGAAAATTATCTAAATATTTTATCTATACACATACGAATATATAAATTAAATTGTTTCAACTTTGTATAGTCATTTGTCATAATTATATAATATATATTTTCGTATTATTTAAATGTTTATCTTTATACATTATAAATACGCTATGAAATAATTTTAGCTATAAAGTATGGAAAGTACACTGCGTAATGATCGATCTAATTAATGTGTAAAAAAATAATAAATATATATAGGAGAATAATTGTTGATAATATCTCGCGGGTAATATTGTCATCGTAAGGATCCAAAATATAAATCATTTCGTTTGAAAAGTCTATATAAAAACTTAATATGTTATATTTTCCAGCAATTCATGCTGAATTTTTGCAACCTTACATCCATTTATGCGGTTCTGAACCCCTGACCAAAGAAAATTATAGTCAGAATTGGTATAGTATATGGTTACCATATATACAGAAGATTCATATATTTATATACTCAATAAAGATATATTGGGCCATTGTGTTTGCGCTGAACCCCACCCTTTTGTCACATTCCCTAAATAGTGAATTATTATTATTAACTCCAACTGGAACTTATCTCCCAATCATTAATTGACTGCAATTTATAAATTATTCCACATGGGATAAATTACGCTGTAGTAACCGTATTCAGTCTAAGTATATATAATCAGGATATTTCGATATGATTGTGAAGTTAATATATAAAGCTGATTCACAACTAGTATGTATAAACACATGAAAGCATTTGCTGACGGATCAGATTCGCCATTAACCATGATAGAATCGTCTTCGTTGTTGCAATTTTCAATTTCCCACAAAAATATACTATACTATCCAAAATGTATTTTGTGACTTTGTATACAACCAAAGTGTTTTATTTTAATTAACATAACGCCAAGAATGAGGTCATTTACGTTCTACTCTATACGAGTTAATATCTCAATAAACCCTTTCTAATATATCATATACTAAAAATACCCACTATGTCATATTTTGCGTGTAGTTAAAATTGTAAATTTTAAAATCAAAATGTTTTATTGTAAATAGAGAAATTATTACATCATAACAATAATTTCAATGTAATTAATGCGATAACAAACACTAAAATGATTACATATACAAAATTATGGAAAAAAAATCAGACTAGAAAGTGATTGAAAGTGTAAAAACCCTATCAATTTCGATTGAATGTGTTTTCAATTTTTTGTTCAACTAAAATTTGATAGTCTAAACGCTACCTTTCGTAATTGAAATACCAATTCGCGTTTAATTATAAGACTTACTAAGATTTTTGATACACAATGGGATGGGGAAGTGACAAAGTATCTCACAATCCAATAAATGTAATTAAATTTTATTTCAGCCTTAACAAATGTTCATCTCTATTTTATATCAAATAATATATTTTTCAAACAAAATTATAAATTAAATGTGAAAATAATTATAATAATTACAAACACAATTATTAAAATTTATTGAATTTAATACCGAAATAATTAAATAAATAAATTAAAATAATTATGTGGGACTTAAAATTATAGTAATTAAAAAAGATATTTATATAAAAATACAATATAATATAAACATACATTTATTCCCTGTGCGAGAACCAACTATATTCACTAAATAAATTATGATTTTAATATATTTGTATCAATTAAGTCACGGGTTATTCCATTGAAAAGATGTTTAATTGAACTGTTCTATACAAATTCAAATATCAAAACCTTTAATATTTTATAATTAAAGTTGAATCTTTTCCGGAAGTAGTTAATGTCGTTTCGATATTCATTCAAATACGGACAAATGAAAATTTCGCTTTCAATACGCGTATTTCGATAGTTTGTACGACGGTTTTTAATTAAAATGTATATAATAACACAAATTATTTTGCCGATTTTTGTGGCTATATTCAAACACGATTGTTAACAGAATTTTTATAAATATCGACACATAATATCTCGTTCGTATTGTGATTGAAAGAAATTTAAACATTCTTACACCCCACAGCGAAACTTTTCAAATTATGATATGATTTACATCCTTTTAGGTATAGCTACTTTTAAGAATTAATACTTATGAATGTTGAAAGAATTTTTTTTGACTCAGAATATTAGATTATTACTACGATTGCTTCTCAACCGAAACAAATCGCATTTCTCATAAAATTAAATTAACAAAAAAACGTCGAATTTTACAAGAAAATAAGCCATAATTATTATTACAATAAGAATTTGTATTTGCAAATTTTCATAGTATCGAAACAAAGAAGAAGTTAACTATATGTGAGTGAAACTATATTTAGGAAAGAGATATCTTAAAAATCAGTTCAGTTACAAATTGATGATTATTTCAAGGTGCCAAAAAACATCAATTTGTTTGTTGATATAATTCATAAGATACCATATGATAAGCAATATTGTAATGTTCAGCATCAATTGGAAGTTTATAAAAATTCACCAATTGGTCTGCAATTATCAAAAGTTAAATTGTTTCGTTGATTCCAATAATTCTATATATAAGATAATCAAACCTTTTATTTACAATCTGATAATTAAACTCAATCTCATGCTAATATTTAAGTTATAGGCGATCGGTGTGACAAATATAAAATAAATACTTTAGGATATGTTATTCTCTTCAGTATATTATTGTTTGTAAACACATGTGCAAGTAAAGCACATATTGTTTTCCGATATCAACTAATATGGCTTGTTTCATTCACAAAAAATATTCATGGATTTCAATATAAAGTTCTATTTCTACTTACACAAATGGTCGTCCATGTGGATCATAATCAACAGCCAAATATTGTAATCTTGATTCGGTACATATAAGTTTTGATAAATCTATAATTTTTATAACTTTATTTGTTTTAACATCGATTGCAATAACTTTTGGTGAACATCTTTTAATTGGTTGCATTAATGTATTGACAACACCAACATCTAATACCCATAAAATGCCCTATATATATATATTTTATTGATTATTATTTTTAGAATTAAAATCTAATGTTTATACAAAATAATAAATTCAACAACATATAAAATATCAATTATATCGAATAATAAACAATAACTTACCTGTCGATCAATAAATATATCAACAACTGATTGAAATGCTTGACAATTTCCTTCTTCTTGCATTGACCAACATGGATACGGTTCAATGGTTGAATAACAACTACCTTTTTTAGATTTAACACGTCCCAATGTAAATGGTACACCTGATTTATATCTTGGTAATGCAACAATAAATTCATCATGATAAATTTGTGCTCTAGTTGCAATTATATGTTTGGCAATGTATCGTCCAGTTGTTGTGTAAATATTTTTTGTTGATTGACATGGCCATTCTAAATTATTGCCACCTAAGCGATATGTTAAATCGGGTAAAAGTGATTTATCACAATGTGATAATATATTCACTGTAAATACACATAGTATTACAATGAATTTATAGAACATTTTTTATTTGTATTATGTTTGGGGGTTATTCTGGATTGTATATGTTTGGGTATATCCCTTAAAATGGATCTTCTATATAATTTGTTTGTTGATATTATAAATAATTCTGAAAATAATATAAAAAGATGTCAAATTTATATAAATGTTAGTAATACTTTTATATTATAATTTGGTATTCTGTTTGTTTACACATATACAATATTTATATGTTGTGTATATTATTATCCTTTGTGAAAGTGTGAATATATAATTAATTAAATGTATAATAAAACATATACATTATAATTTATTTATATGTGTACTTTACCTATAGACATAAAGGTACATGGTATTGTAGACTTTGGATGAAAAATAAGTTTTGTAATTCAAAAGAATAAAATTAACAATAATATTCTTTTATAATGGATGTGAATATTATATATATAGCGCAAATACGTATCTTTTTAGAAGAAATTCTCCCAAAATGTATCCCAATTGAATAAAGGATATCATATTAATGTAAATTTTATGTTTAAATGTATAACAATAGGAGTGAGAGATATGTATATACGGACAATAAACATTCTATGTGTCAAATTCAGTTCGACTATTTATCTTATCTGCATACAATTACTTACATTAAATATAAATATGTTTGTATTTTCACATTACATACGATGTTTGTATATGCAGTGCGTATTATAGACCAAATAGACACACATATAAATGACAGTAATATAAATCCAACTGGGATTGAAGTGAAAACATACATATATCACACCAAAATAAAATATGCGATCCGATAGCAAATACTACTGTGTCCAAAAATATAAACAGATAAATTGTAAAATTTGAAAAATATTTATATGCTTTCAAATCAATTTTCATTTTCTGACACAAAACATGAAATTCCATTCCTTGAAACAATCTGAAAATTAATTTTCATTTTCTGACACAAAACATGAAATTCCATTCCTTGAAACAATCTGAAAATTAATTTTCATTTTCTGACACAAAACATGAAATTCCATTCCTTGAAACAATCTGAAAATTAATTTTCTTAAATGGCCCTTAAAGCGCGCTTCCATTCGGCTTATATCTCCTCAATCAAGTCAAAACAAAGTCTCCGGACTGGTCTTTTAAGCAGGTTAAATAGCCAAAAGTCCGATGATGGTAATCATACGATGGTAACGGTTGTACAACGATATCGGTTGAATTTATGATCAAATGATCTCTAATAATCAATGCAATGTATACTATGGCACATTTTCGTTGTAAAAATGTTAATATGACTTTGTTTTGGTTCACCTTTGGTACGATTGGTTCGTTCAATTGACGGTCAGCTATTGCCAGCATAGATGCAAGTCTCATCTGCCGTAATGATCGTTTGATAATCAGAAATTATCTCAATGTAGACGTTTTTATTTTAAAATAAATTAAGTGTTTTTCCAACCAAACCAAATCATTGACATCTTTCAAAATGCTATACACCAAACCTTTTGAAATTCCAACAGTATCAACAACGTCTCTAATTGTTAAGACCAAAGATTTTTAAGTACAAGATTACTGATTTTCTTGACGTGTTCTTCTTCAGTTGACGTCGGTGGTCGTCCGCCTGGTTCTTTGCCTTCAAAACGTTTTATGCCGTCTTGAAACAAATTGTACCACATGTAATTTTTTTTTTTTTTTATATAGTCTGTACGCCAAACGCCTTTTACACCATCTCGAATATGTGGCAGAAAATTTATTCTGCAAACAAAATTTAATGCAAATTTTTTGTTCGACAAAATCGTACATTATAAAAAATTGGAAAAATGAACTTTTTACTTTTTACAAAACCAAGCATGTTTATCAACAACTAATGAATATTATGAAAGTGAAATTTGAAACAGATGTCATGACAACATATAAAACAAATATGATTTGATTTCACAATCGCCCGCGTGAAATTTAAATTAAAACGTCGTCTTATTTTTTCGACACAGTAGTACACCATTAGAGAATATAAAATTATTTTTAAGTTATTTTAATTTATTATGAAAAACAATCCCATTGATTATAAAATAATTCAGATTATAAAAAAATAACTTTTATAATTAACAAAATTTTAAATTATATTGTATTATTATAATTGTGGCATTTAATGATGTTAATAAAAGTTAAATTTCGGAACACATACAAAATAATAGCCTTAAAGCTATAAGTTGGAATTGTGTCGTCTGCGGATATTAAATTTCTTTGGGTAATATTTAACAACATCCAAAGTGAAAATTTTCGGTATTTATTTTAATATACTGAAATTTTTTCAGCTGCATTACCAATTTTATTTGTTTATGGATTACAAAAAAACGATGTTTTTGCAAATGTAGTATTTTTTACGGTATTATCATAAGATTAACAATTTCCGTGGAGTTTTTTTTGTTATCATATATAGGTTCTAATTAACCAACCATACCACTTATTCTACAATATAATAATAGAAGAACACTCCGTGAAGCAAACGCTGTCCACGGGCTTATGGATGACTATGATTTAAGGAAGAAGCCATCTTACAGGGTATCTGAAAACACTCAAAAACGTAGATAATGGACTGCTCGTCATAGGACATCCTGCAGTGATTCAAAATTACAGTTTTCACATATCAGATAATAAGGAATGCGATCCACAATGTATCAATTTAATTTAAAATTACTTCTCAAATCGTATATATGATATCGTTTTCAATTAACTATATAATATAATCACTTGTTATCTGAACGTTTACAAGCAGGAGTGTTTACTTACCAGAAGATTAAGATTTTCATTATTAAATCAGAGAATAAGAAAAATTCATAATTAAAAACTTTCAATTCAATTTGAATGCAAATTTAAATTATAATTCTTATGTGTTTCAAATACAATATACTTTAAAATCTATAGTTTAGTTTGATGATTTTATATACTCAAATATATTGTCTGAGGGAAGAAGATAATTTAAGTATAAAACTTCGGTTTCTATATTGGAGGGGGCCAAAAACAATATTTATTGTAAAATTAAAATTTCTAACATCGCAGTTCATAAGTATACAATAAAACAAAACTATATAATTTACCTGCGAAGTATACCATTCACCGTAGCAATGTAATATGTTGGATCCAATTATTATCTGCAATTATTTTTCTATTCCAAATAAATAATTTATATTTTGTATTATTTTACACCAAAAATTTTAATTAAATATTTAATTAAATCTTATTTTATTCTTAATGGTATATGTATTTAATATCACTTTATCGTTTTACATTCAAACACTTTTCACACACTATTAATTTTTTTGTATATTTAGGTCAACCATTTAAGTACTAAATATAGACTCTCTTTTATTAAATATTTTGTATATATGTTTTTCTATTCATTTTATTTATGATTCATAAATATTTTCTTTTTAATTTCCGTAATTGTGTGAGGTAGATGTTAATGTAATTTATTTGTACACTTTGGTTCCCAAAAATTGACGCACACAATATATTCTTTGTTTTTTTTTGTTAATATCAATAATTAAACTTTTTAACACATGTCCATATGTAACCCATTCCGAACGATATAATAATATAGATTTAATATACAATTCCATATTTATATATAGTCTTTAATATGGATAAGACATTAAATTTAAACATAAAGCAGCCTATAATTTCATTTTACCAAATCGAGATGAAAATAATTCAATGCATAAATTTTTGTGCCTCATATTGTATTGTATTTATATACAATTTATGAAATATTTCAACAATTATTTATGTTTCAAGGAAAAATGTATTTATTTAAATTAAATTATGAAAAATAATATACAAATTTCATTAACATTGTGATTTGTGTGAATCAAAATATTGTTGTACATTGACTTTGGTTTTTTGTGCGACACCTATAAAAAAGGTCAACACAATTTTTTTTATTTATTTATACTGCATTAATAAATAAATTTGTTGGATACATTTTGCAGATTTGCAAATCACAATTATAATAATTGAAAAATAAGATGTGTCAGCAAATTATGGTTTTATTAATAAAATTAAATTCTAAGTAACATTTTTTTCAGAAATATAATATCAATGTATAGTGGTTTTTGCGTATACGCACGAAAAAACTGTATGTGGTAAGATCTTGAGACAAATAATCCCGCAATTGGCATTATAAAATTTTCTTTATTTTTCATGTCAACATCATTTTTTCGCATTTCTGTAAGTTAAACGGATATTTTAGAATATTAACATCGTCATTATCATTGTTAATGTTACTCCACACAATTTTTATGAAAATTCACCAATTAATATGCAATAATCGAAATGCATAAATTTCTGTTTAATTCCATTATTTTAATAATAAAATAATACCGAAGAATTACTGATTTATAAATTTCGGGAATAGAAAACAGCTGGATACTTGTACATACAAAATTAGTTATAATAAATTATTCAAAAAAATACAATTATTTACATTGCCATCATTACCATAACAAGAAAATTTGCAATACACACTTTCGCTGCCCGAAAAATTATCGGAATGGATTAAGAAAAAACAATTGGATTTATTTTTACAAACATAATTTTAATTATTCGAAATATCATTTAGTAATCGCATGTTTCATATATAGCCATTAAACATTAAAACAATAGTTTTTATGAAATTTTAATGATGTAATGCATCAGTAAATTAATGTTGCACAAATTTTGAATTCAACTTTCGTACATCAATTTTTTCAGTCAATATTTTATGAATTGTTTGATTTTGGTATTCACCAATAGGTACCATTTCTAATAATCTCACTGAAGGTTTATTGTTGCTAAGTTTAAATCAGGCATTTATTGTATGTTTTGTTCGGTAATCGTTCATCATGCATCTTGGCTGTCGTCTTTGAATTGTCGATGCCACTGAAACACTTGGGTTTTGTAAATATCAAGCAATTTTTAGCAATACAATCCTTTCGATAGCATTTTTACCAAATTTATTGTTAGTTATACTTTTGTTATTTATATATGGTAAATATTTCTCGAACGCGGCATACGCAAGCTACTGTGTCACCTAATGAAAAATGGTATAAAAAGAGTTAGCATTATGTCAGGCTAAAAGAGATGGCCATTTAGCTGACATTGTCTTCTGACTATAGATAGTAATTTCCAACACTATTCAATAAACCATTTATCAACATTAAACCATTATTTCATTTCATTTTCCATAAAGCTATACAATAAAATTAAATATACTAAACCTTTCTCGGCGCGACGAACACCAAGTACTTTAGATAAGTCCGTCGAAATAAATTCTTATTCAATAATAATAATATCAGTCCCAACTATGCCTGTTCTGATTTGGGAATTTTTTTCTGTTATTAAATATTACACTAACAAAATTATATTAAAACGCTATAATGCCTAAAAACCATATCGGCTTGTATGGTTAATTTGGATTTTCAAAAAAAAATTATTTACGCATATATGTACTGCCAATTAACATATGGTGGAAGGACGGAAGTTCATTTTTCTATCAAACGATCTTTTAAGACAGTGTGCCATTCTCAATGTCATTCACTTACTTTTTTATCGTTTTGATTTCATTCATTGACATTTCAATTTTGCTAATTAATTTTAATATATCCAGTACTCTTCTATGTATATTATATTTTCGTTTGGGTCTTACGAAAACCAGCCATAATTGTCATACATCGGTGCGTCTTTTAAATAGATGTTACCATATTATGTAAATCCAGTATAATGATTTCGGTACGAGTCACCCAATCTTGATATCAGTCCACATATAGATTTGGCCATCATCACACAACATAGATGTGTTGAAATTTTCAACCGCAGATATACGCAAACGGATATACCATAGATGCAATACGCCAAAATTTCTCCATGTCTGCATATAGGGATTAACTACAATATTTTGTATATATGCATTGTATATTCTCGTTTTGTTGACCCAATATAAGATCTAAAATTGTACATACAACCCACATTGAAAATATTAAATCATATTAAATGTTTATAATACACAACACACACATACACACAATAAAATCTCATTTAATTTAATAAATTATTTTAGTCTTTCGTATATACTATTTTAAGATAATTTACTCAGACAATTTGCACGTTTATATATCGTAAAGGTAAACAGTCAATTGATATTTATATTGTATAGTTCTATCTATAAATCGTTTGAAGTTTATTTTTTTAAAAGATTCATTCGTTACGTTACAGGATTTGCTTTCTTTTTTTCCGTTCTTTTATACTCATACGATATATTCTATTATTTTTATACATTCATTGATACATCGTAATCGTATATATTATGGGTGTACGAGTATATCTATAAACGAAATGAATATAAATGTGTGATAATATTATCTTATAAAAGTGAATTTTTCTCTAGGTTATACACTTTTCATATTATATGCTTTTTTGTGTACGTGATTACAAATAATAAATAGTCAACGTTTTGTATTTAGAAAACGAGGGAAGCTTTAAATTTAAAAGAAATTGTTGTAGGTTTTCATTTTATTTTTTAAAAATATATGTGAGTTTAAAAATATAAACTACGTACTTTATGCCATATGCTAAAGGAATCGTTACGTGTTGATTGTGCGTATATACATGTAATGTAAAAGAATAACGCATGGTTTTTTATTTACAATTACTCTTATAATGTTTCCTTTTCTTTAGTCCTATATCGATTAAAATAAAATTTATCATTTATTGTAATTTAAATTTATTGTCAGATTTTATCAAATAGAAGAATCGCAGCATATTCTTTCTGGTATTAAAAACAACCTGTGTAAAAAAAAACTATTATATTATATTTATATATCGTTTCAATGAACTTGTAAACGTGTAAAATTCATGATCACGTATTCGCAATATACTTTCTAAATATAAAATATATACATTTTTTTGCGCCACATTCAGACAGTCAGACAAATATAAAATCAATCGTAATCAATCAGAAAAAGGTATAATTTTCATAACATATTCCTTCGTTCATTCATTAAAGTCATGTGTTACTTCAAGTATATAAAGCCCACACATATGGATTATAAGTAAAGTTTGTAAATTATTTATTCAATTCTTTAATTCCATTAAATATTCTATGATTATATTTTAATAGTGTAACGTACAAAAATATTAACGAATAAATGGTTACTCGCAACTGAAAAAAATTTTATGTATCTCATCGGAAAGATAGACGGGCAGATGAAGTGTCCATATAGAAGCTGTTGTAGTATAACTTATAACCGCATTATATCTGAGATCCATACCAGAAATTATAATCTATATCTAAATTGGTATTTATATATATATGACCTCAATATAATTTGTTAAAATCATCAATGTTTCAATCGTCTCGCAAATGATCATTTGCATCACTATATTAGTTATATACCATTTAGCTAATCTGTATGATTTGTTAATAGGAACTTATATAATTTCACGTCAAACATAATCAATATATACTCGTACCTCTAATATCTTATATTGCCATAAAAATATGTACTGTATACAGGAATATATTGTGTGTTTCCTCAATCGACATTGGCAATATATAATCGAATATCATCAATGGTTGCCCCCAGATGTGTTGAGACACTTCAATTTTTGTATATTTGCTCTTGTTCCTAAAGAGTTTCTTTTTCTACTACTCGAATGAAGTATACATACACGAATCTGACCACCAGCATATAGTTCTTTGTAAATATTTGACTATGGGAGAAAACGCAGTATATTTTTCCAAAGAAATTAGTTTCTACGTTTTTTGTAAAAGTCTAACTCTGATTCACTTTTTAAACTCAACATATAATTCACTTCATTTCCACTGTACGTATATTTTGTTTTCATTTAAAATTTTCTGAAATATATACAAACAGAACGTATGTGTATCAAACATAGATCATCAGCTTTACCGGCTTTGTCTAAAATTCTGGCATTTACAATTTATTACAAAGAGAATGCTATCATCAGTGGTGGAAATACACCACCTATAAGTAAACACAACCATATTATTAATATTATCACATTGTTCCGATAAAATTAATACATTATCTTAAAGAATGATTAAGATACGCAGGTACCGTACTACACCAAAACCGCATAATTCGAGAGAAATTTTAAACAGAATTGTATTTATATATTTTCTTAAATATATCTATCGAACCAGCCGAGGTAGAAATATGAAATAAAGTCTGTATCACAAATTTAGCTCTAATTTATTTTACCATAAATATTTTTCAAATAATTAATATCTTGAATGTTCTGGAAGCAAAATTGCAGCAATATAGTTGCAACACATATGTATAGTAAATTTTGATAAAATCAATATGGATTCATAATTTGTTCATTTATATAAATGCAGATTCCAAAATAAGTGCGGCATTGCTAAGGTAATAATAGACAATTTGTTCCTAAACCGCTTTTCTGGACCAGCAACATGTTACTGAAACATTGAATCTTGGTCAATTCTTACACAATTTTGAAAAATTAATTATTTTTAAGTAGTAGTTTTTCACATATTTCATTATAACATAAAAATATTATCAAATTCCAAAACTATTTTCAACCTATGCATTAATGAGTAAATGAGTATTTTGACTGTATTTATTACTCCACTTATTGTTCCAGATAACTTCCAAGTTGTCTTTTCATTTTATTTAGTTTTGATAAATATATTTTTCTCAAACATCCTTTTGGCACACCACCAATCGTATTTATACAATTTAAAATTATTGTTTATATGAAATAAAATCGTATATAAAAATAAATAGATCTTCAAAAATAAAATCCATCAAATATTATATTTTAATTACTTTTATTTAAAATTTATTTATTTAATGTTATTAATAGACTTTGTTTTTTATTGTTAACTCTATAAAAAAATACTATAAGTCATTGAATATTGTCTTAAGTTAATTTAATGGGTTATATCCGTAATAATACGATAAATGTGAATGAATTACTATGTGGTAATGGCGTCACTATGTAGAAAACAAAACCATGAACAAATCAATTTATATACGAATTTTATATGCAATTAAAAAATATTACATGTTTGAAGTGGAAATATATTTAAATGCCAAACCATACGCGCTGATTGATGATACATTACTATATGATGTGTTAAGTTCACATAAGTATATAGTTTGGGTGTTAGTGATTCGGGAATGTGTAATAGATAAACATGTTAATTCTTACTATATATAAAATTGTTTCTTTAAAATTGGTATCTAATTAATATTATTATTTTGCGATTCGACTTTGCAATTATATTTTTATGATGATGTTTGATTGGTATATAATTACTGACGGTGTTAAATTACATATTAAATTTATTAAAAATTGATAGATTTCTAATATTTTGGTAGGTAATCTCTTCCATTTACTATGTGCTAATGAGATTTTATGGATGATTTGTTTGTAAACAAGTGTTTATATCATTAGGGGATCAATAAATCAGTTCAATAGTTTTGAGCACAAGCATATACGCAAATACTTCCACATTGTCATTCATATATCCAAGGTCCATATGTTTTTATTAACCCAATCTTTCAATGTATGTGAAAATTGTAGATGAAAAAATTTTCTTTCCATCATAAATAAATGGATTATTAATTTACTTAAACGACAGTGTAATATGTCACTGACTCGAGACATTCTTTCAGAAACGGGCTACCATTTATTTTAAAAATACGCTGGACGCTGTCGATACCATTATAAAATATCAACTATTGAATGTTAAATCATTGAATATTTACATTTAGAGAAAACTTTCCACTTAATCTCCTTCTCAAACTGCCCTTCCTATCCTCCAATATCACTTTTCAACCAACATACGCCTTATAACGTTTGTAGTCCCTGTAAAATTGTCATCATATAATATTTGGAATGCGATGAACGACGCACGTGTATTGACAAAGATTTGTTCCAAAAATTTCAAATATATCAGGCTTCGAATTTCATCCCTTGTTGTGTACGCACAAAATCTAAAACTGTATGAGGTCATAAAATAATTGTAAAATTATTTCCATCTATGCGATGGAATTAAGAAAATGTTGTACTCTTCGAAATTCACTGTTCGATAAAAGTGTCATGCTTCATCTGTATATATCTACCACTCCATTCAGATTGGAAGAGAACTGTTTTGATATTTAACTACAAAAATCTACTTCTGTTTGTTTTAAATAATGCGTTATTTAAAATTATATTTAAATTATAATAAATATGTTGTTGAACTTTATTTATGTAATAATAATAATAAATATTTTTTATTATTATTATTATTATTATTATAAAAATAATATTTACTATTTAAATAAAAGGTTATTTATTTGCATTACTACTTAGCGGTCAATGAACAATTTGTAGAAATGATGCGATGTCAGCTAAATTTTTTAAATTTTCTCTATATAGTTTTTCAATGAATATTATTATATATAAAAGTGGAATATTTTCATCTCGTTAGACCATTAATTTAAGAGCATAATTTATTTTTAGTTTCGTGGTGACGGTCAAAATTATCGTTTCAAAAAAATAATTTAAATTGTTATTTGTCAAATATAGATGCGGGGTGAGATATAAAGTAATTATATATTTAAATATAAATCATATAGTGTTTAGTGTAAATTTTTATTTGAATATATTGTGTGTAAATTAATTAATTAAAATTATATTTTGGCAAATAGAAAAAACGATATAATTTCTGTATTTTTTAATCTATAATTTATATTTGTTAAATTGTTCACTCTTAAATTTAAATATGATTAGTTTTTAATATAATGCTTTCAAATAATTATTTTTAATATATAATATCATAATTACACAATTGATCATTATTATCATTAAGTACCTGTAGTAAGTATTTAGATTATAGATAAATAGGTGTATGAAATGTTGATTTAGCTAACAGATAGTGCTTAGCTGCAGTACCCTACGTAACACTTCCATCCCTTCGATGATGTCAAAAATTGGGTCGATGAATGAATTTTGAATATCAAATTCATTCATTTTGTTATTCTAATAATTAATTAAAATATCGACCTATGTCAGTGAAATATTGATGGTTCAGAACCTATGTCTAATTAATTTAAAATTAATTATAATTTTCTAAATAACATTCGTATTATATCGAATTGTCGCAATTCTTAAAATGTTGATCCATATAATGTGCATTTATTAAACAACGTAATATATATATCGGAGTTTGTGTGCGGATTATCGAAATTGGATAACTGCGATTTCAGATGATGTAGAATAATCTGCTGAAACTGATTAATTTGGTGTTTTGTACATATACATTAGTATTCTAAGAGTTCTGTTCGCATTGGTTATTCAGTAATGACTGCACTCATGATCTGTTCGTAGTTGAAGATAATAGTTCACGATGATACTTGAATGGTGTTTCCCCAATATCGACAACTAAATCACTTCAACTCACGTTTCGCCAAACATCAGGTCACATCGTTTTAATATAAATGTTCCAACATGCAAAGAATTGAGTGATGCAATCAAAATGCTCAGGAGTGGAATATCGGTTGGTGATGATAGAAATGCTGTAATACGGTATTAGTATTCTCAATGCGCACGCTAGTCGTAAAGAAAATATATCGCCGCAGTTGGAAAAGAGGGTAGGCGAATGTCCATATTCAAATTCCATATAAGTGATGATGTTAATGAATCATATGATAGCAAATGATGCTGGTGCCGAAAGGCATGTGTGAATGCGATGTATGTCGTGTACGCTTTTGCAAAATCTTTCGTTTTCATTATGAGAATTTTTCATAGTTATATAATTATTTTTATTAGTGAACCCGAAATCATTAGCTTCAAATTTAAATTACCTTTATCAATTAGTTTTGTGTCAATTAAAAATAGTATTATAATATCCCACCACTTTTGCCACATGCCACTTGGTATATATACAAACTGCTATAAAATTGCTTGCTTACATCTTGCTATTAATTTTCTTATCAATCATAAGTTGTTCATCATATATTTTTTTAAATTTAACCTTATACAATTAAATAAATCTAAAATATATTCGTATATAATATATTTCCAGATGTGGTATGATACATTAATTATTAGTACGATAATATGTTTGTTGATCATAACAAATTCTAATGGACATTTTCCTACACCATATGGACAAACATCGATCGATCCGTTGGCCATTGAACCCGTACAACCGTGTTTACAGTGGACCGGTGGTTCATTTGATTGGCCTTGTGCAGCAACAAAATCATTATACAAACATTCTGGCAAATATATAAATAAACATGTGATAGCAACACGAGCTCAACTACATAACGATGATGTTTATTTGGCACTGCCGCGTTATAAATCTGGTGTACCTGCAACATTAGTACGTACAACATTAAAAAAAGGTTCCTGTCATACATCGATGCAACCATTTCCGTGTTGGAATATGCAAGAAGAAGGAAATTGTGAATCATTACAATCGGTTGTGGATATATTTCTTGATACTAAGGGTGTTTTATGGGTATTAGATGTTGGTGTTGTTAATACATTAGAAAATCCAATAAGAAAATGTCCACCAAAAATTATAGCATTTAGTGTAAAAACTGGAAATGTTTTAAAAACTATAGTTTTAGAAGATTTATGTACACACACATCACGCCTACAATATTTAGTCGTTGATCATGGTAGCGACGGACGGTGTTATGTTTATGTTAGTGATGCGGCAACACGTTCAATTATTGTGTTTGATGTAAATGCATCACGTGGATATCGTGTTGTATTACCAAAAGCTGTAACCGAAGGTTGTGCAAAACGTGATGTATTATATTTGGTACTTGTACGAAAATCATGTGGTACAACAGTATTATATTTGACATATTTAAGTTCAAAACGTATGTTTAGTATCAATACCCATTATTTACGTCATGGTCATGGACACGGAAAAGTTTCAGGTATTTATATAATATATTTTTTAATTGTATATTAATTTTTTATTAAAAAAAAATTCTCTTTTTATTCCAGATTGTGGTCCAAAACCATGCAAACAAGTTATAATTGGAACAGATAATGGTGCAGCTATATTTTTCCGTAATGAAGGTGAATCCGAAGTGTATCGATGGGATACAAATACACCATATGATACTGTTAATTTTCGTGTTGTTTATCGATGTCAAACATGTCAATTGGCTACACATGCACTAACCGATTATAAACGTGGTCGCATGCGTGTATTAGAAAGTAATTTCCCAGATTTTATGCATAATACGGTGGGATGTGGTGCCATACAACAATTAACAATTATGCAAGGATGTTAGTTAAATATTATTTTTGTATTTGTAATTAATTTTAATCTTTCATAAAAACTGTAAATAATTTATTTAGATATTAATGTATGTGTGTGTGTGTGTGTGTGTTTGTGTTATAACTATATTTTGTGTATATTACTTTTGTAAAGGATTTTATAAAATACCAATATGCGGTATGAAATTTAAGAAAATTGTTAATATTCATATTATTTATTGATAAGTTTTAATTGTGTGAACGCGTGTGATCCGAATCACCATATATAATATAGTATATGCGATATGGAATTAGTAAATTTAAGAAACCTTTTGTGCCTGCCCCTCAATCATAGCATTTGCAATTAGTTTCTAAAAGCCACTCGATTTCTTTATAAACGTGTTTAGAGATCTGTCAATTATTGTGCACCAGATTATCAGGATAGCTACTGTCCCTCGAGTATGAACACTCGTCACCGTTCTAACTATATGTTTGACAGCAACATAAGAAATGTTTGACAAACTCAATATCTTCTTCATAACGTTGACCCTATAATCAATTTGAGTTTGACCAACACCATATATATTAGGTTGTCAACTATCTCCCTTCCGCCTTTTTGCTCTTTATTCAATGCTTTATAAAAAGTGTTACAGTAATCGGATTTAGTTCAAATATGCGCCGTTTTGTTCGATAATCTGTTTCCATCTAGACTGCAACTTCATAATACCTCCCTCGTAGAAGCCCCCCTCCTTATTTGCGAAGAACTCGGACAGCCACTTTTCACAAGCCTCTTTTGAGATCAACTTTACACCACCAAGGGCGTTCGCCATGGACAGGAACAAGTGGTAATCACTTGGCGCTATGTCCGGGCTATATGGTGGATGCGATAAAACCTCCCATCCGAGCTCCCGTAGCTTCTGACGAGTCATCAACGAAGTGTGTGGTCTGGCGTTGTCCTGGTGGAACACTACACCCTTCCTTTTGGCCAATTCTGGACGCTTCTGGTCGATCGCCTGCTTCAAGCGGTCCAGTTGTTCGCAGTAGATGGTAGAATTAAGCGTCTGGCCATATGGGAGCAGCTCATAGTGGATGATTCGCTTCCAATCCCACCAAACACACAGCAAAACCTTCCTGGCCGTCAATCCCGGCTTGGCCACTGTTTGGGACGATTCACCGGCCTGCGACCACGACCGTTTTCGCTTGATATTGTCGTATGTGATCCATTTTTCGTCGCCAGTCACCATCCGCTTCAAGAATGGGTCGAGTTCGTTCCGTTTCAGCAGCATTTCGCAAATGGAAATTCGGTCCATTAGATTTTTCACTGTTAATTCATGTGGCACCCAAACATCAAGCTTTTTTTTGTATCCAGCCTTCTGCAGATGGTTTAAAATGGTTTGGTGACTAACTCCCATCTCCTGGGCGATGTCACGAGATGCCACATGCCGGTCTAACTCGATGTATTCCATGATTTGATCGGTATTTGTCGTCACAGGTCTTCCGCCGGCTGGCTTATCCATGGTGTCGTTTTCACCGGCTCTGAATCGTCGAAACCATTCCTCCGCGGTTCGAAGTGATAGAGTACCATCCCCCAAAACACCATTAATCTCACGGAACGTTTCTCTAGCGGATTTGCCTTTAACGAAGGAAAACTTTAAAATAGCGCGAATTTCGGCGTTAGTGAACTCCATGTTTACACGTCTGTAACTGTTGAACGCAATATCCAAACTAATCATACATAGCGTCGTTTTGTTTGTTATGTCAAGAGCTTTCAAATTATGTACAGTGTTGCCAGATACGAGCTCTGTAGCGCTTTGTACATAGCCGCGAAATTAAAAAGACAAAAAGGCGGAAGGGAGATATTTGACAACCTTATATATATACTGAATTTAAAATCCATATTAAAAATTATAGAAACATAAATAATTCAATATTCCTTAAAAAAATTATATTCTGAATAGATATGTCACTATTCTAACAAAGTTATGTAAAGTATAAAAATAAACAAATATACATTTATATACATTTGAAACAACATTTCAAAACTTTATATTAATAAATTTCAATTTCTCGAGTTTCAGACATCAACATCAGACTACAATAAAATACTTTGTTTGAAATGTACATATTCACATGTATAAGTGTGTACCTACAGTACGCATCGCTAAACACTATCCAAAACAACACATACAATACCAGAATGGAAATAATAATTATTTTATTGTATTCTGTTGCTGTTCATGTATTGAAACTGAGCTCTACCAAACTTGTTACGATGATATATATAAATCTATAAATGTAAAACATTACAGTTGTATCGGAATCATTTTCGATATATTGCATAAGATTTAAATTCAGAGTTCATAATAGGTTGTATCTATATTTAACTAACATTAAGTAAGAACTTCTCATAAAATATTAAAATTAACAATTTTAAACTATTAAATCTATAGTATGGGATATTAAATGCTAAAGAATCAAGGATATTTTAACCTAATCAAATAATAACCAATTCTGAATGTGACTCAAATGATTTAGCATTTGTTTGTTTACCGAATGAAAAATCAATATCTTTGAAAATATGATGTTTGATATTCTGCACAAAAATATGCGGACAATCTACCCATACAAGAATAATTGAATTAATAAAGCATGTAATTAGAGAACATAATTATTGAATTGTTATGTACACTAGCACACATACGCATATTAATTTACAAACTTGTCTGCTTAACTATTATAGACATATGATGTCCGACATTTGGCAGTTTTTCTAGCATATGACTTTGTTGTATGACATACATGATGGTATTTGAGGTCTCCTAACCGTACTATAAATAAACAAATGAATTAAATTGTTTTAACAAATAAATATGATCAGGAAATAAAATAGTTGGTGGTGGATATGCATTCTTATGACACACTATACAAATATAGAAGTATACGTTTCTTAAACTATATATAAGTTATAAAAATTATTTATATTATAACTAAATTATATGTAAGTTCTATGATGTTTATGAATACGTACGACAACAGCATCTGCGTAAGCATAAATTGTTTAATGTTTTCTTTTTGTATTCAAACCTAAATTGAAAATCTTCAGTCATCAATGTTCTACAATAAATAAAAGTATATATTTCTCTATTATATTTATTTTTAAAGTATATATATACTATTTCTTTTTTATACAATATATTTATATATATATATATAAGCTTTCCGAATTAGCTTTATATTCTCTATAATTCTGCGCAAATAGAAATAAATGTAAACAATTCCTTTATAATAATGACAATTTTATAAATGTAAAATAAAATATAAACTCGTAAAATTAAAATATTGTATATCAAACAAAGAAAATTTTAAAAGATTAATTAGATACTCTCAACAATATTTTAATTCATAAAATAAATTTAATGTTTTTTACTTATGACATATACACCACATTCGAGATAGGGTAAAAGTATTAATTTGTGGACATTGAATTAGAATGGCATACGCGTCCAAAAACCTCCAGATGTAATAAATAAATAGTGTATAAATGAAAATCTGACCTTTGAAATGTTATTATTATTGTTATACGAAACGCTCAGTTATACAACTTAACATACTGACACTTGTGACACATCATCGCTGGTGGTAACATTGTGACCAAATCCAAATTAGTTATATTTTTATTGAATGAAACATAATTTAGCTATAAATATTTATTTTCATAATTCCAAATATTATATTGTGGCACTTTGAGAGTAAAAAAGTTACAGATTTTCTTCATAAAATGTCACGCAAGGGTTTGTGTTTACCTCTTTCACAAACACAAATTGAGGCAAATACTACGTGTCTTCTCCCACAAGGTAATTCATCTATGTATGTTTGTTAATTGGTATGGTAATATTATAATTTAAATGTGAACAATAAAACTATAAAATAAGTGCATTCAAACAAAAATTAACACTTATTTTACCCTATAAAATTGTATCCAATCATACTTTACACAACAAGAGAAATATTATAATATAATTAAATATATATAATAAGAAAAGTTATTAAGTATATACAAATTACCTTAATGTTTTCATATAATCCTAAAAGTTTTTGTGTCATTGCGTTTTCCTGTGTCTATCTATACCTATATGAATATGTATAAGTAGAAGAGTCTGTCTATATATAATTTAGGGGGTGGTTTTTAAAGAGTGATATACACTTTTCTAAAGTACGATAACTGCATCGTTTCTTAAATCATATATACTTAAGTTTGTTTGAAGTGAACGTCGAAATTCTGTAAAAAGGGTGGAATCAAATCGACACCACCAGTGCCATTGGTGGGATCAAATCGAATATTATATTATTTAGGTTGGTACAACTTTAATAAGATATAGGCAATCTAAATTAACTCTTAGGTTGACGACATATATTCACACCATTGTGGTTCTAAGCATGGAACGAGGAACTCTTAGATAATTAGTAGCAATTGTTACGGGACATGGTGGTTTCGGGTATCATATGAAACGGTTAGGAATCCTATCGGAAGTTATTTGTATAGAAGACGAGGAAAGGGATATGTTTTTGGTTGACCATCAAACAGATGCTTGAAATGACGAGAGACCGTGCTATAATATAGTTATCGTTACAGAACAATTCTATAATATTTAATTTTAAAGTTATGTAACTCTTAAATGAACACCCCGCATATATATTGCATACATTGTGTTTTGTGGACGTGAGTAAATGTGAAGCTGTTCTAATATTATTTATCTATTTTTTCATTTCACACACTTTCCATTTAGTTCTAATTACATAGGTGTTATGTATATTTACTTATTAAATGTTGCATATGCTGCGTAATAAATGTTAATAGGATCAACGAAGATAAAAGAAAACTGAATGAGCATTGAAATAGTTATATGCAAAAAATTTGTGTCTTGAAAGTATTGTGGGATTTTACGTGAATTAAAGTATCGGTTTTCTTTTAAATCCTTATACAAAATTTGAATTTGAATGAGCCATATTTGAAATATATTTATGGAACATCGACATTGGATAGTGTTCCAGATCGCGTAGATTTTTTTTTAATTTAGTCTTCTATATAGCAACCGATTTTAATGATAATTTCTTTAGGCAATATTTATTATGTTCTTTTCAAGAGAATATAGTGAAAGTTTCCTTTATTACGAGACTCAATAAAATTAATTTATATGTTCTTCGATAATAGTTTTAAGTGATTAATGTTAATGTATAATCAGGAAAAATTATTTTTTTATAAAGTTCCTAGAAAATTTTAACCACATATGACAGGTTTAAAAATTTCGGAAACAATATACTCATACATAAAATACGATCATGTGATATTTCATAATTCTGAGAAATGCCTCCCTGAGAAATTGTCATATCAACACATTTATATAACTTCAATTTCCATTTGAACTTATGAAGTGGTGGGTCGTTAAGCATGAATTGATAGACTACTGTAGATTTACTTAGCGTTTTGTTTAACGCTGCAACGAACATGCACGTATTATATTATAATACAACTTACAATTGCACAGTATTCAATAAATTAATTGTAAATAATTTCACAAAATTCATATGGTGAATAAAAATTGAAATTTTTCTAACATTATTGAATGAAAAATCGAATATAAATTTAAATAATAATAAATATAATTTATAGTATACAATTTCAATATGAATGTGTTAAACTGGTTAAACACAATTTTACTATATAAATTTTTTTTTAAATATAACATCATATCGTCGCGTAACACATATTTTATAAAAGGAAATCGATAGCTTTACTTATTTATAATAGAAAATATGCATTCATATTGCATATAGACGACTATTATGTGAATGGGTGGGTTTTATTATATAAGAGTATACAGTTTTATAACTAAAATGTTCAAACTTCTCAGATATTGTTGATAAGTTAACAAAATTTATTGAGCTCATAAATAATTTTATGTAAGAACATACATAATTTATTACATAGGATTTAATGTAGTCCGTTTACCAAAAATACTCATTATATATATACAATCACGTTATGGTATTCCAGCATGGTTGTGGGTATTACCGTGTATGTATGACATATTAAATATATGTAAATGCAGATAAATACAAACATTATACATATATATCTTGTAAAACTAGGAGAAACGTTTTATTATAGCTAGAGTTTATGTATTTATGTGGAAGTATGTTACAAATAAAATATTCTCATCAGAATTAGAGACAAAAATTATCTATAGGATTTTTATTATTTATAAATGAATATCAATGATTTTCTTGTGATCTGGAGTTGGTGGATGTATACATCCACAGCATCCTCTCCTATAATATTTTTACAAATTAAACACAAATGAAATGTGATTAAATATACTTAAAATATTCTCACGAGTGTATTGGTCCTGCGGTTTAGCAACGATCACGATTGTACCCAGAGAATTGTAATTCTCAATAAAATCACACAGAATTGGCAATAAATTCGGTATTCACCAAATTCACTCTTGAAAACTTTTTATCTACTCATAAAATGCGGTTGTTCACTTTGTCGATTCGCATAAAAACCAATCATAAAATATTGATACCCATATTTTTTAAGTAAAACTAAATAGAAATCAGAAGGTATTACATATGGCTCTATGGAATCCCAAAAAATAAATGGAAGCATAGTGTCACTTGAAAGGGTTAAGACCACTCGTACTACTATAACTATTTAAATAATAAATTTTGGATTTTATAATACGGATGTGTCTTGAACATAAATCCAACAAGCAACCCTAAAGTATAGATACTCTTGTCAATACATAACTTTACTTGATGCTCATCACATAATATACGTTCATATGAAACAAATTAAAATCAATAGTACATTTTTAGTGGGTTTAGAAAATTAATGTAATAATATAAAACTAATTTTATATAGCTATAAAAATATATATTTAATTTATTATAGATTACTTAATGTTATTTAATATAATTCAATAGATTTAAAGTCAAACGAAGCGTATCGTCTTCGTTAAATTGTGCAATATTATAAATTAAGAATACTAAATATTCGGTTGTTATTGTTTTGAAATTTATACAATATACAAAAACTAACTCCCGTGCTAAAATATTTTATATTGCCCACATCATACAACCATCGATTATTATAAAATATTTAAATTATTTATTTCAATTGTATTACTAATAATAAAAACTTTAAACAAAACGATATCTTATCGGTATCAGTTATCAGTTAGTTTTACATATAGGAAAACTTTACTGATCATATTTGTGTTTTGCCATTCTGAGCACATTTTTGTGTCTTGGTCGCATTAAGCAATTTACAATATAACATTTTTCATTTCTATTATAATATTTGAAAACATTTTTATTCTTTTGGTTTTTAAAGACCTTATATTAAAAAAATTATTTTAAAATGTTTTAAATAAAATGCTAACTTATCATAAAATATTGTTAACTAATTTATTTAAATTTATCTGAAAATTTTACTTGTTTATAAACGCAGATAAATTTTTAGAAAAACCCATTTGATGTATATAGACAAACTCATCAATTTTTGAAAATAAAAAATATTATTAGGCTATGTTTCCACTGGGTATGATAATCATCACGCGTATGATTAGTTGAAAATACGTATTTTAGATAAAAAAATAATCTAGTATACCGGTGGCTGCTTGGCGTTAATAACTCATATGACGTCGACTAGTCATATATATGTTAGATGTTTCCATCTAAAAAAATGTATTTTAAACTAATCATATATACATATACTCAATGGAAACATAGCCTTACTCATATTGTTAACAATTATAAATGCAATTTTATTTATTCAAAATATAGTTTCCATTTACACATCAATATATATAATGCACATTCACTTCTCTGACCCTCCATCACTATTGCTTGTTATATAATTTAATTTCTATATAACACTCGCTTTATTTCTTGTTATCAAAAACCTTTCAATATCTTTGATTTACTTGATTCTTATATCGTTTTAATTGGTACGGAAATGATTCAGACTTATGGATTGGTGTTGATATTGTGTGACGGAGAGTTTCAAGAGGATATAATGGTTGTGCAAGGTTTTCATATCCTAATTTAATTAAATTTATGTAAAGTTACATTACATGCAATAAAAATTCATAGTGCATTAAAAAAAAAGAATTTATGTGCTTGAATTTAAGCTAAATATTACTGGCGGCGCAATTAAATTGTACATTAATGCAAAAAAATTGTATTGACGGTGATGGGTATAAACGGTGATGTGAATGGGATCATCATCAACGAAAAAAAAATGCGTCCTGTTGCGGTATTCAATGAATGGTATGGGTGTAATATTATTTTATTCAGTAATTTTATAAATGACGAGAACTAATAATAGGTGTAAATGAGAAAACTTAAGTATCATTGACCGCAGATTTGTTGATGGTGATTAAATAGCAAAATAAAAACAGATTTCCCCAAACAATTTATGATTTCATTTCATATTATGATTTAACCTGAGCATAAGAATTATGTATTTTGTGCAAAATTCTACATTTCTATCATCGGTAATTTTAGTAACTAATAAATTTAATAATCCATTTTTATAATCATCAAATAGATTCGAAATTCAGATTTTTCTCTCGATTTATACCCTTTTAAATGTGCGACAAGAATGTTATAGTATTTCTTTTATGTTTAAATATTTAATTAATAGAAAAAAAAAAAAAAAAAACTAAAATCTATTTTATAAAAAGAAACTATTCCTATAATGACACAAAATTAAAATTTGTATTTGTTCCGTGATGTTACATTTAACATATACAAAAAAATAATAAAATAATATTGTGAATCATTAAATAAAACTTGAACTAATATTTATAATATATCATTTGCATTAGTATTATAATTTGGAAAATTAAAAGAAAAAAAAAACGAAAGAAAATCATTAAAACATAAAAAAAAAAAACACTAATATTTTCATTAAATTCTTAATCGCTAAGATTTTCCTTATTTGTTTCCTGGAAATAAATAGAAAAGAAAAAAAAAATATAATATTAATTTTGTCAAATTTTTAAACAATATTATAAAAATGTTGATTGAACGTTTTATTTTAATACTATTACAATGCAAAGCATTTACACACAGTTGAATAAATATATATCATTTGTAACCTCAATTTTAGTAGCATTCGTCGGCAGATAAAAATTATAATTTGACATAGATAAATTCACAGTGGCATTTGTAGTTAATGTTTTTATTAAAAAGTATTGGTAATAAATACTAATGTTTTCATTGATTCTTATCAGTGTCACTTTAAATATATTTCGTCCTATATTTCACTTTTAAAACAAACCTATAAGTAGTGTAACGTACACATCAGTAACCGACCCACCCGCTAAAATATTTCTATTAATTCCATTTAGTAACTGTTGCATTATAATCCCACTATGAACCTCAATTAAAATTGGATTAGTAATAATGACCTAATTAATTAGTTTTATTTTGAACGAATAATCAATAAATCTGCCCTGAGTATAGATTTTCTAGAACTTCTTTAGAAACAATTCATATAATCCCATTTTATACGTACACACAATAATTCATCAACATGAAATAATAATAAAACCTAATTAATCGGGTTTTTAAAATTCGGTAAGGATAACCGACGATTTTCCAGAACTTTCTTAATAACTCCATCTACATAATCCCATTTAAAACTTATGTATCAAATTTCCTAAAAATTGAATGAGAACCAAATAAAATGTTTTTCAGAATATTTGTTCAACGTTGCACAATAAATATCAATATTGCTGGAATTCTTTTCACGATATGTTTGCTTTTAGGAGAGAAGTGTGGAGGATATTAAAAAACAATTCTTGGAGTGGAATCGCCTGGGGTAGGTGGTAGGTGAACTGCCCAAGAACTAGATGGCGCAGAACACCGAAACCCAGGGTAAATAACTGACAAAACTGATTATAGCTCTAAATAGAATAAGGTGACGCTATTTTATTGAAGCTCTGTATTTAATTATATATAACATATCATGCCCAAATGTTGTTGACCGGCGACGAGTTACCTCGTCTTAATTTCATAGGAATAGCTCATTTGGTTTCTAGGTAACAAATGTGTTGCTTTAATTTTGTTTAATATTTTCGTTGTACGATAGCGTTTTTTTGATAATTTATTCTAAACCAATTGTTTTTTTGTTTGATTCACAAAATCTAAACTTCCACAAAACATAGTATGACGATGTTACGCCTTGCCTAAACTCACGTGATTTAAACAACAACAAAAAATCGTATGTTATAAATATTATATAAGAATTATTACTTACTATGTATTCATTTTTGATATTATTTGCAGAAACTGACATAATTTTTTGTATAGGTTTTAAAACATTTGTAACATTATTCTGATTACTATTTGTATATTCTTTTAATGTTTTATCATCATCCTTACTATCATTATTATCAGTAGCACGAAACGTTGATGTACAATCGTTTTGTATACCATCAAAAAATTCATTTTCAATATCCTGTGAAAAATTAAAAAAATTAATATATTTACGTTCAAATTATAAATTTTAAAGTATTCTATTAGCTGTTAGTTAATATAATTATAAATTACTTCATTAAAAGTAACCGTTGAACAATCCAATTTTGATGCAGCATTATTACTAATCCAAAAACGTTGTATTAAACGTTCATGCGGTGATGTAGATGCTAAATTTTGTGGATATTGATATTGTGTTCGTATCGGTGTTGATCCTAAAATAATTTACAAAATATTAAATATATTTTATTTAGAATAATAATTTTACAAAATTTAGTTTTTTTTTTTTATTGAACATCGATAACAAACAAAATAACATTCGAATGACATTGACTGCATTCAGAGTTGCATTGAAATTTGTATTGATTTGAAAAATTAAAAATTTGGCCAATGTGTTAACCAACTATTACTTCTTGAATACTGGTTAAACCATAATATTATAAAATAATTACATGATAGATTTTTGTAAAATTCATCATGAACAAGAATCTACTATTCTTATCGTCTGTTTTTTGATGATATAAAAGTTGTTGTTTTTGGGTGTACATAAGTCGAATTGTGAATGCAAGTAATGACAAATAGTCATAAACTTTGTAGTTGTATATCCTAATGTGATCGTAATATGTTCACAATATATACAATACCACGGAATTGAAAAATGAATAGGTGCGGTGATGTATCAGATAAAGATTTGAAACAAAAATCGACTGCGCTAGATTGTTGAGTACGTTAAAAGCGAATGAATTAAACATGTATCAATGCCCCGTTCATGTAATAGCATTGCATGGCGTATTTCACTGTGGCAGGATGATTAGTGATACTCTGATACCTTATAAGGCGGTGCATAAATAAATGTAAAAATATCAAAATATGGTTTAAAAAATTTTTACTTACCCGTTGATGAATACAATTTGATACCATTTTTATAGAAATTTTCAACATTTTGCATACATTTTAAAACATCTTGTTTATTATCTACACCATAGTCAGTAATTGATTTACATAGAAGATCATTTAATGAAATATATTGTAGTTGATAATCTTTAAAATTTGTAAATGCATTTGTAATAGATTCACTTAATTGTTGACAATTATTAACCATTTCAATTTGATCAGACGTTTGTTGTGCTTTTAAATTAGACGAATGCGATTGCATTGTTTCCAATATTTTTGCATTTTGTTTTGTATTTTCTATTTCAATTTCATTCATTTTCTCAATAACTAAATTTGATTGTACATTATTATTTTGTGACATCATTTTAATTGTATTTTCATTAATACAACAATTTTCGGATAAATTTGCACCCAATGAATTTACGAATTCATTTAATTGCATTTCATTATTATTGCATAATTTTCTATGATTTTCCAAATTTTCTAATTCATTTAAATTATATTTTTCAATTTGTTCTTCAGTGCATTCAAATTTTGGAATTGTTGTTTTTAATTTATTATTATTTTGTTGTATATTTTCGATTTCCTTTTGTAATTGTTCTGCAATATTTAATAAATTATTTTCGGATAAATTATTTTGGGCAATAGTCTGATTGACAATCGTATGATTCTCTTTAATGTCATTTAATAATTTTTGTGAAAATGTTTCCAGTTCAATACTGCAAGTCTTACAAAAATTATTAATTATTGTTGAATTATTTTGTATGTGTGAAAGAAGTTCAGAACATTTGTCATTAAATGTATTTTTCTGACAATTCAGTGTTTCAATAAGTGCCGTTATTTGTTGTTCAGATTGATTACGATGTAAATTTTCTTTTTCAATAATATCATTTATCATTTCTCTTATTGCTAATTGTTGAGTGTCACTTAGTTCTGTCAATATATTTTCATATTTTGTCAAATATACATTAGATTTTTCAGTTGAATTTTTATTTAGGTTCATTAACATTCCAATTTTTTCTATCGTTGCTGACGAAACATTATTATGTTCAATAATATTTTTACCTAAAAATAATATAATATTAGTACACTTTTTTTATTCGTATTTACTCAAATCAAATGCAAATTAAAATTGTTTAGTTCCAGTTAAATTTTTCATTTAGATGAGCATGAAAAACGATAGCAATGGAATGGTGAGAATTAAAAAGTATAAAATACTATTTCTGAATCACATATCTATAGTTGAACATAAAATTGTAAATAAGAACATGACATGTTCGTATCATGATTCAATAGTGCTATCTTCTTTCCTTAATTATTTACCTTTTAAATATCAAACGAATCTTGACCGGTTCTAAGCATTTTTAAAGCAATAAAATAATATAGAACTTTATTACGTTAACGCATTGATTTAAAGATGTTTTATTTAAAATCTTGATAACAAATAAAGCATATTTATTTGATACTTATTATTACATTAAATTTAATCCTTTAATTAAAACTTAATATAAAATTAATTGAACCAAAGCATTTTCATGATGTTTTTAGAAAAAAATTTGGTTTAAATTTATCGAAACCAAACTCTGAACATTAACAAATTATATTTTCATTATATTAACAACATAGTATATTTACCTATATCCGAATTAATTGTTTGCGATCGAAAATTAAATTCATTAAATAAAGTCTCTAATTTAATGGTAATATTGTTTAGGAATAATTTTATTTCATCTTGAAAATTTTCACATGCATGTTTTGTGTCTTTGTCAACCTTTTGCCGACGTTCAATTGTATTATGCAATTCATATGTATCATTAGATGCTTTCTGAGCAACATCTTTAAGCTGATAGGCTTGATTCGATAATACGGTTTCTGTACGTACATGATTTTCTAATAAATGTTTTTTTTCTTGATAACGTTTTTTCGTTGACAATAAATCCTAAAAAGTATAGAGAATAGGAAACAAAGAAATAAATTAATCGAATTAGTGGATGACGATATTTATTCACTAATAATTATAAGAAAAATTAAATTACCTTTTTTGTTCTACCTAAAACTTTTTCTGTTTGATTCAATTTTTCGTCCTTTAATTTTAATTCTTCAGTTTTTTCAACCAGGTTCAAGCTAACCTCATGAAATAAACGCTGCTTACTAGCCAATTCATCTTTTATAGCTTTTATATGTAACATTTTTTCATTAAGTTCACGATTTTGTATGTCCAATTTATATTGCATATCATTATAAGTCTCTTCAGCTAAATAAATTCCATTTTTATCACGTGCTGCCATTAAATCTCGTTTTAAACGATCAATTTCTTCTGTATATTCTTTGAGTACCGTTTTCTTTGTAAGTTTTTGATTGACTTCTGGTTTATTTTGTATGTTTTTAGCACGATGTGCATACTCTAATGTGCTTAGAGTTTCTTCTAAATCTTTATGTCCGGGTGAAATAGTTGCAATTATGGATGTTTTCGTGCGACCACCTAATGATTCTTGTAACAATCGCGTTAATTTCGATTCACGATAAGGTATATGTGGTGCTCGTTCAACCAATGCGGTTATAACACGGCCAAGTGTTAACAGCGATTGATTAATATTAACTGTTTCACGTGTTCGTACACCCTTTTCATTACCAGATTTTGTTATGTTTTCACTACCAGCCAAATCTACTAAGTTTAATTTACCAATTTTTAATAATTCTTCACCTTCAATACCATTTTCTTTAATATGCACCAGCATCGAAAAAATGGTATGAGATCGTGATGATTGTGCATTCATTAATGTTGATGCAGTTTTACGTTTTTCTTGACCTTTAGCCAGCAATTTAAATACATCGGACGTATTATGTACTGGAATTTCTTCTAAACCTTGTACAATTATCGAACCTTTTTTGTTCGCATCATCAAATATACGTATTTGAGAATTATCACTTGTTGATAATAAATCTGATAATTCTTCATTATATAATTCTAGATATGAAATACGCATTGAAAATTCTACTTCCATTAAACGAAGTTCATCAAATAAATGGCTTAAAGCTCTTGGTATCATACCAACATCAGTTGCCTAAATGAATAATTTTAAATAAAATTAAATATATATGTACAATATTAATAAAATGTTTTAAAATAAATTACATCTTCCCAAGACGAACTTAACGTTGGCGTTTCATCACCGACCATTGTATGTGTCTTGCCTGTTCCCGTTTGTCCGTATGCAAAAACTGTACAATTATATCCAGCTAAAACTTCTTCAATAAGTGGTGCTACAACTGTACTATAAACATCACATTGTTTAGACTCTTGACCAAATGTTCTATCAAATGAATACTTTTTTGTCATCTTTGTATCAATTGTTTGCTTTACTACAATATCCCTATTAGTTGTTGCCTCCACCACTTCCATAGAACGTAATAAACGTTCCCTTTCATTCGTAGGCCTTTCACAAAAAAAAAATAAAAACATTTGTTTTTGTTATTTTTATTTTCGATTTTTTTTTTTTTTATTATATATTCAAAATTAATAAATAAAAAGACATAAAAATTAATAAATAAATATAAAACAACTACAATTTGGGAAATTCCACTTACCGTACTCGAACATAAACTTGAATATTTTCATTAGTTTTAATACGCTTTAAACTATTACTCATCGTGATCAAAATATTTTCAAATTTGTATAGAATATTTTTGTATTTAATATTTTATGAAAAGTTAATTTTATTGCGAAAAAATTAATAAAATTAATTAAATTTATTCTATATTCTATCTTTATTTACGAATAAACACAATTTTCAAAAATATTTAAAAAAAAAAATGAGGTTGTCGATCGAGGTTGTCACTTTTTAAATTCAAAGAAGAAATATTATAAATTTAACCGTCCTGAATACGAGTGAAGTTTATAATAAATGAAATTGTACTAAAATCTAAGAGTACTAAATATCTAACACGTAGGTCACAATTTTGTGTTTTCGATTTTTTTTATGGCTTTTCGTTTTCTGTAAAATTCGTTATTCTATGTGACAAACGCTGTTTTTTTCGCATTATAAGTAATAAATTTTTAAACAGCTTATAATTTTGATCCCTTTGTAATGTTATTGTTTCGAATGGTTTATTTTAGTCCCGTAGTAGCAAATTTCAAATTTTGTTAATTTAGTTTTCTTTTCTTTTAAAACACTATACATAAACATATCAAAAATATGTTATTTATGCATAAAAAACAATATGACAAAATTACGGAAAAGTGATGATGGGGAAATTAGTGTATCCAACAACTTGTTATCAATTGATAATGTAATAGCACAGATTTTTTTTACTTCAAATTTTGACATTTCAATAATTTTTGTTTTGTTTTGTTCCATAATTAATTTATTCTTTTTATTTCGAGTTCGCTTTTAAGAAAGTATAAAATATTGTAATTAATTTTGGGAAAAAAAATACATAAATCATCGACATAGAAATACAAATACCTCCATGACATAAATAAATAAATAATAATAATAAAAATGAAAATAAAATTGCAATTAATATGTATTAATATATATTTAATTATAATTTATAGTGCACAACAAGATATTCATCAGAATGTGTTGGAGTCGGCTGATATCAGCACATGAATTAAAATGTTTTTATTATCGCAGGTAATTTATTATTATAAAATGAATAATTAATTTTTTTCCATATTATATTTATTAAAATGTGTAATAAATAATAGAGATATAGATTTTAAAACATCATCAAGTACAACTTGCCATCAATTTCAAAAGTATATCACCATAACCTGTAAATTGGATATCGGACTGTTTTGAAATAAAAAGCAAATATTAATATCTAATTAAATTTATATTACCACGACCACCTCTATAATTGATTAAATAAATCCATAATATGTAACTAATATTATTGGTACACAGGTAGGTTTTATTATTATTAAACTATTTATTAAATATATTTAAATTATTTGTGTAAATTAAATTTAAACTAAATTTTATTACAGATGTTTAGTTTCAAATGGTTACGCCGCCACCACCACCAACAACATTACATCTCATTTATCAAAAAAAAAAATTTTTAAATTTAAATTACATGATTGTAATTATTATTGAAGTATTACAACATCAATAACAAAAACAACAACAATTAGTTACGATATGGATAATATTTGTGTTATTTGGCACTTCACCAGTTGGTTCACCAATAAAATCACATACAAATGAAATATTGACTTCATATTAATTCAATACGAATTCACAACCACAAATCAATTGTATCATTATTGACTTACGAAACACAAACATTGAATTTTATAAAAAAGAACAGGAAATATTGTAAGTTACTCAAATATAAAAATATATAATAATTAATTTTCAACTTATTGATTCTCAAATTAAATTTTATTCAATTGTCAAAATTAGATGCTATCCACATCGCTGCCTGGGCTGGAGGAAATAATTAACGAAAATCTGTTGCAACAGTACAATCTATCTATATTATTATATGGAACATGAAAGATGTATTTATACAAATTTATTATGTTTCATACATTATTTGTTTGACTGCTTCCATTCTCAAAAGGTATTTATTTTATTATATTATTTTATATTTACCACTGATTACAAGATTACTGGATAACAATCGCTTATAAAGGTGAATGTGACATGCGCTGATTTTTCTCGTTATTCTTTAAACGACATTTCTTTAACCAATTTTTCAATTGATCAATATTACACATTTTCTTCAATGTGGTGTTCAGGTAGTAGTCAATATGGCGGTGTCATAATCAAATTTGATGTAGATAATAAGCACAATTTGTTCCTAGGTACTACACCACCGTGCTGAGGTACTCCCGATGATATTGGCGTTAAAATAGTTGAGTCTTGACATTTAACTTTATTGAAATATGATACAAAAAATATTGTGTTGTTTCTGATTGATAATTTTGTATGGATTCATCTATTATTTACTTCAGTAAATTCTTCAAGTCAGTTGTTGTCATGTTCAATTTGTTTTTATCACTTGGCTATGGCATGTATTCTGTAGTTATATGGTTCTTTGCGTTGTGTTCAGTCGATGGCATCTGGTTATCACTTGTGAATACTGTTGCTGATTATCTAAAAAATATTCATTACAGTTGCGGCAGTAAAACTACACGTATTCCATGTCTTAACATTGGAATTTTTTGACATGATTTCTGCGATGCCGTGTTCATGCTGTGGTTTAGTTGACTAATCTGCTGCTTCTGATGTGTAAACTTCAACGGACTGCTATATACTTTCACCGCATTGTGCACCTTTAGTTCCATTGTATTCCTGCATAGATCAAAGAGAGATTGTGTTGACTACCTGCTTGCATGAATTCACCGAACTGTCGTCCACGGTATACCACCTGAGGCCTACATTCCTTTTTTTTGTAAACATTGACTATTTTGGTACTGGTGCCTAGTATATCGTTCGCCGTTCACCTACTAGACAGAGCTATACTATGCTTTTAAATCACTGTAACTTTAAGCCCCCACACCTCACAAGACAAGGTGACTTCTATGTTTTTATTATAATTTATATAAACTTTTATATTTCAAAATTTGTTTATTGGTTTTCATATAGAAAAGCTGTGAAAATAAACAAAAATTCGTCAAAATTTGCAGAATCAAATCAACAAAAACAACATACATATTTGCTGCTATGAAGAAAATAATTGAAGTGTAATTTAAGATTTTAAGTTATAAGTTATTTATTTATATTTAAGTTATAGTTTAAGCTTAGTGCTTAGATGTTTTTGGAATAAGAGAAATTTACATTTTGTCTTGATATTAAAATTTATATTTTATCGTACGAATAACTGAAGTATTAACACGCATATTGTAATCACACATATTTAAAATTTCATAACACATTGCGATGTTAGTTTATATACGCGTTTCGTTTTAACTCTTTATATTAAAATTGTAATATCGATACGGTTTATATTTGTGTTATTTTAACATATTACACGCGTTTACTGTGAATACATATAATCAATATGCGTGAAATATCTACACATTTATTTTCTATTTATTGAAATAATAGTCAGAAATGAGGCTATACTGAAAATGACAGCAATTTATGTTTTCATGCAAATTTAACTTAATTTTCAAAATAGTTTCATGTGATACCCTTATATTCTAAGATTGGTATGCCTTCCAAATAGTACCTATTTGTAAAATGAAAAATATGCATTAATTGCAACTAAATTTTTCTTTATTTAGAAGTGACTGTTTATCTCATTCTTTGCAATAATGTTACGTAATATTCTCCTGAGATGATTTTTCATTTATCATGAATAGTCGATGAATATTATGTCATGCGTGTCCCAAATAACCTTTCCGGAATATGCAACTACTTTATGTGGTGCACTTGAACTAATTTATACCAATTTCTTTAAGTTTACTTTCGATTTATATGTGTGTTCAGTTGCATCATCATTTATGTATCAGCCCAAATGAATCACTAGAAAAAGTCTAAGAGACATGTATTTTGAATCATTTACCAAATTTAAATGTGATGACAGTAATTAATACATCTTGGGATAAATCAAATCAGAAAATTTGTAATTTTATCAATGTTATCTCCAAAAATATTACAGTCATTTTATTTTTATGTTATAGGTTTTGCTTTAAGAAAAACAAATATTATATTTTACAATGGATTGAAGAAAATAGTGATATATACACACATCCACAAAAATGATAAACGACGATGAAGTATTTTGTAACCTTTGAAGATTAATATAAAATTAAATTATTTAAATAATAATATAAATATTTTTTTTAATGCAATAAAAACTTAATATATATTTTACAATTTTATAAATTATTAAAATTGCTAATGCATAAGTAATTTAATTTAAAAAAATGTATACACGTCTAATTATTTGGTTAATTTCATCAATCCCATAACCTTATAACTTCCATTGAAATCTGAAAAGAGAAAAAAATAAATAAAATATCATTTTTGAAAAGAAAAAGAAAACAATAAAAAAAAATATATAAATAAAATGTTAAGTATAAAATAAAATTAATGTTTTATATATGAAAGAAATTTCCATAGCATAATAAGAAAAAAAGTCGTCTCAAAGGGTACTCACTAATGTGGCACACTATTTGCAATACATAAATTGCTATTTTCTATGCTTTACATAAGCACATCGACATATTTGTTGAATATATTCATGTGTGATATGAATATCATGGGTTCGAAATGCTTTGATGTTCCGCACTTATATTTTTTCAATATGAAACAAAAAAAAAAACATTGGTGGTCTTGGTTGAGTGTTTACAATTTGGTAGTCAAATATTAGAAGAAAAAAAAAAAAAAAAAATGATTTTATTTTTTTTTTTTCAAGTCCCGAAACTTATGAAAAATAAGTCATCTCTTATGGGGACTCCTGTAAAATCGGGCAGGAATATTAGAGAACCCTGTCTGAATTTAAAAAATATGTACCTTATATATCGCGACCGACATACACATATTAATAACAAGCATAGTGTATGCGAGAGAGTTGCTGGGTGTGTATAGCAATATGTGATATGGGTGGTGTGGGTTCGATTTCTCGCCGAAATCGAAAAAAAAAATTTCGTAAAAAAAAAAAAATGTGTTTCACACAGGCGGCGCGGCCGGGTGTGTTGACAATTTCTGAGTGGAAAAGAAATATGAAAAAAAGTAAATAGAAAAAAAAAAAATAAGAAAAAATGTAAACAGAAAAAAAAAAAAGGAAAAAAGAAAAGGGAATTTCTTTTTTGCATTTTTCAGATCTGAAAAAAAGTCAATTAAACATTTGGCACTAAAAAGCTCATAGCGTCCGATCCAATTAATTTTTTTCACAAAGTGTAGAGCACGTCCATGCGCAGTTTATAGGCAAGTCCTGGACCCATGACCCCTCCGGGAGCGGAGCTATGGCCATTCTACGGTACCGATTTTTGCGACTTTTGGAACCCCCTAACTCCCGGAATACCCCATGGATCCTAGTAAGACTAATACCGGTTGTAGTCCTCACCTGGGCCTACAATTTATGGAGGAAAATTTTTTCCCATCTACAACAGTCTTCCGGCTATGGCGGCCCAAAGAGTGGAAATGCAAATGTAGACCTTTCTTCCGTTGGATGGAACTCTAGGAAAAACTCAAAAATCCTAAAATCTAGTGATGCAGAAAGATAAACAAAGGTTTAATCTTTACGAAAAAAATTATTTTGGAATTTTCCGATGAGAAATGGGGATTTTCCTAGAACAACGAAAAACATCGATTTTCGCAAGTTTTCCGATGGGATTTTTCCAGGTTTCCCAACGGAATTTTCCAAAATCCTAATTATCCCATATAGTAGACTATATGACCTGTAGTTTAAGCTATAACACAGGTCTCTAAGTATTATGATGGTCCCACAATAATTGCTCAAAGTAAGGCTTACCGAAAAAAACCGAAATATCACCCCTTAATAACTCCGACAATTAAATTTTCCCAGAAGCGGTCCCAGGGGAAAGTTGTGGTCCTTGTCCTCCTCTATTGGATTCCCAAAGGAAAAGTCGCTAGCTCTAAAACTCAAAATCTCAGAAAAATTCATGATTTGGATCCGTTTTTGCGTCACCACAAAAGTTATGAGACGATTTTTTCAAATTGTGTTTGAAATTCATTGAAATGTCCCAAAACTTACATAAAAAGTGTTTTTTTAACGTTTTGGACAATTATAGGTACCATTAATTGGTCAAATTCGGACATAACTTTTGCGGTGCCTTTTTTTTAAAATCCAAATAATGGTCCGATTTTTCTGTAAATTTCCAATTATCTTAATTAAAATATGAGAAACACATTTAACAAGTAGTGAATATCGAAATTTTCACGGGTTTTCCCAGAATTTTCATTTTAAGTTTTTCATTTGTATGAAAAAAAAAATTATGTTTTTATATGAAATTTCATGGGAAGAAATTTCTCGTCGAAGGAAAAACTATTAAAAAAATATTTGTGTGAGTGTGTGTGGTTTATTTGCAAAAAAAAAAATTTTAATTTAATTTAAATACAAAAAACAACAAATCATTTTTTATTATTTAACTTTTTCTTTTCCATTGCGAAATAATGTAAACAAGAAACAACAACAACAACATTGGTGCGTGCGTCGTATATTATAGATTGCAATGGAAGAATGTTCGTCGAAGGAAAAACAATTAAAAAAAAAATATATTGTGTGTGTATGAGTGTGATTTATTTGTAAATAGAAAACTTTTAATCTAATAAATAAGATTAAAATTTAATGCTATTTTTTTTTATAGGATTTCTTTGAAAATTAACACGCAATTTCTATTTTTTTATCAGTAGAGGACACCGATGTTTTGCTAAAATTGTTCCATATGTTTGAAGAAAATAAATGTTTTTATATTGAATTTCAATAGAAGATTCCTCCGACGAGAAAACCGTATAGATTTAAATTCTAATTACTTCAACAAGTATTTCAACGAGAAAATGTTTGAGATTTTATATAATATTGTCAACGAAATAATCAAGTCGGGAACGTACAGAAAAAAAAAAGAAAACAACAAATACAAATAATAATAATAAATAAATAAATAAAAATAATAAATAAATAAATAAATAAATAAATAAATAAATATTACATATAAAAAATTGAAACAATTCGAAGCACTGCTGAATAATTGAACCACTAAAAAATATACACAAATCCGAAATACAAAAAAAAGTAAATAAAAAGTGAATATTAAAAATTTGCTTGACGAAATTATTCTTTCCTTTCCTTTGAAAGCAAAAAAAAAAAAAAAAGAACAAAAATGGAAAACGAAAAATAAAAACAACTTAAAAAATTAATAAACAAATAATTAATTAATCTCTACGCAAAATAAACTTTAAAATACAAAACGATCGGTGGCATTGTGTGTATGGCACTTGGTCGTCGTAAAAATGTTGAGTGTTTGTTTCTTCATTTGGCGTATTTTTTTATTTCTTTTTTAAATTTTTTCTTATTTATAATAATATTCCTAACCTAATATTCACTTAAAATACGTTAAATAAATAAAAATAATAATAAATACCTTTTTGAATGTGTCGTAAAAGAACCAAAATAATATGGAACATTGTATTTTTGTAGCACACTTCAAATATTTCATATTGGTAAAGTTTTGATTTGAATATGGCAACTACCAATCTTCCCTTATATTATATTGAAGCCAAATGGTGACACCAATAATTGAACAATATGGAAGGCACTAAATGCTGAAAATAAAAATGTTTATACGTTAGGATTAGATGATGAAACTATAGGATAGTTTTCGTTTGGTTTTTTGTAAATTTATTAACGTTATACTTACAATTTTATATACATCAACAAAACCTTTAGATAGAATTCTATTGCTTGTAGTCTTTCTTTTGTGTTTACATCTTTGTAGTTTGCAAATTCAATGCCAATGAATAAGCTATAGACGTATATCTGCAAGGCTGCCTATTATCTTTATTTTTTGTTGCGGTCAAAACACATATAGATTCCATTGCACCCAATCTAAACCAATATTAATTTGTATTTTATCAAACATTTTCTTATTTATCTACATTACATATAATATTAATATTTATTATTTAATTACAATAATTTGAATTAGCACAACTAAAACAAAACTCAAACAAGAAACAACAAGTTGAACATATATTCCAAATCCATAAATAAAAAGTTATGTCAAACGTGAAACATTGCCAGCAACCATTTTGATTTTTATTTCAACTTTGACATTCATCACGTGACGTGCTCAAATATGTATATACTTTAATAGCAATAGCATTGTGACAGAATTTCCCCTCTTCTAAGATATTATTTTATGGTAGAAGAATAATCAATTAAGCAATGAGATATGAATGTTTTTAATCATTAATTTTAGTTTCTGTAAAAACCGTTTTAATCTTAACAAGGCATAGTTTTTATTCATGTTAATTCCAGTGGAACGTATAATGGTATATATACTCCTCATGGGAGTATATAGCAATTTATCCTTTGATCAACAATTATCAAAAGATAGCTCCTTACTTAATTCAATTATTTTTATATGAATGATTGACTAATATAAAATAATAATAATATAGGCCATAATACATTTTTATATAATGTCAGTTGTAAATATAATTGTATATTTCATAAGTTCATTATTATACATTATTGGCAATCATCAAATTTCAATTAATTAATGATTAAAAACATTCATTGATTATTTCTCATTGAGAATATGCAAATATTTCCTAGGTATTTAATTCTGTTGAAACACAAAAATTCACAATTTAAATACTATCAACTGTAATATAATAACATCGACATCAATGGCGAAGCCAGAGGAGTAACCACCAGTTTTTAATATCGCTATATTTTACTTATAACTTGGGTGAAATTAGACAAAATTATGAAATAAAAATTGAACGAAATTTTCCGGAAAGTCGACTTTTACGAATTATCATCTTTTTGAATTTCAAGCCATATTTTGAACGGATTTCTATTTTTGTATATTATAATCCTTTTCAAATCTTTCATAGAAGAGATTTTTAAAATCGATTCACGTATTCAAAAAATATGATCGATTTTCCAATCGATGACAGAGAAAATTTAAAGAAATTAGTGGGTACTGTATATAAAGTATATAGGCTAATCATCCATATAAAAATAATAGTATTTTGAAAACAACTATCTTTCGTAATTGCAGTACAATTGGTAAATTGTTAATTACTTCCGTGGGGAATAATTTACCAACTTGGGTATAATGAAAGATTAATGAGATGACTTAAAGCTCCACTTGGAGCAATATATGAGTTAAACAGTACATAAAGTGAACACCCAAATGGTACAAAAAATTTATACAGTACCATTATTTCATACAAAATTTCACTAACATAAAACAGAAAATCGGTCATATTTTTTGAACGAGTCAATCGATTTTTAAAATCTCTTCTATGAAAGATTAGAAATTGATTATAATTTAAAATTCTGTATGCAAAAATGGAAATCCGTTAATGGTCCGCGTAATTCACAAAGATGATAATTCGTAACAGTCGATTATTCGGAAAATTTAGTAAGTACATTCCAATTTTTTTTCATAATGCAACCTACTTTCAACTAGGCCAACAGAAAAATATAATGATATTGTAATTTGATAACATTTTTTTGCGCTTCGCCCTTGATCGAAATAATTATTTAAATGTTATGGTATAACAACTATTTCATATCACAATCGCATTAATATTTCTTATTTTAATAATTTAATATTTAATTATTCTATGTGTTTTAGTTGTTAGTGTTTGCTTTTAGTTTGGTTTAAATTTCCAATAAATTATTTATACCACAAAACTTATTTAAAAACAAAATTAAATATCAATGGGAATTTGTTTTAAAATATATAAAATATGCTCCTTTTCATAAATAAAAAAAAAATTAATTATAACGAAACTAAATAAAGATATTTTTTTTTCTTATAATTATAATCATGATGATGTTTTTAAGATTGTTAATGTTGTTGTTACTGATGAGCTTATGATGATAATTATGATAATGAAACTGATGATAATTGTCGTTATCATTGAATTTGTTATTGTTGCTGTTGCTATTGTTAATTCATTAATAAATAAATTTTGATACATTTTATTTAGATAATTTTTTTTATATAAATTAGCATAATTATTTATACAATTATTTAAATTTATGCATATGTTGCGTTGCACCAGCCGGTTTAATTACAATTACACAATTGTATAACCCTTAATGCCATATGTACTTAAATAAACTTGCCCGTAATATATTATCTAAATATCAATCTTGATCATGTATTTCTTCATTTTATTTGGTTCTGTGATATTTTACCAATTTCTATGACTACTTTTGTTAATAGTTTACGAGCTTAAGTAAAGTACATACCAAATTTCGTCGTAATTGGTGAAGAAATTATGCAAATATTGCATTTAACAGAACTGCATAGTAATACGTATAAATATACCCACCTATACATATAATCACACAACAAAACACGTATACGATTTTTGGAGATGGTTTATTAAGCGAACAGAAATTGCAAGACTAATCTTATTTTGAATTTTTATTTCTTTAAATATTTATTGTAGGCAAGAGATAATATAAAATAACAAAGTTGTTTTTTGTCAATTTCTATTTTCTTTTGTTCATTAGAAGCGGAACAAAAAATACAAATGATAGTATACCGTGCCGTACCGAAATTACAAAAAGTCTCTCTTTATTATTATCAAATTTAATATGTACAAAAACAACAAATCAACTCAACAACACATCGTCGAGTTCCTTTATTATTGTGAAATTGACAAAAAATAACTGTTATTGTATTATCTCTCGCCCACAATAAATACTTAAATAAACAGAAATTCAAAATAAAATAAGTCTTGCAATTTCTGCTCGCTTAATATTACAACTCAAAAAATATATATATATTATATAGTATATTTTGGTTAATTTTCGATTGTTTTGTGTGTGTGTATTGATGTATTGGTGAGAATGTGTATACGTAATACTATACATTTCTGTTATAGGAAATACCTGCATCATATCTTGACCAATTTCGATGCAATTTTGAATATACATAAAAATACAAACAACTTATAAATAAAAAAAGAAGAATATAATAACAAAATCCATTTGGAATCTGAAAATAGAAAAGAAAATTATCTTTTTAGTGTAATTACTTTTTATATAATTTAATTATCTAATTTTTAATACCTAATTTATCCTCCCACCACTTCAAACAGCTGAGCTAGGATTTTTAACGTGTATCAACTATACCATAATTTTTCCGCTAATTTACCTTCAAATTTGGCTTTCGGTATTTTCGATTTTCCTGAAATTTCCCAATTATCTTAATTATAAAACATTAGAAGCATTCTTTTCACTATGTTTTCACCGGTTTACCTCTAATTCTCATGTGTAGTTTTTCATTGTAGAAAGAAAATTAATTGTGTGTGTGGAAAATTTTTAATGTTAGAATATTATTAATTTTTATATGAATTATTTGAAAAATTGTTGTTGTGGTGATAATAGTCTGTTGTTATATTGCATATGATAAATACAGATTATGTTGCTTTCCTGTTGATTTAATTGTTGTCATTGTGTATAATGTTGATATTGTAGATTAATTACGATTTCATAATTCTATTGGTTGCAGTTGTGATAATGATTGATGCTGGTAGTTCTAGTTATGGTGGTGTATCCATTGGTATTGTAGTAGCTGTAAAATGTGGCAATACAATGAAACTGAATCTGGTGGAACTGTATTTGACTAGAAATAGAGTTTATTTTATAGTATTAAATATAATTGTCATAAATAAAACGAACAATTTTAGTGGTTGTAAATTGAATGAACAAAATGTAATTACCATTTTATTGGCGACACAACACATGAACTAATGTTCAAATGGCATCAATTTCATAATAGTTTGTTATTGTGGTGATAATACTCTGTTGCTTTCCTGTTGATTTAATTGTTGTCATTGTGTGTTGGTAACAATGCAGATCAATTACGATTTCATAATTCAATTGGTTACTGTTGGGATAACGATTGATGCTGGTGGTTCTTGTTATGGTGGTTGGTATTGTAGCAGCTGTAAAATGTGGCAATACAATGAAACTGAAACTGGTTGAACTGCATTTGACTAGAAATAGATTATATTTTATAATATTAAATATAATAATTATAAATAAAACGTACAATTTTAGTTGTTGTAAACTGAATGAAAAAATGTAATTACCAACATTGGTGCGAGTGTTGCTGTTTGTTATTATCTTCTTCATCTTGTATTTGTAAGTTGTTTGTAATTTTACTTATTTCTTGTGAATAACTGCATGCGTATAATCGCAACCTACATACCAAATTTATACGAAATTGTTCAGTTGTAAAATTAATAAACAAATAATGATGCATAAACACAACAAATTTCTGTGATCGTTGTGCCGATCGTGTAAAAGATTTGAAAGATCACAAGACATTAAATACAATATATATATAAAATTAATTGAATTAGTAGAACAACAACGAATCATTTCTAAATAGCTAAAAATGGAACACATACTAAAACTGAATTTGAAACAATGAAAATTATAAGATTATAGATGGATAAAATCTGATGATAAAAATTACAGAGATAATTATATAGTGAACAAAATCCAAATAACATTATTTCACCAAACTAATCTCTTAATGAGGATTGTGAATCTGCAATATCTGCTGATAACAAAAAAATATATCCACTAAAAAAGAAGAAACCACTAAATACCAAAAAAGTAGATACATTTTATAATATTTTTGAATCGTGTATTAGGGATTGTTCTATTATTACATAGATTTCAAGATGTAAATATTGTAAAGAATTATTTAACACTAATGATCGAAATAGAAGAACACCTTACACAGCGTATCATCATCCAATAGATCGATGTCATATTTGCATCCCTTGAATGAACAATTAAAATGAAGTTCTATATCGAACATTTCTCAATAGTTTATTTAAAAAATTGTTTTATATAAAATGCTACATGAAAACGTTACACAACATGTACAGGTATGAGGTATCATATTTATAATGGTCCATATCACATTCATGTCATATTTGTTAATTGATTTTTCTTTTTCGTATTGGTCATATTCAAGAATTACTAAGAATTTTAAAGTGTAAAAACCAAACATATTATTGATTGACTAATAAATAGGAAATATGATTATTTAATAGATGTCATATTATCATTCATATATGCAAAGTAATATGAATAATAACCTATTATGGACAAATTTTACCATTTTAACAAATCCGAAAAATTTCAAAAAACCTATAGATTTGTGAATCAATAAACACTACTAATTGTAGATTATTCCCGCCTAATACAAATTCTTGAAAATGGTCTGATCAACTGATTATGAACTTCGCAAATATGCCAGAAAGAAATTCAGAAAATATTAGAGCCTAGAGAAACATGCTATATATTAGAAGAAGAAAATATAAAATAAAATTTAAATAATTATTTACTGCTTTGTTCCTCACAATACACAAAATCTAAATCTTATTTAATTATTTTTAAATTTTCTGTCTTCCATTTGCTGTTCTGTAATGAAAAAAAAAATGTTATAACGAACGGCGATTGTAACGTAATCGATCAAAAGACAAATAAGTAAAAGGATTCAAATATCTATTAAAAGCGCTTCCAAGAATAAAAAAATGGATGATGATGATTTGTAGAACGAACAAATGATAATTCTGCTAAGTCATACCGAGACATTAGTCAATTCGTTTATATTTAAAATGTTGGAAAAACTAAAAGAGCAACATATCAGAATGAATATTTTAAATAATATTCCCCTAAAAACTAAAAGGGCAAATCTATACTGTATCAACTTCATCATATTGTCAAATATATTGAAGGTGTCGTGGACAATATTTATAGATTTTGATGATATATTTGACAACGCGAACTATATTTAAATGGATTAATCCTTAATTATAAAAGTGAGATATATGACAGTCATATGCAATTATGACTGGGGGTGTAAACATCACACGAAGTACGCGGCATGGATTCATTTTGTGAAAACATTTGTTTAATACCACTCTATATTTGTATCCCACAATTAATTAATTGATTGTATAAATTGTAACTCCTCAACGAAGCTAATATACAAGATCGAGTTGGTGGTCTATCGATCCGTAATTAAATTGTTTCCCAGAAATGGATCAAAAAAAAGAGAACAAAACTACAACGGCTTAATTCGATTTAGTAAACGTAATTTCACGTTCGAATTTTTTTAATCATCATTAAAATCTTTGCCATCAATAACACGACAGGTTTGGGAAGAGGAAAACTGCATTTTAATTATACAATACAGAGAGGGTTACCGATATATGTTTACAAACTGGAGAGGTATTGCGCTCCAATATGGCATCAACAAGCTGCTGAACCATATTTTCCAACAAATAATTTCAAAATGAATCGAATGGTATAGGCAAAGACTAAATTCTTATGATATGCTGAGTTAATATCCTGGATGTCTACCCAAAATATGATGTACACCTCAAATAAATACTTTTCGTGTAATTGTCAATAAATCTGTTGTTAAATTGATGGTCTATATCGAATAATTGCGTACGGAACTGTGTGATTAAAATTTTTGTTAAATTAAATACTTACCAAACCAAACTTTTTAATTCATTTTCAGCATACACGTGAACCATTTTCTCAAATTCTTGTTTATCTTTTAATTCAAAATGTGAATTAACAATAATTTTTATAGCCTGACATTTTCGGGCCAATAACAAGCGATGCTGTGCACCATTGATATTCTATAGAGAATTATATAATACAGTTACTTGTTATTTTAGTGAAATATAAATTAAAGAAAAAATTATATAAATAATTTACCGATTTATTTCTTATAGACATCATTGTTTTCTTCTACATTTTTTTTTATTTTACAAATTTGTGTCATCAATAGCACAAAAATTAATTATAGGATTATTTATTTTTATTTTTTTTTTGATTTACTGCATCTATTTAGAAGAAAAATAATATTTATTTTAATGATTAATATTGTTTAAAATCAAATACACACATTAATTAAGTACGTACAATATATTTGCTGCTTCATTGTCATTAAATTTTGTACTTTGTTTTGTAATCTGCTTCTGCAACATCAACAGCAAAAAAAAAATCAAATAAAAAAACAGAATTCAAATAAAAAAAAACAAAAATCAACTAAAAAAAATAAAAATCAAATAAAAAAAAAAAATTTTGTTCAAATGTACTTTTTTCATAAAATAAACAAAAAACAAATTAGAAAAACCAAATAAAAAAAAAAATAAAACTAAAATCAAATAAAAAAACAAAAATTCAAATAAAAGAAACAAAACATTAAATAACAAAAACAAAAATCAAATAAAAATCAAATAAAAACTAAATAAATTTAGTTCTAACGTACTTTTTTCATAAAACAAACAAAAAAACAAAAATTAAATAGAAAAACCAAATTCAAATAAAAAAAAAAAAAACAAAAATCAAATAAAAAAAAAAATTCAAATAAAAGAAACAAAAATTAAATAACAAAAACAAACATCCAATAAAAAAAAAAATAAAAATCAACTAAAAAAAATAAACACAATAAAAACAAAACTAAATATAAAAAAAAATTAATTAAAAACTAAAATAATTAAATTACTTTGAAATATAATAATAAATAATCAATAATTATCTATAATTTTGTAAAAATTGAAATTTTTTTAATTAAAAACTAATAATAAAATAAAATTTCACGCACACGGTACACAAGAACTTCAACCATTTTGATATTTATTATAATATTTATATGAGAAAGAAGAGTTGAGTAGAATTTATTTAGTCGAGAGTTGACAGTTGACAGCTGAGCTTGATCAAAAACTACAAGAATAACTATATTATTGTGCTCATTTACACCGCACGCCATATCCAATCCGGAATGGTTATGGAAGTGTCAAAAAGCGATATAAACTTCTGTTGTCAATTCCGAAAAGAAATTTTAAAATATGCATAACCAAACCGGAATGGTTACATTTTGTTACGGCATAAACAGTATTCTCTAAATTATAACCTCATAAATCGCCATTTTTATGCTTTTATTTTAATTTGTGTGATGGGATAGTAGTGCTATAGATACAAACACATAAAATAATTTTTTTTGTTTAATAAATTCTTTGATAAATTTAAATAGTGTAAAATAATTTAAATTCTAATTTAATTCAACATGGATACTAAATCGAAATGGGGATATACAGAAACTAATTTGTTCATAGATTTATGTATAGAACAAAATGTAGTTGCAATTATGGATGGAAAAAAATTTCGCAACCAAGAAATTTTCAACAAAATTAATAATATGATTATTCTTTCTAATTTTTTTTTTAATATGATTATTCTTTCGAATTTTTTTTTAATTTTGAAATGACATATACTCAACCATTCCGGAATAGATGTAATATATTACGGCATAAACTCAAACCCATAACCATTCCGGAATGGTTATGCATTACGGCATAAACGAACACATTGAAAGCTTACAAGCAACTCGTTCATGAGTTCATGAGCCGAAGCCAAAATCGTAAATATTGGTTCATTTTTGAAATTTTGACAATTGGGCATATGAGAACATGAATACATTGAGTACAATAATGAATTTTTATATACAATTCAAACGAAAAAATACAAAAATAAACAAATGAGATTTTAAAATTAAAATAAAATTGTTCGTCTGTCAAATCGGTTCATTATCATAAAATTTAATAAAAAAAAAATTAATATTTAATTTATTATTATTTGTTAAGACATTTATTACGTAATGCTGTGGTTTAATTGTTATACACATATAAATTATAATTTAATTATTGGAAAATCCGTTAAAAATTAACAAAATTTGGTAAAACAAACCGATAAAAATCCAAATTAACGAAAAATAATACTAACCCCACAATTTTTCCGATATTCAGGTATAATTTTTAATTAAATAATATTTAAAATATTTTCCAATTATATGTAATAAGTTGAAATTTAAATCCACTTGATTTTAATGTGTGTTAAAGTTTAAATGTTTTAAGAAATAGAGGTTTTCAATTTTAAAAATATTTTTTTTTTTTGTTCTAAATATATTTTTTTTTATTTTAAATATAGTTTTTTTATTTGTGAAATAGCGTACAACGTGCCATCAATTTCAATAGTATTTCAACATAACCTGTAAATTGAATATGTACATGAAAATGTCTTCCATTATATATAACTACTACTTATCTCAAAGTTATTTAATAAATCTAAAAAATACAGTTTTATTATTGGTTAAATTACAGCTCACAGGTAGGTTTATCATTATTAAATTATTATTAATTAATTATATTTAAATAGTTTTTGTAAATTTAATTTATTTAGAAAACAATATTAAAGGGATACACCACAACTATAACCACCACCAACATTACATCCCAATTTTCAATTACAATGATTTGAATTGCATGATCGTAATTATTATACATGTTACAACTCCAATAACAAAAACAACAACAATTAATTACGATATGGATATTTGTATTATTTGGCAATTCACCAGAGTTGTTGGTTCACCAAACAAAACACAGAAATGAAATATTTGCTTCATTACCACTGATCTAGTATAATAATTCAATACGAATTTTCAACCACAGCTCAATTGTATCATTATTGACTTACAAAACACAAACATCAATGATGTTTTATCTATTTAAATAGATTGAATGCACAGACGGATAAATATTTATAAAAATATTGATATTAGCTTCAGTGATTATAAACAATTTATGGCGAGATCATCATAGAAATATTAAATTTGAATTGAAAAGTGAGTAGTATTTATACAAATTTATTATGTTTCATACATTATTTGTTTGACTGTTTACATTCTCAAAAGGTTTTTATTATATTATATTATTTTATATTTTACCACCTACACCACAGACACACCTACACACACATATATATACATGCACAGTTTTATTATGAACTTGTCCAATCTTGTTAGTAATTGTAATTTTTTTAGAAATTGTCTGGAGGTAATATGCAGATAAGTTTTATTTATTGTTTTCAACTTACATTATTAAGTGAGCGGAAAGAATGTCATTTAATTAATTTTGAATTTACTTAGTTGTGAATAAGGAGGATGAGATTACAGAAGCGGATTCTAATAATTATATATATATATAATGATAAAAATTGGTGTGTGTATGTAAAATTGAATCAGTAATATTATTTGATCGATTTTCATTTCAATATTCTTAATTGTTTGTTGTGAATCTATTGAAAAATGTTACACTCATTTTATTGATTAACATAATAGCGAAGTAGTAATTGTTCAACAGATCATCCTGTTGATCTGGTCAATAGATCTGACCTGGATATCAATATTGAAGGAATTTTGTAGCAAAAACTTGTATTATTCTCAGTTTATTATGTTGCTAATTGATTTCGTTATTTGATGTATTAATTTGTTATGTGTGTTGGTAGTCTCTGTCGACAGATGTGAGATTTTTTACTATTTATAAAATATCGTAACAAAAATCAATTATTTATGAATGGTAAAAACAGTACGAAAATTAGGGACGGTAGAAACAATGGTGACATAAATGAAGATTCAAATGATAATAATAAGTGAGAAGGGTATACACTTATTTATTCTATTGGCATCTATTTACTTTAGAAAATGAGAAATAACCTGTATTATTGTACTACTTTATTTGAAAAACCATAAAAAATCATGAAAAACATATTTGTAGTAGTAGAAACAAATTATTATAAAAATATAAATATAATTAATATTAATATATATTTAATTATTATTGGATTTATAGTGCACAAAATATTAAGAATGTGATGGTGTCCGGCATTGCAGTGAATGCATTATCAGCTCATGAATTCAAATATTTTTATCCTCTCAGATAATCTATTAAAATATGATATTAAATAATAAAGATACGGATTTAGCAACATCATCACGTACAACAGCATCAATATTAATAGTATAAAAAGAAAAGAAAAACTATAACATATCCTGTAATTTAGTTGGACATGCAGAATTTTTGGAATATATATCCAGTATAAATATTTAAACTAATTTATATTACCACGGCCTCTATCTAATTGATTAAATGTACACAAACTATAACTTTATTATTGGTTAAATCACATAGGCAAGTTTTGTTTATAATAATTATATGTAATTACAGTATTAATTCAATTTATTTAAACTAAATTCTTACAGATTTTAAATTCCAATTGTATATTGTAACACACCACATATACAATATATTGATTGTGGATAGATAACCACTGCCAAAAAAAATACATCTTAATTATCACAACAACCATTTTAATTCCAAAATAAATAATCATTCTACAATAACAGAAACTCTCGCATCAATATCTTTAATACAACAATTAATAGATCAACAGCAAAACAACAAAACAACAAATCAACACGTGCAGCCAACAACTACTATAATATTGATGGAATTTTATATTAATCCACCGAATGTGTCAATGAATTTACAACCACAATCAAATGAATATTCATATATTGAATTACCAGCACCACAGCATCATCTTCATTTACAATATTTTGAAAAATAATTATATGATGTCAAATAATATGCCGTCATTAGTAGCATCAGTGACATCAACATCGTGAATTATAAACGCAGCATATCTAGCAGCTAATATTCAATGTATCAATTTTACCATAAGCGCCAATAAATTTAAAATACAACGTAGAGATCTGCACAATAGCAAAACAATAAACAAACACGTGTTGTCAACAACTACTATGATATTAATGATATTTTATTTTAATCCACCGAATGTGTCAATGAATTTACAATCACAATCAAATGAATATTCATATATTGAATTACCAGCATTACAGCATTGTCTTCATTTACAATATATTGGAAAATAATTATATGATGTCAAATAATATGCCATCATTAGTAGCATCAGTGCCATCAACATCATGAAATATAAATGCAGCTTACCTAGCAGCTAATAATCAATGCATCAATTTTACCATAAGCGTCAATAAATTTACAATACAACGTAGAGTTGTGCACAAATATTTGTACAACGAACGAATGTGAAAACATGAGATAAAATTACTCACTTTTGTCAACTCAACAGTAAAACTCATTGGTAAATGTGAAGCACACATTAAAATGAATCTAACAGTCAAGTTAGTAGATTATCTTCACCGCCCATGGGTGTGTTAATAACAATTTACAAATTAGTTTGCCGTTATATAAATGTTTTCATTTATTGAAGTATAATATTAATCCGGAGTACGGAGTACGCAAAATGTAAATATTAAACCCAATTAGTATTTCTATTTCTGCTTGAAAGTGAAATGCAACGCATCATATAATGTAAAATCAAATAAATGGAAATCACTTAATGAAAATTAGAAAACTATCAAAACAACATAAATGACGAGCTATAAATGTATAATTAGGAATATTTTTGTAAGTAATGAATAACATTTCGCACACTTAAACTATAAAACTACAAACTACAAAAAATGCAAATTTGTATAAACATAAAATTAAGCAAAAAAAAAAATTGAGTATTTAAACTATTTTTGGTGTTTATATATAAAATAATTATATAAAAGGTGACTAGACAATGCACAGAATAAGATAAACTTACAGAAGCAAAACTCGTATATACTATTTACTTATATGTAATGAAATATTTATTTTAGGCTGATTCTCATGAATGACAACGTTCTAAATACACACATAATAACTATGCAGTTTTGTAAATGTAAATATTTAAAATATTTCTCGCCTTACGTGTATTTAAAACTTTGTTATTCATCCGCCTAAAATAAATATTTTAAGACATGTAAGTAAATATATATTTGCAGTGTTGCTCCAGTAAGGTTATTATATTCTGTGATAATATAAATCGAATGGTATATATTTGCAAAAAACCTTAATTTAATACATATTTCATTTTCAGATATCGATATTAGACGCGCAACTTTAATATGCAACACTTCTATATATATCCGTAAAAATACTATGATAGATACCTAATGCCAACCTAAAACGTAGTTGATAGATTACTGAGAGCATTAACGGACAAAAGTGAGTAATTTAATTAATTTTTCTTTTAATGAATATTTTGGAGTAACAAATAAGTGGTTGAGTTTTTTTTTTATGAAACATATTTTTTTACACTATGAAATAACTGTATTCACCTTTTGCCATCTTTTTGACAACTCCTTTCTTCCTCAAAGAACCGCGCTGACTCTTTTATCAGCAAAAAAACAACTGAACTGAAGTCAAAATGCAATGAATGGTCAGCATCAATATTGAATTTCTTATCGTTCAATTTCAGAACTACCAGGCACCACCAAAATGCAATCCACACATTTTCATTTCATTTTTTTTGGTTGCATTTTCTACAATTTCGAACGTACAATATTCTATTTCGTGCTCCATCGATCTGTAACTGAAGTGCAAACATTTTTTCGTATACCTCATATAGATCCAATTTGCCTAGAAATGAACCAAAACCGAGAAAATAGTAACAACAAATATTTAAAATGACTAATTTCTCAACAACTACACAATTATTTGGTGCATCCTGCAATCCATAGGACCTACTTCCGTGAAGAGGGTGAATTCATCACACTGTCGTCTCGTTAGCCACCTGACGCACAATTTCCATTTGTTATAAGCATTACCTATTTTCGAAGTGCTTAGTTTATCATCTACCTGACAAAGTTTTGAGAGAGACTTGACGTTAAACCCCCCCCCCCCCCCCCCCCCCCCCCACCGACAAGGTGACTTTAATGTTGTTATAATATTTTATATAAACTGTAATATTTAAAAATTTGTTTAATTGCATTATTTTATATTATTTGTTTTCGTATAGTAAAGCGGTGCAAAACAACAAAACATCATCGAAATTTGCAAACTTAAACAAAAACAATTTGCTGCTAGAGAAGAAAATAATATTTGTGTAATTTAAGATTTTAATTTATAAGTTATTTATTTATATTTAAGTTATAGGTTAAGTTTAATAATTTTAATTAAATTGGATGAATTAAGCTAATTATATTAATTAAGTTCCATTTAATTAATAATTATTTTAATTCATTAATTTAAAAGACACAATTTAGATTTTAAGAAACTAAAATATCTGAGATAGATAGGTATTCTAAATAACGTTTTTTTAAAGTAGAAATTAAAGTATCAATTACGCGCGGGGATTGCATTATGTAATCACTTTTATATTTTCCATCGCTGACAACTTTTTGTGTTGTGGCCTGGGGTCGCGTCGTGTGTTCATGTCTCCATTTAGAATTTCATGGCTGTAATACTCATCGTTAAGAGTATTATGGTTGCAGGATAATAAATTTAGACATTGCATGCGATGGGACCCCCATGGTTCTAGTTGGCTGGGCTTGTTGGCTACGCCTGATTGTGCCTACCAATATTACAGATTTAATTTTAATATATTCCAATCTAATTGTGAAGAGTTTTATACTAATTTTTTCACTTGAATGGAAAACAATGTTTTCCGATGTTTTTTGGAATTTTCCAGTGGAAAATACGGATTTTCCAGGAACAACGAAAAACAACTATTTTTGCATGTTTTCAATTGGGAATTTTCCGACTTTCCCAATGGAATTTTCCAATGCCCTATTTATCACAGATAGTAGACTATATGCCACGTATTTTAAGCCTCACCTCAAGTCTCTAAGTTTAATAGTTTATCCACAATGACCGCCCAAAGTTAGGCTTACACGAAAATTTCAAAATCTTAAATCGGTCATAAGTCGACCCATAGATTTTTCACGGAAAAGTCCAGAAGCTTTATTGTGCGCCTTAAGATCCTCTATAATATGGCTGGAACAAAAAATGGCTACCTAATTTATTTTTATCGTGAACTTCAAAAAGTTCGTTTTGCGAAATTCCGGGAAATTTCTCCAGTCTAAAGTTGATGACTTACAGATTTCTTATAGCCATAAATGGATTTAGATGGTAAATGTACTGTGGGAGTGGTACTGAACATTTTTCCTAACTATTACAGTTTTCCCGGAATTTTCCGATCAAAATTAAAATTTTCCGGATTTTCCTGAAATTTTCCAGATGTCTGAGATAGAAGATTAGAAACATTTTTTACCACTAGAGGACCCGAATCTATTTACGGGTTTTCCAGGAATTATCCTATAACGGTTTCATAGGCATGGTGAAAAATCCATGTTTTTAGGTTACCTAAAGGTAGGTAATTTAATTACCTATCGTTTGATACCTATACCACCCTCCCCCCACTTCAAACGGCGGAGCTATAGTGTTTTTAATAAACTTATAAGAACATATTATTTTCACCCACTTAGAGAAGGAATTTTCCAAATATTCCGTCGGATTATTGATGACACGTTGATTATCAATCACATCTTCCACTAAAAAAACATAGTTATCGCTTGCGTGCAGTAACGTATGGTGAAGATGCACCGTCAGAAACTTAATGTTGTAAATGCGGCTTGAACGCTTCGGGAAATAATAATTTTTGTGTGAATGATAATGAACGATCAGAAAGCTTTACATATCAATAATTGGAAGCATTGGTGAATGAAGAGCCATATCACTCGCATTAAGAAAGGACAGAAGTTTAGAAGTCTTACATGTTACCAGTGATCAACATCGTTTAAAAAAAAGAAAATAAAGAATTGAATGAAACATTTAAATATAAAAATTATATTTGTAAAAATTAAAAACTACTTAAAATTTTACATTTTTACATAAATTTTAATTAGAATATATAAGACTCAGCACGTCTTAGCAGCTGACGACCAATTTCAATTTTCTAATGTAAATACTTTATTTTCAAAATTTTTTTATAAATATATATATTAAAATTAATAAATATTAAACAGATTCAAAAAATGATATACATAATTTTATTTTCATAAAGATAGAATTTCAATTGAATTTCTTCTGTTCTCTCTTTATCATCGTCGTATCGTTGTGCTATAATCTAATAATCATTCATTCATTTTTATTACACTATAAAGGCTGCAGCTTTTGTTTCAATTTTAGAACGACAAACTGGACACGATAATTTTATTTTACTTGAACAATCTTCACATAAACAAACATGACCACATGGTAAACAGATAATCTATAATAAAACAAAAATACATATCGTACTGGAACATATTTTATTTAATATTTACCTCTTTTGGATTATTACAACAAACAACACAACGTTGTTCATCTAATATATCTAATTCTCTAGTTCTAGCCCGTCGATCTTTTCTTGATTTAGCCAATGTTGCTTTAAGATTTCTTTCCTCTCGTTCTTGTTTTTTCTTCAAATAAAATTTTCTGGCTATAACACCAACTAAAACTGCTGCGATTGTTCCACAAACAAATATTCTAAACCTAATTATATATAACAAAAAAAAAAAAAAATACAAATAATAATACATATTTTTAATAATAACATAAATATAAACATTAACATGTTATTTTTCTTACAGCATTGATGACTTGGCTTCTTCAAATTTCTTTAATAATGTATTTTTTGTTGATGTTGTTAAAAACATTGGTCCCAATTTTGATGTTTGTAGTCGTATATTATTTCCATCTATTTCTAGTTCACCAACAGCTGTTATAAAACTTCCATCACGTAAAATCTCTTCAGTTGTTTGTAAACCACGTTGTCGCACACCAGATACAAAACCAAATACATGATCAAAAAATGATAAACTTGTTGGTTCATAATTATCATAAATAATATCTAAATCTAAAAATTTAAGATATTTATAGTTATCATTTAAATTTACTATAATATTTTTATTTATTTTTTTTACCGTAATAATAATAATTGTAATAATGAATTTATGTTTTACCTAAAATATCAGACGATAACCCATCGACAACTTCAACACCAAGCTTTTCACCAGATATCATAAATGGTATTTCATTAGATGATATATGTATTAATTTACGTTGTTCTATCCAAAATCCAGCAAATCCACGTGCTACACGATGTTCGCTAAAAAATAATTTTAGAAAACATATCTAAAAAATATAATACAGCAAATAACAATCATCAATCAACCAATATGTCCAATTAGGAAGAGATAGAATTAAAACAACGGTCACAGTGAGTAGGTACAGATTATATAAATTATTTATCAATATAAAAAATATTTCAAACAAATTCAGTTTGACCAATTAGCATTAAATCAATAGCCATATTGAGTAATCAATTGAATTAATTGTAAAGTTTTACGAGACAATAATTTATAATTAATTAAATACTCGGTAATATAATTTACTAACTTGACGGAGTAACAAATGCCAAAATATAATTCGTGAATCAACGATATTATACGTAAAATTTTATTAAAAAATCTCCATAATACGTAGCCGTAGCTTTTTATACTTTTATACTTTGTTTGATGTTAAGTTAATTTGAGGAAGTATAGTATAAATAATAATAAAATAAAACTATTAAAATAAATGGGAATCGGAAGCAAACGTCTATCTTACGAAATTTATTTTTCCAAGTAATTTACCTTATTTTAATAATTTGTAGTACACCGGTAACACTTGGTGACATAATACTTCGTAATGGGACACCAATTGACTTAACAGTACCACGAATAACTGCATATGGTAATTTTTTATCTCTTTGATTTTCAATAATAGTTTTAAGATTTCCATCTATTGCCAATTGTGGTGCTTTCTACAAAATAACAAGAAAATGAATAACAAATTTAAATAATTAAATAAAATCAAATATTGGACCAGAAAAATGTATATCTTTTCTTACTCTTAACGAATTCAATGTATTTTTATAACTATAATATTCCCTTAAAAATAAACCTAAAATAATTACGTCAGCACCTAATGCTATTGTTTCATGTAAACACTCCATTATTTATGAATTTAATTCACTTCAATTCAATAAAATAGAATTAATAAATAAAATATTTTGCAAAAATTTCAATATTTTATATTTTTATTTTTTATGATCAAAAACATTCCGCCAGGCCATCGCAAAATTCGCAAAATGTATGGTTAAGGTCATTGATTTATTTGACATATATTACATAAAAATTTTAATTTTCCATGAAATTTTGCTCAATATTTATTTCCATTGAATGAATTCATTAAGACAGTTTTTGAATTTACATTATTTGCATTGATAAAATATATACTAATTGTTTTAAAATATAACTAGGTTCAAATCAATATTGATATCTTTATATTTTATTATATATATTATATTTATATTATATCTTTATATAGGGTATATATTGATATTTACATAAAAAAAACACAATTATAGCTTTTAAATTAAACTAATGCCATAATTAATACTTTATTGAAATAAAACACCATTCGTTATATTGCGATATATATAATATAATTTGATATAATCGATATAAGCATGATATATATCTAGGATATATAGTACAGATTGCACGTATATCGCGATTATGACGATATTTACCATAGTAATATTAATAGATTATATATAAAGACTATATATAAACATATATAAACTATAAATATTTGTTGAATACACTCTACAACTCTACGTCATCTGCACGTATTTACCATAAAAATACCGTAAATAAATTGTATACAATTTATATATTATAAATTAAAGAATATTCAATATAAAATATCTAAGCTAATTTAGAGAGTAATTATATTAAAATAATCTAATTTATTTATTCACAACTATACATCCAATAGTATTTTTTGTTTTTTTAAATTATTCATCGAATACTTCCGGTCATTATATTTTATAAATTTTATATATATATCTTTAAATGTAAGTTTATTTCTTTTGCTATATACATTTAAATAAATACCAATAACAACAATTAGTCCCGACCATAAATATCTAACAAGAAAAACAAATAAAATACATACACAATTAGAAGATGATACTGCATTGTTATTATAAAGAAACTTATTAGCAATATAATATACTTACTGAACACTAAATGGTTTAGTAAAGAATATAAATGATAAAGCAATTGTAACAGCCTTTCGTGCTGTTGTAACTGTTGCAGCTAGTGGTGCACCACAAGTACGTACTAATGTTAATACGAATTGCATACCTAAATAACCGGATAAACTAAATACAAATGCAAAACCATACGTTTGAATTGGATACTGTAAGTAAAACATAAACGGTAAATAGTATTAAAATTAACCCTAAATTGATACTAAATAATATATACAAAATAATCCAAACCATTGCACAAAATTCTATTCCTGGTAATAAATTTTTTGACAAAAACATTATAATAAATAAATATACAAATCCAATTCCATATGAATAAAATACGACTTCATTATTTGGTGCTTTATATTCTCGCATAGCCTTTTCTTGTACATTACCAATAGCCGCATCAAATAATAATGCTGTTGATATCATTGTAACTCCAATTAAATTAAAATTTGGTGACACTTTTGAATCAACTAGAAGTAATATTTCATTTTAATATTATAAACCATTTGGGGTAAATATATTATTATATATACTTAAAAACAAAAAATAAACGGTACTTTAATCTAAATATATATGATTAGATTATATATACCTAATGTAAATAATGTTAATCCAATACACATTGAAATTGCTGCTAAAAAATCTAATGGTCCATGATATTTACGTTGTATTAAAATACTTCCAATTAATACCGGCACCAATTTACAACATTTAAATATCACCTGTGTTGGATAATTTAAATAACCTAAACTTGAATTTGATAAACCCATTGTACCTAATGTTAAAAATGCTAACACTATATATGTACGAATTGGTATTAAACGTTGAACCTTTAATTTTCCTCCACCATTACGTGATTGTTCAAATTTACGTTCAAAATATCCAAATCCTGTATAATACCCAAATTGGATAAGTGTTAAAAACCAACCGTACGGCTTAAACCCATCTAATGTAAAAATTAGTTCTTGCATATAACCATAAAATATATACAATAAAAATACACCGAAACAGCATAGTAAAAATTGTGTTGTATTATTATAATGTGTTAAATCAAACCATAAAATTTTTAATTCATCATTAACAATTTTGTTATCAGTATTTCTATTATTACTATTAATCATAATGTTATCATTTTTATTTGCCGTTTTTGAATCATGTGTTTCAATAATAATAGATGAAGTTGTTATATGTTGGTTAGTAATTTTATTATTCGAATTCATCTTATCTTATATTTATAAATTATCAGATCTTTTACATATAATATTTTTGGTTGTTCTATTAGTATTCTTAGAAGTCTAGAAATTACAAAAAAGAAATACTAAAGTTGATTGCTGCTGCTGCTGCTAATCAGCATATTATTATAACCACAGAACTAAACTATATTCATTATTATGTGATGACATGAGTCAGTAATTCGCATTTTAAAATAATCAAATTTTATCCTTTTTAAGAATTTATAAGTAATTAAAAAAAAAAAAAAAAACTATAAATTATTAAAATATTTGTTTAATATTTTAAGATATGGTATCAAAAATAAAAAAATCACAAGTGCTAATAAGTTCTAGTAAACATAAATAAAATATATTTTCATATTATTTAATTTAATAATATGAGGACACATATAAAAAAAATATAATCTAATATATTTTAATTAACTTTTAATTTATAAATTCATTAGTAAATATTATTAAAAAATTAAAACTAAAAATGAATACAAATGATAAATGATAAATAACATGACAAAATGCCATGTAATTTGCATATAGTTTTGTTTGACATCAGAAAATTTTGCCTAATATTTTTTGACATTTTGACAACCGGAACCATATGAGTAAATTATTTGCATGGTAAATTCACAATTTAATGTGTATAGGACGGTGTGATGAACGAATTTTGATTTCGAGAAGGACAGACAACTTTTATCGGAACGAAGAATTATAAAAATAAAAATAAATAAATTAATAACAATTAACGAAATTATTTAAAATAAATCAAAATAATTAAATCAAAAATAATAAAAGTAAGTGAAATTAAATAAATTAAAAATATAAGATTGGAAGAAAACAATGATAGACGAAGAATTATCGAATAAAAAAAATAATAAACGTAAGAAAAGCAATCTAGAAGAAAATAATAAAGAAAATAACAATGAAATCGAACCAAAGAAGAACAAAAGGTATGAAGAAAACATTCGAATTGAATATAAACCTGGTGATAAAGGACCCTTCTCAATAATACTAGAAAAAGAAAATATTAAGGACATTGAAACAGGTTATAAATTACATACTCTAAATTATAAAAACATAATAGAAATTAAGAAAATTAATAGAAATAAAATAAAAGTAACAGTGCAAAATTTTAAAATCGCTAATAATATATTGAATGATAAAAATTTATTACAAATTTATAAAATATATGTGCCAAAGAATTTTATATTTTCGGAAGGAGTTATAGATGACATAGATCAGGAATTTGATCTGCAAATCTTAACAGAAAATATAATCTGTGAATATAGCATAACAAAAATAGAACGACTGATGGGATGGAACAATCAAGAAAAACAAAGTTACAACACCAATAAAATTAAAATAACATTTCGAAATAAATATTTACCGGATAAAATACAAATTTTTAATGGATGCAACAAAAAAGTAAAAAGTTACATACCAGAAATAAGTAAATGCAAGAAATGCTTAAAGTATGGACACACACAAAAATGGTGTAAAGAGAAAATAAGGGTATGTAATAAATGTGCAGGACAACATGAAGAAGATGTGGTATGTGAAATCAAATGCAAATACTGCGAGGAAAAACACATGACTTTTTATTTTAAATGCAAAAAACATATAGAACAAAGGGAAATATTAAAAGAAATGTATACTAATAAAATAACATATAAAGATGCTTTAAACAATATAAAAATTAAAAATGGTGAATCTGTAACATTATTTAAAAATAAAAATATATCATATGCGGAAATAGTTAAAAATATACAAAAAGAAATACAAAATGATGAAAAATTAAACGAAGAAAACCAAATGTTAGAACAAATGAAAAATCAAAATCAAGAAATTATAACAAACATAACACAAATAAAAAATGATACAACAATGTTATCATGGCAAAGAATTAAACAAAAAATGGAAATACAAGACAACATTATAATGGTTTTAAAAAAAGAAAATATAGAATTTAAAAGAATAATAGAAGGATTAAAAAATAAATTGGATGAACAAATTGAAAGAAATATACAAATAGATAGAGGCAAAGCAACAAATAAAGAAATTAATATATCAATAGAAGATGAAGGATATAGATGAAAGATGAAAGAATAAATAAAATAAACAAACTAAATAAGACAATATAAACAAAACAAAAGACTGAACGCAATTAATGGATATTAGAATTTTACAAATTAATATAAAAAGTATTTATAGTAATAAAAACCTTTTAGAAATATTTTTATTAAAAAATAATATTGACATAGCAATACTAGCTGAAACATGGCACAAAAAAGAGCAAAAAATAAATTTTAATGGATATAATCTTATATTTAAAGATAGAAAAGATGGATACGGGGGGGTAGGTATAATAATAAGAAATAATATAAGTTTTAAAGAAAATATAAACAGTAATTTTAATAAATTAGAATATTGTGATATTAATACAACCAATTTAAAATATAATATAGGAATTATAGCAATTTATATGCCACCAAATATCAATAATAAAATAATAATAGGAGAATTTAGAAAATTAGTAGAACAAATTGATAAAAATAGGAAGTATGTTATAGCAGGGGATACAAATGCACTGCATAAGATTTGGGACAAAGGAGGTAAGACAAATGTAAGAGGAAATAAAATATTAGAAGTGGTTAATGATTTAGATTTAAATATTTTGAATGATGGTAGTTATACATATACACAATATCAAAATAATTATGGTTCAGCTTTAGATCTCACTTTAATAACAAATAATTTTAAGAAAATAATAACATGGGAAGTAATGGAAGAAGATTTGGGATCAGATCATTTTCCAATAATTATCCAATTTAATGAAATAAAAATACAAAAAAAATATGACAAACAAAAATACATAAATTATAAAAATTTAAATAAAGAAATAAAGAACATAAATATAGAAAGCTGCCAAGATATGGAAGAATATAACAATATATTAAAAAATAGAATTAAAAATAATACAAATAATTTTAAAAATGAGAAGACAACACCAAAGTATTGGTGGAATAAAAATATAGAAAATTTATGGAAGATCAAAAAAGAAAAATTAAAATTACACAAAAAATTTAAAACAATATACACATTGATAGAACTAAAAAAAATATCTGCTAAATTAAAATATAATATAAAAATTAATAAAACAATTAAATTTAATGAATTTATAGATGATATCAATCCGAAAACAAGTACGAGAAAAATATGGGAAAAAATTGGTATACTAAATAACACAAAAAAAAAAGAATATAATAATTATATCAACAATAAACAAAAAGCAGATGAACTGTTAAAAATAAAATACACAAATAATAATGAAACATTAATCTATAATAACAACCATGAAAATGAAATAAAAATAAACTCAAATGAAATAAAAGAAATTATAAAGAAAAGTAAAAACACCAGTCCAGGAATTGATAATATAACATATAAAATTTTAAAAGACATGCCGGATGAACACATAGAAAAAATAACAGAATTATATAATAAAATTTTAAAAGAAAGGCAATATCCGGAAGAGTGGAATAACGTTAAACTAATACCAATAATTAAAAGTAATAAAGATAAGAATGATATTAACAATTATAGGACAATAGCTTTAATTTCAGTCATGATGAAAATGTTCATGAAGATTATAAAGAATAGACTTGAAATTATAACAGAAGAAAGGAATATACTACCAAAAAATACATTTGGGTTTAGAAAAAATAAAGATTGTAAAGAAGTTATTTTAAAAATAATAAATAGAATAACATATTTAAAAAGAAATAGATATAAAATTACTGTGGTATCAACTGATATATTAAATGCATTTGAAAGTGTAAAAACAAGACAACTGACAGATATACTAGACAACACATATGAAAATAAAGAACTTGTCTTTTGGATAAACAAATTTATAAATAATAAAAACTACATTATAAATACATCAGATGGTGAATCAAAAATAAATTCTAATAATGGACTGATACAAGGTAGTGATATTAGCCCACTTTTATTTAACATATATACAAAAGCAATACATAATAATAATTACAAAAATGCTGATATTTTTCAATATGCGGATGATATATACATTATAACATACAACAAAAAATATAAATACCTGGAAAAAAATACAAATCATAATATAAATATATTTTTGAACGAAGTAAACAAATTAAAACTGAAAATCAATAAAGACAAAACTAAACTAATGAAAATAAACACTAAAAATAAATTCAAACCAATAATAAAAATAGAAGACACAGAAATAAGAGCAGAAGATCAAATGAAAATTTTAGGTATAATAATAGATAAAAAATTAAATTTTAATATACATACAAAACAAATATTAGAAAAATTAGAAAAATCAATGTATATATTGAAAATGATTTCAAACATAAACGGAGGAGCACACCCAAAAAATGCCCTTAATCTGTTTAATGCATATATAATGGGAAAACTAAATTATTATACAGGTCTGATTCCATTGAAAAATAATCAAATAAAAGAAATACAAATAAAAATAAACAAAGCAATAAGATTAAGTATGGGATATTTGAGATCCACGCCAATAAAAGCAATTTATGCGGAAACAAAAATACCACCATTTGAAGTCTACAAAAAAATACAAGATAATAAATACATATTAAAATTAGTTAATAAAGGTAGCATAAAATTTAATGAAATAGAAGATAATTTATTAGATAAAACCATAAAAAATGTGGAAATGAAAAAGATAGGTAAAAATAAATATATGTATGATAGAAAAACAAAAATGGAAATAATAGACAGAATTAAAAATTTGGAAACTACAAAAAAATCAACAAATATAACAATACTAAAACAATTAGCTGAAGAAATAATTAAAGATATTGATTATAAGGAACACTTTATAATATATACAGATGCCTCAAAGAGACAAGAAGGAGCGGGTATAGGTATATTTTTTGACAATTTAAAAATGGTATATAGAGAAAATATTAAACCTGAAATATCAATAAAATCATTAGAAATATATGCCATATATACAGCAATTTTAAAAAGTATAGAATTTAATAAAGAAAAGAAAAAATTAATAATTTTAACAGACTCATTATCATCATGCAAATCCATTAAGAACTTTACAAAATACAATAATAACAGATATTATGAACATCAAATAATAAAAACAATAAAAGATAATAATATAAATTTAACATTAAAATGGATACCATCACATGTTGGTATTACAGGAAATGATATGGCTGATATGGCAGCTAGTGATGGCATTAATTGCAATGATTGGAATAAAAATATAAAGATACCAATAGAAGATGAAATAAAAGAAATTAAAACAAAGATACTAAAACAATGGACAACAGACTTTAAAAACTTTAAAAATAACACTGCGAAATGGAACAGTAAGTTAAATCAAGAGGATATAAGAAAAGAAATATGGTTTAAGAATTCAAATTTAACAAATAAAAATATAAAAGTAATAAACCGTATACGAGTGGGTCATACATGGGATAAAAAAATTAAGAAAATGATGGGAATTGAAGATACAGACAAATGTGAAACTTGTAAAAAAACTGAAGACTTTATACACATTTTATTCAATTGTGACGTTTACAAGAACACAAGAAATAAATATAAACAACTACAAAAAGAAGAAGAAGCTAAAAAATTAATAAAAGAAAATAACCACAAAATATATGAAGAAATTATTAAATTTCTAAATGAAATAAAAGTGACATTATAAAAGTGAAAAAAAAAAAAAAAAAAAAAAAAAAAAGTGAAATAAATATATAAACACTGTCAACGTCAATTGTAACTCTATATGGTCAAAGCTACCAGGAGTATAAATTAATAAATAATAATAATAATAATAATAATGTGTATAATTTTTAAATCATCAATGTAGATGCTGTTTCGAAACCAAAATTTAGCTTCATTTAAATAATTAAATAATAAAGCTGCTACTATGTGTAATTTTGGTTTCGAAAACGGCAATATTACATATAGATAAAGTGAAAAGATAAGAAAAGTTGAAAATATGCAATACAACGGTGTGGTTAACAAAACAGTGCTTAGAAAATACACATAAGAAAAGTTTGAAAACTTTTAATCACAACAACAACAATCTGTCATTTCCAATGTGTAGATTAAAATTTTAAACTCAATTTTTCAAAACAAACAACAAAATTAATTTTAAAATTAATATCATTAATATCGTTTTCAAATATTATGTAGATCTTAGTTTTATTTTTGTTGTACGTATTTATTTTGTACCATTGTGAACTATAAACGTTGCTTTCTTTTCAGCCGGAGCCTGAAATAATAAACCTGAAAATAGAAAATTAGCTCTTTTCTCTATTATTTTTACAAATGTCTGTATGTCAAAAAATAAGTTTCTGTCATGAAGGTCGCAATATAATATAATTTTTTTGATCAGTGAAGTGACATATTTATGTGTTTAACATTTTTTTTTATTTAAATAAAAAAAAAACATTATAATTAAATGTAAAATAATTAAATAAATTTTTAAATTTTAAATATAATGGATTTACCTCTGCCACCAAAAGGTAATTAATACAATATATTTTAATGTATTTTAATATAATACATTTGAGTAGATTTACATACGCTTTGGATATTCATAGGTTAAGTTTAGTTTTTTTTTTTCTGCATTTATAATTTTGTGCCTTTTTATGTATTTTATGCTTTTTATTATTTATTAATTTCAGTAAATTCATTATATTTTATTTTTAATTTGTAGATACAAGTTTGAGAAATATTATTGACAAATTAGCGGAATTTGTAGCACGTAATGGACACGAATTTGAAACAATAACAAAAGCAAAACAACAAGGGAACCCAAAATTTGCGTTTTTACATGGCGGTGATTATTATCCATATTATCTATGGAGAGTCTCATCAGAACATTCGAGTAAGAACTATATAGAATAAAAAACCATAGGAAATAATTAATAATAATAATTACGTTAAAAAAATGTTAACAAAATTTAATAGTTACAATACACACACACATATTTGTTATGTTGGTGGTGGTTGTTGTTTGTAAAGATCTGCTTAATTTGTTTTGTTTTTGATATTGTTTGCTTAATATATTTATTATTTTTGCCACAAAATTAATACTATACCAAAGATAATAAGAATTGTCGGCCATTAGATTTGGTCTTGATCAATGTTTATAAAAATTAGTATTTCAAAAAATAAATCGCAAGTTTAATTACAGTTTTGAACGAACAAGCCTCAATCTCACAGGAACAACAAAATTCGCAATCAACATCATCTAACAGTGGAACATCTATAACCACATCATCGACTGCAACAGGTACTATAAATAATCGTTCAATTCCCGGACTAATGACACAATTATGGAATGGACCGACAACATCAATGCATGCGAATCCAATTAATCCACAAATTGAAAAAATTAATATACAACAGAATTTGTTGCGTGAACAAATTCGTCAATCTGAACATAATTTATCGGCACAACATGAGGTAAATATTTACATTCTATTAAAACTAAATGAATGCTTTCTTGAAATATAGCCAAAGTAGGATTGGCTGTATAAGTAATGTTAATGCAAAATTAATACTATTGTGATGTTCTATTATTTTTCGAAAAAATTGTTATTAATTAAATTATTTCTTATGTATAATTAATTATATATAAAAAAAGGTATTAGTACAACAACAAGAAACACAAATTGAAGAAGCAATTGCAAAAGCACAACATGAAACAATATTAGAACAAGCTGATGAAATGCAAATTCGTATATATGAATTCGATAACATATTACAACCAATAATTGATTCATGTACCAAAGATGGTATTTCAACAGGTATTATTAATTTATTTAAACATTTTTTTTTTCTTATCATATATAAAATCTGTCTTATTTAAATACAATCAAAATTGATTCAGTGTGTGCAATATGGGCTAATCACCATAATTTGAAATGCAGTGGCAATACATATGGTTCGCAATCCACTTTCCTATAATATTTGATAGATACCATTTGATCTATTTGGATTAACATAATTTTTAATTTGCCTCCTGCTTTCTTTATTCACTTAGAATATAATATGGAAAGATAGATTTGGCTTGGTTTACTAGAGATACCACTAAATATTAGTTGGAAAGTCTGTTTATCCACTTTATAAATTACTGAAATTTAAAACGGTTCTTCTATTTAGAAATCAAGTTAATTTTTCTGGTGATTTTCATCAGATTCTATTGAAGTGCTTGATTGATGTGCATGCTCTTGATGTAATGAACCCATTAACTGTAATTTCTTATTAAAAAAATTCAATATATTTAATCAATGAACTAACAGTCAATTCTAATTTTGATCAAGAAGCAAATTCACATGTTTTCCTAGCATAGATGTATGGCGTCATAATATGTGCTCAATTCGGCAAAAAATATAGTAATAAAATAATTACAAATTGCCAAGCAACCAATGGAACAATTACACTTTTAACCCCAGTGGTGGGGATATTCTTAGGGATAATGAATACACGAATAAAATAAAAATTAGGTTTGGTGGTACAATAGATCTTAAAGTTTACAATATCATTTGTGACGATCATCAAATTATGTTAATCCAAGTAACAGTGAAATTTTATTAAATTACTCTGCACTTGAGTATATACAACAATTGGTGTGTGTGCATTATCGAAATATATATATGTTTCTTTTATTCCATATATGTGTTATTAGCCTCCCCTCCCGTACGATTATGTGTAGACATTACTAATTTCTGAATGAGCACTGTCCAACATCAGATTTTTCAAAGTCGTTCCAGAAACGAACACAACTGAAAATTTTTAGTATTTAAATGTTCATGTAAAATCATATATTAAATCCTAACTTCTGGTGCGCCGCCATCGACTCATGTGGTGTTTGCAACATTAACTTTCTAATTTTCTATTTGCATATGATAAATTGCAAATAAACAAAATATTACTGTGTGTGTGTGTGTGTGTATGTGTGGGAGTGTATATCAATCTCTAAAACTTTTAATCATAAGAAAATTATATTCCGACTCCTTATCAAAAATATAAAACATTATTATTAAAATTAATGCATTAAAAAAATTGTTAATTAAAACTATTAAATGAAAAAAAAAAAATTAATTTGGTTAAATAAAAAATTTTTTTCTGTAATTAAATATTTTTAGGAAAAAACTGGATTTTACAGCATACAAATGATACGGAAAAATGCAATGTTATATTGCAATATCTTTTACAGAAGTACGCGTCATAAAATTAAAAAAAAAAAATAAATAAATAAAAAAGTGGTTTTTCTAAAAGCAAAAAAAAGGAAAAAATTGAGAAAACTTTTAAATCTTTAATTATTTATTTAATTATTTGATTATTAATTTCTTTTTTCATTTTTTATCTGATCGAAAAGTTAATATCAAAATTTTATTGTTCTTTTTTAATCATTTTGTTTTTTTTTTTTTCTAATTTATATTCTCAAAATAAGTAGACTATAAATTTTGGTTTAGGAAATATTAATTTTAGTAATATAAAAACAAAAAAAAAAAAAACAACAACAAATTTTCTAAATTTTTTTAGGGCGTTAATTGCTGGTGCACCATTTACACAAAAATTACATCTTATTTATTTAGTTAATGATGTACTTCACCATTGGTAAGGCTGATTTTTAAAATTTTTAATTGGGTGGAGTAAATGTTCTCATATCATGAAAATATCACAAAATATAATTGCCATTGGATTTCCATGTTAAATTGTCCAATTTAAATAACATGACTTGTGGACAATCGATGATGACTGCAAATAGAATATCAATTTATGATTTTAAACTAAAGTATCAATTAATAGAAATGTTTTTATAAATAACTAACAATTTGTATGTAAATTATAATAAGGCTATGTTTCCACATGGTTGTGACAAAAGATTCCATACGTGTATGATTATTAGTTTAAATTAAAATATTAATTTTAGATGGGAATAGCAAACATACGAATGACTAGTTTAGTTGACGCATCATAAGTCGCGTAGCCAAAACTATGTGTAATGATTCTAAAATACGTACTTTTAACTAATCATACGCGTATGGCTGTGCTTGTCATACCCAGTCTAGACATGGTCTTATAATTATATTTTAAATTGATGCGTTTAATTATTATAAATTGGTTGATTATAGTGTAATCGGAAACACACGTCATATTGATGGAAAATATTGGATTTGTTTCGTGTAAATGATTTAAAAACATTAATTTGTTTGCTCTTTGAACCATGTACCGGATGTTAACCGTTCTGCAGATATTTCCATATTAAAAAATATTCCAAGATCTTGGGTATTTCGTATTTTTCTAATTTTTACAAGTTATTCTGTAATAAAATGGAATATTAAGTTGCATATTGGAACGCGACAACTTATCATTATCGTTTATAAATTGAAAATTAAGCGAAAACACATACAAAATACAAAATATATGGGAAACAATTGCTGAACGGTTGAGACTTCTGGTGGATGGTTCAATAGGGAAAAAATAATTATTATTTCTGAAATACTTTACACGAAACAAGTATGAAACTTTTATTTCCAATTATCGTATTATCCGTTCCCGCATTGGATAATTATTTATATTTATAAAATGTTATAGTATATTTTGTGATATTTTTATTTATTTATAATTTAAATTTAAAAACCTATTGTTTTTAAAATTGAAATTACATAAAAATATTTTTCTCATTTTCCAATTTTCTAGTGTTCGTAAGAGAGCAGAACATTTAAAAAATAGTTTAGAAAGTATTGTAATCCCAATGTTTTGTAGTGCTCATATAAGTAAATTGATATTAATTAATTAGTTTAAATATAATATAGTTAAATAAAATTGTTTTGTATTGTAATTATTGTATTATTTAATATTTTACAGTGGCCAATGATGAACAACAAGCAAAATTAACAAAATTATTATCATTATGGGAATCAAAATCAAATTTTTTTGATTCATGTGTAATAACAAAATTACGTTTACCAAAATCATCGATGTTAGAATATAAAACAAATTTAATGAATACTCATTCGGCAACAATAGCAAAAGTAAATCAGACGACAGAAATTGCGTTTGAAAAGTAAATACAATTTTTTTTTATATTGATTGATTGGATCTTTAGTTAGTTGTATGAAATTATGAAATTATTAATTATATAAATTTTAATAGTTATACACAACAACATCAAGCATTCATACAGCATGCAACACAACAAATTAATTTATTAGAAGCACAAAAACAGCCACTTGAATCACAAATACCAAATTTAATGAGTAATCAAATACCACCATTATTACCACCTGGTGTAGATTCATTGTTGAGTAATAGTAATATTACTACTGGTACAACTACAACTACTACTGCTACTAATAATAATAATAATAATAGTAATAATAATAATAATAATAATAACAATAACAATAATAATAATAATAATAGTAATAATAATAATAGTAATAATAATAATAACAACAATACTAATAATAGTAATAACAATAATAATAATAGTAATAACAATAATAGTAATAATAATAATAATAGTAATCGTATAAATAATATTGCTAATAATAGTAATAATAATATCAGAGATAATTCTATGAATCGGAATGATCGAATTAATCAATTGCCACCACCTTTAATGAGTCAAAATGTATCAATACCTAATGTTAATTTACCACCACCAAAACAATCATATACCAATAATCTAAGTGGTAGTGTTATAAATAATAATGGAATCGACCATAATAATTATCAGGTTAGTATATATACTAATTTAACTTTAACTATAGTTAATGTTATAGACCGGATCGGTTTCACTGTGCCACCCATTTAAAGTTGATGCAAACATATTAAAAGTAAAATTTCAATGGGTATACTTTCATAAAAGTAGAGTTTTGATCGTGTTCTTATAATAAATCTTCATCTAATTGACACTGGAATATTTCCTAAAAAGAAAAGTGCAGGAAAACAAACGATCATATAGAAAATCGGTGAACAAAAACATCAATAAAACTTTTTATCAGAAATTTATATTCTTATTAATTTTTAATTAATTTGACTTTCATTAGTGTAGAGTTTGATAATTGACTTAAATTAGTTTTTATTTCTCCAATTTTATTATTCGTCAATAATAATATATTATAGTTACTACTAACAGAATAATGATTAATAATAATTGAAAGACGGCAACATGGTATTAAAACCCAGGTTCGATTTTAACCTTCTCCAACACGATTTTCCAACCGGACCTATATTTGCAACTAACATATTCCAAATTTTAACGATCTTGATAGTTTACTGCTTCTGGCCATATAGCCTTAGGGCTTCCAGCTTTTCTTATTCCTTCTGGACTATCATTCAATAGTTTTCATGGCACAGATATGTGAAACGTGACCAATCCATCTCAGTCTACTATATATATTAACATATATATATAATATGTATATATGTGTGTATATATATTTCATTTCATATAGAATCCAGAACCACCAATATATAATTCATCATCAAATTCACAGCCACCAAATTTATCATCAAATTATGCATTACCACCACCTAGTTTTTTGATACCAGATCTATCAAAACCACCGCCGGGTTTTAGTACACCACAACAACTGCTACAATATCAACAGCAATTGTTGCTGCAACAACAACAATTAGCTGATCACGAACTATTAATGCAACAACAACAACAACAACAACAACAACAGCAGCAGCAGCAACAACAGCAACAGCAACAACAGCAGCAGCAGCAGCAGCAACAACAAATCGAAGAAATAATTGAAGAAGTTAAACCAACCGTTCCGTATTATGAGCTACCAGCTGGTTTAATGGTACCGTTAATACGTTTAGAAGATACACATTATAAACCATTAGATGCCGAAGCTATACGTCTTCCACCACCATCATTACCATCGGAACGTTTAGTAAGTGCAATTGAAGCATTTTATTCGTTACCAAGTCATGATCGACCGCGCGATGGGTAATTTATTATTTTCTTCCTGTTTTCCTAAACTATTTAAACATCTATAAATTTAATATATTTAATTATTTGGTCGTTACATAGGGAGGGATGGGAAAAATTAGGTTTATATGAATATTATAAAGTTAAAAATGCTGCAAGAAAAACAAAAGAAGATGAAATTTTAAAGGGTATACGTGAACGATCCAGATCACCATCACCTATTGTAATTGAAATTTTAAAATCGAAAAAAGTAAACAAACGTTATTACAGGTAATTTATTTATGTATTTCGAAATGATATGCAAGTAGTAGTTGTAGTTGTATTAACAAAAAATTGGAATGCAATCATAATTTATAATTTATATTAAAAATTAATAAATTTTCAGATCAAAAAGTAGAAGCAGAAGTCGTACACGTTCCCTTTCAAAATCACCTGATACAATAAGACGAAATAAACGTTCAAATCGGTGGTCACGTTCACCAACACGAATGTCAAGTCCATCAGTTACACAATCATCGTCATCCGTGTCTAGACGAAGTGTAAGTCCTGTAAAACGGGATAGGGAGCGCGAACGGGATCGTGATCGAGAACGTGATCGCGAACGGGACCGAGAACGACTGGATCGAGAACGTGACCGGGAACGAGAACGAGATCGAGATCGTGATCGAGACCGTGAACGAGATCGTTGTGGTGGTGATCGTGATAAAGATCGTGATTCATCGTCATCAAGATCACCGCCACCCAGTTTTTTGTAAGCCATTTTACTATAAATTAATAAATATTATAAATTGTCAAAATAATATTAAATTTTTTAAATTTTTTTTATAGTACTGGAAATTATACTAAAACACCAAGTGATTGTATTGAAGAAACAAATAAAGGACATCAAATGCTTATGAAAATGGGATGGGCCGGTTCCGGTACTGGTTTAGGTGCACAAGGACAAGGCATTGATTCACCAATATCCGGAGGTGAAGTACGTGATAAAAAAGATCAATTTAAGGTAAATTATTATATATTTATTTTAACATTTTGGAACACACTAAAGAGTATTTGTAATCTTGTATAATCAAATCAAATTTATCTGATCACAATCTCTAGTTTAAACATTTACATATTTTATCAATTTTCTTAACATATTAATCTTTGTATTCTGTGATTGTGTTAAAGATAAAATGATGATATTTGCTACGTATACATGACCGACATGACATGCTCATAGCTTTTTCATATGCCTAAACCACAGACATTCTATTGAGATGTTTGCAATTTCGTTGCCCACTCTTACGAACAGAAGTCGTGCATTGTACTGTTTACTTGAGATACCTGTATTTCCACTCGGTGGCCTGTTGGCCCAGTATACGCACTGCCCATAAATTAAATAAAATAAAATATAAATAAATTGAAATAAATTGATTGATTCGAAAAATATACGCCTACCATTATATGCCGCTATAATAATTTTTACCAATTGATCTGCAAATAAGTTTTAATAAATTATACTAATATTGGGAGAATTAGCCCATTGTGATGTGTTGTGCATTATTAATTTCGGAATTGCGTCCAAACACAACATATTTTCTACTAATGGTAATTCATTTGAGATATTATCACTATAATGAAATCAACAACGAATAAATAGCTCGCAACTTCGATTTCAAATAAACTCTTGCACTAACCACTTGCACCAGCGAACCCTCTATACGTAATTTATATGATATATACACATAAAACCTTTTGTGTCATGGTATTTCGCCGACCATTATTTTAATTTATATTTTTATTTTTTTCATCAAACTGCTTTATAATTTAATTTTGATTACAGGAAATCAAATTTTATAATTTCCCTATAAAAATAATGGCATGGAGCAAAATCTGAAGACTTTTGGTTTCTGTATGGTTGAATAAAAGTAATATTTCTATATTCAATACATTCTCACACTTAGTGTGTTGGTGGAACGGCTAATTATTGTCGGGATACGGATTTACTACTTTGTAACTTCTTGAAAAATCGATCCGTAAGGAACGTATCATAAAAGTCTATCGATCGGTAGCGTATTTTTTGTATAGCTATAGGATTTTTCGGAGGATCGGTCATGTTGTTCAGTTAAAGTTAAAAATCAAAACAATAAACGATGCAACTCAGCATACAGCATCACAACACGAGGCACTACGTATGACATTATATTGTAAAGCCATAAGAACAGTTTTTGACTTCGTTAAAGGCTCGATTTATATATAACAAATTCACTTAACACAACGTATCACCATAAGCGATATACATGTACTTATGAAACGAAACGAAAATTATCTAACCATTTTTGAAACGATCGATATAAGTGACAATGAAAAATGGTTTGTTTACAATAATGTAATTGAAAAAAAAAAAAAAATAGGTGAGGCAAGCGAAATGAATCAAAAGAATGTTTGAAGTTTGGTATGGGATTACAAAGGAATTTTGAACTTTCACCATGTCACCAAACGATTAATTCTGCGATGAATAAATTCAACAACTAACCAAACTGAATAATGCAATGGATAGCATTCTTAGATAGATTTCTTGTGAACGGTATGCATTTCAATGGTGATGATGATATTAAATCGCACTTGGTTCAGAATATGCAAGAGCTCGAAATCATGAATATGACAATAGGTCATCGAACAAAATCTACAATATGTTAGTGGAAAAAATTATTTTTTTCGTTCGCAATTAATTGGTGTTCAAGCACCAATACAATTAAAACGTATTTTTCTATGATAGTTTCAAAACTTTTCCATATGATATACTAGCGAAATAGTTAAAAATTTTCGCGTAACACTTTTCTACTTTGCTTCGCATTAAACATTCTACCACAATTACATTTAGTACCATACTAAATTCTTAAAGTTTTAGCCGCATTGGATCGTCAGCGAGATTAGATTAAATTGTCGAAACAATTTCACAATACAAACATAAACATTTCATTCAAATGAATCCATTTGGGATCAAATTGATTTTCATAAACATTAAACACACGTAACACCATTTAACAATTGCTAAAATTTTAATAATTTTATATTTAAAAAAAAAAATGCAGGGTGTCGGCATTAACTTAAATGATCCTTATGAAAATTTTCGAAAAAATAAAGGTGCAGCATTTATACATCGTATGAGAGCAAGAGATCACGATAGAAAGAAATAATACCAATAAAACTATTAATTATTTACAAAAGTTTTATTTCCACAACATTTTTTTTAAATTAAATATTTTTTTTTTTTTTTTTTGTAAAGTAAATATAAAAATAAAAAAATAAACAAAAGAAAAAATATAATTAATTATAAAATTAATTATAAACATTTCAAACAAACAAATTTTATTAAAAATAAAAAAAAAAAAAAGAAAAATAGGAAATTAAAAATAATTAGATAAAAATTAATTTTTTTAATTAATAATTCCCATCGTACGAGCGACACTCATAAAATCAGTACGTGATACATAACAACCGGCCATTTGTCGGTGTCCCGTGTAAGCCGCACGACCATGTAACACTCTCCAATTATCAAAAAATAAAACAGTTCCAGGATTTAATTTAAACCACCATTCATTTTGTTTTAGCTGAATTTCCTTGGTCAACAAATGCAAATCTTTATAGAAATTTGTCATTTCTGATTGTGTCAATGTATTCATCGGTGATCGATCATATAAATTAAATCTATATTTTTGAGATATTAATTTAAAATTGACAGTAATTTACATTTTTTAAACAAAACATATTATTATATTAATTTAAAATCTCTAAATAATACTACAGGCACCTATGACACAAGTACGTACATGATTACCGAAAGAAATCAACCGGGTATAAAGTATCTAATTGGACATGGAACTCAATGTAACATTTCTTAAATTTACACATGTATAGATCTTAGAAACGTTGATTCAATTAAGTATATAAAAACTATAGTTATAGCAACAATATAATTGTTGAGAATTACGTAATGATTGTTGTTGATAATTAATTTACAACACATTCGCTGAACAAGAAGAACGATTTCATTCGAACCGTGCCTTGTTCATTCATTTACTTTTGCACAGAAATATTTCATTAACTCATTTAAAGTTGATTCCATCATTACACAAATAAAAATCACAATAATTTTGGTATAATTTTAATGCATTTTGTGCTTGCATGCAATTATCTATATACGGTTATAAAATATATATATAATATATATATAGTTTGGTGAACGTATTCTAGTTCCAGATCGAACTGCGTGGACGTAATATGGATTTTGTCAAACAAATCGGTGTAATATTATGGAAAGTAAACAATTCAAAGTACGATTTGATGCTTAATAATATATAGTAATAAAAGGATGCATTTATTAAACTAATATAATATCGAAATTGAATAATGATTCAATCCACGCTGAACTGCGTGATGCTATTAAAACATTTAAATGTGAAAAATTCGGTAGCTAAGATGGGATACCATCAGAAGTACCAAATATCTAAAGTGTAAATATATTGCTACCAATAATACAATAGGTTTGGAAAAAATTCTTAAACTTAGGAAAAATGGTTTGATTAACCAAATTGCACAAATTTGACGTATTTGTAAAATCTGGAGTGGAGATGTTATGCTTTCGAATACTATCAACAAGATACTGGACCACATTTTGTATCAAAGAATATCAAAATGGTTTGTCTTTTGGAACAGTTTAAAATTTCAATTAAAAAAATCATCAAATAAATATATTGTGCATAATTATCGGGCAGTCTGTGGCAATCACAAGCGCCACTCTATACATTGCTCGTGGACTTCGCCGGTCTAAATATGGATTTGTTTCGAAAGGTTTTAACATAACATGGGCTGTAAAATTACTAAACATGATTAAATAATGCTGCTGTTATAATTTTTAATACCAAATTGCCAATTTTTGATTCTAATCTCACTGTAATTGGGCGGTGTGGATAAGGTGCAAACAAATAATCAGGTGAAAATGGGATGAATCGAATATACTTTGCGGCGATGTTTGGTGGACAGGGAATCCTTGGAGTGATTTCACAACAAGGCAGGGAAGATGGTTTGGCCGACTATGCAAAACTGTAATTGTCGAAATTGGTGGCCAGTGTACACTTTTTATTTATTTATTGGATATAACTGGAGACAACAACTACCTATTTTTTCTGTTGTTTAAGATTGACTATTTGAACAAATATCATAATAGAAAAATACATTTTTACAGTTGGCTGGTGCTAAATAAAACCAAATAGGAAAAACAAAAATGTAATAATTAATAGTAAATTACCGAATTTGTTCAGGTTCATTGGTAATTGAATTTAATTTTATAATTGGTGCACAATATTTATGATGTACACCATCTTCAATATATTCAGCAGGTACATTAATTTTACATAAACGTTCAAATGAATTGGGATATTTATTGTTAAAATCTTTTAACACTTTAAAACCATCAATTAAAAGTGTTTCACCACCACCACCACCACCACCAGCAGCAGCAACAGCAGTAGCATTATCATGTTTTATACAATGAAATATTTGTAAACCAGCCGCATCATTAAAATACGTATTATCTGTATGAGCGCCTAAATAATCTTTTGTATACGCTGTATCACTGTGTTCCGTATTTGTATCATTAAAACTCCACATTTCACCAAATAATGTTTTTTGTATTGGAAATAAACGTTTTACCGTCATTTCGGTACTATTTAAATTTGCCGGTACATTTTCAACAAATGCTATGCCATATTCAATTAGGCTTTTAACAATAGCTTTTGCAACATCATCTTTACACAAATAATCATTTAATTTTACACGTCCATATTTATACAATTGTATATCATCTTTAATCCAAAATACCATTGATGTTGATTTATTTATTAAATTATATTTACTTTCATTCAATTGTAATTTATATAAATTTAAAATGTTATATGTTGAAATATGTTGATCGCTCCCTAAACGATAAATTGTAAATAGTTTAATAATAATTATGTAAAAATAATAGATTTTTAAATAGAGTGTATAGTGCGGTATAGATCAGAGCTCAATTCTTTCGATTTGTTTCGATCTGTTCATCAATAATTTGTATTGGTCAAAAAAGAACAATGACTCAACGCAATAGATTAAAACTTAATCAATTGTATAATTGAATCTCAATCATTACTTTTCGTTATTATTTAAATTTAAAAAATTAATTCATATATCCCTTTCTCTTTATCACAACCATGTTTAATAAAATATCTGGTAAAAATTATACACCGCTGTGTGGTATTGGTTGCCAATTGCTATTACTAAAATTGCCACAGTGTGTTTATTTCTAATTATTTTCAACCACATATATATGTTTCTATAATATTCTCAGAAATGTAGTTCTAAATTCCATTGCAGAATAAATTATTGGCGAATATATTTGTGTCCATTGTACATTTTTCAATGAAATAAATAAATTCGTGTTACTTGTAAAAATGTGAATATAATCTTAAATAATTATATATTGATATTTTGATAATGAGACACCATATATTTATAATCTATTAAGTAAAGATCTGGAATTTGGTCTGTAAGCCTATACCCTGACGACATCAATAGAGTTGATTTATTCTAATAATTTACATCTCTACATATTGCGGTCAAAACTATATTAATATATAAATAGAAGCATAAATAAATGTTAAATATAACAAAAATTATTTCACTTACATTCAATCATTAAATCGCTATCATCGATAACATCAAATTTATTTGGTTTAATATCCAATGGAATATCGGTAATATTCAAACGTCTTTGATATGTTTGATGATTATAACATTTTTTACATCTGCAATGATCACGTAACCAAATATAATTTAATGGCATTGGTTCCGGTATACCCGAATGGATGACCCTTAAGAAATCGGTAGCTGAAAATATGTTTTAACATTTTAATTGCTTATTTATTTTATCAATAGAAAAACAATTTTATTTACATAATTTTATATCAGTCATTTTACGAATGGAATATTTTACAGAAAAAATTAATATTATGAGAGCGGATAGTCACAACACTATAATTATACACAAGTGAACAGCTAAACTTTGACTAAAATATATTATGACACTGAAATTTTTTATTATAAACAACATATATTTAGAGAATTCTATTTATAAAATGAAATCGATGTTTGTATAGTACGTTACAATAATTTAATGATGATATCTCTTACAAATACATTAATTATTTTATTTAATAATCATGTATAAGCTTAATGTGATGATGTTGACCTACAACCTTCTGAATTTATGATTAAATGTTAAGTATATTTTTTCTATTGCTATATCTATATATGGATAATAATTTATAAGTACAAATTTAATTTAATCTTCTTTCTTATCAAATTGTTGTTGAGCAGAGCAAAAATAGTTTCGTTTAATTGGAAATAATATTTATTCAAAGACTAATCTTTAATTATAACTTATCGATTTAACGGCAAAAAATTTCCATTCAATTGAAATTATAAATATTAAAAATTTTTTAATTATTTGATGGTATTCAAAAATTGAAACACTAAATACATATAATTTATATTGTTTTTTTCTTATACAAATAGATAAGAAAGATAATATATAATTATCATCTATATTTTTTATTCATTGGCATTAAGTGCCTATTACATAATTTCGAATTTAATTTAGTTGGTGCAAACGACTGCTGCAACTGACGATGTGGATTTTTTAGAAATGTTGTATTTTTTTTTTTGTTAACACATTGTTGACTCGTCATTACACTTGAATTATCTATATTTCAATTTATGAAACCCAGAGCAATATAGAAATGCAAAATTGCCGGTCAACATTAACATTGGACAAATCAGATATGAATATTTTATATGAAGAATTCAATAGCATTAAGAAATGTATTTATCATTTTACCAGTTCGCAGCGTCATCTTACTTAGCTTTTAGCTCAAAATATTAATCAGTATACCCATTACTACCCCCAAAACAAACAATATATGGTATATATGCACCAGATACGATTTGATGTCAACTAGTTATTGATGCTTTATATTCAATTGATCATTTAGCCATTGAAATTGTATGGTATATTAGTGACTTATCCAAACGTAATAATATGTTTTATTGATAAGTCGTATTCCAACATTTGGTTGTTTTATGGTAGTATTTCACGCGATATTGAATTTACATCCACCCACATAACATCACCCACATAGCTATTCTCCACTTCAATAAGTGAGTAAAATCGCAATTTATCTGAATTATATGTATCGATTGATGTTTTCATTAATTAATGTAATCATTAATTTGAATATCGGTTGTGAAACATTGCTAATGCATATGAGCATTATAAAAAATTATGTGTTCACAAATGATTTTTGATTTTGATTCTATAAACAAATAAATTGTAATTCACTTGAATAATTTCCATTATAAAAACAATTATTTCCCATGTCAGTGAACTGAATATTTTAAATTATAGAATAATATAATACTGTTTTATAGTTTATTTTCTTAAACTGTTTGTAACCAATAATCTATAATATATGTATAATAGTCCCGTGAATGTGTTCGGGAGTGATGAAAATGGAAATGATGATCAATTTGGCAAACTCTATGTGAGTAAATCGAAACAATATAGTTACAGCTATAAAAACCATGTTTATTTAATGAATAAATGCTAGTGAGACATCCATTACTTGAATTATTAGTTTAATTATTATGCTATTAAACTCAGAGAAATTAAAAAAAGAACGCCACTTTATCCCCAAAAAGTTTGTACCTATTTCTTTTTATATTATATTATTTAGAAATTGTTATTACCTTGCAAATTGGCATCTAATAACGATTGCATAGAATTCATTACTTCGATTCTAAAAATAATATTTTTTGAATTGGACACAAGTTTTGTTTCCGCAGTTGTTGTTGACATTGTATTTTTATTTATTGTTAATGTTGTTCCGGCCGTTGATTCTGTTGGCACAAATGTATTTTCATTATTATTATCCTCCGAACAATCGATATTGGTTAATGTATTTTCAGATTGTGATTGTTCATTTTTCATTGATAATATAGTTTTTTCTAGGTCATTGTTTATTGTGTCGCAATTTTTTATTGGTGATTTCGTTTCAGAAGACGATGAAACATTGAACGACGATATATCATTTATTTTATCTGTTTCTGTGTCTGATAAATCAATAATATCATTTATGGTTTCTTGCATTATAAATCTTGGTTTAATACAAATATCTATATTATTCGTTAAATTATTGGTTGTTAAATAAATTGTTTGATTTTTATTTTTGTTATCATCTTCCTTATTATTCTTATAATTTTTCACATTATTGTTGCCTGGATTGTATGCATCAACACAGTTTTGATCACAATCTCTATCATTATTATTTGGTAAATATAAAGTAGGAATTGCTGTTTTATTTAAACTTCTAGATTTTGCATTTTTATAATCCTCTTTACGAAAATGTATACTGCAAATGAATGAACGGCTTCGTAATAGATCCAATGGAATTTTTTTTAATTCTGGTAAATTTATTGCATTAAGCCATGCAATGGCACGATCACGGTCCATCGGAAATTTATGTACCAAATCATATTTTTTACCTTTACATATTGGCATTATACAATAACGTTTTTTCAAACATGGAACTGCAGCTGGTGGTGATTTACATCTTGATCTTTTAGATTTAGGATCCATTATTTTTTTTGTGTTAAAATATTTTTGTATTGTCAGAGGTTTTTTTTACAATACAATACAACGTTACAGCTGAAACCAATTACAATATTATAAAATTAATTAATATAACAATTTCACTGTTTACATTTATCAATTAAATTAACTGACTAAATATACTAATGGCAAATTTATAATTAATTGTCTATTATGTTTTGTACAAGGCTATTCTAAAATTTTCGTAATTCTAAAGATTTATTTATTGGTGAAAACGTTGACTTTCTTCTTGATTAATGCCTTGTATAAATTTGTGTAACAATCATAAAATAAAGATTACAAAAATATGTTAATTGTTCCCAGACAGAGACCGAGAGTCCAAATCCAATGCATTTCTAACATTTTCGGGTTTTGTGTTTGTTATTGTTTTTACTACTGTATTATTTTTTTGCTCCACTACTGCGCTACAGATTTGTCAACTACTATACGTTGTGAACGAACTACTCGTTGAGATGAATAGTTAAATCAGAGATGCATGTGTCCATATAGCCGATGTCGCTTTATTATAATTTTCTATAGGTTGTGAATTTGTTATAGCTCTACTCTCGTTTTCTCAACTCAAATAAAACTTCAGCCGGCCGTCAGGTTTCATGCAATGTTGTCTCAGGTCGTTCGTGTCTCGTGTGCAGTATCATGTTCTGGTGTCAAAAGAGTGTCGCAAATTTAATAATATAATATTATTCCTTCCAAATTCCCAAATTATTGCATTTATTTTCTTTTATTTTAATTAGTAGAATTTAATAAATTATTTTAAAATTTATGAAAATATCAGAAGAAAATGAATTCATTACGTCGATTAAATAAATTTTCATTTTCATCCATTACAAATGTAAGTAGATCATGAAAATTGTTTTAGTTTTGTGTTGGACAAATAGAAAATGAATATTATTTTGATCAGCATTTAAAGAAAAACTTTAATTTGCAAATTATATTTGCTTTTGTCAAATATTATTATACAATACCCTTATACACCTTATACATTACCCGTTACATTTTAAAAATAATATATTTTAGAAACAACAACAATATCGGTTTTATGCAGACGAAATTAAAAAACCAGAAATGCCAAGAAATGTATTAGAACCTTTACAAACGGCACATCTTCAAACAGAAAATGGTGCAATATTTGATAAAAGACCATTTAAAATGACACTTTTAGAAGGTTAAAAAATAAAAAAAAAAACAATTTCTACAAATAATAAAAATGTGTTTCTCAAATATTTAGGTAAACAATATTCCTGGTGTCTATGTGGTAAATCAAAAAATCAACCAATTTGTGATGGTACACATAAAAATGTATTTTTGAAAATTAAGTTTAGGTAATGCTTTAAATGAAATTGGAATTTATTTGGGTTTCAAAGTTTTAGCAATATATTTTTATTTTTTTTATTAGACCTATTCGTTTTACGGTTGAAAAAACTGGTGAATACTGGTTATGTAATTGTAAACAAACAAAAAAAAGACCATTTTGCGATGGAACACATAAACAACAACATATTCAAGAAGCTGTTAGATAATTATCGTTTTCGTTTTGTCAAATGTTCTTTGTTTATTGACATTTTTGAGTTTTTTTTGCTGCTATATAGTGCTACATGTATATATAAACAAGATTTTTCAAAATAATTAAAACAACTGTAAGTAAAAGCATTGACTTATTAAATCGTAAATAAAAATTTTTATTAAATAATAGGGTTGCCTTTTACGATTTGCAAAAACTGTTTGGAATATTAGCGTTTGAAACTGAGTAGTTGATGAGAGTTAAATACTGAACAATGTAATTATCAATAAAATATAATAATTTAATATTTCCATATGCCAGTATTTCGAAATTAGTTTTAGCAAAAGCCGCACCATCATATTGAAAATTTGAATTATAGCGCTAATTATACAAATATTTTTTAACATTTGGGTAGATCTAGAGCTGCCAAAAATTATTGAAATTAAGAACATAGGAATATATTGCAATCGTTTTTACAATGTGTTCTAATCGTACATGTTTCCTTAATATTTTCATTAGAATATTTCTTATACACTTAAATCTATCAGACAAAAGTATTGACGTCATATAGACATACACAAAATACATACAGGGATTTTTGTATTTGATATTCATAAAACTGATTTGAGTAAAGGGGCTGGCATTTATAGGTCTACGTTGCAGAAGATAGATCTGTTTATTCATGCTACGGTCTAAAACGATCTCAGACCGGGCAGGTTAACCAATGCGATAATAAAGTACGGTGACTGACTTATTATCGCAGGAACGAGAGTCATAATCAATATATTGACATAATACCTGTTGAAATTATTCTTCTACTTTTAACTCAATCGGTTGACAGATGATATTAAAAATTCAAGATAGTAAATGAAATGATTGAAAAGGTTTTTTTTTGGCATTGCGATCCAGACGGCAGACGCTTGTGTCAATTTGTTTGTTGCTCGTCAATTTTTGGTTTGAAATTAAATCTGTTACGAAATGTTATCGTCGTTCTGCATGTATTGTTCTAGTAAATGTCTGTATACAATCTCTACGCCTGTTGTATAGACACATAGTTCATTCTGTTCTAACTATTTTGACTCAAATAACAGATAGTGTGTGGAGAGACTGATGAAGATGATGAGATTATAATAGACATTCTTGGAATCCTGCGTCTTGTACGGCAGTTATAGATTAGCATTATAAAAGGTCAGTTCTTAATCAGTTCGTTGAAAATTGAGGCTGTCTAGAAACTATTGACTAAATTCAAATTGGGTATGCGTTTATGATTTTAGATTCAATTGACACGAATATCACGCATTTTCTCAATCTGTTTTAGAAAGAAACTGAAATAGATTAGAATTAGAATTAGAACTGCTCTGAAATGACGCAGGTTATAGGCGGTTATGTGGTTAAGTGAGTAGTTGGTTTTAAAATTGACGGTTCCTTATATTTTTTTATATTATTATTATTATAAAATATAAGGTAATCAACGCGTTTGGTTGATTTTTAAAAAGAATAAAGATTACCGATAAAATTTTCAATGATCTGGTTTATTGATCTTATAATCCTAATCTAAAATTTCATCCTTATGGGAATGTCGATCATTAACTTATGTAATCTTTTCTGCATAGCACTGTTCTTTATGAATCAATTTTGAATTTAATAGGAACTGATCTTAATTTCATTTAAATATTAAGCCGTAGATTTTTCAGAATATTCATAAGAACTATGATCTACAGTATTAAAAATCTTTCTATTTTGAGCATTCTAAGGCGTAATGACTACAAAAAAAAGTACATCACTTAACATAAGAAAGTGTACTATAACTAAATCTTCATCTTCAGTCTCCTTACATACTGCCCGAAATTTGAGTCCTGTCCATAGTTACACCATAATTAATGTAATGTTTAAATTTGAAAATAATGAAGTTTTAAGTATAGGCTATATATTTTACATATATTCTTATTGATACATCTGTCATCTATATTCCAGCCTATTATATATTCGTATGAAAATCAAAATGGTTGCAATACACTTTTCGACTTTGTCTCTTGACTTTTGGTTGGATTTTGACTTGACATTTTCATTTTCTGTTTCTGCGCTGGAACTGGAATGATTATACATTCATTTATTGTTTTTTATAATTTGTTTGGATGGTTGGATAATTATTATTGCATTTGTGGTGACGCGGAGTTTGTTAATCAATTAGATTTAGTTAATTTTGAAAGTAAAAAATATAGAAATAAGTAGTTAAATATTTAAAGTACTATATAATACATTTTATCATATTTTGCAAATATGTACATAATAATACCTTTAAATTTTTATTAAACTTTACTAACTTATAAAATTTTATCCAAATGTCAAAATTAGATGCTGCATGCTGGAAAGATAAAATTAATTTGTATTAAAATTATATATATGTAAAGATTTATTGAAGAGAAATTTATTTAATTTCATAAATTATTTGGTTGGATAACGAACAATCAAAAGGTATTTATTATTAAATTATATTTATATAAACTTCAAAAATAAAAAAACTAGTTTTCAAAATTGTATTTTGGGAAGATTTTACATAAATCGATTGGTATAAATATAAAAACAGAAAAGCATAGATTTATTTTCTAACCTTAAATAAATGTTAAAATTAAATTCACCCGCACCGGCACAACCCAACCATTGCTTTAAATATGTATAATCAATAATTAATTGATGTTATAATATTCAATTTAAATAGTTAATGTTAATACTTAACCCCCCATATTCTTCATTCTATTAAAATGAAAAACAATTGATTACTTTTATGTTATGTGTGCCACCAATGCCTAGAAAATTCAACCCACGATACTTTTTCCGAAATTTGACTTATTTGGGAAGTTTTATAATAATTATTCATATAATCTCAAGCTGTGCGTATACCAAATGTAATCAATTTATGTAATAATGTTGAATCCTTAATATTTTTTGTTGTGTTTATTTATTTTTGTTCATTTGTGTTCCTATGCGCGTGTGTGTGTGCGTGTGTGCGTGTGTGCGTGGTTGTTTTTTACCTTAACCTTTATGTTTCATTGAATTTAATATTACCTCATTTATTTTATAATAATGTTGATATCTATAGTTGATAAATTTGTGTAAGTATATCAATCTGTCCAGACGAACCTGTAAATCTGCACAGCAAATTATTATTTGAACATTTGGACATTGAATATTTTTGGCAGTACAAAGATGGATAATTTTACGAGTTGTAATATGCATAGTAAACATACCCAAATTTAACATACGCATTTTAAAATAGTCCCAGCATTGTAATACACCCACAATAATATATGATAATTAGAGAATAATTTTTATTGTTATAAATATTAATTACAGAAAAATAACAACGCATACAAATGGATACAGAACATGGACGATGTGATGATCAGAGATACGCGTTAAGAAATTTATTAAAATGTCACATTTGTGGTAAAACTTTTACAATGGAAATAGATTTAAAATCTCACGAAAAACAACATGATACAATTGAATGCAAAGTATGTTTTAGAATAATTGTAAAATCGAGTTTATACACACATATGAAGATACATGCCAGTGAAAATTCATTCAAATGTGATATTTGTTCAGAAGAATTTTCGCTAAAAGATAATTTAGCCGATCATAAAAAATTACATGCAGCTGAAAACCTATACGAATGTAACATTTGTTTTCGAGGATTTTCAAAAAACATTGACCTAATTAGTCATAAAACAGAACATAAAGGTGAAAAGTCATTTAAATGTGATATTTGTTTGATAGAATTTACACATAAACGGTTAATAGCTGTTCATAAAGCATTTCATGCCGGTGAAAAACTATTTAAATGTGATATTTGTTCGAAGGAATTTGCAAATAAATCAAATTTTATACTACATAAAAAAATACATAGTAATGCAAAACCATTTAAATGTGATATTTGTTCGAAAGAATTTACACAGCAAGGTAATTTAACGACTCATAAAACAGTTCATAGCGGTGAAAAACCATTTAAATGTGATATTTGTTCGAAAGAATTTACGCAAAAAGGTAATTTGGCCACTCATAAAATAGTACATAATCGTGAAAAACAATTTAAATGTGACATTTGTTTTCGACGATTTTCGAAAAGAACTGAACTAATCAGTCATATAACACTACATGCTGCCGAAAAACAATTCCAATTGGACGGTCACAAATCTGTGCATACCAGTAAAAAAGAATTTAAGTGTGATATTTGTTCAAAAGAATTTACACATAAAGGTATTTTAACCGTTCATAAAGCAATTCATGCCGGTAAAAGACCATTTAAATGTGATATTTGTTCGAAAGAATTTACACAGAAAGGTAATTTATTCATTCATAAAAGAGTTCATACCGGTGAAAAACAATTTAAATGCGTAATTTGTTCGAAAGGGCTAACACGTAAATGTAACCTAATCAATCATATGAATGTACATGCTGCACAAGAAAAATTTAAATGTGATATTGATAAATCATATAAATGTGATATTTGTTCGATAAGATTTACAGAGAAATCAACATTAAAAGTTCATAGAACAATACATAGAGATAAAAAACGTTTTAAATGTGAAATTTGTTCGAAAGAATTTACAAGAAAAAGTAGTTTAGCCACTCATAAAATAGTACATAAACTTAAAAAACAATTTAAATGTGACATTTGTTTTCGAGAATTTGCAAACAGAATTGAACTAATCAATCATATAAAAGAACATACTGCCGAAAAACAATTTAAATGTGATATTTGTTCGAAAGGTTTTACAAAACAATCTCAATTAGACGGTCACAAATCTGTGCATACCGCTGAAAAGAATTTTAAATGTGACATTTGTTCGAAAGAATTTGCACAGAAAGGTATTTTAACCGTTCATAAAACAATTCATGCCGGTGAAAAACCATTTAAATGTGATATTTGCTCCAAGGAATTTACACAGAAAGGTAATTTAATCGCTCATAAAATAGTTCATACCGGTGAAAAACAATTTAAATGTGACATTTGTTCGAAACAATTAACACGTAGAGCCAACCTAATCAATCATATGAATGTACATGCTGTTCAGAATCCATTTAAATGTGACATTTGTTTCAAAATATTTGTACGTAAATGTAACCTAATTAGTCATATGAAAATACATGCTGGTGGAGTACAATTTAAATGTGATATTTGTTCGAAAGAATTTACAAGGAAAGCTAATTTATCCACTCATAAAATACTTCATACTGGTGGAGCACAATTTAAATGTGATATTTGTTCGAAACAATTTACAAGGAAAGATAATTTAGCCACACATAAAAAACGTCATATTGGTGAAGGACAATTTAAATGTAATATTCGTTCGAGAGAGTTTTCAAAGAAACGGTACGTAGACATTCATAAAACATTACATACCGTTGAAAAACAAACGGCCGTGAAATGTTTACAACAAAAATCTAATAACAATTGTAATGTCGAACAAAATAACACAGAATTCGATCACATCGAATGTCAAACTGATAATTATAACATTGATTTTGAATCGCAACAACAAATCAATGTAAAACAAAATGATTCTAATTTGTATCAGAAATTATTAGAAATTAAACCCGAAAATGATTTAATATATGTTGACGCTGAACATAATACAATTACAATAAAACAAGAATTCAATGACGACTACGGATCCTATAATATTCCGTTGGATTTGGAACAACCATACAATGAACTACTTTCCATTTTAGATGTGAGCAAAGCTGAACTTCAACGCTAATTAATTCTTAATAATATTTATCCGAACAGCGAATTGCAAATCTAATTTATGAAGAATTGAATTGATTGATATTGATATTGTCGAATCATTTTGGTTTTAAGTGTAATAAGTGCACACTAAACATAAGATTTGTCTGGCAATTGAAAATTATATTTATTTTTGTAAATTAAATGTATTGGGTATTTTGGTACTGTAAAAACATTAATGAAATTTCAAAATTAATTAAAATAGAAATATTATTGTAAGTGCATATATAAAAAAATTAATTAAACACATTATTAATATTATGTTTTTTGGGTGGTGGCTTTCATTCATTGTTATTATTATTATTTATTTCACAGTCTATATTTATAATGCATATACTCGGTAGCGCAGTTGCATAAGCGCTGATATATATATATATATTATATATATTAATCATGAAATATAGCGGGTTCAAATCCGCTATTTTTCATAGGAAATTTTTCGGTATTTACTTTAATACTAAAATTTTTCTGCTGGGTGACCATTTGTTCGTTGATGGAATAAAAAGAAAAACGGATATCTTTGAAAATATGGTGTTGGACGCTATTCAAAGATTAACAATGTCTGCACACACATAACTATGGGCTAATCACCCATATAAAAATAATAGTATTATGAAAACATCTATCTTTCGTTAATTACAGTGCAGTACAGTACACAATTGGTAAATTGTTATATACTCTCATGCGGAGTAATTTACCAACTTGGTTGTAATGAAAGGTTTATCAGATGACATAAAAGCTCCACTAGGAGCAAAATATGAGTAAAAAAAAAAATTTATAATGCATAAAATCTATGAAGATATATTTTCAAACCAATTAATAGATGATAGATGTTTATTACATATTGCTCATGTACTTGATTGAGATTTATCAATAGAAAGAAATCTTTACAAGTAATACAACAAAAGGGTTACAGTGCTGTATAAAATTGTACCGAGTGAGTTCATATATTAATAAATAAATTTATAATAACTCATTCGATTTTTGATCAGCTGCTGATGTATAAATATTTTTATTTCCAGAATATGCTTCAAGTGCTTGTGATTAATATTACGATCACTGGTAGTAATGTTACCACTACAGACAGCACTCTATAAATAAATTCCAGCCAAGTATAATGGTAGGATTAAATATATAAGTACGTAATGTTTCAACATTTTGATAATGATGATGATGGTGGTTCGTAATTGTTATACCGTAGTTTTACCTGCCCAACTAATTGATTTTATAATGTTTCAAACTCATGCATATAGTCAAATTATATACATATATTTTAATTTTATTATCGATATAATATTATTGAATTAAATGACTGAATTTAATTATTTCTATTCGCTAGGAGAATACTTTAATGTGTAATAACCAATAACTTTATAGAAAAATAAATAACCAAACGAGGATTGTATATGGCGGGATATTTATCATCTCAATTGCATTATACTACATTATAATATCCACGCCGTCACATCTGATAGAAAATTTAAGTCAATTCATCTAGATATTTATTTATTTTTGTTGAAATATTTTTAAGTTGTTACTTTTTCATTTTATATTAGCTACTTTGATAATTATTCAATTTTTGTGATTTGATTTTTAACAATAGGGGAAAGAACAACTATGCGGTCACTAAATTTTAAATAGTTTATTTTGAATTAATGTTATTTGACTTAAGTGTTTTGGGGGGAATTTTAATTATTCAGGAGATCGTTAATATGGTACCTTTGTACAATTTGTCATCGTTTTAATAAATATTAAGTACTATTCCGAAGCAAAGAATACCTTTTTATATTATATATTTATATATTAATTATTATAATTATCATAAAATAAAATACAAAATACAATTCATATATTGTTTTTGTTTGATTGAACCCCACCACATCATCATAAATTGAAATGTGACTGGTTCAATTTATATAAACTTTATGTAATATTGTATATAAATCAAATCAAAAACTATATATTGTATAGAAATGTTCATTAATGTTAATTAATTTTAAGCTTTTGAAAGAAATAGGTTGCTTTGTTTTAGTGTGTGTTTATGTCGAAGCATAATTTCTATGTACATTTGAATTTACAGTGATTGTAGACCTCGTCCGTCACTATAGGTGATGCTATATGTAGCTTCTTCAAAAGTACCTATTTTCCGACTTTATTTCTCTACTAAACTGTAACGGTAAAATATCAACAGTGGGGCTACATTATATGCAACATAACAAGTAAACAGGTATACACCGATATTTTCAACGGGTTTCCTCATAATCATTTATTATTAAGGGTGGAAATTTTTGGAAAATTTTCCGGTAAGCTTTTGTGCGATCATTGTGCAAAAACTACTGGAAGACTTAGGGAGTTGTGCTATAGCTTAGGATACGTGACATATAGTGTGGTATATGTGATAAATATGGTTTTGGAAAATTCCGTTGGCAAAGCCGTAAAATTTCCATTTGAAAACATGCAAAAATCGGTGTTTTCCGTTGTTCTAACCAAATCCGTAATTTCCGTCGGAAAATTCCAAAAATACCCTTAAAAGTAAGATGGAACACTCCTTTACATTTTTGCACCATTGAATTTTAAAAAACCAAAGTTTTTCCTAGTGTTCCAGCCATCAGAATATTGGTCTGCATGTTCCCAAAATTTAGTCAGCCATAGCCGAAAAATTGTAATAGATAAAAAAAAAATTTCTTCTATGAATTGTAGCCCTAGGTGAGGACTACAACTGGATAATAGGTTTATTGGAATATGTCCGATTTCCTGGGAGTTATAAGGGGTGGAAAGTCGGAAAATCGGTACTATTGGAAGCTCCATTGCTTCACTCCCAAAGGGGTAATTGGGCCCGAATATATTTAAAAAAAAAAAACTTCGCATCGACGAGCTCTACAATCAGTGAAAAAATTAATTAATTCGGAGTTGTAATGTGAAGTATAATTATATTAAATTAATATCATAGATTTTTATATTAATATTAGTTGGGATAACATAACTTTTAAAATTTAAATAGTAAAATAGAAATAAGAGAAACATAGTAATAAGTAAAAAATTAATTAAATTGTAAATAGATACTTATGATTATAAACCCGGTCTATAAGGCGAACCAATGATAATGATAATCATATTAATATAGGTCTCACTCAATATGGTTAAAATCATGATAGAAAAATAGAAAAAATTATATACTCGTCTAGATGTATAGTCCATAATATTGAAAATTAAATTAAAAATAATTAATTCAATGTAAAAATCCATGCATAAAACGAATAAACACTAATCAAAATAGGTAAAAAGTCATAAACTAAATTTAATTTAATAATAATTGTTGTTTTGTTATGTGATTTGTAGATCGGTGGTTCGCGGCCGAGCCATACACAAACAAAATTATAGATTTTCTTTTTTTTTTTTTTTGGTTTATTTATTTAAAATAATTTATTAGAAACATTTTTTACCACAGTGGGATGCCGATATTTTCACAGACTTCCCCAGAATAATCATTTAGAAATTTACAAATGCTTGAACAAAAATTCATATGAAAACTTTATTTGAATAAATAATCGTCGTGTGTTGCTTGTGTATAGGAAATAGATTGGCTCGCAGATGTATGGCTATTTATTTCTTTGCATGTTGACATACCTCTCAAAAAGCATCAAATATTTCATAATGGAATGTGTGTAGTTTGATACACATCACATACTATAACGCAAGCATAAATGTTTGGATGAATCACACACACACACACACGCACAGCTCAGTGTGTTCAAAGAAGTCACATAAAAAACATATAGAATTTTCTTCACGCAAAAAAAAACACACACACACCATTTGTTTTTTGCATTCTGCAATACGCGACGCACGCACCAATGTTGTTGTTGTTGCTTACATTATTTCGAATGGAAAAGAAAAACAAATGACTTTGTTGTTTTTCGTATGAAAATTTAATTAAACATTTTTTTTTTGTAAAAAACCACACACGTACAATATTTATTTTTATTATTATTTTTCCTTCCAAGTGGAATTTCTTCCCATGAAATTCCATATAAAAACATAATTTTTTTTCATACATATGAAAAAGTTTAAATGAAAATTCTGGGAAAACCCGTGAAAATCTCGATGTTCACTAGTGGTAAAATGTGTCTTTTCATATTTTAATTAAGATAATTGGAAATTTTCAGAAAAACCGGACCATTAATTTAATTTAAAAAAAAAAGGCACCGCAAAAGTTATGTCCGAATTTGACCACTAATGGACATCTAAATGACCAAAACGTTAAAAAAAACACTTCTTACATAAGTTTTGGTACATTTCAATGAATTTCAAACACAATTTGGAAAAATCGTCTCATAACTTTTGTGGTGACGGAAAAACGGATCCAAAACATGAAAAATTCTGAGATTTTGAGTTTTAGAGCTAGCGCGTTTTCCTTTGGGAATCCAATAGAGGAGGACAAGGACCACATCTTTCCCCTGGGACCACTTCTGGGAAAATTAAATTGTCGGAGTTATTAAGGGGTGAAATTTCGGTTTTTTTCGGTAAGCCTTACTTTGAGCAATTATTGTGGGACCATCATAATACTTAAAGAAGTGTGTTATAGCTTAAACTACAGGTCATATAGTCTACTATTTGGGATAATTAGGATTTTGGAAAATTCCGTTGGGAAACCTGGAAAAATCCCATTGGGAAACATGCGAAAATCGATGTTTTTCGTTGTTCTAGGAAAATCCCCATTTCTCATCGGAAAATTCCAAAATAAATTTTATCGTAAAGATTAAACCTTCCTTTACCTTTCTGCATCATTAGATTTTAGGATATTTGAGTTTTTCCTAGAGTTCCATGCATCGGAAGAAAGGTCTACATTTCCATTTCCACTCTTTGGGCAGTCATGGCCAGAAAACTGTAGTAGATGGGAAAAAATTTTCCTCCATAAATTGTAGGCCCAGGTGAGGACTGCAACTGGTATTAGTCTTACTAGGATCCATGGGGTATTCCGGGAGTTAGGGGGTCCCAAAGGTCGGAAAATCGGTACCATAGAAATGGTCATAGCTCCGCTCCCGGAGGAGTCATGGGTCCCGAGCTAACCTATAAACTGCGCATGGACGTGCTCTACACTTTGTGAAAAAAAATAATTGGATCGGACGCTATGAGCTTTTTAGTGCCAAATGTTTAATTGACTTTTTTTCAGATCTGAAAAATGCAAAAAAGAAATTCCCTTTTCTTTTTTCTGTTTACCTTTTTTTTCTTATTTACTTTTTTTCTATTTATTTTTTTTCATATTTCTTTTCCACTCAGAAATTGTCAACACACCCCGGCCGCGCCGCCTATGTGAGGACTTTTTTTTTTTTTACGAAATTTTTTTTTTCGATTTTGGCGAGAAACCGAACCCGTGGCATTCATATCACATATGAATATTCGCAACACCTCTACCTCATACACCACCAATAATATTAATGTTTATATGTCGGTTGCGATATATAAAGCTCTGATTTTTCATTTTTATTTATATTTCTTTTTATTAATAGTTACTTTTTTCGCCAATTTAATTTGTGTCTTTGCTAATAGCATTTTTATGTTTGACAAAATTTATCGAATATATTTTTTTTTTTACATTATCTTTTCAGAATTTTTTTTTGCATCAGAAAACATTGAAGAATTTTGTTTACATTTGTGTTTTTTTTTTGAATAATTATAATTATTTTATCGGTCAATTAGAAAATACATATCCTTTCTCACAAATATTTGAAAATACCACAAGTGTTCGGGACTTGTTATAGAAAATCATATAGACATTTTTTTTTTCAGTGTTTTCTTTTTAAATCAATTTTTTTTTATTATTATTAAAATGTTAAAAAAAAACTTTAATAATTTATATTTAATTATTTATTTATTTATTTATTTAATATATTATAAATAAAATAAAACATTTTGCATTTATTTATTTTAATAATTTTTTTTTATAATCTTAATTTATTTGCAACAATTTAAGGGGGGCGCAGGGGTGGGGAGGGGTGGGTGAATGGTATATGAAATTTTTTTTGGAAACATAATTCGAATAAAAATTGGTTATTCAGTTCTTTAATTGGGGATTTATTTGGATCATATTTTACAAAATATGATACAATTCAGGTCATGTGTTTGTGTGTGTGTGTGTGACAGGGGATAATGGTGGTGAAATAGGAAACGACAAGAATGAATAACAATTCTATTTTAATTTATAATAATATTTCTTATTTATTAAAAATTATTATAAACACAAATTTAAGAAAAAAAAAAAAATATCCAGGAATTTGTTTTTTTATTTTATTTTTTTTTTAGTCTTTGAGCATAAAAATGTGATAATTAAATAATTTGTTTTTTAATTAATATTTAAAAACACAAAAATATAAAAATTTAACATTAGCGCGCGCGTAGCATTCCCAACCATAATTATAAATTAATTTAATTTTCTTAATTTACTAAATGCTTTCCGGCTATGGTCTTGGTGATAAGAGATGATTAACGATAATAATATTTTTAAATATATTTTATGAACGTTTTTTTTCTTTAACAAATTAAATTTATAAATATATTTTTTATCATTTTGTGTGTAATGCGGTTTTTGTTCATTTAGTAAATTATAAAAATTAAATTTTAAAATATCATCAGCGTGCAAACTTATTGATAATAATTAGAAAAAAAAAAAAATAATAAAATAAATTAAACAAATTTGAATTAATAATTGTATAATAAGAAAAATGTGTGTGTGTGTGTGATATGGTGTTTAAAAAATTGTGTGATTGTTAACAATTTTAAAATTATTACTGGATTTCGTTCGGTCTCTTAAATTATTCCTTTTTTTTTTTTTTTTTTTGTGAAAATAATCATTTAAATTTTAACAAATATTTTTATTATATTCATTTTTCTTAATTATTTCTTTTTATTTAAGCAAAAATTTATATTTTTTTATTTTTATTTATTTAATTTAGTTAAACAACAAGAAGATCTTAATTTATTAATTATGTTTTCTCTTCCTCTTGTTGGTGTGTTGATTTAATTTTTGTTTTCAATATTTGTTTAATAAATTTTTATTATTATAAAATAAATATAAAATAAAATATTAATATTTTTTGTATTTTTTTTTTTTCATTTGTAAAATATACAAAATATTTTTTATTAGAATTTTTATTTTTATAAATTATTTGTATTTCCTTAATTTATTTATTTTTTTCTTTTTTTTTAGGTTTTTTTTTTTGTGTACAATTTTTAAATAAAAAAAAATTAAATGTGCATGCGCGGGGATTCAATAGAAACACCATTTTTGAATAGGTGTTTGAATTTTTTGCCTAAGAACCCTAGCAACACTAATTTTATTTTGAATAAATATGTAAAGAAGTAAAAATTAGGATAAACATCGAAATGGATTTGGAATTAATTTTAAGCTTAAATTACAAAAATGTATTGCCATCAAAAAATCTAAGATTAATTCATAGATATTGTTTGCTGCTTTTTTTTTTTTGTGTGGCGTCGGAATGGGAATAATTATAAAGAGAAGATAAATATAATTTTTTAAGCATTAGACAAACACCCAGACACACACACACACACAAGAAAATATGTCATATTCATTTCGTTCGTTTGCTATATGAAAAGAAATAACAAGTATAGAATGGTAGAAAATGGATTTTACTGAAAATTTCAGTATTTACACTGTTTTGGTCTGAAATCGTTATCTCACAATTTTATACTGTTTGGGTTGATTGCCTAGACATCCGTTAAAATTGTGCCATTTGTTTTTTAATGACTTCATTAAACATAACAATTATTCTGTGTATGTGAGGCAGCATTTAACTTTGCATTTTTACAATGTAATCACAAGGAAGTGTTTAGTGAATGGGAATTCTACTGAATAACGATAAATTTGTAAAGAAGAAAAGTATACCATTAAATAGAAATAGTTTTGTGTTATAAAAAATATATCCAATAGAGAAAAAAATGTGTCGGCTTTACAATCCAAAGCCATTTTCATTTTGTTATTTGTATTCTGTTTTCGTTTCCAGTACACTGAAGAGGAATTTGTTGTCGAACTTTACATGTTCAATTGAATGTCGAGATAAATTTCCATATAAAATTCAATGTACTTGTGTAATATTCGTTTGAAAAGAACTTGGGATTGAATCAATTGAATAGAAATTCTAATGTAATTGACAATTAATAAAAAAATAGTAATAGTATACTGTACAAAATGCAACTTCTAGTGTAATCGCTAGAGAGAGGGGGATATGTAAAAGTTAAATTAATTTTAAAAATTTTATTATTAAAATGTGTGTTTATCGAAATCTATCTAAAAATTAACAATAGCGTAGCTTGTGTCTGTAGCATTGAAATACATAAATTCAAATCGAAAAGATTGAAAACGAATTATATATGAATTTACTATGAAAATGAAATTATTATGTGAATCTCACACACAGTATTTTTTCCTACTAATAATCTCACACACGCATTAAAACTATAATTATAAATCTATTTTTCTATTTTTTAATTGGGAATCTTTATCAAATTTCTATTGAAAATTATTTCATTTCAATATTTTATTACAATAACACAACAATACAATAATACAAATACAATGCAATCTCTATACGGAGTCGGTTTGGAAAGTTTCTTACATTGCATGATTGTTTTTTTTTTTTTTTTTTTGGTGGATTAAATATATTCATCAATTTTCAATGTTAAAGCAGTAGACCAAAAAATCTATTGGAAATGCATCAAAGATTGTCAAAATAAAGTTATGCAAAATTTATAGATTATCTTGAACGATAAAATACAGGAGCCAAATGTATTGTATGAATTAGAATTGAATGATGTAAATAACCGCCCATATATTGTATTGATTGCATAGAAATGCAGTATAGTTGACGCATTAGTACTGGCCGCCACCATATGATTACTATATTTATTGACTTTTAACAGTTTACTGTGTGCTGTGGTGCACTGGAACTACATTTAAAACACTTGTGTGTAAGTTGCTTGAAATGCTTGAAAAATCCTATTATATTATTATCAATTTACTGGTGAATGAATTAGAAAACTTTCCAAACGCAACACATTCGTAAAGAGAGTTCTTATTATTTAATTATTTTTCATTTTTTTCGTTAATATTATTATTTTTAAAAATATTTCCAATTTTTAATCTCACAAAATAAAACTTTTGTCATTAATTTAATTTTAAATTATTAATTTTATTTTATTATTATTTTTTTTTAAAAATTGTATTTAATGTAGGGATATTTTCTATTATTATTTTATATATTAAGGCATAAGAATAAATTATTAATTCAAATTATAATTCCAAATTATTCAAATATAAAATTTAAAATAATAATAATAATAATAAAAATAAAACGGAAATTATAATTACAACACAAATTATAATAATAGTAATAATAGTAATAATAATAATAATAATAATAATAATAAAAAATAATAATTATAATTAAAAAGTGATTTAAGAAAGAGGGTGGGGAGGCGAAGATGCAACAGACGACGCGACGGCGGCGGCGGTGGCAGCAACGACGCAACACACAAGACAATATTTAAGTTTTTCGATTTAATTCATTAATTAATAATATTTTAATAATAAAAATAATAATAATTATAACAATTTTATTATTATTTTATTATTTGAATTTTGTTTTTTTATTTTGTTTCTCTTATATTTAATACTCATCTTCTTCAGGTGGAACTTCGTCTGGTGGAGCAAAACCATCCTAAATTGTCAAATTATCGTAACGAAAATAGAAAATTGATGTAATTATTTTTTTAGGTAATTATAAATTGATTTTAATGTAATAATAATTATTCAGTTATCTTTTTCTGATTGAATGTGTGTGCTTTCGTACAAAATATTTCACCACTGGACTCTGGCTAGGAGCAGAAGAAGCGAATCTCTTAAATTCATACAGTCGAATCTCCGCCACAGACGAACTGATACATTGCATGTGTGTAGTAAGACAGATTCGTTAGAGAAAAATTTTATTTTAAGCATATTCAAGAAATAGTAAAATCAGTTGTATTCCGTGATTTGAAGGCAAGTTGATTTTTAATATAAACAGTTTGATGCTTGATATGAATTTCGACAAATTTAAATATCCTAAGTAGTATTTCTTTCATCCAAACAGATATAGTTGCTGCACCCATGAAAATAGAATACAAACACAGGTACGTCGCAAAATGCAACAGTAATGTCGGCGTACTTTCTGGGACTGCAGAATAATGATACACTTCTTTGTGTCCCAGAATTAGTGAAATGAAGCAGGATTTACAAGCTACTACCAGCCATTCTTGACGGTGATGCACAAACCCATACAATTTAATATTGGGTAGCAATAGCACACCTGACTCTGACAATTTTATTAAAAAAAATATAGAAATAAATTATTTGTTGACAATAACAATAACATGCCATTATTGTTTACATTGGCATATTTCTGTGGAGGCAGCTTATCCTATAATATTATATACCGATGCACGTGGATTACCAACAATAACTTTAAGAGATCCTAAACTATTGTCCAAAACATACAAACTTGAATCATTACCATATTGTGGAGTATGGTATGGGCACATCGGTTGAAAACATAAATACAATTCTAACTGCATCGAAACGCAATCTAAACATATTGTAAGTAATATAAATTGTGCCTTATTAATACGAAAGAAGAGTAATTCAAAAATAGGCGATTACTTTACCCGGAATAAGGAACAGATAAAAAATATATAAGAAAACCACAAAACTGTTTAATAGCCAAAGTAGTTCGATAATGGGGAAGGGTATATAATTAAATAAATAAATGTAATTAAAAAACGTTATAAGTATAGATCCTGAAGGATGCAATGTTAAGAGGTCACAGTTCACAATTTTGAGCATTTGTTCATCTACTAGACATTTAGCAACAGTTGGGTACACACTTCCCTGAGTGCAAGGGAATCTATCTATCTATCTCCATTGCAAATTGGAGCTAAGGGGACTATACTATAGACGGTGGACAAAAACGTCAAAAACTCAAGAAAACTAAAAATTCATTGGAATGAACAATGGCGTCATTTATATACAATGAGACTATAACTGAAAATGACATTTATCAATTACATTAAAATGACATAGAAAAAATAAAGCGGTGGCGAGAAGAAGAATCAGTTTTCTGTCTTAACATTGCTCAAATCTCTGAAGATGAACTACGTAAAGAGTTGTATAAGCACAATACATTCAAATTCAGCTAGCAGTGCACACATTGTTCTTTCGAACCTTTCCTTAATTCGAATAACAATATAAAATATATGCGCCTACATACACGCACAAAACGCTTAAATATATATGGAAAAAATTCGTTTGATTTAAAACCGACCTCAATCAATCGTCAAATGTCGCAATAACAAAAATTGTTGTACACCAAACGCATCAGAAAAAGATAAACTGAACTTAAAATATATGATACAAAAAATTTATAATAATTTTGAAATAGAAAATAAAGATACCTCTGTTGCATAAAGTATTTCCAAAATTTTTTGAATTAAAGGATGTGGTTCTGCATCATCAGCTTCTTGACATCTTTAAAAGGAAGAAATCATAAAATTAAATATTCATTATTTGTTAAAAATACAAAATTAAATACTTACAAAATTTCAATATCTCTTAATTTACTGAAATAAAAATCACGTTCTTTTTCCAAACCTTCAAGATTTACTTTCAAATCAACTATCTAAATTTTAAATAAAATATTTAAAAAACGTTTAACATTTAAAATACAATAGACTTTTAATTATTATTTAATATTACTTGATTATTTAATTCGTCTAATTGATGACCTGTCAACGGTTGATTATTAATACCACCATTATTTTCATGTACAGGTTTACCAATTGATTTAATATTTGGTGGTGCTACACGAGCTCCTACTTGAGCAACGGGTCTTGTTGGTACAACTTTTGACACTAAAAAGTTAATTGAATGAAAACAATTTTTTTAAAAATATAGTGAAAATCTGAAAATTATTTTAGTTTTACAATTTAGAAAACAATTTTTATATTTTTTAACGATAATACATAAAAACTGACATGTCGATTTCATCCAGAACTATAGATTAATTCTATTTTGTATATGATTCAAGGAGGTGCAGAAACAATAATAATAGACGTATGTAGATATAATCCCACTTATAATTAGTAATTTGAGTTTTCGAGTTATTCCAGTTGCAAAAAAAAATTAGACGTTCCAGAGACTTCTCAGGAATCTTGTACTTTTTAAGTGAATTTACAAAACATATCGTTTATTTCTATAGTGACAAAAAGCAGCAGTTTTTTTGACGTAATTGTCATATAATTCATCTGCAATTCTTGTACGATCAGATTTAAAATTCAATAATATAATTTTTTAACCGTTGAATATAAAGGAGTAGATTTACCTAACCCATGTAGCTCTGCTGTTGGTATATATTAATGGTCCGGATAAAACTAAATAAAATAATGAATGAACAATTATTTTAACTTTTGAAATGTTACCATAAATTTTTTATTGTGCATTGATTACGAACAATTTTGTTGCAGTATTTGTAGGAAGTTTTAATTCATTGTTTAAATACGGAAACTCATAGTTTACTTCTACAAATTATGGTGGGCATGCTTCATTAAATACCACGTCATTAAATAAGTGAATCAATGTGCCACAACGAGATATTCATGCACATAAAGCTTATGTTCTTCTGTATTTGGTGGCATCAGAAAAGACTGATGTATTATGTCTGTTGAAATCGAACCAAATTGTTAATATAAAAGTCGGATTCACGAAAGGAAAAATATTTGTTTCCTTTGATGCACTCCAAGAATCGAGTGTCATTTTTCAATGTTCTATCATAATCTTAATCGTGTCAGCTCTCTGCAGGGAGCCCATGTGCCATCTATTCTATAATATGTCTTATGTGACACTTGCAACATGTGTTCGAGAATTGTCGTGTTGTAAAACCACTTTAACGTGCTTCTTACACATTCTGATCGTTTTTCTTGCGATGATTACATTAAAAACTGCTTAATTATTGACATAATAGCGATTTAAATATTGACATTTCGGTTCGATTTCAACAGACATCATAATACACCACCAAATTCTAAGATATTAAATTTTGTCTATTTAAAATCCAACGTAATTTCAACGATACGTTTCCACGGCACTTTTCTTTCGTCAATTCACTAAAAAATCGTTCACTCGATTCAAATAGATGTCATATACTCGCATTTTTTTAGTTTCTGTGTACCATCATATACTGAAAGAAAATACAGAAGTTATATTTGTATAAATAATAATAATTTTCAAAGTTCCATTCCATCATTTCGTGATGTATTTGTATTGTATTATCGTTAATATTTCAGAAAAAAATTGTTAGCATAAAATTATATTATTTTATTTTAAATTCATTTTCAAATATTTTTTATTTTGTAAAACATTCATGTAGTAAACACAAATTATGTGTATTATTGTGACAAGTAAATTGCTATATCACACAATAATCTCACAATTCACAAATCATATTTCTTTTTTATTATATGCTTACAATGAAATTCAGACTAAATTTGATTTATAATAAAAACAGCACTTACAATTTAGAATTTAGTAATTATAATAAACAGATTTGGAAACAAATGCATTAATAATTCCTGACACGCTGTCAATTAGAAATTGTACCAAATCGTCATCAATGCGAATCAAATAAAATTAAAGAAATCGTGTGACAAATTGTAATGAGATTCAGGCGAAGAGAATATATTTAGTGTTATTATCGTCATCGTATTACCTGTTACAGTGATTTTAATGTAAATGTTTAAGTATAGTCAAGCTCCTCTGGCAGACATTCAAGTAAAATTGATGATGATATTTTAAGCGAATATCTGATGGGAAATAACACACGAAACATAGCAACTAAAGAGATTGCTGGCAGACTTTAAACATTGATAATACAAATGTATTTTAACATTTTAATGTTGAATTTACACGAAAGTGCAGGACCCATGAAGGTGTCACTATGCGTTTTTGGTGATATTACAGTGAAATAATTCGCTATGTGTACAATAACAGAGGACAAGTTCTGTGAGAACAAGTGACATGTCAATACTAAAAAACGTCTTTGGTAAACCGAAAACGTATGTAATATTCCACTATGATAATGTCGTAGACCACATACGTTATACAAAAGACACTATAAAAACTGAATGAATTGAAATGGAAATTTTTCAATATCCAACAAACTCTCCAGATCTTGTTCTATCATATATACCTCAGAATAGTTTGAAATGACAAGAACATCAGATCAGTGGATGACTTCTTTGAAGGCAAACCGTTCTTGTTGTCATATTCTTTCAATCTGGAAATCAAATAAGTTAGTCAGCGTTAGCAAACATGTAAAATACAATATCAAAGAATGAAGATTTTATAAAACAGTTTTTATAAAAATATACCCCATTGATTTTAGTATACAAATTGGCGGTCGGTACGAAGTTTTGCAATCATTCAATAAAATTATGTTCATCCTTGCACCTTTCTGATTTTATCATTTGTGACACTCGATCACTTGAGTGACACACAAATTTCGAGTCATAATATTCATTGTCCCAAAAGATGAGAAAATAGAATATGTATCATTTTTCTTTCGCCAATCAACGTGCACATCAAACCACCACAAATTAATTTCCATTGAAACAAATATACGAATATTTGAATGTCTGAATTTCATTGTAATCAAATAAAAATCCATATTATTTATATTAAAAAAATTAATATGAAAATGCAACGACATGCAAATGATGCTCGCAAAAAAAAAAATAAATAAATATTATAAAACTATTTGAAATACAAAATAAAAACAAAATCCATCAATAATACCTATAGATGACTCACAAAATGAAAACGTACTTGGTTTTGGTTTTGTGGTAACCGATGCAATTGCAGTTTTTTTCTGTATGCCCGACGGTGCTTTCATATTACTGCCGGAACCGTAACCCATTGGATGATTTTCACGTGCTGCATATGCATCATATTCTCTACCATCATAATTAGCATCAAAAAACTTTTTAAACCATTGTAAAAATTCAAAATTATCTTGGAAACGACCTTTTATCAATTTATCTATGGGTATTATCTAGAACATTAAATAAATAAAATAACAAAACAAACATAAAAAACACAAATAACCAAATAATAAATAAATAAATAAATAAATAAACATAATAATATGATAAAAATAAATAAATGTAGTGTTTTGTGTGTTTGTGTGTGTGATGATATTGATGATGGTTGAGGAAAAACTAAAAAAAGAAGCAATATGATTGTGTGGTGAATCGAATCATTTAGATCCACATAACAAAATTAGCAAATATTGTGTAATAAAAATGTATTCTTCTATTCCGTGCAATAATTTGCATATACATATTGCGAGTAGACAAAAATTTTAACTAACATCTACAAAACAATATTTTATATAAATATGTTCTATTACTCTTTGAAATTAAAAACGAAAATTATTTAAAAAGATGCAAAAGAAAAATAAATCATCAACACAACTATTTTATTTTCCAACAACTAATAATTGACTAACTGCCTGCAGTATGTCCTGCTCCAACTCCTCCACCAACGCCGCCGCCGCCACTACCACCACCACCACTATTGCCATGATGCTGCATTGGTCGATGCTGTTTTGGTTGTTGTATTTGTCGTTTATTATAAATTGGTTGTTGTTCCATTTGACCACATTGTTCGTGTGCACCTAAACCTAAGGGTGTACCAAAACGTGCTTCCATTGGATCATAATCACGACCATCATAATTTGCATCGAAAAATTTTTTAAACCATTGTAAATATTCAAAATTATCTTGAAAACGGCCACGTATTAATTTATCCACTGGAATTATCTAATAATTATTATCAATATTTATTAAAAATGAAACTCATTAAATAACTCGCTTTTTTTCTTAGTATTAATATTGCTATCATTTTACTATATTTAAACATAAGCCACCGATGCCTCATGAACCTAATCAACATTTTAATTCGTACTCATACAATTATTTAACTGTGACATAAAATCTTTTTTTTTTTAAATGAAATATGTTTCAAGTGAAATTTTTTCTTATTATTTATAGTTTATTTTAAATTTAATTTTCGGAAAAAACTGAATATGACGTTGTGTTCAAAGTTTTTGTAGGATCGTTTATTTTAGAAATATTGGAAATAATTTTTTATTGACTATATAGCGACAACCTTTGATCCAATTTTTTGGCAATTTATGAATACCATCAAAATAAAATATCTCCGCTTTTGATGCGATTCAATAATCGAGTAATTTTTGACGTTTTCATAATAGTGAAAGTATTGTCCACAGAGTCCATGTGCCATCGATCTGTGATGAAGCATGTAATTTGATGGAGCAATGAGGACGAGCATTGTCGTGCAAAAGAATTCTGGTCGTTTTTCTTTCAATGCACGATTCAATTTTACAATTGTGTGTTGTTTGTAGTGCTGACCCGTGATAGTTTGACTATATAACAATTCATAATATACCACGTTCAAGCCTCCTTTGCATGGCTATTGCGTTTTGGCGTAACATTCGTTTAGGATTATTAAAATAAATCCATTTTTTAGCACCGCAGTGACAATACAATACAAAAACGGCTTCCTATTTCTGATTTTCAATCAAAATTTCACTAATTTTATATTAATTTTTCTTTTTGTATCTTATCCATTGGGCTGAAGCGCCCAGAAATGGTTTGTTGATTTACATTTAATGTTGTTGTTGTTGCGATTATGCATCGCGTCTGCAACTGCAATAATGCTTGCAATTTGGTATTTTCAAATTTTTTGGATGGTTCGTTCTTTTTCAATCACATCAAAATCATCACCTTTGACTGGTTTCAATCATTTTCTGCAATAACTTAGATATTCTAGCATCATCCAATATAATTCTTCCGCGTGTGAAAAGAAGTGTTAATGTACATTTCTTTTTTTTGGACAAACTTCCAGGAATATTTATGAGAGTTATTAAAAAAGGAATGTGAGAATTTTATCCATGGAAATTGTTATGCCATGGTCTGACTCAAATATATGTTTCGATATCTTTTTAAAGATTTTAAATTAGTTAAATTTGGTGTTTGTATAATAAAATCATTTTTAAAATCCATTTCGGATAATTCAGTTTAAAAGAAAAAATTCAAAATCCATTCAAAGCAATATATTGGGAATCGCACAATCTTATTCATACAAACTATGTGCTTAAAACTTAAAGGTATCTACGATGTAAGTATCATGAGATATTATAAAAGTCTTTAACGAATGAACTGCACTAATATAGAAATAAAGGAATTCTTCTTAAAACATTTTTTCTAAGTCATTTCAAGCATCCGGTCACATATTTTTATGTTTGTGGTGGAGAAGACTTTTGGTAAACAATCTCAATATTTGCGCTCGCCGAATCATATAGCATTGACATACAACATGACCAACAATCCTAACGTCCACTAACATATCATCTATACAAGAAACCCATCTTTTCCATCGCTTCGTATGTGTCCCATTCAACAAAAAACACAAAGTTCATAGCGAGTTGCAAAACCGATGGACTTAGAGATGTATCAATAATAGTTGCGACTAAATAGATCCAAAGCATTCACACATATATAGTAAAGTGTATTTTGTCAAACTTATATGGCAATTTATATCAGGAATAAGTGCCAGCATCAAAAATCCATCAACGAATATTGTGGTCACATCTGCTTTTTTATGGGACATTTTATATTGTTTATATGACATACCCCCATTCTCTTAATCTCATCCATTAGCATTTTTCTAGTTATGTAATCGATTTTACAAAATCCACCACAACCCTTCTATGCCCATAGATTGATCCACTTTTATATATGTAGTAAATTTACGTATATTACCATTTAGAGTGGTTAATGCTGTGTTTATTATTAATAGAAACACTTCTATGGTTCAAAAATCATCATACATGGTATTGTTTGCACACTATCAAGATGTATTTCAACTGCTTTCTGTGCGGACTCTTATTATAGCAACACACACACAACAGAATCATATGCTATTATGAGTTGTCACCCCTAATTACATATACCCCCCTTCGATACTTTCATGTATTTAAATTGCAAGTGTTTTCGAATTATTTCCCAATCATCGTCTATCTAAAAAAAAAAAAACACATAAGAATTTAAAAGTAAATTTCTAAAACAGCTTTTTACGTTTCTGTAAAAAAAAAAAAAAAAATTTCTGTCCTCTAAGGAAATGGTGGTGTAGCTGAAACGCAGCATATGTTGAGAGACCATCAAAATTTAACCTATAAATTGAAGGTTTATCTCAAAACTTGGTCGAGTTCTGAATTACAATTAATAGCTATAAAATTTAAAATAATAAGATATTTATTTTAAAAATATACATAACCCCGATCATTTTAAGTATAGTCACACTAATCTAATTCGTATTTAATACAAAAAATAACCCATAAATCTGTATCATTAATCATTCTTTTGTATATAGTATCTGTGTATATGTAAATGAAAGGGTACTATAAAATTGAAGTAAATTTGTTTTTTTTTCTAGTCCTTGATAAGAAATTATTTAAAATAATTATTCATTGTATATTTTATTCTATAGCTGCGCTACTAGAATGATATTTATTTATTCATTTATATATATATATATATTTTGTTGTTGATATGAACCACCTACAACTACCAAACACATAATTTCTATTCAATGTGTATTGATTTGTTCCACATAATAATAATAATAATAATAGTATAAAGAAATAAAATAGATAAATATACGGCAGTGATGCGATGACACACACTGATATTTAATAAATATAATATTGATCAAATAACACATATTCGTAATGCAGTAAAAAAAAAATTATTGAATGAAACAAATATGAACACGCAAGCAAAAATACTAAATACTTCTTTTTTACTTTCAGAATTTCAGAATACATGAATAATTTAATTATAGTATTTTTTTTTTCTTTATATAAATTATACAAAATAAAACAACTAAAAATCAGATTTCCTTTTATAGATGAGCAATGATAAATATTTATTTATAATTAATTCCATTAATTAACACACAAACTCATTCGTTTTTATTGCATGCATATAAGAAATTGCATTTTTTTGGCTAGATAAATAAATATTGCAAAATTGCATATGGTTACAATCGACATTACATTATCGCTCTATCGTTGTCGTATATCGATAATGCCGATATAATTTATAAGCAAGTTCTTACATAATTTTTGATTCACCTTTTGATTGAATATATCAATATAATTTCATATGAATAACAGCAGCAGCAGCAGCAAAGTACAATTTGATTGTTGCTGTTATTACGATTATGTGATTGTACAATAGAAATTAATTTCCCTTTTCAATAAAACGATTAATAAAACATATTAAAAGTCATTGTATATATACATTCAAATTGCTAGCAGTAACCAATCACCACAATAAATTTTCCGATATACAAATAACCAAATGTAGTATATTAAAGGCACCATCAAACCCTTTCCCTATACACATTATAACGTATACAACAACACATACGGTTAGTTTATTAAAAATACATTCCCAATGATGTCTCATGCCGCCTAAATTGTGTATAGTTGAATCAACAATAAATAAAATAACAATAATAGATATAACAAAAAAAAAAAAATATAACAATCTTTTATTGTAAGTAAAAAAGTTGTAATTTTCCACATGAAAATTTTGTAAACTAATAAAGAAGTATAGATTTATTTTTCGTGTATATTGTGGGTGGGAAGCGTGTGATTGCTACACACAATTTCCATTTAATATCATGGTCATTCAAACTCTAATTTATTAAATTGTTTAACAATTGAAAAAGATTACGTCGCAAAAAAATGAAAAATACCAAAATTAATAAATTAAAATCGAATTAAATTATTCATTTTATCATCAAATGTAAAGTCATGTTTAAAGCAAAATTTATTACTTAAAGAAGATGAAAAAAAAAAACGATTGTAGGTCAATCGAACCATACTCAAAAGCACTACACACTTTTACACGATTCAATAGGAAAATAATAGTTTTCTTGATACTTAAGTGCTGGAATGATAACGTGTGTGTGTATGTGTTTGCATAATCATTGGTAAAACTGAGACCCATAAAAATTTGGAGTATATTTGGCATATCACATTTATATAAATATATTCGCAAAAGTTTAGAGGGAGAAAGGGTTGGTGGTGGGAACGTTTCAATAAAATCCTAATATAAATATTTTATTTCTATTGGAACGCCCCGACAGGAATGTGCCATCTACTTCAAACCAAACTTTAGCAATTTACATCATATACAAAATAATGCAATTCAAAATTTCAATATAAACAGATTTTATGGTGTTCCATAGTAATCCTATAGGTTATCTATTAGGGGTCGTATGATAACGCCCGGAAGTGGTGGAGATAGTGTCATCTAATTCCAACAAACCGGTAGAATATTAAATATTCAATACACTCGGACGAATTGTTCTTTAATTATTCTAATCGGAATAGAATCCGATTAATAGGATTAATTAATTAATTAATAATATTTTTTACAACAATGGAACCGAAAGGGATGACAGAAAAAGTCAAGGAATTAGAGTTATTTTTGACAATTTTCCAATTTAACCGGCTACAAGAGCTCAGAATTTCATAACGATAGTAGATCAATTCAATAAACAAAATACATTTTTAAACGTAATATCTTGTCTCATTGTTCTCTATGTTTTATTTCTCAAAAGTGATACAACCTAGCACTGTGGATGACGTACCGTCCAGACAAACGAAATCAATTGGCTAACAACCAACGTATACACGAAAATTTAATTCAGGTAATGTTTGTGGTTTTTCCATACTTTGAATATTCATAATATTAAGTTTCCACACTTTTACCATTGCATTGATGGATGAAAAGCGGGCAGTGATTTATTGTTACAAAATTTGTTTCACAGCGAACGTGTGCTGCTGCTGCTACCAAAACAGCAATTTTATATAGACAAAAATGTATATATATTATTCAATTGCTAATGTAAAAAATATCTACATTCAAATATTTTCAATTCGTCTTAATCGCAGCATCTAAAACATATTAATTATTAAGTAATTAAAACCCATTCAAATGAGTTGCGGGTATATAGTGTGCAGGTGCACACGTGCGTATATATTTTATTTTTTTTTATTATGAAAGTTGTAGCGGCGATGCTACTATCAAATATTGATAATGACTCTTAAGAAAAATAAAAACCAACGCTCAGCCATTCCAACCACAATAGTGTCTAACTGTGATCTATCTAACTATCCTGTCACGTTGGTAAATTACTCCGTATATGACTATAATTTACCAATTGGTTTGCATTTATGTTACCGACAAATACTTTATTAATTCAATTAATTTTATATGAGTGAACTGTCCATAGTCGTAATTCTGGATTGAATGACATGTACTCTAACCACTGCTCCATTGAATTTCGACACTCTTTCTATGAAATAAAAAAAAAAAGACTAATTTTTTCATAAAAGATAAATCACATATCGTAAATGGGATTAGAAATGAGTTAAGCCACAACAAATATGTGGATGTATCTCGCGCCCCTAATGAATGTTTGATATTTTTAAATATGAATTCAGCAAATGTCAAGATGGTATTTTAATTTTAATAGTTTTTAATTTGAATTTGGTGTTCAATTATCTGTGAAACACTTAATGTCTATAAATCAACAGCTGTATTTAAAGACGTTTATACGACATGGAAAAGGTTCAAAAAGAATGAAAGTGACTGCAAAATGAATTGCAATTTGAAAGTGTTATAGGGAACAGTTTTATGGATAGTTGTATTTCGTGTAGTATTTTACAGAGAATTGTGAAGAGTAATGTTTTCTCTTCAAGTGGATCTTATTACATTTACCAAACATTCATTACAGAGTCAAGTTGGTAAATAACTAGGCATGGAAGTATATAACAATTTACCAATTGATCTGTAATTATCGAAAGGTATTACAGATGTTTCGCCTGTCTTGATTTTATACATCAGTCCATAATGTTTTGTTTAACCAATTAAAAGATTTTTTTCTCTAAATCATATCATAAATAATTAAGATATTTTGAAATATTACAAAACCCACACACCCAATTTATACAACGTTTGTATTTTGTTATTTAAATGTGTATATTCTCTTTGACATAAACACATAATAATAATAATAATAAATAAAAAATTTTTATAAACAAAAAGCATTTTTTTTTTCATCTGATTTTAAATAAATAAAGAAAATAGTCTTGGTATTTACAAAAGAATATGATTTTATGTGTGTGAGTGTGTGTGTGTGTATGTGTATATATATTAAAAATATAAATTTGTGTTTGTGATGATCTCAAATTTCGAATGTGGTTAATATAGATTTTTTTTTTTTAAGAAAAAATATCACGGATATTTATTATTTTCTTATAAATAACATATTGAAAAACCAAACCAATAATTACCTTATCAACATTCATTTTTTTAAATGCAGCTTGTAAAATTTTAAAATTTTGAATATATTCGTGTTCTAAATTTGTACGAAATTTAACACGTTTCATTGGAACTGATCCAGGAAATAACATATCCATATATTGACAATATGCAGCACCTTTTTTTTTTTATATAAATTGTTATGTGTACATTGAAGTGGAGATTTGGAAGAAAGAAATAGAAAGTTAATTGTTTTTATTTCCAATTTATAATAAAAGTTTTAAAATTTTTACCTGTACATAATTCTTCGATTTTTGTAAATTGAGAACATAAACAATCATTAACCCATGATAACATATCATGCCGAGATAAATTATCTGTTGTTACATTTGTTGAATAAACATTTACCGCCATTTTCGTTAAATTCTGAAAATTATAGAAAAATATTATAATTAATTGTTTGATTTTCATAACATTGTAACATTTTACTGTGACTTTTTATGATAGATAATTTAAAATTAATGTAGGATGTGGTGGTGGTAGCATGTGGTTTGGAATACTGAAACTATGTTTTTCTTATAACACTTTAAAATTAAACAATTTTAAAATTTAAAAATTGGATATGTTTCACGGCGCAATAGAATTTTGCAGAAATTATATAGATTTCAAAGCATGATAAGTCGACGTGTAAAGAATTAACATCATATACAGATATTCACGACCCATTGTGTTATTGAATTCAACAACACCAACAACAGTATCAGTATTTATCGAACAACCGATAAATATAAGGAGCACCGGAAAATATTTGTCATTCAAATTTTATAATAACTATTTGTTTATACTGTACGAACTACACAAAAAAAAAAAAATCCCCATGCACACAGAAATCGAACAAATAACATAGGAGAAACAAACATTACCGCCGATGTTAACACACCAACAACAAGCAACAAGAATTATTAACAACATTGCAGAAACAAAGAATATCATTTAAACACACCGCCTCTCAAGAAAATAGTACAATGGAATTGATATTGTATAGACAATTCAAAATCTATGTAGCATACACGACCGATAGAAGTACCGGAATACAAATACATTCAATTAAACCAAATGGATTCTTCTGTTATGGAGAAAAATGACTTTTCCGGCGATTGGATTAAATTGTTGATTTTTTTTTTGCATTAAATTATAGTTAAGCTAATCTAAATGTGAGTTTGTAAATAGTAAAAATAACAATTGAAAGATTACTTTATTTTATTGAACGCGAAACATAATTCGTGATATAATCATTTGATATCATACCGTTTGATTGGAGAACAGTCTTCCTGTCGTTTGTTGCTTTTAATTAGACATATTATATTCAACCAAATGCAGAGCATTGTTATGTAACCATGCGGTTTCCAAATGAAACACCATACGTTTAAGTATTGATAGTAAATCGATTTGAGAGTATCAGTGGCATTATTTTTTCAAATCGAACGTTGGAAAAATAACCGATAACTGAACTGATGATACAAATGAAATCACATAATAATATATTATTTATTTATTTAATCTGTAAAATTTAAGGCTATTCAATAATAATTAAAATATTTTCCATTAGCCCATCGAAACAGAAAGGGTGTATATTTTAATGGGATGTAGTTTGATTAATCGAAAAGCATTTAGGCGGCAGTCAATTAATCGACAAGTAAAGCATTTGATATAGAGAAATGTACATGGAACCCTTTATATGATTAATCGATTGAGTTAATCGTAAGCGTGTTATTATTAAAAAAGGGTTTAGCAATTTTCCATATACAGATCGAATTATACTGTAGGAAAAGTGATAAATTCATTGAGGGAAATCTATCAAATTTATAGAGATCATTTTAAAATTATAAACTTCTGTTTGAAGATGTGCGAAATTGTTAGAAATACACAACAAATAGGTTAATAGCTAACAGTATACAAATGTTTATTTAGTTTTAATTTAAATTTTTTTAAATTTACATTATATGAATTATTTCTTGTATACCATTATGCCAAATGCGGAGGAACACTGGCCTCAAGTACAACAAAAAAAAAAAAGGTAATCAAATTTTATATTGTGATTAGAATATTCTGATTTTATTTATTTTCTTTATTTTTATTTATTTTGTAGAAAGAAAGCATTGTATTTAGAAATTATTTACAAAAAGATTTTTAAAAACCAATAATATAAATATTTATTTAAAAAATATTATTTGTTTATAAAATTAAAATGTGAATAATTTTCCAATATTATTTCCAATTCTTTATATAATTTATAATTATATATTTTTTTAGTTTAATCAAAAGAAATAAAGGTGTGTACATTTTTCTTTGCATCAAAACACACACACACACACTATTATTCAATCTATCGCGTTCTTTAATTTATAAATTGCTTTCGAAAGAATTATTGATATAAAATACTATAAGTCTATTCGAAAAATAACCGGAATGGATTAGGATTAAGCAAAAGAATTAATTAATTTATTTATAAACATTATTTTATTTCTTTAAAATAATCGTACCGCCTCAACTGCGACGTAATACATCGATTTGCAAGTTTAACAACTTGATGTAAACCATTGCCCTTTATCGCCAAATGGAATTTAGAAAATAGAAAATAATCGCACATATGAAACTCAATGGACAGAATAAGACGAATGTTAAAAAGTAAATAAATTTGATTTTAAAGTAAACGAATTCAGTGATAATTGTCGTACGATGAGTGAACTAATCGTCAACTGTTTTTGTCTGTAGAAAATAACGAATAAACAGCAAATATTTCATTACACAGATGTCATACCAAAGCATTAATTGTTGTGTACCAATAATTGGAATAAATTCAAAGTGGATAATACCTTAGAAATTGTTAAAACAAATGAGTATTTTTGAACTTCATAAGTATTTGTTTGATGTATCAGTTTCTGGTTTCTGGTATTATGAAAACACTGTATGTTTCATCACCACTTATACGAAATTATGTTTAAAAATTTATTGTCACTTCCAGCGTTTTTTATGATCGCAATTTGACGAAATTTTTCATCATACGGGCAATTAAATGGCTGACACAAATGAATTGTTATTTTTGGTATATATACCAAATTCCATTTCCATATATGAATCTCACTTAAGATTTCTTGTTTTCTTCGGTAATCGTTGGTGAGATAGTCAAACACAAATATTAAACAGTCATTACGGTTGCTTTTCGGACTGAAGGTGTAAGTAAGTAAGTAAATATATTATATGTTTCTATAATTTTATAATATAAACTTAAATAGAATTTACATTTTTTTTTATTGATTGTGTAAAACCTTTTTTGTATCAGCATAGGTAATTTGATAAGAATTTTAAATGCTTAATATATCCATAATATTATTATTAAATGGTAAACCGAATGACATTCTATTGACTTTTATAATATAAACAAAAGTAGTTTGATACCGAGTACAAAAAATAAATAAAATAGTATTTGTTGTTGCTTCAGAAAAGTTCATTGGAATTTAATAATGAGTTGTAGCTTATATTCTATATTATTATTATTATTCTTGTAGCTTTTTATGTATAGATTTTATATTGTAAAAATTAAAATACACCAGTATAGAATATATAGTTTCAATTTTAATCTAAATATAATTGCAATTGTGTAAGTTGTATTTATAATTGCTTCATTCGTTTCATTATATCAAACAGATTTATTTTTTGTGCATAGCATTTGTTTGAGGTTAACTCATTCATTCTCTTTTTAATCCTTAAACAGTATATGTCTTATAATTTGAAGAATAAACCAACTGTTTATAGTTGATATTAACTTTGTCATTTAATTTATGTTTGAAATAATTAATTTGCATGCATGCGACAACCAGCAATGATATCGATATAGACTAAAATATATTCAATGACATGCCATCGGTTTCTGTTTTACAGTGACATAATATTCTATAATGATTTTCATGCGAAATAAATATAAAATAGCATGAGAAAAATATGACAAATATTAGGCAATCATTTTGTTGTGGTATGTTACGCGATTCATGCCAATGGATTAGTTAAATATTCATCTATATATTTCAATTCTAGCAATATATGTATACCGCAATGCGGAAACCAAACCTAACACGTATTATCAGTGTACTAAACCTAATAAATGAAATAAATAATATTGTATTAGCATAAATATGGAATCACTTTTTCAAACATTTCACGTTTAATAAAATCAAATTTGCTCAAATTTACAACAAAGTCAATGGCAATGACTGCTGGTCAGCTAGGAGAAGGCTAAAACCGTACCTGGATTTTAATACAATGGAATAAGTAAGTATAATATATTATATTATTATTATTATATGGTGCGCAACGTTGTAGCAAAACAAATGAAATATACCATTCAGCGCCCCAATAAAATAATCATCTTCAAAACCCCTAACTATAATGAACTCGCGATCAGAAGTTATGTAAAGATTAACCGTCGCTTAAATTATCAAATTAATTGTAAACGAGCAAACTCATCATGTCATTTAAGGTGTCAATCAACGTACAGTGTGCAAAACGCACTATCATTCCCAAAAACCATTCGACAAATTATTATTATACTAATGAATATTGTATGCAGATATATATTTGGTGCGCTCTACTTTATTTTAATGAACGCTATTACAATACAAACATATCATTAATATTTTTTTGGTGTAATTTATAAAAATTAAAAGAAATTGTTGTTTGTTCATTCTTTGAATTCGGTTAATTGAATGTTAAAATGTAATTGAAAAAACTGTAACAAATTTTTTGTTTAATTAATTTTTGCTATTTATTGATTTTCTTATAATAATATTGATTTACCAATATTTGTTATAAATCATAATATCAATAAAAACCATAATTAATTGTATAATATAGAAATGATTCAAAACCATGCAATACAACTTGGATAATTTAAGGTCAGGCACACAATAAACAAAATTATTAGTTACATTATAATTTATAATAATATAAAATATTTGTGTGTGTGTGTGGATTTAATGTACATAGTAATTATTAAATAATAATATCAATCATTCTTCTAATTATCATTTATTTACTACTGATAATTCACATTTTTATACACACGATGATTTAAATCAACTGTCTGCAGGATATTACAATTTTGTTATTAGACTGAAGAGGTGTATGAATGGAATTGTTTTAACCATTGGAATCTTAATGTTTCTGAATGCGATATTAATCTTATAAATAATGTTGTTTTGTCTGGTATAAAATAATTCTTGAATGAACTTGAAAAAAGTTGCTGCTGCTATATTTTTATTTATATTCAATTTAAATCAGAGGAAACCATCTGAAGGAACAGACAATTTTGCTACACTGAAGTACACATCAAAACTAATCACATTTGCAATTAGATGATAGTCAAAGAATGTACTGTCAATAATTATAAATAAAAACATCAACAAATGTAGCAATTTTGATAAAGTATTATTTTCGAATTCTCGTTTTATGTAAAAAGTTAGTTAAGGTTGTAAATGCAAATAAATAGATGTGAATAATAAATATAAAAAGCTAATTATAATGTACTTTACACATATACTAACAATATTAAATTTAAATATCTACTGCAATACTGTGCAATACTGCTTTATATTTCTATTAAAATATAAAAGAAACGTAATTGTGTACTTATTGTTGTTGTTGTTGGTTGAACTCTTGAAAACCATTAAAACTATAAGTTTCTTGTTTCTTATAACAAAAATCGATTATAATTCTCAAAAGAAAAAAAGGAAAATAGTTGTATGCATAAAAGAATAACAAACTTCAATTATTTTATGGTTTCAAATGTTAGGGATACCGAAAAGAAATCCATTATATTTTAATTCAATCATTCAAGAAGACACAGTGCATTTGTATATGCCACAGAAGGTGTTTAACTAAACTACGTCATAATACTTTCTTCAATTATTAATAATACAGCTTAAATTGGTATAAATCTTTCCGCATACATATGATAAACAATTTAGCAAAAGATCTGAAATTATCTAATTGTATTATATTTTTATATGAATAATTATTAGATGTGATTAAATGCTGTGTGTAAAATTTGTTGACGTTTGAATAACATCCAATACTATATTTTCAAAGAAAAAAAAAACAAATGGGTATGTTACCTGGAACTTCACGATTGCTTAAACTATTATAAAATAAATAATGTATTTCTTTTCGGTACGTCCTAAAGCTAAATAGTATTTTTACTATAGTTCTTTACATTCTCTGTGGTGTACTAGATTAATTTTTTCTTTATATTGTTCTTTAGTTTTTAGTGCATAAAATTGAGGTACACATTAAACTGAAATAAATTAAAAATAAAATTAAACTAAAAAAACAAACTTACAGAAGCAATGAAAAATGAACTTCCTTTTATTGTAATGTATTTCACAATTTAAATATATTTATCATCAATTCCAACAACAACACGAAACAATAAAAATTACCAAATTTAATGAACCTTGAAATTTTTTTTCTATTTTTTAAATGATATTATCCGTTTTATTTATTGTTATTTATTATTTTAAGAAGTTATTACCAAAACAAAAATTATGTAAATTATAATAACTAAAAATCAAATAACAAATAACATAGTTTTCTTATGACTAATCCATTTGTCTCATCAATAAATGATTTCTTCTCGTTATTTTTGTACACAAACTCTTTTCATTTTATTTATTAACTTCAATTCAATCTCATAAATTTTTTTTTGTAGCAAAAGTATGCCAATGGATCTTAAGATTTACACATATACAATTAAAGTTAATAAATAATATATATTTGTTAAACGAATATAAGAAATGAATGCGAATGCAAGAAGTTTGTCATTATCACATAATTTTTTTTTCTCTTTAAATGTATCGCTGTACCTTAAAACACATGAACTAAAATCCAACAACAAATACACAAAAAAAAAATTAAATACGAAACAAAATTTTATAATTACCAACAAGAAAGTTTACACAGGAAAAAAAAGTGTTACATCGAGAGCCAAGCTCAAGTTCAATGATTAAATAAAAAAAAAAAAAAAAAAACAACAACAACAAAATTATCAACAATACCAGTTAAAACTAGTATTAGTAAACAAGAAAAAAAAATATAATTTTAAAAAATATTCGTTTCAACCGCTGACCGGTACCGGTTAAATACTTTTATTTCTTTTTATTTATTTGTTTTCGTTTGCACATCAAATATCTTTTCTCAAAATATATGTTGATAAGAAAACGAATTTAAAATGGAAATACCATGGCATATGTGCAAAAATAATAAGAAAAATAAAAAAAAAAAAGAAATGAAAAACAAAACAAAAGAAAAACTAATTATTTTCCATTTTCCATTTGTAATTTTTTTTTTATATTTTCAAATTAAACAAGAAAACAAAAAAATGAATCGGCGCACAAAAGATGGTTGCCATCCGCGCACGAACGACACACACACACACATACCACTAAAAACATTATTTTGTATGATTCATTCTAGAAGAAAAAAATTAATTCACATATGATTACAAATTCTTTTACAATTGTATCCCAAAATAATTATAAAAGATCATTAATTGTTCTACAGCGAAACAAATTATATAAAAACTACGGAAACTATTATTTCATATACGCATTAAATGAAAATACAAATAAATTTAACTGAAAGAAAAAATAGAATATAAAATAAAGCTCAAAGGAGGTCAAAAAACGCCGCACAATAATTCTTTTAAAAAATAATTTCTTTCAAGCACCCATTATTTAATTATTAAATAAAATTACATCTTACCGATTATTAAATTATTTTTTTTAACAAAATTATATAAAAATTTCTACGATTTTTATTTATTCTTTTTTTTTTTTGTTCTTTTAATACACAAATTACAATAAAAAATTTATATCACCAATTTCTATGTCTTTATTTTTTTTTTATCTTTTCTGTTTCTTTGCAAGCAGAACTTTACACAATTACAACACACCAATAATAAAAAAATAAAATAATTTTAAAACCGTGGAGAAGACAAATGTCAGTCAGTCAATTATCAAACGAAAAATGAAATGAAAGGCTGACTTTTGAAAGACAAAGACAGCAACACAAAAATTTTACGCTACAAAAATAAAAAAAAAACACCGTGAAATTGACCAATCAAATGAAAAAAATGTTAAAATGAGCAAAACACATCGATCGAATTTTAGTGTTGTCAGATTTTGTTATAAACAAAAACATTAAATTGTGAATTTTATTTCAATGAAATTTTAGTTATAATATAAACCGATTTTCAATGTAGTAATAAATTTATGACGACATCTATTTTTAAATAGGAAAATATAATTGAAATATTAATAGAAAAAAAAAGAATTGGTGGCGATCGATTTGATTTTTCAGCAAAAGAAAATGATATTAGAAATCCGAAAAATATAACAAATGTTTCCAATAATTAAAATCCGCTCTTCATGTGATTGTACAACATATCCCATATTTCATGGGATTAGTTTGACCTTAATACTAAAACTTAAAAATAGTTATTACAAATTCTATTAGATTTAATTTGAGCATGCATGCAGTTTACATATAATTACAAGCATTAAATTGTTAAAAATCGTATGTACCCTCACAAATCTTAACTATTTAATTAAAACAATTGTTTTTGGTAGTAGTATTTCTTATGGATAGCATACATTTATATACATAGGTGTATAACTGTGCAAAGTCAAATTACAAAAACTCCTCAAAAGCAGATTCTATCCGTACCCGAAAGCCTTAACAACTGTATGAAAGGAAACATTACAGCTGGTCAGGAAGAAATGAGGGAAAATAATTCTCGTTCACAAGTACAGGGTACATATATTCCAGGTGCGTAGGAACGTCACCCACATTGTTAATGGTTAACAGATGATGCCAAGGCCAACTATTGATATACTAACTACTCATCTTTCAATATATAGAAATGCATTCATCTTCCACGTTTGGGGTATACGATATCAAATCGGTGGCGAACATGACAATGAAACGGATAGTGAAATATAGGACCAGACAAGAGCTAAATCATTGTAATGACAGTTAAGAATCTTTCACTGGACACTATTCCTGAATTCTACGATGAGATTATCAAAACAATGGAACGTATCCACACAACTTTTTTAGCAATATTTACTCATAATTGAAGATAGGTTTTTCATGCTATGATTTATTGAGTTTTAGATTATCAAAATAGATTGGTGTCCATTCCGACCCTCGCTAGTGAAATCGGACAAGCGTTATCTCCATCACGAAATTGGGAAAAAGAGATATAATATAACACCTTCAGACTCACATAAAGTTAATGGTCGTGTCAACGTTGATCGTTGCAACACTTCACCACATGAATGTCACAAAACATATAGGGTATAGGTATGTTTGCGGTGGCCAGACACCAACCTATTTTGTGTTGTCCAATAGCCTACTAATAATAATACATAATACTAACAAATACATTATAACTATCTTTATCAAATGTCATTGTACTGTTGGATGTGTAGCTAAATGAGAATACGATGCATAATCATTAGGTATTATTTTGAAAAATACTGTTCATATTAAATTTAAATAATAAAATATAGTGGAGACGACAACTGGTGTCTGGTTATAAGGCACCAAGACCCAAATGGGTGATCATATACCAAATCATATGCCTACAAAGCATATATATGCATCGATGGATGTATACTAAAATAGATTTGAAGTAAATATTCAGGTTTGAGGCAATCTATAAGGAAATTATGGGAGGTTTCAAGGGGAGAAAACGAAGGAATGGGTAAGAACGGTCTGAGAGGATTCTAACGGGAATGATTACGGGTCACCGTTTAAAGAAGTATTGGCAGGACGCATTGAATCACGAATACACATATAGATACTGCCTTGCATTATAGCGACTATAACTTTAAACAGATTAGTGTTCGGCACCCCATACATAAGACCCATACAGAAAAACCAAATTCGTTACTTAAATAGTTAATAAGATTTAACAAAATTTAATTTATGTATCTGTTTTGTTTGCATATAAAATATATGATAATATATTGGAATTTGAATGTATACAACAATATATAAAAATATGTATTTATTTTTAGATGTGAACATCTTAAGCTAAACATTATGTGTATTTTTAATCACATATGTGATTAACTTTCTCTTTAACTTAACATTATTATTATTATTATTATTATTATTATTTTTACAGGTATTATTCATTGATTCGTTCATTCAAATACATATGTTTAGACCACATAAAATAATAATAATAAAAGTAATAAATTATAAAAATTTAAATATACAACAAAATGTATAATATACGAGCTCTATACGCGAGCTAAAACAAGGTTTGAATATAGTAAAAGGTTATATCGTAAAAGTGTATGTATAATTTATTTATTAATGGGAACGTGGGCATGTTTAGAGAAAAAAAACTAAAACTATTACCATTTGAGCTTTCTTGCGTGAATAAAAGATATTTGTATGGTGTGTGGTGACTGGTGAGGCGAAATCTTTTAATATTTATCTTGCATTATTCTTGCAATTGTATACACTACCGGTCAAAAGTTTCTTTTTATAAATACTTTGTCTACCACATTTCGATGGGTCTTAGAAGCTTTTTGCTGCTCACCATAAGATTTGATCTATCAAAGAACTCTACATAAGTGATATTGATAACTATTTCATATGAAAATATTTTCTGGTACTATGGCAGCGGCGTATTTATTCAATTGGAAAATATTATATTGAATCAGCAATAAGTGGTATAATATAGTTTCAGTGATTCGACCATTGATACGATCAAGGATATATCACGAAGATATATCCAAAATATCCCTATATAATTTACTAATAGAGACTCCTCTATAATATCACAGGTATATATTATAGGTAGATTATTGTACGGGAATATATAGTAAATATTGGTCTGTTTACTATATAGGGTCTAGAGATATCAGTATTCCGTACTATCAAATTGGATGAATGCCACATTTAAACTCAAATGCGGAACAATTTACCAACCTGGCTGTTGTAATGTATGACTGGTAACGTGATGCTTGGAGTAACATGAATTGATAATGATATGACGATTCAGATGAATGTAGAGCCGATCCGATATCGTTTATGTGTTGTATATACCCGAAACAAATAATGCCACATATCGCCAGACGAAACTTAAGACATACCAGAGGTGTACAGGTGTATGAAATTGAAATGATAAGAAGTGGATTATTTAAAGTATATCGATAGTATATGTTCCAGCGGGAACCCCTTCGGCAAGCCATTTTTTCACATCTTCGTTTACCCAACAAAGTGCTGTTCAGCAAATGCGTGACACATCGATGCAAACAAGTTGTAATAATGTAATGGAAAGGAACCAAGTCCGGTGAATAAGCCGGATGAGTTAACGCTTCCCAGTTGAGTGCTTACAACATGTATGGTGAACTGGTTTTTTTCATATGTGACGACATGGAGCACTTTTTTTTGATATGCTTAGCGTTTTATATGAGCAGCGTTTGGTATTAACCATTTCACCGGGCTCATAATAGAACACATACTTTTATGCTTCCACCAACCACAGACCGTGTCTACAACATCGATATGACCACCGAAACCATTGTTCATATGCACACGTATCTTGCGATGGAGCATGTTCACCATAAGCTCGTTCTCCAAGAAATCGGTACATAATTCAGCAGCAGTTTTCATCAACTGAAAATAAAAAATTAATGCTGTCTGCAAAAGAAGATTCTCATTTGGCACAAATTTCGACACATTGAACACAGCAAAACAATTTAATGCAAATATTTTTTCAATTTATTACTTATGTGGGTATGACTCTTGTTGATGGTGAAACAAAATGCTATTTCAAATCTTTATAACTATCTTAACTATCTCTCTCCGCATTTCATACTTGTACACCTGGTACACCAAAGAGGGATTTTTGCTTACGATATATCTCTGCAATAGATATTTTCCAGGCAGTCTAGGACATTGCTACATTTTATTTAAAAATTTCGTTTTTAAAAATGATGGAAGTCATTGCTAATACCATAAATTTTTCACGCATTTAAATGATAAAAATTAAATTTGACCATTCAATGGATATGCCAGAGATTTTATATGTTTCGATTGTGATAGAAGAAGCCAAAAGTGTAAGACGTTAAACATTTATAGAATTAAAAATGGCAACAAGTGGCCTATCGTGTATAAATGATTTTTTTGATTTAATTTGTGTGCTTGTGACGTTGTGCGTGAGAATATTTGATTAAAAATAAAGTGTTTTTAACAAGCAAACAAAAAAAAACCGCAATAATCGTTAGCAGAAAAAATGAATAACAAAACTTTTGACCTGTGGTGTAACACACCAAAATACGTAATTTAAAATTATAATATTTTATTTTTTTACATTCATTCAGTTCGTAATTTAATGGTAAATCTTTTTTTTTTTGTTTCCAATATTATGTGCAAGAAGTGGAAAATTTTAGAAATTTGTGATCAATATGCGCGATTTACTTATGCAATATGAAAAAATAAAATTGTCATAACAAATATTTAATCAAAATAAATTAACTTTCACACCGTGCGCCATATGATTACATATTGTTAATTTCCGGTGTATAAATAGATTCGAGTTTATCATTTTATTACCTTATAAAAACCATACAAAATTTATGTTGATTGTTTCCACATTTTTTTCATTACCGTAAATACGTAAATGGAAAAAAAATGTCTATATCTCTCTATATTTGTGTTTGTGATTGAATGATAAAGATTTAATATCGCACGAATTAGAGATCTTATCTCCTATATATACTTAAAACGAACAAATAGAATATGTAAAGGCCACCACATATTGTATAGAGCTCGAATCAGACAACTATATGGGGCTTTTTTCGTTCTTCCATACCGATTGTACTATATACTGATTGATTTTCATGATGAATATTAACTCATCCTTCCACAGACGCAACGTCTCCACTGTTCCGTCAGCAACAACATATGTTAGAAAGACAACCAGAACATATTCATCTCTTCAAGATGGTGAATTCCAGTAATCCTCAACCTTGTGCCGTTTTTCCCGTGAATGTGCCATCGTCATTCGAGTCACAGGGTCTTGTATTTTATTTTTCTTACAAAAATATATTTTTCCTTATATGTTGAAAGCTTCGCGTGCGACTTAATAATAATTTGATTACATTCTATATTTATCTTCTAATCCCATATATATTTATGTGATGTAAATGCGATGCTGTCGTTCTCGAGTATGATATAAGTATTAGAAATATATTATTCATTCATACACAAACATATATTTTGACCTAAATATTTTCAAAAGTATCTACGCAATAAGAAATAAAATACTTTTTGTCCCAGAAAATATCTCAACCCTCTTCCATAAATATCTGTATTCCATAATATGAAATCCTAAATGTGTGTTATGTACCATTTTATATGTACGTAGCGTTAGGTATAGCGTGCGGTAGTGTTAGGTCTTAGTTTTTTTGAGTTTTAACAGGTATTTCTTTTGTCTTTGTGTTTTCTTAACGATAGTATTTAGATTGAAGCAATCTCCGTTAGACTACAATTTAGAAAAATTTCTGTATGCTTTGCAATGCTTTAATTTATAGGTCATTTACGGAGATGAAATTCCATACTTTTTTTGGATATTTGTTTTATTTGGAAAGTTTTGGAGGTCGAAACATAAGACACTAGCCATAAATACATTTTAACCATACGCCCATACGAAAAAACTATGACGTGTTGTATTTATAAAGTTTCATCGAAAAAAACCGAAAGATAAATTAAATAATTCCTTAATCCATCCTCTTATTCCTATATATATACAAATTTTATAATTTAACTTCATATAATTTGTTAACTATATAAATGCATCCTCAACCAATGCCGTCTGGAGACTCTCTAATCCATGCCAAATCAACAGCATTCAATTAATAACATATAATACTTCTCCTATTAATTCTGGCATGAGCTACACATAATTTCATATCTATTTATATACAAAAAACAAGGGAAATATAAAAAGTAGGTCACTCTCGCTATATACAGGACTATATAAAAAATATTATGACTTCGCATTTCTGGATTAGATTTTTATAACAAATAATTTTATTAAAAAATCTATTATTAAATAGAATTCTATAGTACCAATTTTATTTATTTATCCATAATTTATATATTTAATATAATTTATTAAACAGTAGATTCCTCTACTATTACTATATTTCTAGTAAGTTTCTATAGATAGGGAACGACTTATAATGAGGTGGATTTTATTTTTAGGTTAACCCAGGCATTTAGATTTTATCAAATTTAGACCAAAATCTAAACGACTTTAGAGTAAGATAATTTGAATTATTTTTAACGAAGTTTTGTTAAATGTATTTAGTAATTTTCCTGACCGCATAATGTACCGTGGACCTTTTTCCAATTTTTGGTTATTTCTCAACATAATTTGATGAAGATTATAATAGTGACATTATATAAAAGCAGTTTTCCGGTACTTTGCCTAACCAACTGTATCTTAAAATCTATTGGTATTGATATAATTCTTTCTGATGATCAAGTTACAAATGTTTCAAGAAATAAACGAAAAAAACTAATTGGAACTGCTTATAGCAAGCGCAGTTTATATAATCTGCGAATTCTAAAGGTACATCTACACACGATGGAGAAACAGACAAATATACGTAGGCCTCTAGCCTAATGACTAAATAGTGTTCATACAAAACCGATTTGTTTATAGAAAGGGAATAATATTCATATGTTTTGCAATTTAAATAACACACAATTTCTCATGCTTATCCAGAGAATTTGTCCAATTATAGGAACTTTGTTGACACATAGAGACTCTACTCTATGTTATATATACAATTTTATTGTTATATTATCCTATCGTAATGAGTCACAATAATAAATATGGATATAATAATGGGTCCTATTACGGTAAATTTACAAAAATAGTCTCTAAAAAATACACGAAAATCTTTTTCTATATATTGTAGTTGGAAACATCACAGTGATGATGATTAGTGATTAAACACTGAATATGTGTATGTGTACATTAGCGATAAACGATATAAGCGAAAATTGTATTCAATCCACGTGATTTTACCCACTTTAACAACAACAATTTCATTTGATTTGATTTTTTATAGTGTTTTCCGGTTATATTCAAATGATGCACTCTCACAAAATCGCTTCAAAAATGTGATGGTGGTCAAATAATAACAATAATTGAATACTAAGTGGTTTCGTTTGAAAAAATGAAAAACTACGGTAATAGGACTCAATAGCACAGAGTTAAATGTCTTTATATAACAACATAAAATCTATATAATATAGTACGAGGGCGGGTCGTTATGAAAGGTAAACATTCCACCGAAACAAAACTACAACTTGATATACAAATGCTATCCGGAATCCGTTTTGTCATCCAACGTAGTCTTTAGATTTGGCTTCGCAGGAGACTTGTTGTTTATTTATATATATCCGAAAATGAAAGAGTATCTGGAAAGAGATCGGAATCAAATTCCTCAACAGAAGTCAACAAACACATATATTTTGTATATAGGTAACTCACCTATTATTCCGTAGGCATTAAAATATTGGATGATCATTGCGAGGAGCTAAAAGAAGATCTGGGTATTACAAAATAGATTTCGTTTTAAAAAAAAGTATAATATTGTTTTATTTTATAGTATTTTAAACTTTCTTATCAACCCGCTCACACACAATGAATGCGATAACAAAAGGGATAATATATATACTGCTTCGCATCGGTAACGGATGGGATGCATTGGTGGTGGCAATATGGGTATAAAGGTGGTTTCTATTCTGTTTTGCTATATGTATAATATATAGTGAGTGTACTGCTGCTGCTGTTGATGATATATATATATATATAAATTTGGGGGGACCATGTTGCTAAGCAACGTTGTATTGCCATTGCGGCCTATTTTCATGATTTTATCGATTCAATGTTTTATTTTTCCATTTGGAATCTTTACTTTTTACTTTATATTATATATTTTTTATATTACACTCATCGTATCTATATGTTATATATGTTTTGTATGACAACGTACATAGTACACCATAGCACAATCTTAAGTATTATATCGAACGAGCAGTGAAATAATTTATTTTAGGTATATACTTTTCATATATTTTAATAATAAGTAATATTTCGGTAATTGTATATTAGAAATAATTTAGATTTCGTTTTTTTTTAGTAGATCATTTTGTGTGTGTGTGTGCTTTTAGCCCAAGAGTGTGAGTATGTGTGAGAGTATAAGGTTATTGTGTACTGGCTGTACGCACATATACTTTTTCTATATAAATTATATGGAAAAATAAATAACTATATATACAAAACCCAATATCGGGAATTTAATATGGGGTATTTAAAAAAAAATATAAAATAAAGTACTCGACATGTAAATACAAATAATTTCTCATATCTCATATCATATATTTATTTAGCTGTTGTTAAATTATTATTGTATTTGTTGTAGATAAATTTATTATAATGACGACAGAGTGTATCCAATAAAAAATATATTGTATATTTTGGTATCGATCCGAGCGCAGTGACATTCATTGTACTATTTCATAAAAGGTAAATTTACAATGGAAAATTTTCGGTTACATTCGCAGTTGGCCATGCATAATTTCATCCCATTAATGCTTCACAATGTCCTGTGTGTAGAATGGTGAATTTTTCAAATTAATTTGAATTTGAATTGTTGAGGTATGCAAAATATACAATTGTTGAATCGATGATCGACGAATTTGATATAAATCGTTTGCGTGTTTGGAACAATCGAAAAAAATGTTCCTTGGTGTCAATGCTAGAGAATACGTTGGATGCGACGAAGCAGTACTTTAATTCGCGTATAATTTGACCATGAGAATTGCGGCTGTTGTATTTTCATATGGTAAAACAAGAGTTTTTAATTTAACAAATATCTATGACGAATAATACAGTTCATATCGGCTATTGTTTTCTATCACATACATCAGGCTAGCGTTATAGCCAAATAATACGTTTGTAATGGTTTGTGTCCACCATATTCTATAGATTTGTGTATCTGAACGTGAAAAAATATGTGAAATTCCAAAATATTCAAACACCTATTATTATTGCAAAGCTTAAAGACGTCTATTTTTCTCGAATAGATCATCCAAAGAAATTAATTTGTCACTTCAATATATACAAAACGGGGTTGTACTTCGAAAACAAAATTGAAATCAATATGATTTTAATGAAAGTACTGCAAAAAAAATAGAACATAATTTAATGTTAGTGATATTTTTGATATTAAAAATAATGCAACACGTTAAAATAGTTAACAATATATAAAAGGTGAATCTTAGTTTTTTTTAAGAAACATGTTGTGTCTCGGATTGGATCATTAAATATATTATAAGAGAAAGAAATAACATAGAGACCAGATGTATACTTTTCGCTATACTCATTAAATATTATAATATACAAGTTGTGTCCAGTGCGTTGCAGTGGACGCGGTAACATATACCAATTCCGTTGAACCGAAATAGCTCCTAAAATAAAAAATGCAGAATATTATGTGAAGCATTTTTATCACCATGTGTAATTCTACACCTGGTCTTTATGTCATTCCTTTTCCCATGGATTGGTTCTTATATATACAATTGTGTTGCTCAGTAATGTGGTGGTTACAATGACTTGGCGTATTTTGTTAGTAATCAAACCATATAGTCCACTCGGTAGCGGGACGAAAATGGATTCAAATAGTGATACCACAAAATATTTTTATATGGTTGTTACTTAATTTCACCAAATCATATATTGAATTTTTGGTGAATAAGACTAATTCGCAGTGTTGGGTTTCATTAAAGATGAAATGTTGTCTGTATTGTGCTAAAACACAATTTCACGAATTGGGTCTGTAACGGTATAGATTATACACATTGCTAGATGAATTGAATTAATATACAAACACGATTTTTGAGATTTGGGTTAATAAATTTTCGTTGCACTGATCCTTTACTATATTTCATGCTTTTACGAATTTATGTATATTCTTGGAAACATGTCAACTTTGCAGCGCCATAGATAGATTATTTACTTATATCAAGCAGTTCAAACAATAAAATGTAATTTTTTGCAGATACCAATATGGAATTAGACTCGCTACAGCCAAGATCCTACCTACGTCTCTGTAATGATTGGTTATCTATATCTGTACCTTCATATAATATTATCTATAAATTTGTTTATGTACATGCAACTTTTATAAAATTAATTGCTTCCATTTCCATTTCTATAATATATTTACAATACGAGAAAACCCAAAAAAAAAACAGTCTTTGTATTCGGCGTACACTCGTGCGTTTATTTTATATGCGTAAACACAATGTTAATGTGTATATAAATAACATGGTTAAATTTTTGATATAAACTAGGTCAGCCAGCCCAATAAAATAACAACACCATAGAATTTATTTGGTTAGTCTCTCTAACAGTATGTGCATTGTACTATAAAATATAGTATGTGTAAAAGGAAAATATTATAGAATAATTTTCATTTTTATACATACGAATAATATATGTAAGTAATAATATCAAAGTATATTAGGAAACTAAATAAGATGTTGTCAGTATAAAAAGTATCCCATCCATAATCCAATACAGAATTTTTATAGGGCTGAATCTGTACAATTAAATTCTAATCATTCATTTCTGCAAACTCTGCTAGGAAACATACATTTAGAGTACCCCAACAATAATAATAAAGTATCATTTTGTCTTCACCAATTATGTCAAGTTTTATCCTGGACTTTGGCTTCTGCAATTATACAGTTCGGTGAATTCTATATATTTGACATATTTGGTGCGGTCAAAGATCAATCAAAGATGGTTGAAGACGAAGATACAATTTTGAAATAGTCAAGTTGTATGGTGAACCTAATATTGTAAAAAAAAAACAATCAAAATAAATATGGCTTGAACACGTAGTTCGCATGGAGGTGCAGAAAGTGTGCTGATAAAACTGTTGAATGGTAACCCAAAAGAAAGAAGATATTGCTGTGACATTAAGATCCCTAAAATTCGGCATTGAAAGACGTTAGCTGCAGGTTAGGTCTGGTTGGAGAAGCATGTTGGAGAACACTAAAACCGCACCTGACTTTTAATACCGTATATGGAGTAAGTAAGTAAGAATTCTACACCAACAATTCCCTTGTAATATCCACCCACATTCCTCCGCAAAAGGTATAACCGGATCCATCCATTCACATTTTCATCGTTTGATTTGAATATAAATTTTCGATCGTTTGCCCTCTTTGTCAACGGCTCTTCATAATAGAAATTTTTTCACACCATCGAATACGAAAAATTTTCGGTAAGAACTTATTTACAAATTTCAGCCCATTTCACACCACCCGCATCAATTAGACAATCATTAATCATGTCCTCAGGTATGTCCTATAGGGATTATTTATATATGGGTTGTTGATAAAAAAATAAAATTAAATTAAATAAGTTAAATTTTATAAGTGAATCAGAACATCTTCTTTATACAGTGTGTACAGCGCATCTTTGGCAATTATCATTTTTACAATGTATACCTCTGCAGGAAATACATAGTACAACTGAATTGGAGGATAGAAAGCTAAAAAAATTTATAACTTAAGATTTGTGTATAGTAAAAATATTTATAAGAAATAGGTCAATGAGATTGTATTTGGTTACAACAATCGCATATACTATATTTAGTTATATCCAACTATGTATTGTGTATATATAGCACAATGGTGGTGCGGAAAATGATAAAGTTTTTCCGCTTTTCTTTCATTATAATTTACTTTTTATTACATGATATTAACAAAAAAACGTTTTCAAATAAGGATAAAAATTACACGCTTCGCAGGGTAAAACTATATATTTTCGTATTGCAGAAACGATATGTCCTTTAAAAATATTATATAATCTGGCAGGGTTGTGGTCCTTGGTTGGGACGGCATCACCAGAAACCAAATGATGCATCATAACATGATCTGGGAATTATAATCTTATTGAGATTGTAAAGTTTTCTCCAAGATCAAGATGTAAACCAAAGTAAAAATTAGGTTTCTTAGAAGCGAATTGTCTTCCATTTATTCTATCCTATTATAATATTCTAGATTATCTATAGTCCTCTATATAGTTTCTATAATATTAACATTTGCGTGTAGTTAATAAATATATATATATTCCAACAAGGAAGAATGGCTACAGAAGCGTATAGAAATTTATCGAAAATGTTTGGTGATCGTATATACAGTTTCTGATATAGAACACACAGTTTGGTTTAAAAAATTCCAAATACGGTTTCGAACTTTCTAATAAGCCACGCTCTGAGTTAACATCTTTTATCAACGACGATACTGTCAACATCATGTTTTTGAGCAAAATCTTTTCTGGACAATATCAGAGATTGCCGAATGACTTGATGCAACTCAACAAACCATTTCGGACGATATTGGGAAACAAGGATTGGCGTGAAATTATTATATGAAATGGGTGCTACATGAGTTAAATGAGAAAAATTTGAATGATCGAGTCATCATCTCTGCTTGTACGCAACAAAATCGAACCCATCTTAGACCGAACAATAATTGGGGATGAAAAGTGGATCGTCTATATGAAGACATCGAAAGGAAAGGGGCATATTGTGATTCCGGAAAACCTGCCCGTTTCATCTCTAAACCGAAATTGAGCCTGAATAAGAAAATGATGGAAATTATATTATTCAATAAAGGTTATTCTATAGGTATGAAAAATTTATTGTTTTATTATATTCTAAAAACGGACAGAACTTTCAGGTACACCTAATATAAACAAACACCTATATAATAATTATAATATGTGCAATATACAAATTTATGGGTACGAGTAAATATATCGGATGTTTACATTGAAAGAAATTGTAATATGATAGAAAAATGTTTAATAATTATAGTGGTTGAGGTGCTGGTAACACATTCTTAAACAAAATATTTCTAACGTTTATTTAGTGACTCTTGGGGTTGTTGTAACATTCGTGTTATATCGCATGATGAAAAATCACTTTATCGTCCTTTTGATTTTGACATTATTTCGTCCTTTCCTCATATTGATTAATTGTTTTTAGGCTTGGTTTCAACAACATATCGAATACATCGCCGTTTTGATTTCAGATTACTTTCATATACACAGCATAAGGTTCTAACCATGAATACAATTACAATTATTATTGCGTATAATAAATTTCTGCAAGCAAACGATACAATTTATTATATATTCGTGATGTTTGTATAAATAAACAAGCTAATTTTCAATGTAAACACCCACATAGAATACATATTTATATAAATAGGTATATGTACCAATGTATGCGCTGCACTATATACAAACAATTTTTATATATACATATTCTTTTTATTATTCTTATGACGCGTTTAAATTGGGTTAAGTGCCCCGGAAACTAAATTTTCTTTTATAAGAAAATATATTTGTTATAATAATATAAATTAGTTCATAACAACTAATTCTGTGTAGTTCTACAAATTTTATGTATATATTTACACTTGTACAGGGTGTATTAAAAGGTACACGTACAATTTTGTGTCGGTACTCAATACGATTCTATATATGATGCAATGAATTTTTGTGACAAAAATTACCTGAACATAGGTCTTTCTTTACGCAATAGAATCACTGAGAAAAAAAGTTCTATGCGACACGGTTGATTAATTATAAAATTTTTGTTAAGTTAATTTAAATACGTTTTGTACATAGTTAGCATTTCAATGTAATCTAGTACCTGACCGAACTATAATATAACTAACACGAACACCACATTATAAAATTCAATATAATTAAAATTTAGCAGAAGTATTTTGTATTTGATACTTAATTTTAAAAATACATTTGCATGGGTATTTATGATGAGAATTACTATGGGTGGTTTTAAACTCGAAATTTAAAGTATCCTGTACTGTATGCTCATACTAGTGTATATAGTGAGTATTTATACATTGCACGTAAGTAGTACATGTACTATATAAAAAAAATTAGTAGTTTTTATGGTTAATGCAAAACTAGCACAAAATGTTTTTTTTCATATTTTGTGCAATGTTTTATTCTTTTTTTTTAAAAATAGTCTATTAAAGTTTTTGTTTTTTTTCAGTTTAAATTAAAATATCATCATCGTCATCATCCAGTCCAAGTGGAGCATCTATATATCAGATATTCATTACCCATTTTATAATAGATATAGTGTAACTCATACTTGTATTACGTGCATGAATCGCAGCATTACGTCTACATTTGAAAACTCTTTTTATTAGCCTTCAAAACACAGACATTTGATTAAAGTATAACTAACTCACGCAGGATGGAAATGGAAAGTGTTGACATTTGCAGGGAAGCATTTTTGAAAAAGGTGTTGTGTATACTATACGGATTGCTGAAAACTTCTGAAACTATTACTGCTTTGATGTCTACCGATGACAATTATAATGCGTTTGAAGCAGGTTGTGCGCTGAAAAAACGATCAGAATCGGTAAATAGTTATAGAACAAGTAAATATTTCAAACTTGTCAATGCCAAACCTAATACTGCAAGGGTGGTTAAAAAAAATTTGCAAAGACACCAGACATAGCTAAATCAGACTACCTACATATTGTGGTTAATGTTGTTAACCTCTTCACCTCATAAATAAATTGGATCGATGAATATGGGGATGGCTTCAATAGAGGAGGCATTCTTCCGGCAATCAATCCAACAATAACCTGCAAGAATGGTAAAGGTGATAACTTTCAGTGGATCATATTTTGAATGAAATAATATAAAATTGTAAAGTTAATGAAACGTACCATTTTTCAATGAAAACGGGTATTTTTAACTTCAACACCAATTGTGGAATTGCTCTCCACAAAAAATTTGTACACAAGTGGTAATATAATGGCGCAAAATATCAGACCAATACGACGGGTATGGCAAAACGACTCACATCCCAAACAAGTGTTTCTATAACGTTTTCTTTTTTTCAGTGACTCTTGTAAGATGTGGTTGAACATCATCGTGATGTTTTTCACTTTATTCTATATTAACGTTCTTCTTACAATGATCCCTGGAAATTGATTATTTTTGCTAACAGTATATTAGTAATTAATTGTAACTATTGCACATGAAGATTTAGTGACATAATTCTGAATTACTACAATATCGCAGTATCACAAGATGAGATAGTGTATTGTATGGTGTATTGGGATTGGCATATATAATAGTATATTTCGATTCCTCTTCTTCCAAATACGTAGAGCATTTGATAAACATCGGGGATATTATAAGGATACATTATATAACTATAAGAATGTTCAATAATTAAATGTTTCCTTTAATTGTTTTAACAATCCAAATGAAGTCCATTGGTACGGGCAATTAAATTTGTAATACTAATCTTTGTATAATGAATTATGTAATTTTAATTTGAATAAATAACGTATATATTTTAACAACAACGTTAATAAAATACGTGTGTAAAATATACAATACATTAATTTTTTCGTTCATGTGGGTGTAATGTACTGTGTAGGAGATTTAATTAACATTTCAAATGACATTAATTCGTATATTATATTGTATTTTATATTTTTGTATTTGCTATACGGTTAAAGTGTGATATTAACGCGTTCTATTGCAACACAAAAGAAACAATATTTTTATAATATACACAATGCCAAGGGACTGAATAATTCGATGATATATGCTCAGTATGGATTTGATATAAACAGTAACTCAGAGATATATATGGGCACCGTTGAACATACGCATAGTTATAGTGTACTCAAAAGTATGGCTTCAGTAATACGCGTTTACCGACAACTCCTATTTTCACTGTGTTCTTATATATTGCAGCAATATCTATATACGTCAATGTGGTTGCGAAGCCACAACTAATTTTAGAAGTACTAATATTTTTTTCGAGAAAATGCATGTATGTTTTGGTAACCCAGAGATCAAAACAGTGAACCTCGTATAGAATAAACGCCAGTTGTTCCGAAAATCGTAATAATAATTCTTAACAAAAGTGCTTCAAATGCTATTTTACATCTTAAGCTCATAGAGACTTGTGTGTGACGATTAAGGAAGAAAAGGAAAGGATCAAATTCTAACAAAATCAATTAAATATTATTTCTTTATTTTTTCCATAAAAAAAACCCAAAGAATACTGCACAAAATCCGCATTCATTACAAAATTATATGCGATTGGAAATTATACAAAATTTGTTTTTGTATATTATGCAAATTCTTCCTTTGTCTTTTGAGCGTGTGTGTGTGTATGAAATGTCATGTGAAATAATAAAAAAATTATTATGATATTTAATATTAACAAAAATAAAATAATAAAATAGATTAGGTGACATAAATATTTAATTTTTATTTTGTTGTTATAGATAACGAGAAAATATAAATTAAATTAACGCATTATAATTATTACAATATTATTGTTAATATACAATATAACCGGGTGGTACTATACCTAAACGAAAACGCACCACAACGTCAAACAATTACTAAAGAATACTACTTATGAAACGTTATGAAACGTTTGCTCCAAATTCACCTACGATATGGCACCGTGTGACTTCTTTCTATTCCGATAAATTCAAAAAACCACTTCGAGGAACACGTTAAGCGTGCACTGAAGTCATACAACAAAAATCGCTAGAAGCTTTAAAGACGATGCCGGAAGTGTTGCGAGAGTTGGAGCAAACGCTGGCATAGGTGTATAGCAGTTGATGCGGTGAGTATTTCGAGGTAGACAACAACAAATTTTGAACAAGAATAATATATTTTAAATTTTATGAATAAATCCAGCGTCTAATTTGAACCGCATGCCGTGTCCTCGATGCGGTTCACGTGAAATATTAGACTGTTTCATTTAAAATGAAATACCCAGTACATAATATTTATAGATACAATAACGCATAATCTTTTTGTTAAAATATATATACTTTGTTTTTCTATTGAATTATATCATCATCATCATCGACATCATCATCGACATCATCAAGTCATGTTAGGATTGTATGATAGATGTACTAGGTATCGATCATTTACAAGCACACAGATTGTGTGCAGTTTACCTAAAAAATCTGTATCTCCTGCACACAAAGAAAATCTTTATTTCGCAGCAAAGAAATTTTGAACATTAGTGTGGTGAAGCCTGTGAAGTACTTTATATTTTTTAATAATATTGTAATACACGCAATTTATTTGGATTGTTTTTCATTACTATATTCTAAACAATAGAGATGAAAGAATAATAATAATAATCCAGAATTAAGGATAGTATAGCTGTTAAAATTTTAATAGTTTGAGTTCTCAAGATTTTTCCTGTGTAATTGTTAAGATAATAAAAACCATATTTTGGAGAGTGGAATGTTCATTATAAGTATTAAAATTGAAATTGAACGACGATTTTGATTAACTACCTTCGAAAAAACAACTATATAGTTATGAACTCTGTATACAACACGGCCTCCGGTCGGACAGAATAACGATTCAAATTTTATCGTTATAACAACTCCAAAATTTGCTGTAATTTTTATATTATATAAAATTGTGAAGTGATACGTTTATACAAATATAGATTACATATAGACTCCTTTATACACCGCGGCGACGATACCATACTTTGGAGTTCTATCCCATATACGATCATATATATGAACTAACAGTGTCTGCATATAGTATAGTTTGAATTGTTTGAAGTAATTATATGGAAACATTGATTATTTATGGAAATTTAAATTTAAATTTAAATAATATAAAACCCAGCGTATGCCGCTCGCGACAATATATACTTAAATATTTATAGATAATTTATTAAACAAATATTACAGAAAAATAGAGGCGTATATCGTGTGTGTTTTTTTTTTCTTCTATGCATTAAAATTTAGATTGCCGAATAAATTATAATTAAAAAAAAAAAAATAATTTCAATTTTTCAATCTCAATGTCATTTCTATAAATCTGTTCACCATATGTAAATTTATTGCGTATCTACATCACCACCAAAATAATATTCTTCGAGTATAGTAATATCTATCAACATATGATTAATATTTTCTTTATTCAATTATTTTTAAACAATATATTTATGTAATATTATATTTTTGGATAGACTCACATCGCACCAACACATACACATTTAATATATAGTTAATAAACATTTTCTAATTATTACCAATATATAATGTTGAATACAATTTTCTTTCAATTGAAATAAAAGATCTTACGATGGATGATGCATCGTATAATAAAATTTGATGAATTTGTTTCTAAACCACATATATATTCATGTAAAAGTATATGACTCAATTCACTAATTTAACAATTTCACACTATTATACGGTTATCGATAGTTATTATATTGTAGGCTACATACGAACATATAGTTAACTTAACACTTAACACATTATATAATTATTGTTTAAATAATAATTCCTCTATTTGTTCGTATAAATGTGTCAGAAAATATGTGATCATGGAGGTGACCGATCAAATTTTGCATACAAGTGTCAAGTCGAATAATTGGTTCACAGTATTACTTTTATTACACATAATATAATGCAACCCTGATTTGTACTGCCGCATCAAATACTCTGCGACGAATATCAACAGTTTAGTTTGATGTAATTACGTTTACACAATAATTTTCGCTGTTGCATAAAGATCTTAAATTCCGGAATCCTATAAGAAATATATATATTTATATACACTCTTTTAGGATAGCCTTTGCGATGGTGTTAAGTATTAACATTTTTAATTTATTTCTAATTTATGGAAAACAAATTCAATTAATCATTCATTTTTTTAACATAAATAATAATTCAACATTATTATATTCTTTAGCAGAGATTCAAACCAATGATTAGATAATAGTGTAAAAGGTAAGTCTCCTCGATTTGTAAAATGATCTCGTTAACATTTAGTTAAAGAAGTTATGATACGTTGATATTACAAGATTTTGTGGAGCAAGAGTATACCATAGACTAATAATATAATAAATTCGATTTATATATAGAAAGAAATTTAATAATTGTTAAAAATGATTAGCTATCGACTTTCAACTTATAACCTTTTTGCAATCAATATCTATAGTAATAATATATTTCACCTACATCCAATTTTTCTATTTCTATATTCGATTATCTTGGAATTTTTAACTCTCAAATGTTTAATAAGTTCAAAAAAATTTGTTGTGGAAGTAGTCTCTAGAATTTAAAAAATTAACATAATGGAATTGCTCGAGCACATAATAATCCCATATATGTGGGTGAAATTCTGTCGCATAAATTTTTAATTATATAATTTCTAAACATATGTGCGGAAATTAGGGATATTATATCCTTCCACCTACATAATTATTTAAAAAATAAAATTGCTCAACTATACCAATTTTATCAGATTATCTTGAAATTTGGAAACGATCTCTATCAAAAATTTGTGGTATATTAAATAATTTATTTAAATATTTCTGCTATGAACGTATATTATCGATGGGTCCTGCGGTATCCCATATAAGAATTATAATACTTCTACGTAATCGTTAATATACCAGTACTCAATTATAACAAGTATAGATTATTTTTGAAAATATTGTGTTACAGACGCTACTCACATTATTAACATATCTGGTCTGCATAATGTATACACACGTATAAAAATAATAGAATTTGGGAAACATCTATATCTTTCGATATTTGCAGACCATATAAATTGGATGTATGGATTGTTAGTAATTTATCAATTTGACTGCGTGTATTCTAATATAGATGACATATGATGCTCCATTATATAGGCGAGTAACTCTTAGCTTGATTATGATAATTAAGACGACGTTCAGATTTCTGAATTAATATAATAATTTATAAATTTTGTAATCACAATGTGATGTGAGTGCGATTGTGGAACTGTTCTGGTCATATTTTTTGGTAGTTTGTCCGATAAAACGTCATTATTGAAGTTTAAAATCTTCTATGATCTACAAGTGTATGTGTTGCCCGGTGATACAGTTCATTGGATGGTTTTGATGATGGTACACCAATTCTATTCTATTGCTCTTACCAATAAATCATATTGTTATATGATCCTATATTTTCACCAAAATTCCACACATGAACAAAACTTAATCTAAATGTTAGGAACAGCGACAGAAGACAATTATGTGGAAAAGTGGAAGGATGTGCCTTGTGCAAATATGTTTAAAAAAAACCAGAAATTACGTTTAAAGAATTTCCGCTTATAATATTCATTATATAGTGAAGGGAACACCATTTAGAAACACAATAGGGGTATCTTTTTGATTGCAGTGCAAGAAATTAAAACCATTTTCTATATACGCACGGTATGGTTACTCGGAATATGTGTCTGTCACCTAGTATTTATACAGACTTTTTTTTTAAAGTAACGTTCACTTAACATTTCACATTTTATTATATAAAATGAAATAATATTAATAAAATTTGTATTAATTAATAAATAAATAAATGAAAATTAATAAACCTACATAAGTTTTAAATAACATTTAACTAGAATAGAAGATATACGAGTACTTCTTAATATATTTAAATGTTGTACTTATTATTTATATACGTTTTATAATAGTTAGTTAATCACTATCATCAAGTTTTTATACTAATAACGGGTTTAATTTAAAACAATAATAAAATGATGTCATATTAATTTAATATTATATTTATAATTATATAATTTAATGTTGCGTTATTACTCTTGTGCGTGCTTGTATAAAGTTTTTATTTAAAATATACCATATAGTCAAGACATAATCGCAGAAGCATAGAATTAATATCATATAAATGTTATGCAAAACTAATACCCGAATTTGATAGACCGCGCAAATATATTTAGAAATGCAAAAGATCGCATATGCACGCGTCACAGTGAACAAATCGAAGTGATTTTTGTTAATAGATTCAATAAAAACTACTTAAAAATCGTGATAAAATTTGGTGCAACATTTATCTTTTATTTTGTAGGCTGAAAAATGTCGTCATCGCATCACTCCCGCCAGTCATGCAATTAGACGTGCAATATGATTAAGATTAAGTTTTGTGATCCTAAATGTACTGCGACCTAAACGATCTATTGTACTCCATTTCTAGCCGCCGATGAATGATGTGTTAAGCATTCTTATTTCACGATATGGATTGGCTTCAATGATAATATTATGTTGTCGGTAAAGCAATACGATCTCTTCTCATCTTTTAAGTGATATACAATTTTTGACAAAATATTCTGCGTGAATGATTCTGCAGATTTGCAAAATGACCTGAAAATATTGTCGTATTTTATTCATCATAATGATGTTTTTATCCCTATTTGGTATTCAATTTTCTTTGTGGTGCTGTTCCATCTTACTTTTTGCTACAGATCCTTAGATTGCCTCATGGAAAGTACTACCAAAGGCCCATTCTATGTCCAGAAATGTACCACACATACTATTGCCATGTGTTCCCATTTTATTTCATTCGTCAACGATGCTGTAATTGACGGGCACCAGTTTTTTTCTGATTACATAAATAAACGAACAAATTAAAACATAAATATCGAAACATTCATTGAGATTTCATGTATTCCTATATATATGAAAATATTCGTCTACATACTATAAATATTTCGTTTATGGTTATTATTATTATTATTATTTCTATTACGTTGTTGGATTACATTTAATAAGTAATTTGGTTGTTATTGTTGTTGTTGTTAATTAATAAAAATTTGTTCGTATTTATTTTAATAATATAATAAAATTGTTTCCAATGAGATGAGATATGAACAACGCAACTAACTAACTATAGAAAATAAAATAAAATAATATGTTATTATTTTCTGTTTGTGGATTACAACACGAGAGAAAAAAAAAAAACGAGAACAGAACAGACAAAACAAAATATTTGAAACATCTGCATATGTAAAATAAATGACATGGTTTTAACCTGAATGTATAAGAATTTAACAATTTACTCGTACATAAAAACTTTATATAAATATTGTTACACAGGATGTTTGGGAAGATATCAGCTAACAGCTATCCCAATGCCAATGTTATGATTCAATGATTAATTAATTTCAATGTTATGTCAATGAGAAATGTTTCATATAGCTCGTAAATGGATCGCTGAATTTAAAATAAAGTCATATGTATTACAGTATAATTTGGATTTATATAGAATTAGCACAAGTGAGTCGTCGGTGTTATTTGGTTGGTAACTTTAAATACATCATATATCTGTATATACGCGTACTATAACAAAAAAACATTAAGTCTTCGCATCAATGCATATATAAATTTGATTGGACACATGGCTTTGTTGTAATAATTTAACTCATATGTACACATATATTTAACGTAGACCTATCTCACTCGCTGTTATATATGGAATTTTTATATCTATACCTATAGTCATCATAAAGTCATCTTTCTCTCATACACATTCCCATTGCCCATATACCTACAGAAAAAAAAATAAAAAAAAAACATACATAATAAAATCACAGAAAAATATGTCGTTTAGTTGTTGCTGTAATTTGTGTTTTTTGTGATTTATAGAATGGATACATCATTTTTAGATTTTCTGTCCGCTGATGCGCGTTTTGTTATATGTTAATATAAAACTAGTTTTTGGCACGACTCTATAACTTTTTTTGTCATATTTATAATTCATATGGAAGAGAACGACAAGAAAAAAATTTAAACAAAATGTAAAATAGTATCTCCCCATAGGTCAAATATATGACCCATTTTTTGAATTTCTAAAAACTACCCTCTCAATCGAAGTAGCCTTGATAAATCCACATCCATATATAGCTTTAATGTTATACTTAATACAATAATATATCAGTGATTTGCTTTAATTTCCTCAATTGTTTGGTATAGGAAAAAAACGGTTATTTTGTAAATACTTTTTCATTTTAGATATGTTTTGTTGAAGTACTAATCCGACTAGAAACTATGTTGCGCATCGATCGAAACAATATTGATGCTCAGATGGAACAATGTCACTGTGGTTAATGCCCGTGATGGGGTAAGACTTCCCAAACAAAGTGACAATAACATAACACTTTTCGATAATATATGGTTGTGGGTGGTCGAGCGTTGTCGTCGTGATGGAAAATTACTTTATCGCAAGCCTGTTGGCCATATTATTTGATTTGTTGTTTGATAACGTTTACCATATCACGCTCATATTGATCTGAATCCAAATACATGCAAGCAAATAGCATTTTTTGCAAATTAATTTTCAGTTCGATTGTTCCGTCTGTGCATCTAATTCGATCGATTATGCAAATCATCGTTTCCCAGTTGACCACCGCTTATATTCTTTTTTGTCTTTAACATCAAAACCACCATGATGAAATAGTTTGAACCATGGTACGCTATGTACAAGTAAAATCAGATGAAGTACCATCACCATATAGATTTCCACACAATGAGTTCTATGAGCTTCAGCAGCACAATTTAGTTAAATAATATAATTTTACATTCTAAACTAAATAATAATTAAAGGTAGTAATTAATTTTTTGTAGTAATTTTAACTATAACTATATAAAAATCATTTATCAATTGACAATTGACTAGTTTTGCGTTTTAGTGTGTATGAAGGTGGTTGTTACCAACTAATTTAAAGATTTTGTTGCCACAAATACTAGAATTTTGCTTATTAATGTTTCCATATTCCAGTGTACCGTGTGCGTATTAGTATTATTCTTTATGCAAAACTCTATACATAAGCCGTATATAGGTTTGAGAAATATCTAATATTAAGAAAGTTATTGTGCTAGTGTCACATAACACTTATATGTGCTAGCTCTGTATTCGAATGTTTCTGTGTTGACTTCAACGATTAATTTACAAAAAACCAATTCAACTCCTGTATCATTAAAAACAATGATTTAACATTATCATCAGCTGTTCTGTTGTGTGTCTGAACTGTTTCGCATCATAACAAATATAAAGAAATCTTAATAAAATAACAGCAAATTATGTGAGAATGAAAACAACTAAAATTACACACGCTGACATGATGGGACAATCTGCCTTCATTGGTCCTGACCCTTGTCCCCCGGTTACCAGTAATTGGATAAAGCATTCCTGAGTAAATATAGATGTTGAATTTGATATTGTGTGGCAACTGTGCGGTAACTGTAAGTGATTTGTTCACGAATAAACTAAGGCTTGATTGTTGGGGTGCTTACGCGGGACACTGCATGCTAAACTATCACCTTCACAAAAACATGTTTGATCACAAATTTCTTCTGCACTAAATGTCCGTTATATGTCGAAAGAATCGGTATGGTGAATATAGAAAATGCAGACATAATTATTGTATTTGTTAAATATAAAATGGATCATTTATAAGAATAAATTCTAAAGGTAGACGCTTTGAGGATTAACTCTCATATAGTCTAAGTGCCAGAATTATTTCCACCTTTTTAAATCATTTGCATCATCAACGCGCAGAAAATATTAAAGAACGTATATTTGTGTAACTTGTGCACTTTTTTGTTAAATTTTTAAATATTTAATTGCGTGATTTAGACACTGTGTGTAAACGTAAAATACTATAATACGAGATACAACTATTCGATGTACACCTATGATTCTGTCGTTTGTCGTTAGTAAATTGATATTCGACAATAAACGGTGTTGTTTCTCAGAGACCGTCTTACACATTTTATTAATTGTTATAAAGATAAGATGTGATTATTTCATTCATAACATCTCCAGCATTGTTATTCAAACTTGCGACCCACTTTTCTGTATCGCAAAATTATCATATTTGAAGTGCGTTTTAAAGCAACACTTATTTTAAAGTTAAATTCAAATATTCAAAGCAAATAACATAAAATTGTAGCTTTTTTTATATAACATACACCGCTTCACTCAAACAAAATATATTATAAATGTGAAAGCTGAATTCAAGTAATTTATTGTATTCGTATATAGTATACGCAAAAGTAAAATGTATTCGAATATAAACAATTAATAATGAGAAAGTATTTATATAGTAAATAAAAAATAAAATAAACGGAATCATAGGAATATACCCATAATATTTATAAGAAAAGACCATTAAAATGTTATAGTATAATTTCCATAACAAGTTTTATTTAATAAATGTTATTTTAGACAGAATATACGACGCGTCACAATTCACAAATCATTTTGTCATTATATTAAATTTACGTTTCTTTTTCCATATTTAATTATACTTGTAATAATGAGTGTTTTTTTTAAATTTAATAATACAACTAGTAGTTTTTAACTAACATATAAATAAATTAATAATGTATTGCATATACGAATACAAGTTATTTGCTAATTGTTATAAAATATACTTCATATTATAATATAGTGCATAGCTAAAATATAATAATGAAAGACATATAAATACCATAATAATAATAATATTAATTGTAAATTTCAATTATTATTATTTCATTATTGTACAAACATAAATATTTTTGTAATATAAATCTGAACATTAACAAGGTTCAATTAAATTTAAAATAAATTATATATTACATGCGATTTAATTTCAAAATTAAATTGCATTTTATTATTACATAATTTCTGTTGTAAATATTACATATATTTCATTAAAATGTAATATGTAATAATATTGTAATAATAATAATGCATTTCACATTTATAAAACTTACATAAAACCGTGTGTACAATATTTAATCATATAAGGTATTTATAATAAAATATATTTTAGTTATTAACTATTATCTTACGAGTATAAATTAAACGTATTTGTTTGTTTTTTTTATTCAAGCAGACTGATTTGTTGTTCAATATCAATATCATATGTTTTGTACTACACACTAAAATATTACACCATTGTATTCAATTGCATTAGATGTATTATTTATATCGCGTATTTATTAAAGATTTCACGAAAATAGTATCGATTACTACACGATTTTGAAATGTAAATATCTATCTATTAACCATTATTACATAAACAAAAGCAAAGCTTCACAAATCATATGGTATCGGCGGAATCGGAGCTCAATCAATTAAAAGTAATACCATTTATTATCAGATCGTCCAAAAAAGATGACAACACCTGCAGAAATGATCAACAAAATCAATGATATCGTGTTGAACGATCGTATAGATTGAAAACGTTAACACGTTAATCGCCACGATAATATCAGAAAAATTTTCACATGGGCCATGGGCCTTCTACCAACTCACGTACGTCAGACATATATGTCTGACATGGCTCATGTAGAACTTCTTAGCGTCAGACACATATGACTGACATGGCGATTAACGTGTTAAATATCTCATATGGACGTGTACATAACATTTACCACAAACATTTGAATATAAGCAATCGCAGCTAACAGATTGTTGCAGCGTTTGCTTACAATTGATCAAATATGCATTATTCATATGAATACTTCATAACATTGATATTGAACCTGTTCATACACATAATAAAGAAAGAATTATTACATCGAATCATATTGGCTAATTAAACATATAGAGGATCAACACTACTCGGCAGAAACAAAAGATTGGTTAAGTGGGTAGAAGTACACCAAAGAATTTAAAGACAACTGCGGTTATGGTAAATGAGATGGTGTAATTTGTATCGATCATAGTAAGAAAAACCGATGGTGGTTATTAATAAGAACGTTTTAAAATGAAGAAATTAAGAAAATATTGCGGTCGCATTTTACAAATAGTAATTTTTTATTCATACGATCTCACACATTTGCAATTGTGATTATGTCATAGTACAAAAATTAAGCACCTCCACCACAATCTCCCGATTTGACATCCAACGATTATTTTCTAGTTTCCAAAAGAGATGGGTCCCAGGGAAATGATAATAACGTCGGTCGAATGAAAAAAGTCGCATGTGAAACTGTTAATAATTTGGCTTATACTACTTTTTATTGAACTCCGTTCACTCTCTTCAAAGAGCCAACGATAAAAATGTGGTCTAACGAATATAAGACGAGCTCTTGGCCATATATCACACGGGACTAATAAGACAATCAATGTAATTTATAAAATATATTAAGAATAAGGTAGAGGCAGCGATAAATTTTGCGGTCAAGGTGATTTGAAGATAAGAAGGTTCTGTGTATATCTTGGCTTGGCTAATACGAGACACATATATTACGATGAAGATAGGGTCTAATAATAATCGATTATGGTAAGCTTACTAACACCGGCTGATTTCAAATTCTGAAATTCTGGAACTTCATGCAATGAAGAATAAAATAATGGTCTCTTTCTCTTTGTAATAAATGTGTAACCATGAAAATAATTTTATTCTATTATATCATTAACAAATTTCGGTTGTCCACTGTAAATCTGTAGCCAAGTAAAGTTTTCCGTTCATTGGTAATAGTAAGAGTATATTTTCTATTCAGCTTTTGGGACGCAGTGGTTACGGCATATATGTAATTTAACTAATTTAATTAATGAAAGCAAACATTGAAAAATAATCACAGACCAATTGGTTATGAATGCTCACATAATAATTTACAAACATTAACTACTGTGAGATACCTTAAAATGTGTGACGAGCTATTGTGGACGAGTGGTTTGATGATCATATGCCTTGGCAATCGATCCATTTGCGGTAAAGGTGCGAGAAAATGTTAATCACTCAATCAACTGTACCATAATATTTCACGATATTTAATGTTGTGTGTGTGTGTCTGTGTGTCGTTTAAGTTAAGTTAAGGGTCATTATGCGATAGGGGAATACATTTTATAATTAATTCATTAAATATACTTTAGCTGGCCATATAGCGCATTTTAGCATAAATATATTTGCATACACTTACACATAATATAAAAAAATTGCCAAAATTTAAAATGTTGTTTAAAATGTAACTAAAAAATGCACCCCTTTTTTCAAAACACATTTAAAATATTCAATGTCATATAATAAATGAGATATATATCAAAAATGTGACTGACGGTGGACTAACTAACAAATATATAGCTATTGTGTAAATAATCATCCGCATCTACATAGAGCTCTACTATAAAATATATACTATGCACGCATAACTTAAAGATAATGGGATAGGGTGTGGTTGAGTTTCACAATCATTCTACCTACAACATAGGGTTTATTATTATGTAGGCAACCGATGAATGTGTCTGCATTTTATATATTGTACCTAAATTTATTTTATTTTTTTTTTTTTCAAAAATGTTCGGATGACATTGAATATTAATACGCACAAATACATAAAAAAACAAAAAAAAAAAAAAAGAAATAGGAAACAAAAAATATTTTTACAACATTCTATAAATAGGGGTGGTGTTGTATACGATATTTATTGTTTGATAAAATAGAGATTAGGGTGGGTTAGGAATTGCATTTTTATTTTGGGTATACGAAAAAACTATATACAATATTAAATTATACAAATGGAATATATTTGTAGATTATTTATAGAGATAAAGACATAAGAAAAACTTTCATTTTGTTTTTAGTATTGGGTTTTGTTTATGACGCTCAGACATAGACTATAAACTAGTCATTTTAGTGAATCCTATCAATTCGTTCTGGTGAAAATATAATAACGCATTCTGGTCGTGGAATTAAATAAAGTTATCAGAACAACTAAAATCAAATCAATTCGGATTGTCATGTGATACTATATGCTGTTGCATCAGGTTAAAGAAATTCACTTATTGTTAGGACAATAATTTTTGGTGGGATTACAAATGAATTGCATATTTTTAACTGTCTTTATACATAAAACAACTAACGCCAAACTGATCAAAATTCAATTCAAGATGGGCAAACAGAACCTACCGCAGAAGGTATTGTGTTTTATAACACATATTTTGGTCACTATATTATAATCCTGACCGGAATGTATATACCATCAAATTACTACTATTTCTCTGTCGTTCTTGGTCAAACTTTTCTTACATACTAAAAATATATCAATAATTTGATATTGTTTCATATAAATTTTATATTGTTTAAAGTTAAAGCATTTAGAATTTAATTTTTCAGAAAAAAATAAAAACTGACCTTTGAAAAAATCATCCGGTAATTATATTAGTAACATAAACTTACATCGTCGTATTCCATACCATAATTTTATATCAGCCACAAATGTGTGTAAACATTTCAAATATAATTCATCCTTACCAAGTTTTATTACATATTTATGCATTTATATGAAAAAAAAATGTATTCTTTTAACTATATCAGCGCATTTTTTGATTGGTTTTAAAAACTAGAAAATATAAAAAATAAAATAGAAACAAAATATAGGTTAAGGTTTTTTTTTTTTTTATATATTATATTTTAATTTGGTTTTCACACCTAATTTAGTGATCATTATCGTTTTTTTTTAATTATTCAGATAACTCGACAAAATCTCTACTTACAGGTAATAAACTTTATGCTTTAATTATAATAACTGTATTAAGGATTTATAATAAATAAAAATTTATCGTACAACTTTTTTAATTTTTTCTACATTCATTTGTTTTTTTTTTTTTTTTCTAAATCATGAAAATTACAGTAAATTGCAATACTTGTACATTTTGATTTTTTTCTGGCGTACATTTTTGTGCGTAAGAAGAGAAGGAGGAGGGGGGGGGGCGAAATAATGATCGAAACAAATTTATATTTGAAATAATGTGCGACCAAGGGTTTGGAAATATGTTATATTTAAAATTTCATCAAAATCGATGTAGCAATTTCTTAAGAAAAAAAAAAAAAAAATGGCTGGCCGATGGTGTACAATAAAGTACTTAAATATATTCGTTGCCACCATTTTGCATTTTTTTTTCTTTCACATATTGAATACAACTTTTTTCTTACCTGATACTTTGTGCAAAACTCTTAATTCAGTTTAGGCGAGATATTTATTTTTTTCACAGATTAATAAATATAGTTAACTTTTCTTTTTATAATCAAAATATCAACGTAGTACAATTTATGACGAATATTTAATTTAATTCTTATCCAAATGGCATTATAAAAAAATCATCATCAAAAACTAGGTCATAAAAGATAGTACTACTTTTTTTTTTCTAAAACATGTTGGTTTGTTGTTGTGGAACAGCAGTATATTTGATTTTGATTGTAACATTAACTCTTTTTTTCTTTATGTGATGAACTGTAACAAAATAAAATAATTTATTTTTTTCTATAGAATATTATTTCATATATACTTACGACACACACACACACAAATTCAAACAAAATAGAAATAATTTTATAACAAAGAAAAACTTTTTGAATTCGTTTATTTAATTCATTTTTTTTTTTTTTTTTTTAGTATAATTTTGGGCACACTGACTCCACACAAAAAAAAAACAAATGTAGTCTTTTTCATCATCACAATTCATGACACACATTTCTATTTATTTATGTACATAATAAATAATGAATTTTTATATGTATTTATTTATATACACAGGAACACACACGTTCAGTTTTTATATGAAAAAATTTTTTTTTTTCTATATGCGTTTGTGTACGTGCGATTGTATATAAATAAATTAATGAAATAAAAAAAACAACTGTTTTTTTTTTCTTTTTATATACAAATAATACAAATATTGACGTATGAATGTGTAAGTGTAACTCTTACGTCGCGCTACTCGCGTCGTCGTCATCATCATTCGCATTTCTACTAAAAATTATATTGTTGTTGCTGTTTTGTGCTATATTTTTTTTATTAGCGCATAAGTGTAAAATATTCCCACATATTAATGTATTTTATATATTTATTAAAGCATACACACACACACACACAATGGCACACAATCAACACTAAAATAAAAAATTACCGCATAGCAACAAGAGAAACAAGAAAAAGGCTTAAATTTTTATTTTTATAGAACGTTGCCGTGTAGTAGTAGTAGTAGTAGTAGTAGTTAAGTTACATAAAAAATTATTTGCAAACTTAACAACAATTTCATATTTATACTACACTAATTTTTTTTGTACCTATGGATTTATTTTATATAAATTTTTATATTTATTTTATTTTATGCATAAGAAAATAAAAAAAAAAAAAAAAAAAAAAGACAGGTTTTTTCTATGTTTCTTCTTCACGTAAAATTTTGCAAATGTAGTTTGCGTGTGTGTGTAAATGTAGTGTTTTAAAAAAAAAACTTATCTATAAAAATTAACATTATCATCATCAACATCATCTAATCGTCATTGGTGGCTGTTATTTACATAATTAAAAAAAAAAAGAAAAAAAAGAGTTTCAACAAAAAACTATGTCGTTCTTATTTTTATGTTATTTTTAATAATATTATTTAATTTTTACAAAGTTGATTATTGCAATTTTTTTTTTTTTTTAAAACAAGGTTTCTAAAGAAACGGCATTTTGTTTAATGTGTTTTTTTTAGTGATAGTCAAAAAAAAAAAGAGTTATTAATGACGATGACGGTATGCAATGGTTCACTTGATAAAAATTATTGAAATTTTGCAAATATATAACATAAAATGCTATTAGTTTTTTTTGAATAGTAACGTGTTTTTACACATTTTCAAATAATTGTAATTGGTGTTCTTAAATATGGTACATAGTAAATGCCGTATGATGATTGCTATCGTACTATATAGCAATTTATGTAATTAATCGATTTTCTTAAAATTATAATCATCGATTCTACTGGAAACATATAAAATTAGTTAAAACATGGAGCATAGTTAATAGTATCAATCGCATATTAGAATATTTTTAGCTAAACAGTTTTAGATCAAGTAATTTTCGTGTTTCAACAATATGTTTCACATTGCCATATGATAAAAGTAAGTAATTTTACACTTATATTTTGATAAATAACAGAAATATAGTGGGTCCCACTTATTTATATAATCTGTGCAAGAACGACTCCATAAAATTCATACATATAATAATAATTTCGGGAGTGTATGATTATTTTTTTAAGACACTGTATTTGTATATCTCAATTTCGGTAGTTGTTTAGCGTTAGTGTTGTTGTTGTTGTTAGTACAAACAAAATAGCCTACATTGCGCTATAAAAACGAAATAAAAATGATTACATTAAAATTTAAAAACAATTACCTTTAGTTTTTTTTTTATAATTTGCATAATTGTTGTTCATCTGAAAACTAAAAAAAAACGGCTATTTGATATAAAAATAGAAAACATTATTTTTTCTTGTTCAACAAAATTATAATCACACTTGATTAAAAAAATTGTTGTGTGTGCTTAAAATTTTATTTAAAAAATATAATGTGCTCTATTTTTTTTTTTTTTGCTTGTGAACAACTAAAAGAAAATAGTTAAAAATAAAATGATATTTAAACTAAAATTAAATTAAACATTATAAAAAAAAAAACATAGAAATATAATTTTAAAAACTGATGAAAGATTGTGAACACACCCTTTGTTTAACACCATGTTTTTACTTTATTTATATTTCCTTTTTTTTCTTTTATTCATAGGGTTTGGGGTGGGGCTAATGAAATTCTCTATAAAAATAGTTCGTTTTTTTTTCTTTTACTTTTTTTTTAACTATATTTTTTTGTTGTTAGAACTTTCGCTTTTTTATGTATATAAATGAGTGTGTGTGTGTGTGTGTGTATGAGTGATGAGAAATAAAATTATGTATAAAAATAAATTTTGAAAAGGGAAAAACAAAATGAAAAAGAAAAAAAAAAAAAAACAAAAATTATGTATAAATTAGAAAAAAATACAAAAACAAAAAACGCCCTCAAATGCGCATGCACAAAATTTTAATTTGTGCTGTTTACATGTGTGTGTGTGTTTGTTTAACCCTGTGATAAATATAAAAAGAAATATAATTTATATTTTATATACAAAAATATGAATATTATAATTGAAAATATATAAAAAAAAATAGTTTTTTTTTTATAATAAAACGCAATAGTTTCGATTTTATATTGTGATGATAAATTTAAAACACAGTATAACTGAAAAAGTGTCACAGCTTTGTTACAAAAATTTATAAAATATGTTATTAAAAGCTAGCAACACCCTTTATTTGTTGTACTGGTTATAATAAAAAAAAAAAAATTATGTAATTTCAGTTTTTATTTAAAAACTGAAAAAAAATATATTCAATTGTGTCATGGTTTGGCGCACATATTTTAATTTTAATTTTTTTTGTTGCTTCGTTTGATGTGGTCTCGCGCGATTTGCAATTTCAAGGTCTTTTTTTTTTTTTTCTTGTACTTCTAATTTTTGTGTTGACTTTACTACTAAAAAAAAAAAAGTCTACTTATAAACTTTAGTATAGTGCGTAACGTAAGCATATGTTTGTGTGCGAATCGATGCCTGTCCGTTAGTTCTATAGGAGAGAGAAAAAGACTGACTATATGCATATTAAAACAGCAAGCCTCAATCTCACTCCCACAAATCTAGCGGGCTCCAGGAAGTCGTAATGACGTCACACTTTAGTAATAGTTTCACACAACAAACGTTTTTTTTTACTAAACACTAAATTTATTTCAATTCACCTTTTTTTTTTTTGAATATTTATAAAGATGTTTGTGTGTGTTTTTCTTCTTACCTTACCTTCAACACCATTTATATCACAAAACTGAAACACTTCATTTGAAAACAGCAATATATTAACAGAGTTAAAACGTGTACTATAAAAAAAAAAAAATAATAAAATATAATACAGAAATACAATATATTGCGCGCGCAGCAGTTTTACATGAATATTGCGTCATTCACACAATGACCACATGACTAACAAAAAAAAAAAAAACGAAAAAAATTCAATGATTTATTTTTTCATATTACAAATTACAATATTACAAAAAAAAAAAAAAAAATGTACTTTTCTAATGACGGTGACTCATCAGCTTTACAGAACTATAAACCGAAAATTATTTTTGATGAGAAACAAAATCTAATTAATAAAATGCGACGACACCATTTTTTAATAGAAAATAAATAAATAGTAAACACAAAATACTGTTAAAAAAAAAAAAAACAATTTTTATATTTTTTGCACACTTCTTCTCTGCCAATTTCTAATTCTAATTTTTTTTTTTTTACACATTGCCATTACCGCGCAATACAAATATATAAAAAAAAAAAAAAAAAAAAAAAAATATGGCGTATAATAGTGAAATCCAAAATGGCAGCCAATGCGGAAGTATTAAATTAGGTCGCGATTTTATCTAACTAAAATCAAAGAGAAAACAAAAAAAATAAAAAACTTATTGCGTAATCAAACTAGTTTTTCTTTTAATATATTTAACTTATTAACGAACGTACGTACGTGTGTCGTATACAAATTAATGCAAATCGAAAAATAAAACAGTTTTTAGTTTGGGAAAACTTTTTAAATTTCACACATAAAAAATAAAGACGATAAATTTTAAAAATGACCATCGAAAAAAAAAACACGGTAAGACAATCAATTTTTTTTTTTTTTTTTTTTTAGTTTACACAAATGAAAAACACTTAAACATTTTCTTTTTCAATTTTAAATATATAAAAAATATAAAAAAGAAAAGAAATAAACAATCGCCTTATTTCTGATGCTTATAGAGAAAAATGAACCACGCGCCGCGACGACTTTAAAACGAATGAACATTTTATAAAATACACGTAAACGAATACAAAAGAATTTGACGCTTTTTTTCTGTTTTTTTTTTTTTGTGCTTGCTTGCAATGATGTCAGAAATTTGTGTGTGTGTGTGTTGTATATACAAAAATATTATATATAAATTTTCTTATATATAGAAAATAAAAAAAAAACTAATTTTTTTGTAGTAGTAGTTGTGTGTAGCTGCGCGCGCTATCCTCATCGCATAGAGTGGGGGATTTACATTTTCTTATATATTTTATTTAATTTTCATATATATATAGCTATAGCTATTTTATATAGAAACATGATATATATAAATAAATAAATAAATTAATGAATATTTTATTTTCATATATATATAAATAAACGCATACATATATAAAAATAAAAAGTTTATAAAAATATATAATAAATACAATTACATTATTTCACATATACACATGCATACATTTACACATTTCAGTTAGTACATATTTAAGCGCAAAAAAATTATATATAAATAATGTGGATTTTATTGTACCATTTGCTTGTAATAATAATAGTTCTTTTCATTTGTTTTTATTATGCAGATGTGTATTTGGGAGAAATTTATTTCCCACAAAAACTATTCATTTGATTTTTAACTTATTTATATCAATTAAATTACAATTTATGAACTATAAATGATAAAATGATATATCAAATAATTAAATGTATAAAGATTTTCGGGTTATATATTAAAATATATTATAAAATTAAATATAGTATAGTTTGAGTCCAATAAATGATGTTGTGATTAAAATTCAAGGTTATTACTATTATTATTAATAACATCGTATTGTTTATTAATACGTAATCCATATAAATTTATGAATTTATCAAAATATCTTTAAGTAAATATTTTTATATAGAATTTTAATATGTTGTGTGTGATGTGTGGTGATTGTTGACGTAGATATTTGATATTCTTTTTCTGGAAATTGTTGTTTTTTATGTAGGTGTGTATGAAAATAACATGTAAAAATAAAAAAAAAAAACTTTTGTGTACAGGAAAGGAAAGCGTTTGTTTGCAAAACCTGTTTTTTTTTTTTTTTTTTAATAATCATCATAGTTTTATTATACATATTTTTTTGTTTTTTCGCACAATATACATAAAAATCATTCAATATGTTTTTCAATTGAGCTGTGTACAGATTTCATTCTCATATAAAAAGGGTTAAAAATATATGTATAAGTCTTCTATAAATACATATGATTAGTATTTATGTATTATATATTCCAACCAAATATTCTATCGCATATTTATTTGTTTCTTTCTTTAGCCGCATATCCTCACATACTAAAATATTATGTAGTGTATTGTCAAAATAATGTTTCTATGTATGTGTGTGTGTTTGAGTATTTTTATGCATATGTGATCTGTTGGATGCTAGAGAGTAGTAAAGTAAAATGTAAATGTATGATTTCATCTTTTCATTAGAATTTAACCAAAAATGAATAAAATAACAAAAACAAATAGTTAAAAAGAAAAAAAAAAAAAAAACCCACCAAACAAATGAACATCCATGAAGATGGATCGCGTCATAAATCATTTTCTAATTTTATATTTAATTTTTATATGCGAAATGAATTTACACTTGTATTCGAATAATATTTGAATTTTTTGTTTTGTTTTTTTTAACGTATATAAACAAAACATAAGCATTGAACCATTGGAAATTAGGTTTTATTACTCTGTAAAACACCACATACATATTTATTAATATACCATAAATCCTCAATATATATTATTTTACTAAATTCAGTACTGTTCGTATATTATGTGTGTGTGTGTGTGTGCGTTTGGTTATTTTAGTTTTTCGTGTATGCGTTTTCATATAGAAAAATAAAATATATATGAATTTTAATTTATTAATTTATTTTAAAATGATTTTATTTATAATAATAATAATAATAATATTTTACAATATTGCCAAGTAAAAAATAAAATGCTATGGCATTTGTCGTGTGTCTCGTATTCATCGTATACAACACGAAATCTCATGTAATTTAAATTTAAATTATTAATAAATTATTAAAAAAAATTAAATTGTTTGAGTAAAAAAGTTACGTTTTCATTGGCTTCGTCGAACAACAAATAATAAAAACATAAAAATGATTATTTTTATCATATACAAATTGATGTAATTTATTATTATTATTATTATTATTATTACGATGATAATAGAAATAACATACATAAATTTAATTAATTAATTAATTAATTAATTATATTATAACATAAATAAACAAATAAAATGTAATATAAAACAGTGACGTGCAGGGCGCTGTCCCAAAGTTAAACACAATTTTGTTATAGAGGAAAATATTTCTATGACCAACTAAAATCGAATAGAATTATGTGCAACACTGAAAACTATTCCTCTGGAAATGTTCATATTTAAACTCAACATATTCATTTGTCTGACTTGCTCCTCCACAAGCAGTCAAATTAACCGCCCACAATAGGGTAACTTTATTTTTTAACAATTCACTAAATTATTTATTCTATTATTCTGATATAGAGAGATGAATATAGCCCGTGGTGAGGTGTATGTCACAACAAAAGTTATCACATTTTGTAAAACCAGTCCTATGCTCTTGGGAAGGAAACGCTGAAATGGAAAGTCCTTTCTCATATTGCTTGCTTCTTCGTGATTCCGATCGATGATTCATTGCCTAACTTATCTAGCAGCACAACCATTCTTATGAAGATTTCAAAAACTGGCTCAATTCATGGATAACCTCATTCAATGAATCATTCTTTCCACATCATATGGTGTTGGCTGCCGCAGAAAGATGGTTGATTGCTATACATATAATATAATTTCATTCATTTACACACGAACTTATTTAAATTCTCTCAAATTTTACAATTACACAAACTACAATTAACAATTCTCTATATAATATGGAACAACGAACACAATAGTATTTTCGCAACTGCTGCAACAATTACGGTCTCTTGTCATCTCTATATAAATGATGATTAATTAATTAAATAATTTTGATTAAATGATTCCATATACGATTAAATACTACAATTCAACCAGAGTCAAATCGAATTAAACCATAAATTAAATGATATTAGACAAGAGAAATGAATGGAAATTCTTAATTCTTTCCCATTTTTGTATACATAAAATCGTTAATACAGCGAGGAGCCCTTTTTTTTTCCTAAAACACTTGAACAGTTGCGATCAAAAAATAACCAGTATAGTGAAAGATCCTTGAACATACGATTTTTTAAAACTTAAACATTCTATTGTAAATACGCGTATCACAACAGATGAATGCAAAAATAGACCAAAAAACCAATTATATTATTGATTTTTATTTAAATTTTTTAAAATGACATCATATTTTTTTATTTTTATTATATTTATTTATGATCCATTATTTATACAATACATAACCAAAAATAAATTATATCAACAATAATTTGTTAAAAAATCGAAATATACACAAAGTTCAATTCCGTTTTTTTACATTTGAACTACTATAAATGTGAAAATTGGCAGCTGCTGCCGTAATATTTAGAATATTTTTTTATTTATAATTTTTCTAGTAAATAATATGCGTTTGTATGAGAATTTGAAGACAGAAAAAAAAATAACATTTTCAATGTTAAAATGGAAAAAAAAACATTAAATTAAACACAAAATATATGGAATTTATAGGGGGAACATAAAAATGTTTGCGTCACTTGGTCCAGTGAACGGGACGCATTCGGCTTATGTTTATTGAATTAATTTGAAAAATTGTTTAATTTTAATGAACCATTGAGAATGCGAACGTTTCCTATTACATTATAAATGTTACGCTAAGTGTGGGCATCTCAAAAAAAAAAAACCATTCACACATTTATAACAATAACAATTGGTTTGTAATTTATGAAAGATGTTTTCTTAATTCCATATTATTGTTCTGTATGAATGTGATTAGTCAACAAGCCCATATTAGCAAGTCATATTAATCCAAGTGGAACTTATGACATCTACTAAACATTTATGACAAGCCAAGTTGGTAAATTACTCCGCATTGGAGTATATAACAATTAACGAAAAATATAGATGTTTTCATAATTCTATTATTATTATATTTATTCAACAGTTTGCATTAAAATAATGTCAAATGTATTTGGTCGTAATGGCTAACTCATCTGTGTTGTTTAACAAGAACTTCATAATTATTGGTCATATACGCACAAAATTACAATAATTCTATGATAATTTTAAATTGATATGCAACTGTTCGAATGTGGTTAAGAATTTTGCGTTCAAATGATCAGTGACTATATGTCTTTTTTTAACGTAAAGTACTGTATTTATTTAATGTATAAAAATAGAATTTAATTAAATTATGAATTTGTATTTCATTAATCGAATTGTAGTTAGATATAGTTAAATTATATGAACATATCACTACAATGAGTATAGGTGGTAAGTAGTTTTAGTATCGGTATCTAATTTTTATCCATATCAGATACTTGCACTTGCATTTATTAATATATTTTAATGCAACTTCCGTCCGTGCAACTTTTACACGCTACTGTATTTCAATATTTTAATTATTACATTATTAATTATTAAATTATACAATTAGTATTTAAATTTATTTGTTCTAAATTTATGTTTGTTTATTAGTTAAAATTAATTCTTTTTCCATATATAAATTCTCAATTTATTTAACGCAACATTTTATATATTATTTTGTATAGTTTAAAAATAAAATAAATATTACTAATAATAATTTACAATAATATATAAAAATAAAATAAAAAAATGAATAAATAATTATTATAAAATTATTAAATAACAAACAATTTAATTAACATACTCGTTTTTTTTTTTTTTTTAATATTACAAAATCGATTTCATTGACCCATTTGGAGGTGGTCACCGCCGCGCACACCATACACACCAAACAAACAAATAACTCTATGACATCAATTGCTATTCTATATTATACACACACACACACACACACACACACACAAACATTATAAATATTTTATTATTATTTTTATAATTATTATTATTAATAATATTATAAAAAAATATATTGCTCGGAATTTTCTTACATTTATTTTTTTAATCTAATATAATTTCTATGAATAGAATTTAAATCAAACATTCATTTTTGTGCAAAATAGTATATTATTTTTGCATTATATTCTATTATTTTAGTGCAAATGATGACAACACTGAAATTATTGTATGGTTTAGTAAAAAAAACCTAAAAAAAATGGAGAATATTGCAACAAAAGGTTTGTGTGATAAGTTTAACCGGACGGAAGTGTCGCACATTTGTTTATAAAAATTTATTAAACAATAATTTTAATTGTTTAGAACAAAAAAACATGGTTTTTAAAATCAATATTATCTGAGCAAAACAAAATAATTTATATAATTATAGCAACTATAATGCTATAATGTGTTTATTATTATGGTGGTAACATACGGGGATCATATGGTTGTATTATATCTGTTGAATTCAAACCAAATATGGTCAATATTACATTCTCTCTATACTAACCATCATCAAATTTTATCAGCACATCATATTGCAAAAGCCACCAAATAGATGTTAGAAACATTATGGTTAAAATCTATCGCATCAACTGTATACCACCACCACCACCACCACCAGATGTTTTGCAATCAAATTAACCAAGTGATGTTTAAATTTAATGATACATGGGCTGGTCGGAATAACGTTTCGAAACGTTTACTATTTATCTAGTTTATCTATTTGTTTAATTTAACTTATAATGTTTATAAAATTGAATCATCAGTTCCATATATAACACGCCATCGTCATTGTAATTTGTCATTAAAAAACAATTAAATATTATATTCATTTATATTACAAATACCTGGAAATTTACCTATAAACAATTTTTCGCTCATAATAGATGATCGATCAGTCAGAACAAAATTAGACGATTGTATTGAACTTATGTGTGAATTAATTATTATATAAAATTGATCAATTGTTACGATATCGTACATAAATATATAATTTAACTAACTTTAACACGTTAATCGCCACGATAATATCAGAAAAATTTTCACATAGGCCATGGGCCTTCTACCAAATCGCGTACTTCAGACATATCTGTCTGACATGGCTCATGTAGAACTTCTTAGCGTCAGACACATATGACTGACATGGCGATTAACGTGTTAAATATATGCATATTTATTGTGGAGAAATAATTATGATAGTCGACAGATGGGAGTATTTAGAAATTATAGGGAATCCATATCACAAGTATATTTTAATGTCAAAGATTCTCACGTAACAATTTTTATAATTTATAATATAAAAAACAGATTGATACCTTTCTATACAGCGAAATATTGGCAAAATTCAAACAATTAGTCAATTTAAAAATGCACTTTTTACACGTGGTTTGATTTGCGTACAAAAAAAACACTAAATTTATAGAATAATTATTCTAATTTTTACTTACATTAAAACAATTTTCCATAGAATATAAGCTAAACATTTTTTCCCGTTTTCAAAAAAAATAAAATAACTTTCTAACTCTGTATTATCATTTTTTTGGAAATGTGAAAATTTACAATATATATATTTAATTATTAATAAAACTATTTTTAAAATTACAATTCAAACAAAAACATTAAAAACATTAAAAACATAAAAAACATTAATTTATTAATTTAGATAAAGAAAAATATATATTTATATATAATTTAAGAAATGTAGCTCGTTCGCAGTCAGTCAGTACTCTACTACAAACACAAACGTAACACATGCAGCACCAAACTAAACAAACACACACAGAATTATACAAAAAACATGACATCATTTTATTTATACTAATTTACAAATACATATATGATTAATGCTTTTTGTTGCGCAATAGTTTTTCCTATAAATTTTTATCGTATGTATTGTATTATATACATGGTATTTTATATATATACAATTATACATAGTTAAGTTATATATAGTTTAGCTTTTTATGAACAGTGTTTGTGTGTGTGTGTGTGGTGTGTGTGAAATAGAACAGAAAGAAAATATATAAACGCTTGATATGTATATTTACTATATACTTTTTTATGTATGCGTGGATTAAATATAAATGTATATAATATTGTATATGCATGTATTATAAAAAAAAATGGTTTTTATTGTTAATGTGTTGAAGAATCAATTTTATAATATATAAAAAAAAAAAAATTAGGTCAACATTATAAATGTGCGCTCGCAAAGTGTTAGTGTTTTATTTATTTATTTATTCATATAAAATTATTAGTGTGCAGCAAGTAAATTAATTATTTATTTATTATTTAATCTTATAATAATGATTTAATATAAAAAAACAATAAAAAAAATACAACAATTATGAATTATTTCTTTGTTTAAAAAAACAAAAAAAATCCAAAAGGGGAAACAAACATAGAAAATAAAAAGTATATCTTTTTCAACTACATTTTAATTTTTTATATAATAATAATTGTTGCTCTCTCAGTCTCGCCTGTGTGTGTCAATCGCCTTAGTTTTTTTTTTTTTTTATTTTATTGCTTCATTAATTTTAAGTGGTTTTCTTTTCGATTTATTATTTTTTTAGTTGAATGTTTTTTTTTTTTTTTTATGTAATAATAAAGTAAATAACGAAATATGTGACTTTCTATTAATATGTATTTTTTAATAATTTAATATATTTATATATGTTTTTCCATTTGATTGACATACGGAAAATAAAAGAATAAATTCTATACAACACACACACACACACTGTTAAACAAAATGTATTTCAATAGAGAAACAAAAAACAATTAAATAATTTATAATTTTATATTGCGCAAAATCATATATTTTATTAAAATCTAAAATTTCTTTTATTTGTATATTTGTGTGTGTATGTAGAAAAAATAGATTTTTTTTTTGTACGTATGTATGTATGCGGACTCGTGTCGTTTCATGTGTGTTTGTGTTATATATAAAAATGTTGTATGTATATGGATGGAATAATTTTATAACTGTAAATTTAATATATATAATATAAAAAAAAATACCATTTTAAATTGAAATTACGCATTTTTTTATTTGGTACACTATTTTTTTGTTTTTCGGATTAAACATTTTAAAAAAATTAAAATAATTATATTTTTATATTCACTTTAGTTAAAAAAGATTGAAAAAACCAACAACAATACAACAACACAACAATTAGACAAAAAACAGAAAAGAAACCGATCACTAAATAATTAATAATTATATTTCGAATAGGTATTTTAATAATCACTGTAATATTAAAATCAAAATTATAAATGAAACATATTACACTAACTCACATAAATTGTATACTAATCACATTTTTATTTTCCCAATTTATTCTAGATACTATTTATATTATTATTAAGTTTGCTTCGTCGCATATGATTTTTTGTATGCTTTTGTGTGTAACATAGCAATGTTTTTTTGTTTTCTTGTTGAAATTGTATGCATGTCATTCTCGGACAAAGGAAAACTAAGAACTGGATTCTATTTGTCGAGGGGACTTTCTTTAAACCTACTTTTCATATGACATGATGTGCTGTATATTTTATAAATAATATAATATGTAAGTATTTTTTTTTTATTGTATACACAAAAAATACAAAAATTATAAATTATGTTAATATGGATGGATGAATGCGATTGTGGTGTAATATCATAATATTTAATATATATATTTTATTATATGTAATTAACTTCACGCATTTTGTATCGCTAAACATGTGAATATGATTGATATCATCAATCATCGGATAGCGTCGATTTCTCGATAGTATTAGCCATATAATAGATTATCTACCATTTATTTAATCATTTAATTATTATGAAGTTCTTAATAATTTTTACGGAAATATATATTTGGAACATATTTCGGGTAATAAATATAAATGTAAGAGCAACGCAATGTGGTACAATTGGAATACTATGCGGTACGACCATGACCGCGGTGAAGTTCTTCCTGTATAGGGTATTTTAAAATTTTTTAATGTTATTTTAAGTATTGTTTTCGATATAAGACGAAAGATACACATAATAATTTGTGTTTAATAACAATAATAATAGTGCAGTTTAATAGGAATCATTAAATTTAAAAGATTTTCAATTGACGTAGACGTGTAACACTGTAGTACCAAAAAACTATAAGGTTGAAAAATGACTAATTATTTAGAAAAATGATTAAAGTTTATAGTGGTTTTTTTTGAATAAACACGAATATTAGGTAAATTTGAGGTAAATATGAGATTCGTATGGTATGGAAGTAAAGTGATAATTGTAGAGAAAATCGATTTGTGCACATTGTGTTATTATAATATATCAATGACCTCTTTTTCCACTCATCAATGGAATACAATGAACATTTGATTACAGTAATTTTGGGATTCTAATGTGTTTAAAAAAAGGTAATAGTTGTTTTTTTTTTTTTTAACAACAACAACGCAATAATTGTACAATAAAAATGATGATGATTCTAAAATAATAGAAATGCTATACAATAAATAAAAAAAAAACATACAATAGACAATGATTTACTCTTAAAGACGTAAAAAAATAAGACGTATTTCTTTCTTTTCATCTATTTAAAAAATTATAATTATAATAATAATAATAATAATAATAATAATAATAAAACTATATAAAGTCAATGTACACTTAAAGAAAGTTATATAGCTTTTTAAATTTCCATCTCTCTCTCTATCTTGTTACACATCAAATTACTATTATTGTATTGTAAAGGAAGGAAAAAGAGAAAGAATGCATAAGAAAAAAAACAAAAAAAAATTTTAACCGTTTTTGTTTTTTTTTTTTTTTTTGTACAATTTTTCTTTGTTGCTTGACGCTGCGCTGCACGTGTAACTCTATAAAGGTCTATGAACTCGCATCATTATCCCAATGATTTACTCCACATATAATATACAAAACACAAAGCACGTGTACTCAAAATCAAACAGTTGTATATGTGTGACGTGTCGTAGAATAATGTATTTATTTATTTATTTGTAAATTTTGTTGTATATAGTTAATAATAAGTAGTATTTGTTTTTTTTTTTATAATATGCACGTGCACCAATACATGCACATACACAAAACATCTATATATATATATATATAGCAATGGGATACGCATGCAATGCATAGTTGACAGTATATATATAAAAAATGCATCTGAATTTATATTTGTGTGTGTGTTGCGCGGAGAAAAGAGATGAAAACAATTAGGATACCACTAAATTTACTTTTTTTTTTAATCTCTCCTCTATATTGTGAAGATTTTTCTTAAATTTTTAATTTTTAAATTCACTGATTTTCTTTATTTATAACTAAAAAAAAATAATCAATAAAAATTTACACAAACATTTTTAAATTTTCTTTTCCAAAAATTTAATGGGGAAAATTTTTATCGATTCTTTCTATTCAATATTTATATATGGCAATGTACACACACACACACACACACACATATCCGAATGGAAAATGCTTATGCATTTGTATATGCATTTATTATGTAATTGTATGTTTTATTTTTGTCCTCTTCTTCTTGTGTTGTGTATAAATGTGTTTACATTTCACATTATAATTTATATACACAATGCAATGCAATGCAGTAGTAAAATTTACTATTTAAAAATACACTCACTCATATAAAATATATGATTAAGCTTTAATATAGTATAGGAATCCTATATAAACAAGAGTATGCGGTTTCTCTGTCCTTCTTGCCAAAGGGAGATCGTACTCTCCTGTGACGACGCGAACGGGTGTTGTCAGAAAAGTTTTATTCCAAAAAGAATTAATTTTTTATTGTAAAAGTAGAAGAATGGAAAATGTATAGGAAGTTGTAGTTTTGTGCACATTTTAAGGATATATAGGAATTTTAACTGGGGTCCTTAAGAGGGTATATAGAATAAATCATATTGCGTAGTCTAGTAGTAGACTTAAGCTATATGGATAAGGGTTGCTGCATTTATTAGATTTGCTACATAATCTGACTGGTTCATAAAGATAGAGTGATATGCACACACTCGATGAACAATAGTCGAACTTAAAATGGAATTGTTGCGGGAACAAGAATTTTGTGTGGGTTAAATACTGCGTAATCTCGGAAGAATATCGGAACAGAATACCCTGAAACCGACTGCATTTATCAAAATTGAACACATATACGATGTGTGATTGAACAATAACGAGAATGATGTTTTTACAGAACAATTAAGCTTGCGGCAAAGTCGTTGTCCGTCAACCTTCGTTTGAATAATAAGGTTTTGAGTGGTTTAAGCGTTTCAAAGATGGTCGAGAAGACGTGGCGTATGTCGACGTCATAAACTATACTAAAGATATTGCAAAAATCTGTAATCTGAACCAATTTGAAGGTCGCTGAACTATTCGAGCTATTGTTGAAACTATGTAAATTGATAAAGAATATGCGTAACGTAAATAATTTACATAAGAATTTTAACAAACAAAAGTGTGTGCGAAAATGGGGTCTAAGGTAAAATTTTCCTTAACGATGTACTTTCAAAAATTGATATTTTGGACGGTTCATCAGGATCGCAATCAACTCGTGAAAAAATTTTACTTACATTTGGGTATCATCCACTTCAATCACAGTCTTCATCATCAATATTTAAATTCTAAATTTCAAGTAAATCGACTATAAACATTTCTAGATATATTATATTGTAGATGTATAAGAATATTTAGGATACGCAAATGATAGGCGTAGATATTGGAAAACCCAATTTCTATAGTAATTATCAAAGGCAAGCTTTATTCTAGATGCTACTCGTGCTCGACGTGTTTTAGATTTATCTGCGGATTTACTAAGGTTTCTCCAAATGTGGTTCTAAAATAAAATACAATATTTATAGTGTAATATGATTTCAATTTTGTACTTCATTCAACAAGTCAACTTAAAATACATTTATATTTATAGTAATTAATGTGTGTTTGTGTGTGTGAGTAATATAACTAACACCCAGTGCAATAGAAAAAAAAGTATTAATTTGTAAAATAATAAATTTTTTGGATAGGCTCTTAAAATAATAATTATTTATTGCACTGCTGGTGTAGGTAGGCCATTTATTCATCATTCGCAGTTATATGTGTATTATTTATTATTTTGTTTTAAATTATTTTCTCCATTTCTCCATTACATTTGGACTACTTTTTTTTTTTAAGATGGAACCGATAAGTGCTTAAACGTGTTTTGAATTGTAATTACTATATTTTTATAATTATTATTTGTTTAAATAATACAATTTTTAGTTTGTTTGTTTCTTAGATTGTATACTCCAATAATATTGTAAATATACCATATAAGATCGCAAGAGCATATATGAACAAAATGGTAATTAATATTAAATTATGAGTGCCACTAATCATTAAATATGCACATCACACTCATACGGAAGTGGTAAACAAAGTAATATTATTATTATTATTCAAAATGTATATGATGGCTTTAGTACAAAGATCATAAATATCACACGCAGGTCAGATGTGTGACCAAACAATATGTCAAATACGCGTGTCAACTGTATGAATGCTAGCCATAATCAAATACAAAGACATTTGTCTGGTGCTCACCCTTGCACGATTAATATCAATATGTATACAGTGATAATTCTACAATTGGAATACTAAATAATTCGGTTACCAGCAATAATACGAACAAAAAATACTGCGTAATTCGGACACAGTTAAGTTATTAAGTACAGTAAAGATTGTCAAAATGCATACAGCTAATTTTAAATAGGATCCAACAAAGCATTGATTGTGGAATTAATATTTTAATGATCAAAGGCATTTCAAAGAACACCTTATAAGGGTGTCATTTACATTTATTCGTGTCCGATCTCGCATATGAAATAGCACTAAATAAGAAATTAAGTGGAATTAATGTTCAAGGATGGATATCCATATAAGGATACTTGAAACTTTAATGTTGATCGCTGAAAAAAATTAACACTTCATGTATTTTTCAAATTTTAAATTTCTTACAAATTGACCACCAGATCATCTTGTTCTGTTCAATTTGGCCAAAACTAGAAACTGCAAGGTATCAATTTTAAAGGAATTTTGTTATAGAGGAAATATGCTTTCATAATCCCATGTCAAAATATACCAAATTTATAATCAGAATTTCTGCAGAACCAAAACCAACCAATTATTCAAAGTTTTTTAGCGTACAAGCTGGTGCTGGTGATATTGAATTTCAATGATGTGTTATTTTTGTTGTGTGTTGTATATGTATTTGTGAACTCCAATCAGTTTTAGATGCACTATAATTCTTAACCAAATAGAATTGTAACACAGTATCATTTATCCGATTATGTTGGAATTTTGTTTTTCAGCACATTATGATAAGTTCTATATAGATTTGTGGAATAATACTACCACCACACACCTTCCATGGTGCTGCCATATAGTAACCAATTATTCTCAATAGAATTTTACAAGAGAATCGCATTTATTCAGTTATCTTATAATTTTATACTTAAGCCGAATATAATAAGTTTTAAAGGCTTATGGAAGTATATGCGATACTCTATATATATATATATAGCACACTCCATCCGGGTACTCTCGCATATGTATACCGAATGTTTCCCATTGGGGTTTTCAAAGAGTATATATGATTAACCCGATTGAAATATTGAACTTAAGAATTTTATAATAAAAATATATGCAAATTTTATCGCAAATCAATATAGATCTCGATATTTCACAGGACTTTGTTTCACACCTCTTAATTATAAAGATATTACAGATACTTATTGTGTTTAGTAAATTCGAATAGGCGTGTATAGATAGATTTATGAAGCTTTCGCCAATTGTTTTATATTGTAATTGTTTTGAGTCTATGTTTTGACAATAGGCTACGTATTTATGAATGATCAATTTGTAAATCACTTTCGGCTATAGTGTTTAGAAGTGTTAGTGTGCGTGCGGCGAAATGATGTGAATTATCTATATGCGGTACCATAATAATAGATACAGTAGGCGACAAAATTAAGTGATTTCTAAATGTATAAATTAAAAAAAATCAAATTTCTTACCATACTTTTATTATTAAATAATACAATATATTTACAAAAAAAATTAATTTAATTTCTAAAACGTTTTATTATTTTTTTAATGATGTAAATTTGGCCAACAAAACCGCGGCGCATCTTTAAATTTCACGTATATAAAACAAAAAAAAAACCCAACAACCGCCTCTTTAAAACTTACAAAAATTTACGAGTACTTTAAAATTGCACAAAAAAACAAAAACCTCTACAGTTACTTAAAAAAAAAAAAAATGTTGTTAAATCTAGTTTTTTTAATTGGAAAATCCAACATTAAAAATTAAAGTTATTTCGAATTATTATTGTATTTATAGACACAAACACATATATTTTACATCGAAGAAGAAATAATTTCAAATTAAAAAGTGCAAAAACACACGCACTTCGAGCTAAAAGAAGAAAAAAAAACGATAAACAGACTCTTTTTACACATAAATATTATTAAATTATTATTATTATTATAAGATTGGTTTTTTTTTTCTTTCAAATTATTCGTGTGCAATATTTAATGAACGGCCATCTTGAACATTTTCCAAATTACATACCTATACGAGTTTATATATCTATAAATTACCATTACTTTAGTACACTATACACTATATAGTTACAGTTACAGTTACATTCACACATAACATAGTATCCAAAGTATATGTATAAAAATAAAGTATTGATTAGATGCGCACGCACAAATTTTTAAAAATCTAGGTTAAATACAAAATAATAAAATAGAAAAATAAATAACCACAGAATATGTACAAATTGTAATTGATAATGATGGTGATGGTGATGATGATGATGATGATGATGATGATGATGATGATGATAATGATAATGTTACTGATACTAATGATAAAACATTGATGTTTGCAGAATATATTGTGTTTATAATATACGCGAGTACAAATAGTTAATTTTATTTCTTATATAAATACGAGTTGGTATATAGAATATTTTATGGTATTTTGTTAAATTGAATTGGTTAAAGAATTTATTAATTAATTTCTAATGGATTTTATTTAGAATTTAAGAAATAAGTAATTTTGTAATTAATTGTATAATACAAATAACTAAAATTTAAATTATACACACTCGTTTACTCGCCACAAAATACACATTTTATATAATTTAATTTAACTATGGACTTATTTGTTTGTATATAAACGAGTATATTTTATCAAAAAGTGATTTATATTTGTATAAAAATTGGATAATATCCATATAATTGGGTCAATATCACGAATCTAATTAGTACATTTTGAAAGCATATGGTTTCTAATAGGAAAACTATTTAGAATTTTAAACGGATTTCTAATTTTTCACAGTATCTAGTCGATATTCCAATTTTCATTTATGTTTGAAACTGTTTAGGGTAGTATTCCATAAATCAGTGACGAAGGCTGAGAAATAGCATTCAGTTTTAAATATAGCTATAATTTTGTTATAACCTGGGGTGAAATTAAATTAAATTATGAAAAAAATTTGAATGTTCACAGCATTCGTTGTTTTAGAACCAAGATAAAGTATAAAGATAAAGTCCGTACCGGATATCGTCAATGCATTCATCTGCAGAACTATTAATTAGTGGTTCGAGGTAATTATATGTAATTGTGGGATATAAAGAAATCCCATGCGGAGTAATTTACCAACTTTATTGTAATGAATGTCTAGTAGATGCCATAAGCTTCACTTTGTAATATGACTTGCAATGCTATGTATAAAGAAATCTTTAATGTATTTAATTGTATCGTTTCGTATATTACTCGATCAATTGTATACATAATTATGAGAATGCCATTTATTTGGGTATATGGGAATACTATACTGTAGTTCAGCATTCACATCGCATTGTTAATGAAACTTGTTTATCCGTTGATTATATGTTAAAAAAATTAAAAATGTTTGTCATTTATCCTCAACTGAATCTTGTATACCATGTCCGCACGTTTTCATATTATTGGTAACATATCTGCGTCAGTTATTTCAGTTGAAAACAGCTTATACCATGAGCGGTGTTAAATTTCCAATTTAAGTTTTGTAAATATTAAACTAATTATTTTATTATATTAATTTCAGCCAATTTGAATGTTGTGTATAGCAACACAGCACATTACCGCTAAATAATTTAATGTTATGGATTTTCATTATAAATATTGATACGCAAACCAAAATGTATCCAAATAAGTTTATAGGCTGCATATTTTGGTGTAGTGTTGGGGATCTATATCGGTAAATTTTTTTAATCCATTTTATTAGTTAATGTTTAATTTTTAGTATTGAAATAATTTTTTAAATTTCGTTTTAGATATTTGTAAATGGGTTCATTTAGAACTTCTCATAGAAATGCTCTGGAATGTTTATAAAAAGAAAACTGAACGAATAAAATAGGTGAAATTCTGCTGATTGTGTGAACTTCAAAATCAACTGAACTTTAATATAACAAAATTATATGGTAAGTCAAATATTTTTATTAATTTTTAATATATATTTTGAATGTTTAAATAAGAATTAATATGCAAAATTCAAAAGACACCATTGGACTTGTTTTCGATGAAATTTATTTATCTGATTTGTATATGTGGAAGTTATCGTAAATTTAGTCCAAAGAATCAATGCTATATGGAACGCTGTTTCCATTCCATTCACTATCCAAAAAAACTCAATGAAAATAGAAAAACCATTATAATTTTGTTAAAATTTTGTAAAGGGGTTAAAATTTACTATTGAATTAACCATTGTTGTTAATAGAAATAAGAATGTGAGTAAGTAATTTTTGACTATAATCCTCTGTTGACGATAATCTGTTTGTTGGTAGAATCATTACAAAAATTTGATACCAATTTTTGGGGACATATCGTGATCGGAAGTGTTACACCTGAGAAATGGATGATTTGTTATTGGTTAGAGAAGTGAAACGTGATGACAAATCAAGAAAACATTAAATATTAAATGTTTTGCATAAAAACAATAGGTCGTAGAGATTAGTAGAAATCAGTTTGCAAAGTCGCCTACAACGACACAAACCAGAAAATTATGCATTTTACTAGAAAATCTGTTAATTTTGTTACCAATATTTCGGAATATGGAAAATGAGTTTTGCTTGTTTGAAAAGAAAATACAACAAAATACTTGGACAAATGTACTTGTGGTTGTTTTTTAATTTTATAATGGAGTAAATATCCACAGCACAATGACTACTGATTTACATCGAAATTATTAATGCATTTGGTATATAATCAACGTATAGCTTCTGATTACATCTCCTAGTAAGATATAAATCCGAACACAGGAAAAAAATGAGTCTCGGCAAATTTAAATTGCAATGAAAATTGATGGTCAATTCTTAATCAAAATAAGTCTTCAAAATCAGGAATACGAAATAACGTCTATTTCAAAATATGAACAAATATGAGTCGACAAATAATTCGAGACCTAGTGGATTATTAATACTAGTGTTTGTATTTTAATTTATAATTGAAATAGCATTTTTCTAAGTGTTTGTCGCACTCAATTTTGATCACGTGTGTATTGTAAAAATAATATAAATTTAAAATACTGCATTATGTTTGTTGTGCAGCACCTAATGCAATTTTACAATAATTAGGTGTATGTGTGTACGCGAGAGGGTGTGAATCAGAAAATTTTCATGTAGGTTTAATTTTTGTCCAATTTTAAGTAATGTGATTTTTTTATACCTGCGAGTAATTTTATCGACAATTTTCACAGTTTTTTTTTAACTTATGGTTATGGTTATGGGTGGGGTATATAATTTATAGATGTCTGGCACTTTAAAAAATTAATTCGTAATTTACATGGAACATTTTGGATCCACTCTCGCATCCATTGGATATATATTTTATACAACACACATATGTTTCAATAAAATTCACTACTAAAATTTCTAATAACATAAGCTCTAGTTATATAGAGTCTTGTTTTTTTATTTCCATGTTTATATTATCTGAATGTGAATGTTTTGTTATTATTATTACATTAATATTATTGCATAACATAAAATAGTTTGAACATTGCATATAATACTAAATTTACAGATACACACATACACAATATTAAAGTTAAGTATACCAGAGTAAAATAAATATATATGGAGGAGGTTATATTTAGAACTCTATACGAGTAACACATATTTAAAATTGCGTGTATATAAAATATATTTTTACTTATTTATTATTATTATTATTATTATTATTTTATGTGCTCGAGTAATATATAAAATACTTGTTTAAATGTGACCTAGTTTTTCCTTAATTGTAAAAAAAAATTAATTAATACATAAATATATATATATTGTTCATCATGAAAAGTCATCATAAACACGTGAATGATGATTCTCTCTCTGTATGTAAACAATCTATATAATATATATTATTTACAAGTTATAGTTAAGTGGATTAATAATATACCATATATTTATAGGTGTATTCCTATGAAACCGATATTAACAAATAAATACTTACTTACTTACTCCGCGGCATTAAAACCCGGGGTCGGTGTTAGCCGTCTCCAACCTGACCTATCTTCAACTAACGTCTTCCAGTCCCAAATTTAAATGATCTTAATATCACCACTGCATCTGCATTGCATGATCCAAATTTGAAATCGTTGTCCTTTTTTCGTTGCCGTTTATCATGTGCGATCCGATGCCTTGTTATAGAGTTAATAAAAGAAGAGTTCTGTAAATTCGTATGGCATTTACAGTGGTATACCTTACCTCTTCCGAATGCAATTATAATGGCGCTGCTGACTCCCCCTTACTGTGTAATCACTGTGTAATCATTAACTATAAGTTTTAATCGGCAGCTGCTTTCACACATAGTCGCCCATAGTAATTCTATAACAGACACAGCTGCCACATTGTCCACGGCTACTTATTTGTGTTACATATATTCGTAGCTAAACAATTAAAAAACCGTTCCTCTATCAACGCAACCTGTGCACGTGTTCGATGACAACTGACTTTGCAAGCATGCTATACTCAACCAACCGCATTAACAAATAAATACATCTACCTATAAATGTAAAATGATTAAAGTTTCCAATGTGATATTTTAAAATTCTTACGATTAATGAAACTATATTTTACCATTACTTTTTGTTACCGTTTAACCATAATTTTGTACATAGTGCCACAAAAAAGTTTGATAATGCATATCTGCAGGGCTTATATATGTTTAGTCATATTTGGTTTGAAGTGAAAATTTAATTACATAATAATTATATATTCTTTTTAAGAAAACTTCCGTTGAATAAGAGCGATCGATCGAAAATGTAAAAGTTTCTGGGTTATGTGAAAGAATTACAAAGCATTATTTAAACACAAAAACAACAATTAACAGAAGTATTTTCGATATTGGATGGATCAAGCAATTGCGATTATGTGAATTAATTATAAATGTTAATATTTATGGAAACTATTGGAAATATAGCTGAAAGTCTCTGCAAAATGTTATACTTCAACGGTGATGTTACAAGAATCGAATTTTCAATGGCAAATTATAATACATTGAATAAAATATCGGTTTTATAGGAATACCGTACCTATGGTATATTTTATATATAATTTATGGTATAAGATTATTTAGATTTAAGATCATTTCAGTCAACCATTCCATTTCATTCATATATTACGAGTATAACTTTAACACATTTATAAATTGTATAATTGTATTATTTATTAGTGTAGCATTTTTCTTATATTTATCTTACCACTCAGTCAGTATGTCTTTGTCTTATACCAATTACATTATCACTATTATATAATTATAAAAATATATGTTAAATATATATATATTATGATAATGTGATAAAGTGACTTAGCGAATTACGAATGACGTAATATATATTTTTCTATTAACACATTGATGTATGGGTGGGTGTGTGAATTCATTGTGCAATATTTATACCTTGTTTACATGTTCTGCGTTAAGCCAGTTTATTAATCACACATAATTGTACATTTAATTAATGTGTGTGTTTTATTTAAGATTACAGCATATATACTAATTATAGTTTGAATATGGACGCACAGAGTGAATTGAGTTGACAATTTATATCAACGATCAAATCTAACATTTCTTATCGGATTTTGATAAAAATTTGGTATATAAGTTTATAATGGGATAATATGAACCATATTTATGAAGTTCCTATAGAAACTGATGCTCAGATAGTGTCATCAGAGTCCAGTATTCCGATAAGATGTGACAAAATTTGTCAGCACATATTTAGATGGCCGTAATAGGGAGAAAATTTTGCTGCATTAATTCATTGATTGTCTTTGTTAAATGTATTTCTAACCCTTAAATATACAAAATTTTAAGAATATCCACAATAAAAACTCTTGTAGTTGTGCGCTTGTTAGCATTGTTATTGTTGTTAGGCGATGATTGAATGTGTAGTCGGATCATCATCACGTTCCTTTTCAAAAGATATGACCGATTTTCTGTCCTGATGTCAGTGGTAAATTTTGTATGAAATAATGTTAAAATTTTTCTGTCATCGATTGGAAAATCGGGGACATATCTTTTGAAGGTGTGAATCTATTTTAAAAATTGCTTCTATGAAAGATTGGAAATTGATTATAATTTGAAATTCTACGTATACAAAAATGGAAATCCGTTAAAAATATGGTTCGTAATTAAAAAATATGATAATTCATAATAGTTGATTATCCGGGAAAATTTATTTCGATTGATCATCCAATTTTTTTGTTATCATAATTTAGTATAATTTCACCTAAACTCTGTAAGAAAAATTAAAAACTGAGGGCTATTTCTATAACTTTATTCGTACTGAATTTAATGTCATGAAGTTTTTAAAACAATTTGTTAACGAATGTTCACACAACATGTGTTACGTGGTCTATTGTTTACAAATAGCCATTCCGATTTATTATGGGACATAGGGCGTATATATGAAACAGCAACGGCAGAAACTTATTAACTTTTATATATATTGGTATTATCTCAAGTACTACCCCCAGTAACACTGTCCGTAGTTTGTCCGCAAAATGTCTGCATTATATGTAGTAGTCCATAGTTTCAATCCGAGGAAATATCTATGGACATCGTACGGATGTCCGCTGGAATTTTATATGAACAGTGCAACCTTGTTCATGGATTTTTATAAAAAATATCCTATGAAGGTTCTGTATATTTCCGATGATAATTTCTACGGATTCTCCTTAGAATTATTTCTCCATTGCTATTATACCACAGAATATATCTATAGAATTTAATTATATATTTTTTGTGAGCAGATCCACGGTAATACCCGTGAATTGCTCGTTTATTAGCAGAATAAATTTTCTTATGACGATGATGCCAATTTAGTTTTTACCGATAGACCAGAATTTCTATGAGCACGGAATGAATACTATTGCAAAAATTCATCGATTGTGCATTATATTTTTTTTTTGTAATAAACAACAATGAAACACCACGGATAAAATTTATGAAATGTCTTACAAAATTCCTAGGAAATATATATTGTTTTAAAAATTATGCAAATAAATTACGAAGAGTGAGGATTATATCTATAGATAAGCGAAATATACTAAATTTAAACCCACCTGTCTTGGATAATTGGTGAAATAAATTATGAATACAATACCGCGCGGATATCAGTTGGACACATTACCCTGACAATCCAAAGATTTCAATTGACCTAATTAAAAATACTATTATATTAAGCGGAAAATCTATGGACATTCTTTGGACAAATTTTAATTTATCTATTCGATGGCAAATATGTGGATATTTTCTGCGGAAATTTTTCTCATTTTTCAAAGTACGGACAAATTGCTACTAGACTATCTCTGATTGATCATAATTTTGGAAATAGAATTAACCGTACCAATACTTTTTTTTTTAATCATTATTGCCCATTCAATTCAATTTATATTTGGAAAATATTTCGTTGTTTTTTAATTTGCCAAATTTTTATCATATAACTTAATTTTTGTATATTCAATTAAAATTTATACCAAATCAAAATGATATCTTTTGTTTATTTTTGTTGTTTTTCTAATATAATATAAAATTATTATCAATCAGAAACACGAAAAATAAAAAATTATCTTTATAGCACACACAAAACCAATTTTTTCCATGAAAATAATAATGGAAAGAAAATAAAAAAAACACCGAAGCAACTGATATGTGTAATTTAGAATCAAAATCGATTGACCTATATATTTTCAATTTAATAAAGTATTCCAAATATATTAGATACGTACTCACACACACACACACACACACACATAATAATTTTAGTATATATACTATATTTTATTTCAACTACTAACTTTTATGTTACATAAATAAACCAACTATAAAAACATATACACATGAAAATATCTATTCTCGCAATGCTATAGCTCTGTATCTGCTGCTTGCAAACCCTCTGTAAGGTTTACGTATTTCCGACAATATTAAAAATTACATATCTATAATAAAACTTATTTTATATTCAGTGTGTAACAACGTATAGTTTTCGGTCAGACTGTCAGAGTAGTAGGTGCATTGTATAGTAGGTTAATATATTGTACCTTCATACATTTTCATAGCAATATTTTTATTGTATATATATTTAGTTATTTGTATTTAGTATATCCAACTAACTAGGTCAAATAAAACTTTTTTTTTTCACACAGTGTCTTTCTGTATAGCTTGTGCGCCATAGATTAAATTTTCTATATAAATATAAAAAGGCATATATATTGTCTACACTATAATTTGTATTCATAGCCCCAATATCATTTTATTTTCGTATTAAAACATAGTGCACGGACACGAACTCTATATATTATTTATACAAAGTAATTAATATATGGACGGCTGATATAAAATTTAGTGTATCTAAAAGTATAGTCACAAATTTGCTTATAATATAAATTTTGTTAAATTTGTTGATATTTTGTTAATCCAATTTTAAATGATAATTTTTCCATTGAATCTAATTAAACAATAAATTTCCCTCTAATTTTGGTACGAAATTGTTTCACAAAGTCAGATTTACAAAAAAAAAATTGCATATACCCCAGTAACACTGTCCGTAGCTTGTCTGCAAAATTTTCGCATTCAATGTAGTAGTCCGTATAGTATCAATCCCAGGAAATATCTATAGATTTTTTACGTATGTCCACTGGAATTTTAATATAATGAGTGCAACCCTGTCCATGGATTATTATAAAAAATGTTCTTGGATTATTCGTATTTTGTATATGATAACGTGTTCTCCTTAGAATTATTCCTCCACTGCTATTATTCCACAGAATATATCCATAGAATTTAATTTCATATTTTTTGTGAACAGATCCACGGATTTTGACAAAAATATCTTTAGATCGTCCATATGTTTTGGCAAGTAATACCCGTTTATTAGCAGAATAAATTTTCTTATGACGATGATGCCAATGATCGCGGTTTGATTCAGTTTTTTTTTTACCGATAGACCAGAAGTTCTATGAGCACGGAATGAAGATGCTGAACGCGATGGCAAAAAAATTTATCGATTCCGCCTTTTTTTTTTTCTTGTAATAAACTAGAAAAAGAACAGCAGATAAAATTCATTAAAAGTCTAACAAAATTTCTAGGAAATATATCGATTTGAGTTGTTGGTTGTTTTAAAAATGATGAAAATAAATTAAAAAGAATGAGGATTATATCACTAAAGATAAGCGAAATATACAAAATTTGAACCCACCTGTCTTGGATAATTGATGAAATAAATTCTGAATACAATACCGCGCGGATATCGGTTGGACATATTGCCATGAAAATCCAAAGATTTCAATTGGCCTTAATAAAATACTATTATATTAAGTAGAATATCTATATCTACATTCTTTGAACAAATTCCTTCGATGGCAAATATGTGGATATTTTCTACGGAAATTTTCCTCATTTTTCAAAGTACGGACAAATTGATACTAGGGTATTTATAGATTATATTCTTACCGATTTGGAGAAAATAGCTGGCGTTGCGGTATAGAATGGGATTGTAGTTTATACAACATTAATACTCGCAGCAGTTGTGTGTTGAACAACATTTTCTTAAAGTTATATATTTGTTAAATAAATAACTCGGAGGCGAAAATAGAAAAATCACTTTTCATGAATTACATATTTGATCGGGGTCATAATAATAATTTAATTGTATAGGAACAGAATTATAAAATTTATTCAATTCCCATTTTCATTTATAGAAGAAATTGTTTTAAATTATTTGAAGCGTTTGGAAAATATAATCAATTTTCCATCCGATGTAAGAGAAATTAAAATAAAATTAATTGTAATGTATTCCAAATATAAAAAATGGTACAAAACAGTATTATTATTTCATTTACAAAATTTCATCGATTGGAAAATTGTGACTACAAAATTGCCGAACGCTTGAAGCAATTTAAACAATAATTCTTCTATGAAAAACTATGGAAATTGATTAAATTTTGTATTTCTGTACGTAAAATTAAAAATCCGTTGACGGTTTGATGGCTCGTATAATTCGAAAATTTCATAATGAAGGCAATTTTCTGAAAAATTTTCCATTATCCTCCAGACTAATATTTTACAATTTATGTATATCATTTAGTATTGTGACTTTAGGAAAACTATATTTGACATAGGGTTATTCAAATATTTCTCAGGACACCACGCCTGATTTGAAAGCGGGTTTTACAGACTGAAATTGTATTATATTATATTTGCACGGATGATACACAAAGTGAAAATTATCCTCAGTCCTTGAAATATTTTGAAGATCCTTACTTCCATGCATTTTTGTCCTTTTTTTTTTTTTTGAAGACCCAGGTTCAGACCATCCATACATTCACGGCAATACAGAACAATCATGGTACCAACAGGCTATAATATACTATATACGGTACTCTTAACCACAAATGAAGCTATTATACGGCGTAGACGTTTACAAACGCCAATATTGATGAAAATTGCATTGCAAGAATTATTGAAAAAATAAGACGAAAGCAATAGTGCGAGTAATTCAGACACAAATTGATCCTATTTCATGATAACAATAGCCGTTGAAAGGACACCCTCTGTTGCAGCTAGAATGGGCAGAGTGCTTTTCTTTCATATTTGTGTCACAAATAATTTTCTTATGAAAATATTCAACTGTATATTTTTCTATACATATTTCATTACATAAGTACACTTTAGTTGAAATGGGTGTGTGTTTGAGTGTGTGTTTTATTTATTTATTTAATTTTATTTTTTTCGTTTCGGAAATGTATATATTTTTTTTTTTTTTAATATTACATTGGTATTGTAAAAGTTTATGATAGAAAAAAAAAACGACTTCTTATCTTGTAATACAACAAAAAAACAATCTTATGAGTATTCGTTTACAAAGAAAAAGCAAAATAATGTATATAAAAAGCATTTTGATGTTCATCACATTTTTCTATATATTTATTTGTATATATAAAGGGGGGTTCCCAACGTTAGATTTATATATGCAGCTAACATTTTACAATCCTGAATTTTAAGGATCTTAATATCCTTATTATAAATAGGTTTGGCAGCCACACAGAATAGCAAAATAGAAACAATTTAACTACTGCATACAAGTCTTTGTCTGATCAATGTAATTTCCCAATTTTGATAATCAGAATTGACCGCCCATAATATGCGATTCTTTGTTATTTTTTGAAGTCTAATGTTTATGCCAATCGCAGCCCACGTCAATCGTCGCCTTGAAGGAGGCTGTATTTATTGAAATACCGTCACATTTATACAAAACGGTCATGGAAAATTTCGACATAAGAGTGCATATGTGCCAGCCAAGCTGTGTTCAGGTCATTATACAATTTTTTACTTAAAAACTTGTGTTTTCTATCAAAATTATTATTCCTTTCGTGAATTTTGGGATACCCTTTATTTATATACAATAGTACAATATATTATTCAACTATGTATGGAAAATGGGTCGTTATATACATCAAGCAAAAAAATGACATAAGAATAATATTATATTTTTATATTCCTTCCTCAAAGAATTATTTTACATATGCATTCACACACACACACACACTTATACTAAATATATAATTAATATTTTATAACAAAATTATAATTGCAAACTAACTAACTATTCCGAGAATTATATTTTCAAAATTTGTATAAAAATTATTATTTTTACATTGATATTATTCCACTTTGAAAATGATAGGCGTTTGTTCACTACATCATCATTGTTATTTTATAATAAATGTATCCGATATCCATCCCAATTTCAACTGTCCATCCTTCAATCTTCTTTATGACAACATAATTATTTTGAGGCATCGAAATTAGTGAATTTTTACGCCTTGTTATTTATGATTCCTATAAATTATTATTCCTTGGATTGTTCTTGTACATTTCTGCCATATTTTTTAACCATATCACATCAAAAGAACAGCGACAACTCACCCAATGTCATAGCGGTCAATTGACATCGTCTACACATACGAAATATCACATATTGCAGAAACATTTTTCTATATATTAATATAAGTGAAAGCATTTCAATGGGTACATGACACACACAAGGCATCATCCTGCTGTAAATATATATTTATATCATCTAATGTTCAGATAATTCATTGCAATGTAAATGTACAATTTTTCGAACAAATCAGTCATTCAATAATTGATCTTTTTCTCATCCAATTGATGAAATTATTGCACAACAATAATATTGAAAATTCTAAAATCATAGGTTACACACACATGGGTCAACCGCAGCGCAACACCGAATGCAAAACCACCAATCGTTTTGGAAATGTTTTTGGTGGGATCAAAAATATATATGTGGTCTATTATGAACTATTAAAACCTTTGCTGAAACTATATTAATACTGATCGCTACCAAACAACAATAATGATTAATTTGAACCGGATGCTTTAATCGAAAAACGAACAAGACACAACCGTAAAATAATGTTTCTCTATTAAGACAAAGCAAAGCTACGGTTACGGATATACATTCAAATCGCATGGCCACTCGTCATATTCACCATATTTGGCTCCTACCCGTTTACCATTTGGTTCCATCGGTGGGATACGCATAGCAATTATATAATAATACTCATGATGTTATTGTTGTAAATGAAAATCGTTTTTGTACCCTTTTTTCTCATAACAATCACAAAATATATTAATATTTCACAACAACGAAATGACATCATTTTCTTTGTTTGGTTTTTTTGTTTGTTGTGTTGTCATATACATTAACATTAATATAGAAAATAGGTCACATCTGAATCTAATTTTCCTTTATGCTGCTGAATAATATAAATCCAAAATGGAATATAATTTGTGTGTAAAAATAAATCGTATATATAATTCGATGTAAATAAATATACAATTTTATATGTTTTTTTATATTTGGTATTGCATCAGAATAGTAATATATAAACGAATATTTAGGTCATGACCTACTTCCAAAACAAATAACAAATATCGCAACGTTATATAAATTTGTATATAGATATATTAAAAGATGAAAATAGGTCAATATAGATTTGCCCATAAAAGTGAGTATATTCGGAAAATATTTATATGACAGCAAATAATTGGAAAATGTAACATTTTCTATCAATACACTTGTGTCACTTTTTGCGTCACAACTTTTCGTTTCACAATGAAATCTTGTGTAACTTAATGAGATTTTTAATAAATTTATAGAAAATATAATACTCTAGAAAGGTTTCCAGTATATCAGTTATATCGGAAACCGGGACAATTTATGTGTATATTTTTCAAGTAAAGAAAATTGTCCATATAATCGTGCATTATCAATCGCACGTATATACGTAATTTGATGAGAAATAGTAGTCAAATTATTCCAAATATAATCCCATATTCTCAACCTATTTACGTGATTTGAGTAAAACAGAATAAGAAATTACCAAATTATCCAGAAATTCATATTCATATTTCGATATATGAGTAATATTTTCTAGAATTTTTCACCAAAAACTGGCATATTTAATAAGAAAAATTCATCAAAATTCATAATCGGAATAAGGAGTAATTACGACAATGAAAGTGTATCTCGGCGCACATATATATATATATAGTCAGGGTATCCGTTGTTCCATAGTTGTTGTTTGAAGCTCAAGAAATACTGCAATAAAATATTATCTTCATTAATTTGCTGCTTTACGTGATCGCAAAAAGTTTACTTGAATCGAATAATTTTTCGTATAATGCGTAATTTTAATTTATAATTTTCAAGGATCAATATATAATTCGAAAGGAGTGCTAATATTTCCATTCTAAAAATTTGTTATACATATCTGCAGGAAGTGATGATGGTCTCCGCCAAAAAATGCACAGTTCTTTTATGGTTTTCCAAAGATTATATAAGAATATATGCGTAAGAGGTGGCCTGCATCATTTTATAAAATTATTCTGCGATATCCTTGAATGTGTTTTTGCTAAATTTTAAACTTAAACATTTTAATAAAAATTCTATTGACAACGGGATGTGGAGTGATGTATTATTCCTATAGCGCCTCCATCCTTTAATTATAATAATAATTTATAAAATTTGATATATGTGTGACAATTTTATCGACGTGACCAAATTAGTCTTGCAAGGATCAACTCACTTTTAAATTATTTATTACATGTAGTTCTTGAATATCTCTTATTATCGCAGCCACATATGTTTCTCCTTTATCTTTATTTATAGCGTTTACCGCCCGAATCAATGTACATTTATATTAAAATACAGTGTTGTTCCAGAAAATGTTTTATACCCTGTTATTGTTTGGAACACGCTGTGCTTTAAATTTAAAAACTTAACTTAACTTATAAGATACAAAAATGACATTGTTTCATATATCGGTGTAGTACCACATTTTGTGTACTCCTCCTATTGTGTACTGTATTTATATATAGGTCATGACCTATATTTAATACATAACAAATAAAGGAGTACATATACATACATGTACTCCTATATAATAAATAAATAATAAATACATATATAGGTTATGACCTATATACATTTCTTTATATACAGTAGGAAAATGTTATAGAATATCTATGTATTATTTATTTATATAACAAATATAGAGTATGTGGAAATTTATTTAGTTATTGATAGCTTTATAATGGGATATGTTCAAAATATTTGTGTATGTTAAATTGTATTCGGCGGCTTGCCTTTATATCTGTTACAAAACTTTATTTAGGTCAATTCTATATATCTAACCATTAGATTAGAGAAAAGTAATTACAGATACATATTATTAAATTCAATATATTACTATTTATTTACTGTTGAATCATTTTGATTGTACAATCGGAAGCACTCTATAATTCTAACACCCACTGCTATATAGGTACAGAGTGTTTAGAAAAAAATCGTTTCACAATGACACGCTTAATGGTTATCCAACACCATAATTTTTCATTATTATTCCATAAATTAAACAAATGATGTAACCACAGCGTTGCAAAAAATTGCAATTCATGCAGAAAAATTTCACATGTGTCCTGCAGAATATCCATTATAGTTACGCAAAAATGAACGACGAAATCATAAAAGGTATTCCTCCAAACAAACAATTTGTATACACAAGTCATATGTTACTCTATGTGTGAGCTTATGCCATATCTATACCATACATTCATTACACATTCAGTCAAGTTGATAGATTACTCCACATTGGATTATATATCACAATTCATCGTTTGGTTTACAATTATATCGATCGATCTATATTACCTTATATAATCCCATTACTTTTATCTGAGTGAATAGACTTTACACAATGGTGTGTCTGCAGACAATCTCTTTGAGTATAGCTGAATGTATACAGAATCTATTTTTTCAAGAAAAATTCGCACAAACATCTCATGTGATCAGATCACCCTTTACTCTACATACAGAGATATGAAAATTATAGTATTTGTATACCATTGTGATAAATATGCGTACAATCTATCCTATATATTAGGAACAGATGGGTAAAACCAATTGTAATATAGAATTGGTTTTTCTGTAAATAAGAAAATTTTATTCATTTGTTATATGGTTCAAAATAAAATGACTTTAAAATTTGTAACTCCATTAAATTCTAAATAAATACCATTTATATATATTTTTTATATTTAATTTACATATTATGTAAGAACAATTTCTTTGTATATGTGTGTGTGTGTTTGTGTTACACACAAGGATATATATGATAAAGTATTTATATTATTCCGTATATAATATTTAAGTTATGTAAGAATTTTCATATAAAAATATAAGATGTAGAAATATGTAGGTCAAATAATGAAGATTTTTTTGCAAAACATTTTCATGTATCGTGTTGAAGATTATATTAAATAGAGATGTACGAGTATTTAGTAAATACCATATACCCAATTGTATAGCAGAAATTTTAGGTCATTAGGTCCATTTTTTGTATACACTAAATAATTTGCTTTATGAAAATATATTGTAAAATTTAAGTACATTTTAAATTACAATGCGGAATTTATTTACTCGTATCTTTGTATTTAAATTATTTAGGGCAACCGTTGCAATGAAATCCTAAAATATGTTCTCGTATAAATAGGATTTCTTATGGGCTCTATATATAGAATATATAATTTTAATGAATTCATTTGTGAACACTTGTTATTATTATGTTATTTTACAACATGTCAATGTAAAATAAAATGGGATGGGAAAATTATCATCATCTAACGATGCTCAAACTTATATGAAATAGTGAAATTATACCATAAATGCTAAATATTATCAAACCTAAATTATTCAAATGCGTTGCAGAATATTTCGTTTCACAAAAACCCAAGTGTTTAATGGAATCTATAGCGTAACGAATTGGAAAATGATTTCAATATGTGGAAAACAACCACAATATCTGTGGAATGCTGAACTTAAACTTCTTTCTTTTTTAATTGTCTTATCCGTTCCGGACGTTGGTAATTTTTTCTGTATAAAATTGAATTCAAACCTATTTCACAAGTCAAGATATATATTTTGCAACTTGATCTCCAACGACCTTTCTTGTATAATAACATGTGGAAGCCGATGTTTGTCATTGTTCATGATATGTCCAAAGTTTTCTATAGTTTTTATGGTTTTATTTTATTTAATGTCGAATAACTTGATGATTCGTAATGTAATCCATCCACAAAATCTTTAGAATACGTCTGAACAGCCATAGCTCAAATATATGAATGCGATTTTATTTATTTTCTGATATCATAGTCCAAGCCTCCACACCATACATACATTTTATTTTGAAAGACATAATCTAGCCATTTCGACAACTATATAAAATAAAGTCTCATTCTTGCCATATCGAATTATGAATGAAAATGGTTGATTTATTTATAGATAATTTAGAATATTAATTAGATAATTATTACGGCATGCAAAAATGTATATGTGCCAAATGGAAAATAAACATTGGTATTTGTATGTTAGAATTTGATAAGAATGGGTTTAAGTAAGTAGTTCATACGATCACTATACCGCTATAACATATGAACTGACCGCTTGAATCTTTGTACAATTGTTCTGGGCATGGAATTCAAACCTATACATAAAACTTGCTAAGAAATTAATAGAAGATATCTTAACCTTGCAGCAGGTTAACGAAAATTGGTGACAACTGAATGGTTCTGCTATATACGTAGATTGTGTTCAATATAGGTAGAATTGGGAATAAATCGTACAATCAAGTGTATAATTAGAGATCACTGCACAATAAGCGCTGTACGGTGACAAGATTGGGCATCGCTTATTGTATAAATATACCATATCTGTGTATATAGTAAAGGGCTGTATGGATGAAGAAGAAGCGGAGTTTTGGTGAAAATTCTTAATGGTACTATGTCCAGCATATTGCTAAAACGAAGACTCTTCATACTGGAAATTGTCTGTACTTTAGCATTTCTAACCATAAGATCGTAGAAAATCATTGATAATTACAATATTAATTGCAATATTTAGTAGCCGCTCAATATTTTGACGTATAATATATTGATTTTTTCTTTTTAAATGGAAACAAACTATAGAATATCGTGTGCCATCAAAACTTGTAAAAACTATATTATAAAAAACGCCACATCCACTTCATTTTCCAAACTGCTATACAACACAACCACAAAACATTCAACAAGTTCATATGATGGACGAGTAAAATTTCATGAAATAACTGCGAGGTCTGACATATATATAGGCATCTCAAACGAAATAGAATTTGAATTACGCGCACAAGAAAAAATGGGTTTGTGTTAGATGTGGGTGGCACCATATTTATGCTAACAATTGATACTTGAATTCACCATACAGAGCGATAAGGTTAACAATCAAATCAAATTATGGATTCAATCCGCTGCTGGAGGTGTAACAAAGAAGGTACAGGTGGTTTCATGCACCCAGGAAAGATAATGACAACAGTTTTGCAGTCTTCCCTGGAATCACGCGCAGATTTATATTTTAAATTATTGGAAAAACGTGGGATGTAATGTATTGAAATATCAACCGAGATTTTTTTTTTGAAAAAACTAAAACATACTATCTTTCATTGTCAAAATCATCCCCGATGAATTCCTTCTCATATAAATATAGTAATATAATGTAAGTACACGCCTTGTGTGGCATGAAATTTTTGTTTTGTGAATGTTAGGTAAATTATAATAAATATAATTTAATTGATGATTGATTAACGAATAAGAATATATTTTACCGAGTCGAGTACATTGGATAAAATATCAAATTATTCTAATATATATTGACATGAAATCAATAACAATAAATAAAATGAATATAAATGAGCTAAATCTCAGTTGCTGTTAAATATTAATTTATATGAAGTTTTATGGTAAATGTAAAAATTGTATTAGTAGTTCATGTTTTTTCAACAAGAAAATTCAATATATAAATAAATAAAACAAACACAACACGCACACATTAACACATAAATAAAATGAAAATTTTTATGGAAATCAAAAATATATATGGAATAACACACCAGCAACACACAAGTGCAATTGTGTACGGTGTTCGATATAGTATTTGTGTGGAAAATTCAATATATATATAGGATGGAATTAGTTTACGTTTTGCCGTCACATTGGCGTTTTCTTTGTTGCGCTACATACATTTGCGTCCATATAGATTTTCCACTTTGTATATCACACATACATTTACAAATAATACAAAATATATAACGCATACGACGAGGATACAAAAATTATATTGTATATATATAAAGTGGAAAAATCTAGGTCATCCTTTATGTGATATGGAAAAGTGATGAAAACTGTGTGTGTGTGTGGAGTGGAGTATGTACACAGGGAGAATAGGTTGATGAAAATATAAATTTTCATTTTGTATATTGTAGTTTCGTATATTTGTCATATATATATTGACATTTTGGAAAATTTATACATACAACCTCTGTCCCATAAAAAAACCGTCGGAATGGTGTAAAAAAAACATAAAAATAAATATTAAACCATTTTATTAATTCAAAATAATCTCCATCAACTGGAATACACTTCGATATGCACGCGTTCAACAAGTAAATTCAAATCACTGTGATTTGAATATGCTGTTGAGAAAGGTGTTGAATGTCTTCAACTGCTGCGTGACGACTTCTTTTTTCATAGTATAAATGAAGTTTTGGGAATGGAAAATAGTCAGAAAGAGCTAAATCTCAGTTGAATCAGTTGAATGTTGAAGCAAAAAAATCAGTGATGAATAATGTGCAGGTGCATAATGCTACCGGTTCAGTACGAATATACGACTTAGTAAACGTTTTATAATACACCAAGGTAATACTTAACATTAACCGTTGAACCGCAGTTGGAAGAAACTCTTTTTGAATAAATGGAATCGTAAAATGTTATTATTTTGATTTTTGACTTCATTAAACGAATTTGTTCTTGAATTTCCTTCCTCTTGTGGATGACCGCCATTCAGCACTTTCTGCAGTGCTCTCATCATCTGCAGTAACAATCGATTTCAAGACGTTTTTATATATCACATTGATGTCTTTGCAATCAGCTCAATTTGTCGGTTCAGTTGTGTTTGATCATCTGTTAATCGATGTAGAACAAAATTTGAATTCATCTATGGTAGACCAATTTTTTTTCCCGTCAAATTGCGATGAATTTTGGTTTTAGGTAAGTTCCCATGTTCCATTCCCAATTAATCTGATTGCAGTTTTGTTGCACATTTTTATCTGAAATCACGTTTACTTTTTTAATGTTTTCTTTTTATTAACGCATGTTTTGCATCTTTTGAATATTCTAATGCATATACTCAAAAACTTCGGTGTTTTGGATAAACAATTATCACCGCATAAGAGAGCATTTGAAGCGTTTCTGTAGGTGGTTTAACATTCTTACCGCAACACAAACGTTTAATATTTAATCTTTGTATATTTTTCAACCGACGCACAGCTGAAACTTTATGTGTTTGTGTTTTCGTTTCTACTAAATGTCCGGTCATGAAATTCCCAACATTTTGTTGAGGAACATTAACAGAACATAATCACACAAAAAAAAAAACGAAGACAAGATGTATTCTCTGGTTTCCATAGCCATTTGTGTTTATTATGGGACAGAGATTGTTTAGTATATGATAAAAATGTTGGTTATATAATTTCATGGTGGAATAGTGGAAAAAGGTGGTGACGGCCGGATGGAGGTGGTTGGAAAATATGTTTGATCAATTTTTTTTTTTTGGGTTATCATCAAGTATACGAGTTTATGTGTGAGTGTATTATATTATTTATGATTCTCGTATGCACACACACACACACACACACGAATGTGAAGGAATTTTCATTTTTATACTATATATTTTATTGGTATAATTTAACAAATATTGATTTTCTTCACATTTTCATAGATTAATAATTATTAATATTATTATTATCATTATTATTATGTGCATAAATTAATTTTTCTTCATTATTGTCAGTCACATTTGTTGTTTTTGTTATTATACTAATTGTTATTATATATTTGTAAATATTATTTATATATTGTATTTACATAGTAATTTAAATAATTAATAATATAATATTTATAATTTATTTTGTATTTTATGACACTGAACTATATATTTTCTATAAATTCATTTATCGAATTGTTATGCAAATAAAAGTGTGTACTATATTTAAACAAGTAACACACACACAAACACACACATACAAAAAATACAAATTAATAACAATGACACAAACAGAATATTTTAAATTTTTTATTTATAGTTAAAAAAAAGCATGTTTTTCTATAGAAATATTTATTATTAACCCATTTACAAACCTATATTTATTTAGTAACACCGTATAAATCAATTGGAAGCATTTTTGCTTTGGTATATTTGCACAATTTGTTTGGTCCGATTAATAACCGAAATGATTTTCTAATATGAATCTGGTAAACGCAATGTCTATTGGTTACTCATTGATTTATGTATTGTTAACCGCGAGTCTTTATAAGAAACTGTTCAAGTTGTATTCAAACATTTCTTTCGGTGTAAGTCAAAATACAATGCATATAATACCGAAACGATTGAGAAATGCTTAAAATTCCATATGATGATAATTGTTTATCGTATAGTTTTTGTGGAATGGCATTGACAATTCAAAAACGACAGATCAGATGTGCATGCATGATTATAAAAGTCGGTAGCATTATTAACAACTAATTATAGTACGAATACATCGAAAAAATACTAGATTTTGTAAAAGGTTAGAGCAAGCTATCATAAATGATTATGAATCTCATTTAATGGAATGAAAATTTTTGGTATACCAAACACAACAATTCATAAGAATTTAACGAAAAAATTAGTCTACGAAAGATTATGACGTAAAAATTTAATCTACATATCAAAAATTGCACCGAATTGATCATTTCTCAACGCATATTGACGATAAAACACTATATTGTAACTGCGATGATAAAACAAAATACCTTAAAAAATTGGCGTCTAAATTCAAAAAATCTCGTTTGATGAAATAATTTTCTTTTTATACAATTACAAAAACCATTTTATTATCCACAAAGAATTTGTTCCAGTTATGGTACAACGTTTAATGATTATACTATTACCTATATGGCCTTGGTGTATTGAAGCGTTTGATAAGCCATATATTTGTTGGGTTATGTTTTCTGAATATCGATAGCAAGGCATTTGGTGATTATTGCATGTTCTCATAAAATTTATTTGCTATACATTCGATTAACTTCTATGTGACACTGTTTTCTATTATATACCTAAAATTCATTTTATAGATGAAACGAAACCGATTTACTTCCAATGAAGATTTTGTTGATGAGCAGTGAACGGTCGCCATATACTCGCAACAATATTCCAAATCATTTATAATGCACTTCTTCAGAAATTTAAAAAAGAATGTACAAACCCATTGAAAGGTAATAGCATCAATTATATCATTATAGCAAAACCTATATATTTTTGTAAAATCTTCGTACACGGCCTTTATAATAGAAAGACCTGAATATCTGTAAAATTGCTTCAAAATTAAAGATTTGTAACAAAGCGATTAATATGGTTGAGACACATCAGATGGATGGCGGATAGTATATAGCTCAAAATAAAATATTCAAATTTTTCTTTATCCATATATTTTTCGACACAGCATCAGCTACAATATTCTATAAATCAAATTGAATTCGATAGATCTAATCCGGTATAAAAATGGCTATAGCCGATATTAACACTCAAATAATACGGAATTAAAACCCGAAAAAATAGTTGTGTTATTTTTTAGCAATGTAAATAACACCGCAAATATTTCGAGCTTTAATTCTAAAAATTTTACTTTTCTGGTATTAATTCCTTTGTTATCGATAATAATTCATGATTTTTTTTCCAAAATCAATTTCGTTTTTAAATTTTCTTCTCTATATAGGGTTAGAAGGAAATACATTTAATCAATGTGTCTATAAATTCCATTTAATGGATATATATAGAAAAGAATGAACACGAAATTAATTGAAATGAATTTTCAAACCATATTACAAATAATTTCATTATGTCATGCGGCATTTCTTGCATAGTTAAATATCACAATAAAATAGTTCTCTGTGCGGTTATAGGAATATCATATATTATTGGCTAATTATGTGCGTTAAGGAAAAGACATCGCAACAATATAGTAATGCTGTAATGCTTATAAAATTTGGATTGCGTGTCAGTTCGTTGATATACTAATTTCCGGTTAGTAATTATAACAAAATATAGTATAGTATCGTATTTCGATAAACTTTTATTTGTGTATAGGTAAGGTTACTCCTTTGCGCAGTGGTTAGGCCAGAGAAATACCATATCATACTATATTTTTCTTATAGCCCGGGTGAAATTAGACTAAATTATGAAAAAAAATTGGTTGTTCACCGAACTAAGTTTTCGGGAAAATCGATAATAACGCGAATTATCATACATTTGTTTTAATTATGGTCCATAGTTTAAACGAATTTCAATGTTTGTATACGCAAAATTTCAAATTATAATCAATTTCCAATCTTTTGTAGATGCAATTTTTAAAATCGATTCACTCTTTCAAAAGATATGTCCTCGATTTTCCAATCAATGGCAGAGAAAATTTACACATTATTTCTTACAAAATTTATCACTGACATATCAGAACGTAAAATTGTTCGTAGCTTTTGAATGCGAATGAATCGATTTTAATAATCTCATTGTAAGTTGATATTATAATTTGAAATTCTGTACACAAAAATGGTAATCCCTTAAAACTATTGCTCATAATTCATAAAGATTATAATTCCAAATAGCCGATTTCCAGGAAAATTTAGTAAATTGATATTGCAATTCTTTTTTCATAATTCAGTTTACTTTCAACTCGGCCACCAGAAAAATATAGTTATATTGTAATTAGGAAAACATTTTTTCACACTCCTTTGAATCCAAACATGTAACCATTTTATTGTTTTGTGGAATATCATCTCAATTTTGAAAGGGTTACGATTAAAAATTTTTTCTCGTACAGATATCGGAGGACCTTGCTTATTTTTATATAGAGTTAATATTTATCTGGTACTGTAAATAATTTTTTGGTGTAAGATAGATTTAACACGTTAATCGCCATGTCAGTCATATGTGTCTGACGCTAAGAAGTTCTACATGAGCCATGTCAGACATATATGTCTGACGTACGCGATTTGGTAGAAGGCCCATGGCCCATGTGAAAATTTTTCTGATAATATCGTGGCGATTAACGTGTTAAATTTCTTCCAGACTATTCCAACGAAATCCATTATACTGCCATTAAAATATACTAAGAATAATAATAATAAAAATAATAATAATAATGAACTAGAAAGGGTTAAAACCTAATTTACATACAACCTTCGTTTGCAATATATTATTATTAATTAATTATTTTTTTTCCACACACACACATACACATTTTTAAGTACTACTTACAATTAGTTTTATAAATAAATAAATAAACATTAATTTTTTATTTCAGTCGCAATGCATACAGTTTTTATTTTTTCCATATATATTCATTTTTTATAATATTCTGGTTTTAATATTTTTTTCTAAAAATGATATGGAAAAAAGTTGGTTATATAATAATAATAATAATAATAATAATTATCATAGGAAATATGTAGTAATAAATATATATTTATAATTATCTATAATTATTATTTATAGTATGACCATCATTAATTTATTTTTTCAACCTACACACAATAACAATTGAAAAATTTCAAGGTGTTTACAAGTGGCTTATTTTATTATTTTTCAAATTTTCAATATTTATTTTATAAGGTACAATATTTATTTTACTATAATCTATCAATAGCGTAATGTTGGGCATCATTCAATTTTGTTGTAGTACACACACAGACACACACATATATATACTTAGAATTGGAATAATACAAATATTAATTAGTATTAGCTAAAAATTTAACTTTGTCCGCGTACATCAGCACAGATTATCAATGGCATCGGCGGTGTGTTTCAGGAAATTTAACATATGATTATATTATTAATTTATATGAATAGGTGAAGTGATGCAGATGGATAACTATTAACTAACAGTCTCCAATAAATTTTAGTAATGTCCACACACGAAATGTATAACAAATAATTTGATTTGATATCTCCACCCGATCATATTTTGAATTCTATGCCATTTAGTAAATATTTAAACCATTTTTCTCTTCGATAATTCACCACATTGTTTTGTGTTAATAAAATTAGTAATAAATATAATAATAATAATTCATTGTTCCAATAAATTCCATTGTACACTATATTTTCATATTTATAATATGAAAAATGAATGGAAAAATGAGGTAGTGCATGTGGTTTCTATATTATGTTCCTTTTTCTATGCACTCAATCCGCTGCCATTACAAACAGTTTTTAAATTAACTAAATAATTAAATAACACCGTATCCATAAAATTATTGATTTTCCACATTATATAGGAACATTTTTTAAAGAACACACAAAATTGTGTATTGGTTTTTAATTATTTAATTTTTTTATAAATTATCCTATAACTTTTCTTTCCATATATTATTTTTATAATGTACTGTGCCATCTTTTAATAATTTATATAATATTAAAGGAATAATCCACCACTGATTATTGATTGCTATTAATACGATATACACCCACAACTTTAACTTATACTGGGTTTCATATATAAATATTTTAAGTTGTACTTTTAAAAATGCATCCCAAATAACAATTGTATCGTCTGTTCGTGGACGTAGAATCTCAAAAAAGAAAAAGCATAAATTTTGTGAAAACTACTAATTTTTTAGGTTTGAAAATGGTATAGTCGTCTAGTGTGGGTGGTTTTTTATTTATATATTTAATAAACTTAAATACAATAAATTTTGTTGTAATAGAAAGCACAAGCATTAAATTCCAGTGAGAAAATTTATGGTTTACTAAAGATTTGTACTATTCAACACACATTTCTTTGATCTTCTGCTGTCTGTATTTACGTTCAGTGTTTCTTCTTAGACTTAAACTACCAAATGCATTGAAATTTATATTTATAAAATGCACAAAATAAACGTTATATAAGAAATTGTTATGAGATTCGATGTTATATTGTAACTATAATTTTATATGAATTTTTCGTTAAATGTATCTGCGGTATGAGATTCGACGTTATAGCAGGGACACTTTAGTTGTAACGACCAAAACATAGCGGAAAAATCGAAGTACTTCCGCACTGATTCAGATTATATAATTGGAAAGAGTTAAAGTCTCTCATGAACGACATTACTGATATTGTTTAAAAGGCATAACAACATTTTCGTTGTTTTGACTATTCACTGTTTGGAATTAATCGAAGCGAATTTTTATGTTGATACATCTGTTGATGAAATATGAATTCCATCAGTAAACACCATAAAATCATAGAAATATATTTATAGCATTCCTCGGCAAAAAGATGAAAGTAAAATAATAAACATAGAAATGGAATTATTGGCTGAAGGAATACTTAAGGACACATTTTAAAAAATATAGAGATCTGAAGACAAATTCTGAATGCAAAATTGGAAAAGAAACATATCTGTGGAGCATTAATTTGCAAAAGAAGATAACCTATAGTATGATACTGACCGTGAAGCGTATCCATTGAACTGACTCCATATATAATGAGATACATTCAAGAGGCAGATCTGAAGTATTTACTGTATAACAATGGCAATTACCATAACAAGGAGTAAGGCTGATATGAGTAGAATATTATATCTTTCAGATGACAGTACTTTAAAACCACAAATTTTCAGTTTTAGCCAAATTTTTTTAACCACTTTTATGTGAATGGATTTATTTATTGTTTGCATTATCCAATCTACAAATCTTCACCGCTCAGCACTGCTATGTATATATGGTATAGTGTTTTGTGTCTCGGAAATAAATCGTTAATCGAAACACTATACAATAATTTTCAAAGATATTCGCTTTTTGATTCCATATAATAAATCAACAAATGGTATTCAAATTCAGTTCAGTATATCTAAAATACTGAAAATGTTTACTCATTGGTCTGGATACGATGAAATTGAACTTATAGCAACCGACGCGGACGCGGATTGAATGACATGCACTCTAACCACTGCGGAGTAAATAAAAGTATAAACATTATCTTTTTTTTTTCTTAAACTATATTTCATTTATATTAATTTATTAACAAAATAATTATACTTAAAATTAAAATTTCATTTATGATGAATATGAACCAACAAATGTACCACAAGATGGACAATAATGATTTGCATTTGAACCACATGCAGAACAATATGGCATCCATACGCATAGCCAACATCTAGAAATAAATAAATAAATAATTAATTATTATAATTTGTAATTCTTATAAGATATATGGAAATTAACTTGAAACTATATTTTTACAATCAAAAACATGTATATACGCAAGTTTATTTATATTCAAAGTAAACCTACAATCCAATTTTTATCCCATTTCGAATCAGTCGATATATTTGTATACGAGTATTATTGAGAAATGGGATCATCGTAAACGTTTTTTATTTATGGTGTACTTGAAAGTTTAATGCGGAAATTTAGATAAACATTGGCCATCATTTATAATCTTATATTTTCAGAATGGTATGGTATTAGTAGAATTACGATTTATTCTGATGATTACTGTATTTACGGTCTGCAGTCTATTGATCCATTGTGTCCGAGTTCATTATGTGGATTGATTGGATTCATGTGTGCACCACTTACAGAATATTACAGTGAAGTTGGTAAATTACCTTATAAATGAAATCTGTAATTGAGTTTTTATAGATGCTAAATTTATTCAATTATTCGTAAATAGGTGAACATTTGATCGCAATTGTTGGGTGCATATAGAGATGTTGTTAATCTTTGAATACCGTCTCCATATTCATTCACATGTCAATTTTTAAGCAAATTTGTGTAGAAAGATATATGAAATTTGATAATTTTGTGAGAGAATGGTTTGGTTTAAGTGATTCCTTGACTCATTTAATTCGGTTGAATATATTCTATATAGAAATATCTGATTCGTTCCACATATACATAGAAAAATGAATAAGCAAAACAATCCAATTTGTTAGGCCTGCAAGATTACTATAAAATAAATAGATTTGATGAATTTATTGCGAACGACAATGGTATTCGATATCACCAATAGATAACAAGCTCCACTCTCTTGAACTAGAACTTAAATACTTTAGGTCTAAAAGCCATAAGCACCTCAATCTCAATGTGTGTGTGTGTGTGTGTGTTACTTTACCGTCTATAAGATGTACTTCAAAAGGACTTATCACATAATTATTTATATTTAAATTAAAATGTATAGAGAAATTATAAGTGAAGATGAAAATTACAATTTAAATGGAAAACAGAAAAAATTAAAGTTACATAGAAATTGTCTGGCGTGGGTGCGTGCGTTAATTAATATTTTAAATTAAAATTATTTTTTTCATATTATAGATAAAAAAATAAATTACAAAATGTTTCCATTTTTATATTTTTTATATAATTAATAACTTAATATTTATTCAACAATAAATTAACAGTATACAATTTCTAATTATTGTAAAAAATAATAGTATGGAACAATTAGTTTTCCAATATAAAATAAATTAAGATTTGCTATATAATATTAATTTTAGGCTATAAATAACGAAAAAATTGTTTTTCCCCATATGACAAAGAATGTAAAAAAACATATTTTTGTTAAGGATTGTGACAAAACGTAAAATAATCTATTCAGATTACAATATCACTATATTTTGTATTGTCGAGTTTTAAAAATAAACTATATTAAATTAAAATTGAATGTCCATCAAACTAAATTTTCCGGAAAATTCACATTTTTTTTATTTTAAACTATACGGGCCATAATTTTAACGGATTTCCATTGCAAATTATAATCAATTTAATAGAAGAGTATTTTAAAATCAATTCATGCGTTCAAAAGTTATGATCGAGTTTCCGTTTGATGGCAGCAAAATGTTGTATGAAGTAATGAAGCTGTGTATAAATTAGATGTTCCATACTTCACTTTATCACAAATTTCTTTGAACATTTCACTAGCATCGAATGGAAAACCGATCATATCTTTTGAATCTAAGAATCGATTTTAAAAATCTCTTACCGATTGGGAAATGGTTATAATTTTCAATGGAAATCCCTTAAAATTATGACATAATTTAGCCTAATATCATCCCAGTTTATATAAGAAAATTATAATGATATTGCGAAAACTGAATGCAATTTCTCTGGCTTCGTCACTATTAGACCGTGTGCGGCTTACTTATTGCATTTAAATATATAATAATTTAAAAACATTAACATAAATCTATTTAATAAATAACCTATAATTGCTAAATTTGATGCGTGGTTTAATTCTACAAAAATTCTATATTTTATAGGCACCAATAAATGATCCACATTTAGGACAATAATGATTACCATTTCGGCAAGAATCAATACAATATGGAAGGCATACAAAGCACCAACATCTAAATTTATATATATAATATGATTTAAAAAATAATCTAAAAAAGTAGTTAAATTTTTGTAGCATTGTTATTAGCAAGTCATTTTGTATAGTCCAAGTGGAGCTTATGACATCTATATGCATTCATTGCGCAACCAGGTTGGTAAATTACTCCGTCGCATGGACGAGTATATAACAATTCAATAGTGCAGTGCAATGAACACGGAAAGATAGATGTTTTCATAATTCTATTATTTTTATTAATGGGTGAATGAATAGCGCCAAAAAGCTTACATCTTATCCATTTTGAATATAACAAATACCAAAATTCTATCTAATAGCTTTTATTAATTTGTGTTTTACACTTACCCAAAGAGACATAATAAACCAGCAATAATATGAGTTTTTGCAGTCGCTTCATATTCTAAACGTGTTACAACTGTTGCTCGACATGATGGACATGTTATCATTGTTGGATCGGGACCCACTTGTGGTTGCATAACAACATGTACTGAAATTTTTTAATATATATTAAAAATATATTTTATATTAATAATGATTCATCATAATCAATTAAATTATATAATATTAGTATGTGTGTGAGAGTAGGGGGTAGGTTTTCCAGTAAAAGAAATGCAAAAGGATACCTACAAGGATATTACATGTGTTTCGAAGGTTATCACTGACCGGAATTATAAATACATTAGATTTATTTATAATAATTTATATAATATTTACTGGTCAAAAAGTTAATTAATTAATTAGTATATCGGTTTTTTGGTCGTTCATTGAATTTAATTGATAGGCTGCCGTTGTTAAGTTCGATTGTATCAATTGATTTTAACTTACTAGGTGCGTACATAATGAAACAAATTTTCCATTACGATGTTAATATATAGCATTTTAAATGTCAATAGGATTGGAATATTGTGAGTTCAAGAATTTTATTTGAATATAGAATTGATGCACTATGAACGGTGAGTAGTCGAATGTACAAAATTGTATCAACATTATAGATATGAAATGTTCAAGTTCAGAAATATCGTCGATGACCTTTTGCTTATAACATACAAATGATGTAATATTCAAAATAAAATGGTAATTGTAAAGTTGACACCGTAACATTTACCATATTATGTTCATCGCATTTAACACTGAATGTAGGTTGGGCAGGGCATTTGAACGACGTTATCTTAATTGTAATCATTGGGGTTATATATAGAGAGAATTATCATTATTGCAATATCCACAGAGTTCCACGCACCATATTTGCATGTGTGTTTCACTATTTCGATTAAATATTTAAATTTATTATTGAATTACATTAAATTAAAATTGAAGAATTTATAATTAAATAAAATTACGTAAATTTTGATCCGATAAAGAGATTGTAAAAATTGTTATCTAAATTTTGCACCGAAACGACGATTATATATTTTTGATTTGGATTTTATTGTATAAAATTCAGTCAGTAAATTTATAATTATAAGAAATTTAATTTGTTTACCAATAATCAAAATATATGTTGCACACGGGGTGCATACTAAATAAATTGAATTGTTAATTCTGATATTGTACACTGATCAAGAACGATCTGGGTCGGTATACGGAGATGTAAAAAAAATTAATTTATATTACCTGGTTGTTCAACAATAACTTGTGGATGCTGTTGTCCATACATTGGTTGCATTGGTGTTCCATAATGTGGATTTTGATTATCATAAGCTGGTGGTGGTTGAGGATGTGGATAACCGCTCATTATTTATTTAAAATAAAATTATATTAAATTAAAAGCGTTTTTTTTGTTTTGTTAAAACTATATTTATAACAAAATTATAAAATAAACTATTTCGTAACAAAACACAGAACCCCACAACAGAGTTAAATAATAAATGAATGATAATAAATTTTGAAAATCAAATCCATTTAAATCGAAATTATAGATAAAATCATATTTTGTATATAATATATTGTATTATCTATGTATTTGTGTATATTTATAATAATTAATATCTAAATCCCTCCGGTTACAAACAAAATTATGAGATAAAATTAGTTAGTGAATCACAAATTTTGTTGTTGCTGGTTTTTTCTATTTATTTATATATTAATTCTGATGTTACGATAAAGAAATTAATATTATATTAACATCGAAAACATATAAAAAAGAGTGTGTTCAATATATTCTAAAACATATGCAATTCGGAATAACTACACATTTTATTAAAAGTGGCATCGTCGTCTTGCAGAAACAACCTCAATCGATATTTATTGCCAATTCGCAAGATTACTACAAAACACAAATTGAATATATATAGTCTTCGAGTCTTTTTAACATCCTTATCACCTTTTTAACAGCCTTACAAAAACACCGTGAACTTTACGTTTCTTAAAGGCTTTTGCATCCCGGCTGTACTTTTAAAATATTATACATAGTTTCCACTAAACCACGTATATGGCCTCAACAAAATCTTGCTTATTGATAATCTAAGCCATATAACAAGGCTTTAAAAATGCTGCCTGCCGAAGTACAGATGCCGAAGTGCATCTGGCACATTTATTTGACCGATGTTGTGACATGAGGACGAGAATTGTATTGTTGAAAAACCACATTATCGTAACTTTAGCAAATTTATAATCGATTAATCAAATGCAACAAAATTCGATACAGACACAGTGTGCGTACATTAGAAAAATAACTCTAAAAATAAAGAAAATATTTATTAATTTAAATTTTTTCTAATATAAATTACTGGCCTGCATTCAAAAAGTATGGAGACTGAGTTGGGCATATGGGTGAAGCTCTGGCATTAACGTTTATGTCAAATTTCAGATTAATCTTTCGATTAGTTTTATTGTCTATATAAAAGGATTTGGTATTCACGCTTAATTTATCTATACCAGAATAGGCTGCAGAAAAAATCTATACGATCTACTTGAAACACATCCATTTATAACACAATACCTCTACTACAGATATTCATCCTATTTGAATTTCTTCTGCTCTTATAACAGCAGAACCACATTATCGAATATCTAAATATTAATTATATTACAATATTATACTATACAATATTTACTCTCTGCCTCCTAATTGCAGCAGTTCAGCAGTTCAGCAGAGTAGAAATTCTTCAGTCAAATTATTTATAGCATGAAATTGGTCTGTGTTAATCGAAGACGTATTTTTGTGTTATGTAAATTGTGTTTAATCGATTTTAAAGATTTTCTGATGTCTTCGTTGAACATCTTATGACCCATAACCCATTCAAATATACAAACTCATAATATCGACTGCACCATTGATCAGTTATTAATAAACAAATCAACATTGATTAACATTGAACAAGCACTTTCTTTCTCACATAAATGAACGCATTTAATCTCGATACTTTTTAAATGCAGTATTTATAATAAATTGTTATATTGATATTTATTGTTCCATAAGCCTAAGGCATTTGTGTGTAAATGTTAATTAAATTAATTAATTTTCTACTTATTAATTTTGTGTTTGTGGAACAATTGATAATGTTAAATTTCTTGCTATGAATAAATAAATATTCATTATGTCCAAAAATTAGCTATAAAAACAATAGAAAAGTTTGATAAATATTATGTGTTGAATTTGTTACATCCTGTAACATCCATGCAATTGTGAAATATATAGGATACATGATTCTCTTACGGATCACTTACGTAACTTCTAAAAATTTTAACTTTTTCGTTAGTCAACAAACAAATAGAAGTAAAATAAAACACAATATTTTGTGCAAATAATCAATTTATTCTTCAGCATAATTTCCGCAATACCACGATTTTATAACATTTAAATATCTTTTTGTATAAATAGTGCAATTTTGTTGGAAACCGAAATACAGTTGACTAAGATTGAATTGGGTTACGTTTATGGAGGATAAACGTGTGTAAAATAATCTATTGAATGGTGTTCCACAGAAGGAAGAAGGAGAACCGGAAGATATAGATGGCTGTAGTTACAGCTGCGGAAAGTTCCGGTTGGAGATGGCTAAAACACAACGCTAAGGTAAACAAATTATTATCAGATTAGTTAATGAGTAATTTAATAATTTAACTGCTACTAAACTTCATTTATTGATTCTATAAAGGCGAACCATTATCTATGAAATGGATTACAAAATTATTTATTGATTTTTCACATAAAATATTCATCTGTAATTTTTGATGGAATTTAGTTATTTAAATATTCGGGTATCATTATCTGAGACGGATCATATGCGGGAAGATAATTGAAGACTGTGCATGGAAGACGCAAGGATACTGCGTCGCATGTCGTATGTACGTCTCTGAAAAATCTAAGGTTGAAGATTACTGGATTTTATCTATGTTCAAGGATATATGTTTCGGTTGTGCCCTTCAAACAAATGCTGGAAATGATGATTGACGGAATAGTCTGATTTTCATCACGACAACCAACCATATATTATAAGTATAGTTCACTCCGTAAAGGGGGACGAAATGAGAATTTTTAGGTATTTTAATACCGAAATTTTTTAACTGGATGACCATTTGTTCGTTTACGAACTAAAAATAAACGCAGATATCCTTGAAAATATGCTGTTGTGGACGCTACTCAAAGAATAACAATGTCACACGTCTCTATTGACTCATCATCACCCATATAAAATTAATAGAACTATGGAAACATCTATCTTTCGTTAATTGGCGTACAATTGGTGAATTGTTTTATATACTCCCATGCGACAGAGTAATTTACCAACGTGGCTGTAATGAATGTTTATTGGATGCCATAAGCTTCACTTGGCGTAATGTGACTTGCTATGCTACAATTATTTGTGAAATTAAAGACGTAAAATTTACGATATTCACCTTGTTTATATTAAAAACTAAATGCGCTATATTTAATTATTACTAAAATAATCTTATTATTTTTATACACAATTTTAAAATTTGACAATATCGGAAAAATAAAAAAATTATGACATCATTAAAATTTTATCCTTTTATCTATTTATAATTTTTTTTTATCGGAACAGAAATTATTTACTTTTTTTTTATTTTTATTTTATCAGTTAAGCGACCGACACCATTAAATTTATTACAACAAAAAATAAAATATCATTTTGAGTATTGACTAATATTTTTTTATGAGAAAATATATAATTTATTATTATTATTATTTGAAAAATTTATATATTTTTAGTAGTTCGAACTTAACTTAACACTTGTTAATTATAAATATAAGAAATAGCGATAATTTTTGTGTATAATTTGTGTAAAAAATTGTTTTCTAATTATATATTGATTATGTCAAAATCAGTTGAAAATTATTCTGCATATCCACATCCATCACCACAAATAAATACGAATACATCAGATGATGCACCGCCAAATTATGATCAATCAGAAAATGGTTTTAGAGTACCGCCGCCGCTGCCACTATCATCCCATGAACAAGAACACCGTAATTTTGGTCAACCGCCAATGATGATGCAATACCAAGATCATCCGAATCGAGTTATTATCGAACAACCAGGTAGTTTATGATCATTTCGATATTTATATATATCATCGCTATTCAATATGTTGCTTATAATATATACATGCTAATATTTCTTTGCAGTTGTATTGGCACATGCACAAATAGTAGGACCACATCCAACTCAAGTAACGTGTCCATCATGTAATTCTTCCGTACTGACACGAATTGATTATGAAATATCAACGAAAACCCATTTAGTTGCTGGTATTCTATGTTTATTAGGGTAATTATGATTCGCTTTTGTAGAACATAGATTTTGTGTTGCATAAAAATTTTTAATTAATCTCTGAATTAATACATGTTCTATTTTTCTCTCTGTTTTAGATTATGGTGTTGTGTATGCATACCATATTGTGTTAAATCATGTCAAAATAAAAATCATTATTGTTCTAATTGTGGTACATTTATTGGATCTCATAAAGCATAATAGAAAAAAGGTGGTCATTGTGGTGGATGGCGTGACGCTCTATACATTTCGACATCTGTTATTTTAAATTTTAGTTGCATAACTTTGTGCATAATTATATAAATAATTGATTTAATTTAGTTTTAAGATAAATGTTACTTCGTATAGCAATAAGGTTGGAATTCGTAACACACAAAAATATAAGACATTAAAATGTTATTGTTTATTTATTAATAAATATATGTATATTGAACAACAAACACTAGCGATACATTCCGTAAAATAATAAAAAATATGGAAGAAAAGATGAGCATAAATCTAAATTAATAATTGGGAGCATTTCACATCAACATTAAATCATTTAATTATGCTTTTTTCGTCATTTTAACTATTACCATAACGGTGTCCAATAGGGCTTTAATACGACAATTAATATGAGAAAATATAGATGTTGCAATTTGTTCTGTTTCGATAATCAAATCAACTTATAAAGAATAAGTCCAATAAATTAAGAAAATCTCATGAGTTAAGTTTGCATATATCAGGTGAATTCCATTGGCAATGTCAAATAATTGCGTTTAGAAAGTGGTGTGCTATTGTGTGATTACATTTTTTGATTGGGAAGGAATCATCATCTATATAAAAACTGAGCAAATTATGATGCTCTCTAGGAAAATCGATCATTTACAGAAACATATAAAGCGCATACGATGTGATTTTACTTCATATAGCATCGCTCTATTGCACGCACAATATAGAGTAGTCATATTAAATTGATAATTTTAATTGGACTTTGTGTGTCATTGGTAATGTTAAATACATACTATAGATATTTATCACCATATTCTATGTCCAAATATATTGGAGTTCATAGAGGTGCGTAGTCATTTTCAACGTGAACCGAATTTTTCTATTTCATTCAATGTTTTCTGTATAGTTTTGTGGCCTGTTTCATTTTTGGACCTTACCACATGATTATGACGTTGTTTAATTTGCAAATTAAGGAGTTAGAACACTGTATAGATTTATAATTTCTATACGTTTATTTTGAAATCGTCCTAAGCACCACTAAATGGGTTCAATATTTACAGTACAGTTTAGTTTAGTACAACAAAGAAAATTGCAACATCTCGACACTTTACATTTGTTCTAACACCTTCAACAGAACAACTAAATTACTCGAGTGGAAAACGATTACAATTGGAGAGATAATTTTATGTAAATACATTGTTTGTACGACACCGAGTCTCGATTTAGTTGATGATTGCGTATACTGAATGGCATCTACTATATGATATACGACGACCCATAAAAAAAATCATGAATTCTCATAAATGATAGTGTTATAGACGGTGAGAGACAATCGAGAAGGCTGCACACTTAACTTCAACATATAGAATTCTAGGATACCTATAGTAAATTATATTATATATTTTTCAAATCATTAACAATTTATTTATAGTATTTTCGCAAAAATTAAATATTACAATAAAATTAACAGAAAAAATTCAAAATAAGTTGATAAGTCGTGCCAGCCTGCCTGCCTGTCTGCCTGGTTGCCTGGCTGCCTGTCTGGGTGCTTATATGGTCAATACAATTTTTAATTGTTTATTTATACCCACCACAACCACATTTCACCTGATAAAATTAACCAATATAAATTTTACAATATGTACAATAATGTTTTTTAGTTTTCCCCAATTTAATTACGTATGGTATCCAAGCAAAGGGCCAACACCTTCACACAATGTTATACAAAAAATAGAAAAAAAATATATAGGTTTTTAAACTGTTACAAGAATTTGATGAGTGGACACACTTACAACATACAACAACATATTAATGCCATCATATGAGTTTTATATGAATTTGCATATATCATTTTTGTACAAACAATTTGATGACATGCAGGGCATGTAATGATACATGGATGTGAACCTAATTCATTTACTTGAAAATATAATATAATAATTAAGTATTTATTTTATGAATACATTTTTATGCAACTAATTTATATATAAATTATCGAATTTATTCATAACCGATTTCATATGCTGTGATTTGTGAAGTGAGACGAGGGTACGCGATTTAACTTTCTTTTTTCATTCATCTATTTAGCTCTTTTCCATTCCATTGCCTCACATGAATATTTATTTCTAAAACCAGATTGTTGTCGATTGAGAGCAGTTTATTCACTTCTAAATGTCTGTCTAATTGTTTTTCCACCACCTTTTCTAGTGTTTTTTTGTCTTTCTCGTAAATAGGTAACATGTTAATCGGTTGAAATTTTTCCGACCTATATAAGTTGACTGGCAAAGTATTGGGTCCAAAACCCAAATATTCAAAAGCTTGCTTATTTTAACCTCGACAGTAAAAGAATAAAGCTATTGCAAATATGTCACACAATCAAGGAACCATCGGAGCTGTTAGTTCATACACTATCAATTCCAGACTAATGACTGGGAATGTGTGTATAGGCTAAATGAACTTGGTAGAAACAATAAAGTAACATTATATCTAGTTACCTATCAGCGGCGTCTCCGGAATTTTTCGATTAGCTAAACAAATCCTATGGATTAGCTAAACAAATCCTATGTTTTCATCCCATTACATAAAAATAGTTTATCGTTAAAATTTAATAACATACAATTGCAAGAGCCTTCTCATTAATTTATATTGTAATTATTTTTATTATATTTGTTCCACAACAATTATCAAATTTATTCAATAATTAATATGATTGGAAAAGACCGATTTTTAGTTTGTTAATAACATATGCAAATTTTGACTTTTTCTAATGTACCATATAAAATAAAAGTGATTGGTCAGAAAGTTTTTTTATTTATTATTATTATACCAAATTATTTGGAAAATAAAAAAAAGTATATATATATTTGATTAAATCTATAATAATATTAAAATTAATTTATTCCTTTTTTTGTCTTTTTAGCTACAGCAAATGTGTCGGTGCGATTTAGTAGATTTGTGGATGGAAATTGCATATGTAAAAAAGTAAAACGGACTGTATTTGCAGAATATTCATATTCATCTGTTCACCGGCGGCTCCTCTGTTGCGGATAATATGGAAAAAATTGAATTGGTGAGTTACTATATATTTTATTTATTGTTTATATCATTTTATTCTATTTTATGATTCTAATTGTTTATGGAAAGTATATTTGTGATATTTTACCTATATATTTTATTTTATAAGATTTTCTATAATATATAAAAAAAAAGCTATGGCAAAGTGAAAAAAATTATTTATAAAATACACAGTCAAAAATATTATATTATAAAGAATTATTTATGTGGTAAAAACAATGTTAACTTGTTTACATACGCACAACGCCACGGGTGTGCCTAATATGGTCACGATGTTATAGTGGGAAATGAAGACGGTCAAAAAAATTGATAACTTTGAATCGTCGTATTGCTTGTGTGACGGTGAAGTTTCATATGTTGTGAAATTCATTAAGGAAGCGTAACTGGAGTGGGAACTCAAGGCGTCTAGGCAATGGTAATAATACAATAGATTTTTTATGTTGCAGTACTGCACAATTGTTTTAAACTTATCTGTTGTATGAGCCACGGGTGGTTTAACACTGTTGACACAGAATTTAACTATACAATATTTAATATTGCATTTTACATATTGTGCATAGCTTCCACATTTTTCATCCTAATTATTATGCATCCATTGCATTCATTGCCCTTCAAGAATATTTATGAAGAACACTTAAATTCTATATAACTAATAATAATGTTGGAATTGAATCGGTTCAATTTCAATAAAAAATAGAATAAATTCATAAAATATATATCGACAAAATAAATTCTTAATAATTATTTACAAAAATTTAACAATTTAAATACTTATTATGATGGGTTGTTTCGTTGGCTTTTGTTGAAGATATGGAAAGCTTATCATTCTTTTTTGCACTTATATTTTTTATAACGTATTTCAATATTTTTCAAAAATCTTTTAACTTTCACAACCGTTTTGATTGAATTAAAAACTGACTGATTGAATTAAAAATTGTATAGCCACTTTATATAATATTCATTTTTTTAATATTTAACAAATGTTTTAATCATGATTAAATATTGTTTAGTCACATTGTACTTTGTACAATATTTTGAAATTTGAAATCATTACAATTCCATACATATAACACACCTAAATTTGTATTTTAATACTATAAATTATAATATAATACATTTTAACTTTACAAACTTTACACACACGGTTAACAATTATTTTTTTATTAATACAATATTATGTTATTGTTATTATTATTATAATTATTCATTATTATTATTATTATTATTATTAATTAGTAAATAATTGTAAATAATTTGGTATTTTTAAAGTTTGATCAACTTATGTACTTATTTAATATTAATTTATGTAAATGTGGTTTTGTAAAACGCGGGCGTCGTATACAAAACAACATTTATTTGTAAAAACTACAATAATCAAAATACATAATTTTTTATAGTATCGAATACATGTACTCGTATAAAATTATGTACTTACTAAGTGAAGAAAAAAAATACATTAAACTTGTAACATCATTTATAATTAAATCAAAATTTCTCAACTAAATATTCTTATCATTATGTGATGCGCATTCTTATATTGTTTATTTTTCTATACATTCACACAAATTGATAGTTCTTTTGTTTATTTATTATTTATTTTCTACATGCTACCTACCGTACACACTCTGTCCGGAAAATAAATCTTTCTATTACATATGGATTGATTGATTATGATGTATTGTGACAAACGATATCAAACTAAACTCATGACATTTCCTTTAGAGTAGGCCAAAATACTATATGCATAAAGTGGCAGAGTAATTTTTGTGTATCGCCCTCGAGAAATAACACAAAGAAACAAGACCTAGAATTTTGTAATTAAAATTGGTTGAATGGATGTTACCAAACGCTTGAAATTCTTAACATCGTTTTTTTTTTGATAATTTCTTATTCAAAACCGAAGTTTTTGAGTGAGACATTGTCGATTCAAAGACGCCAAAAGAAAATGTACAGATGATGCGATGACTGTCCGACCATTAAAAACCGATAACCCGAAAAAAGAACGTCAAAAAAGGGTGTGTGTAATTTCTTCGTGAAAGTTGGCAAGAAATCTTCGATGAGATTCATGAAAATGGAACTTGGTATATCGAAAACAACAATTTATCATAGATTTTATTTCAAACAAATTTTTATTCTACATCATCTAATCACTAAAAATTGCATATACTGATCATTCTCGAAAGACACATCATTAAACACGCTGGATGGTGATGATAATTTTTTAAAAAACTATTGCAACTGATGATGCGGTGTTTTTAATACGAACCAAAAACGAAACGCATTTGCTAAACTGTATTCGTCCGCGAATATCGACACCCAAACTTTTTTTCGATTATTGCACATAAAAGTGCGATGGAGATGCCGCTTGGTTGGTATGTTTCTAGAAATTACAATGAGCACATGTTCTATCGAATATACAATTACGAAAAAGTGATCATGTTTCAAAAATAATGATGACTACGCGATACTACATAAGATTAGCAATTAAGTAGCATTACTCTCATTTTATAGTATAATAAAATTATCAAAAATATAATAGCGTGTTCCGTCAACGAGACTATATCTTGTGTTCACTACTACTCTGACGCATTTGTGTTTGAGTAAATTTTTTCTACGGCTACGGTATTTATGTGCATAGCCAACTGAAGTCGAAACGATTATAAAGCGTTCACTATACCATACCATTTATTTGAGTCATTTGAAATATAACAACTTCGACGTAGCCTATAAAACCGATCGATGACTATGGTACGTTAAATGCATCCATACTATGTTGTATAATTTCCCTGAATTCGGTAAAATTTTCTATATATAGTAATGTATTAGTTACATTTTCTTAAATTAAGTTATACATATTAACATATTCAATATAAAGAACCTGGTAAAATACTGTTTTCGTCATAATGGGTAGGTGTCAGCGAAATTCGTTCACTGTGTGTATCTACTGTGAAACGTATAGTGTGTAAATAAATTAAAATATAATATTATTTAAATATGTCAAAAGGTCACAATACAAAATTATACTTATTTTGCATGTATGAATTGAATTTCTATTTTATAAGTAACCGCAGTAGATAGCAGTCAATATAAATTCGTCGTAAGTCGTTGAACTTGTAGTACATATTATTTTAAATTTAAACACAATTACTAATATGTTTACAAAACGCAATATACAAAATAACAATATCAATTGCAATAAATTATATAAAAATACTATGACATTTTGTTTGAATTTTATAAACATATAAATTTATTTATAATTAAATTCAAATTTTGTATATAGTTTATCATATCGTCATCATATACTTAATTATACATAAACATATTAATTATTAATTTAAAATAAAATAATTATAAAATTTTAATTGCTTATAATCACATAAAAAAAAAAATTGCATATTAACATACTTTTTGTATTTACAAAACCCAAAATAAAAATATTTAGCAAAATTTTTCCCTTTTATTTTATTCGGGTTGCATAAAACACGCATACAAAAATTAAAATAAAAATACACCACTGCGTGTACAATAAAATATATTTAAGTTAAAAAAATCTTTAGTCCATCGAATAAAATAATTTTGTTTTCATTGCTTTTATTTATGATTTATACGTTCCAATAAATGCACCACAACTTGGACAATAATGATTAGCATTTTTACATGAATCCATTACATATGGTATCCAAGCACATGGCCAACAACTGAAAAATATCGATTATTAAAAGTTTAGTAAATTTTGTAAATTATTAATTATTTAATGTAAACAATATGTTTGTGTAAGCAAAGTGCTTTTGGCATTCGAAGAAGTCGTGGAAGATCACAGACAAAAGCACACACACACACACAGAAATTTTAAGAATTGATCGACTGTGACGAAAAGTAAAAACTAAACCGCATGATGGATAAAAGTTTTGGAATGGTTTAACAACCACCAGATTTTATTGCATGATAATGTTCCATTTAATAAACTGCAACGAATTAACCAGCACTGGATCGTACCGTGAGCTCAAACTATAAAATATTCAGAAATCTGGATCATTTCGTTAGGAATAAGAAAATTCAATTAATATAGAATTTTTGACCAATCAGTGAAACCAGGTTCGGGTATGTTCAAGGCTACTGAAATATCCTGAGTGACAATGTTTACAGAGAGAATTATTAAAATGTTTAATGGTTCATATTAAATTGATGGCTTGCAAAAACTATAATATTTCTTTTTAAAACCACCGTTTCATTGAGAATCAACTTCTGAAATAGTTTTTGCATCTGCAATATATATATATATATAGACACACATCAATAACGTCTCTGTCGACACTTCACCGATACCATATATAGCTGACGGTAAAGTTACAGCAACGTGTAAATAGAATTATTAAAAAATATACAATTGTGCTAAACTGTTACTATAACAAATGCATCGATAGTTTGAATATTTCACGGAGATACTAAATAGTTCACCAATAATAACAACAACAACGCTTCTATCACAAATTGTAAGTCCCTGTCGCTCGATTTAATATTAAATATAGTTAAACATGCAATGAAAATTGTGTGATGCAATAAAACGACTCAAAAGTGAAAAAAGCGGTATTACGTTCCTGCTGAATACCATCAACAGCATCACAAACAAATTCAAAATGTATCGAACATTTTGTACATTTTGTACATTGTGGATTTCGAACAACGCATCTAAACAGTGATATTGTTTGGAAAGTTTATTGAATATATTGACTTCCAAGTAAAACATGGTTAAAAAACATACTGTAAAGTATTTCATTGTGGCATACTTGGAACACTGTGGCGTGTGTGTGTTGCACTCTACGCAGTAACACAGGGTAGTATATTCTGTCACCACTATTATTTATAATCATTGTCGATTGTAATATATTTGGTATGTATAAGTAGATCCGTTAATATACGTATTCGTGATATTACCTGTGGGGATCAATCAATCACATCTCAATTTTGTCGATGATATCTGCCTGTTGACACACATATTATACAAAATAAAGTGCAACTGCTCGCTACAGTTGAGGAAACAGTGGTTGATTCAGTAGGTTTATGCGTATTATAGAATAAAATACAAAATAGTAAATAAAACGGTGAAAATGAGGTTGGATTGGGTAGACACTTTGAGGAATAGTTCTTAGAGTGAAATCCGATTGCGCTCCCGAAGCCTGGTCAAAACCAGTAAAAACATTGTGAAAACTTTCAAATTATAATAAAATGACACTGTTTTATATGAGATGTTCGAGCGGTAATCCATTATACATTAGAAATCAATAACGCTTATAAATTTATGAACGATATTTAAATGTTTATCACATCATACGAGTATATTTTTTCGTTCTCGTTTCTAAACACTTGACAACAATAATTTTACTTATTTCATTATAATATACGTATTAAATTACCAGTACACAGCTTATTGTCATATTTTTATAAGTGCAACACACACTTATAGTAAAATTTGATACACATATTAATTTATAACTTATTATTATCATACATTAAATGCCATATGCTAAATATATATATATATTTCTTTGAATTTATTACACTCTAATCACAGATAAATATATGAATAATAATCTATTGCTATATTTTAGATTACTTTTATTATGATAAAATAATTAAAATATGAAAATATTACAATTTTAATTTAATTAAATAATCACGTATTACATATGGATCAACTAAATCTTTTTGGAATTAAGTTTATATAAGATAATATAAGACGATTATAAAGACGATAATTTCAGACTATATTTAAATAGCGTTCATAATATTATACAAGCGTTTGTTTACCGTGATGACACAACCACCGAGGTGATAACATTATATAGACAAACAATAATTATATTGCATAAGAAAATTACACCAGTGTGTGTGTGTGTGTTAATTATAATATAAAATAAAAAGGAAAAATTAATATTTATCTTACACAAAAGCACATAAAAGTGCTGCCATTAAATGAGTTTTGGTTGATGTTTCATACTCCAATCTTGTGACAATTTGATTTCTACACGATGGACACGTAATTGAACATGGATCGGGTCCAACATGAGCATTTACATAAACAGCTATTTATAGAATAGACAAAAAGAAATGAATAAAAACCAATTAATAGAAAAACTTAAATCCTATATATAATAGAAAATATACTTTGTGAAAATTGAGGTTGTTGTACAATCGGTGGTGGTGCCACAAATCCTGGCTGGTTTGGTATAAATGCTTGTTGTGATTGATTATATGATGTGTCATATGATGGTGGTGGTGGTTGCATATGTGGATATCCACCCTGTTGTGGATATGCACCATTTGGTGGTTGTCCCATTGGATATGGTGGATTATATTTTTCAGTCATATTATCTAAAATTAGAAAAAATTATTGTGACTAATTGGAATTGTTTTTTATTATAATTTAATAAATTTTACATTTTACTATAAAAACACAAAAATATATAAAATTCTTAAACAATGAGAATTATAAAAATTAAAATCAATATATAAAATATTGATGCGTATATTATTTTATATATTTAGTAAACGTTTATCTACACCTATAACTTGAATGGTATATTGGAATTTTAAAGCATCCTATAATAAATGAAAATAAATTATTAAAAGATTAGATAAGAGTTTGATATTCAGTTTATTTTATTTTGTTTTAACCCTTTCAACGTGCGAATATCATTATTTAATTCATAGTTTCTTTTATTCAATAATTTGGCAAAACAAAAGTGGAATTTATTCTCTAATGCGTACAAATAACCTTAAACAAATAATTTTCTTTATCCTAGTCTAGTGTTGTCTGCGATGTTGTGTAACAATATGTAACAGATTGCTACACAAACGGATCTCAATTGACTAATTTTAAATATAACTATCCTATTAGTTGACTACCACTATATAATTAGTTATGGTCACCAACAAGCTCCTCAGTCAATTGGTATTTTTTTCCGTAAATTTAATCATTCATAATTTCAGTGAACATTTCTATTCGAGTGATAAATTTAAGCATGTTGTGCAACAGGAAGAATACAACTTAATAATCAATAACAATATTATTAAATTAATTTAATTGAATGTTTGCATTGATTTTCTTTTCACTCACTTCTGTAACATGTATTTTGTGTGGTGTTCGTTAGTGGCTCAAGTTTACACACACATAGGTTAATTTAATTGTATGATTATTAGTTTTATTTTAACGAAATTTATTACTTAATTATTATGGGAAAAGATAAGAAATTATAAATATAATAATAATATTGCACGTTATTTGGTGTGCTAGAGATAAGATATAAAAGATTTTATAATTAACGCAATATAGTAATCGTTACTTTTAAAAATAATGATAAATAATATTATTATAATATTTGTGTGTGTACATTAAAAACTATTATTATTATTATTAAATAGCTTCCGCTTGAAATGAAAAATATATATATATAAAATAATGTGTTGTAGATAAGAGAAAAACAAATGCATTCTACAAAAGCATATGTTTTTAATGATAATACAAAGACGTCATCTTCTTATTACACAATTATAGTTTAAATATTAATTGTTATAATTTCATATCACAATATGATTCAAACTGTGCTGCTATAACTGCATAATGGAACTTGCCTCTAATATACGGTGGATGCAATAAAACTGCATTGCCAAACTCTTTTAATTGATGACCTGTTGTCATCAAAAAAAAGTGTGTATGAACTGACGTTGTCCTAAACAACTCGTTTTTGATGATCAATTCGGATGCCTTTATATCAATGTCTATTTAGTTTTCAATCTGGATTAATTGTTGACAATCGAAGATCGGAATCATTCAAATCAATCTACAATAAAACACACATAGCATCCACCTTCATTTATGTCAATCTTAGCTTTGCCATCATTTTCATATATTGTTGTCTATATATGTGAATTCTTTTTTCATCACACAGTTTCAGAAAAATAAATTGGTTTCTTTACATTTCACGGAATGATTCGCAAATAAACATTTGAATTTTTTCACTGTTTTATCACGTGGTACCACCACCAAATATCAAGATTATTTTTGTATCCTTCCAACATTTTCTCTGCAATCGATCGGTTGTTTGGTTTAACAAAATTTAATCTTCTGTTTCAGTGATAATACACGCGGCGGCAGGCAAGCGAGACGACGGAGTGTATCTTTTTGATTTCAAAATTTCCACCAAATTCAATTTGTCGCGAACCATTCACGGAGAGTGTTCTTTTATTTTCATGAACCGATAATTTTTGACTGTGTGACTGCGAATAAATAAATGAAATTAAATTAATAAATGTCATATTTCAAATGCGGGCAAGAAATATGTGATATTAAATTAAAACCAATCTATCGACAGAAACTTTGTAGGCCATTCAAGTACATATTAGATTAGTGGGTTCAATAATCTAAGGACACTTGATAATCCGGATAGGCAAAACATTTTTTTTTTAATTTTTTACACACAGTCTGCAATCCGTAAAATTGAATTAATAAAAGTTATATTATAAATTCCGTATAGATTAATATTTATAAAGTTAACATATTTTTTTGGCTGATTCTTTATTATTCTAAGGTTTTTTATTAGCATAAATTCACAGCATACATAGTTCAGATGTTATTTACAATAAATATAATATAAAAAATTTGTTGTTGATATATGCGAAAACAGTTCAATTGGAATTTTTAAACATGTAATAATTTACACAATTATATAATTAGTTATATATACAATTTGTATTGTACTATATGTGAATGATTGTTACCAACACACACAAACACACACAATTCGCTTCACGCATCACTAATTTAGAAACAACCTGAAGCGGCGTTAAGTCAATTTTCAATTTTTATAAGAATTCAGTTTTAATGAATTTATTAATTTTAAATCTTGTATTTTTTTTTAACTAATATCCGTAATACAATTTAGATACGCACGAGTATCAGAAGCATATCTTAACAATCTAATAATACTATACCATAACAGTTCGCATCTATCTATCTATCTATCTATACATAGTATATTAAAGAAGAATTTATTTCTGGATTTATATTTATGATTATATGATAGTTAGTAGTTAATGATTTCATTATACATTTAGAGACGAAGATAAACAAATAATTATATGTATACTACTTTAAGTAACATATGTAATTTAGATAAAATACTTGCTATTTAAAATGCTGATATTTATAAAATTAAATAATATTTACGACTTTACACTTAAACTTTAACACACACATATATATATATATATATAAAGTATAGTAGCTTATGGTGTTTATAGACAATTATATACGAACATTTTATTTTATTATAATTATATGGCGTCATATTTATCGTTCATTATGTAATATAATCTACACACAGTCAATATTTGGATGTGTATATACAAATATCTTAATTATATACAAATTAACTTCTAACTATGCCACAATTATTATAAGTTTCAGATGTAAACAATAACAAATCTTATTGAATATAAAAGAATTTAAGTACATATTAAATGTAGAGCGCTATAAAAACTATGTGTATTAATTTCTATTAAGATATAAATAATCAACGGTGAAAAGGTACAATTGCAAGTCCCGTCTATAATACATGTAATGTTATTATACTGTTAACTATTATATCGATGGTTACTAGTAACATTAACATAAAACTCATCATATTATTTGTGTGTTTGCATATTGAATCGATTTGTTATAATATTATTAATACATAATTTCATATACATTAATTTAATTATTATTATATCGGACCTATATACGAAATAGTTCATGTAATAAACAAGAAAACAAATGCTAATGCCTTTTTTTTAGTAGTAATTATTGTAGTATATAATTAGGTGATAACACCACGATTGTCACATTTGCCATGACAACAATACATTTACTGTCACAAGTTTTCACTACATTGTAAATTGTTAAGTAACTATTTATAATATTAAGTACATATTAGTAAGATATCGTTAAGCTAAATCTCAAAATAAGACTATAAAAGTGTAAAGGTAAACTTTATGGGATAATAATTAATGAATTTGCATTTCCAATCAAACATCGTGGCGCAAGATTCATGTGTTCACGTGTGCTGAACCTATATGGTAAAAATCAACAATACACCTATATATTTATTGTGGTGTGACACAATACCTCTTTTCTGTCTATCTGATGCTGTAAGCAAAATAATTTCTCACATTATGTAAAAGACAATAAAATGATTAAGTATTTTTACATCGACAATTAACATAAATTGCATAAGAATTTTAGAAGAATTCAAAGTGTAAAGTGTACTTCACTAAAGTACACTTCACTCATTATCAGATACAATCATACAACTCAAAACCAATATTGATGTTATCTTTAAAATTCGAACTATAAAAGGTTGTAATTGTAATCGTAACCGTTATCATGTTACTAGTTTTGACAATATTAGATTCACTGCACAACATTTAAATAAATACTTATTATTCAGCTGTATATATTTTGTGAAATTGTATTGTCACCACCACTCTATTTATTCTTTGATGATACAACAAGTGAATAGTATCGGTAAAGTTATCAAAACGTTAGTAACAGTAAACTTAGAAAATCAATATTTTAAATTCATAATTATTAAAAAAATATCACATTTTAATATTGGATATTATTGCTTCAGTATACTCTGTAAATTGTAACCGAACCCGTTTGTTAATTGTTGCTTCTACTATATTTATGTTATGGTGTCACATTTATAGAGGCGACATTATAATAGGAACCTATTATGTCTATTTCTATTTCCTCTATCTTAATTTATATTTCAATCAAAATGTTTTCTCCTTCATTTGTTATCCATATTTCTTGCAATAATTAGATTGCACGGTGATAGAAGTTCTTCGTTTTTAAAACTTCATTCATTTAGCGATCCATTTTTTTTTGTATAGCTACTTCATATGTTTTGAAATGATAATTCGTCGGCAGATTATGCTGTATCGTTCATAACAATTTATAATTTTAGAAGCAGTAATGTCTGGTGAATGTGTGGCGTAAGATTTTGCAATCAAGTGATAATAACGTAAGTGTAACAGTTGTCGCTACACGTGGTCAAGTGTTGTTGTATACGCCTTTTGTTGGCAATTATTGTTGGTTCAATTACGTAGAATCTGGTAGAAAAACCTATTTTTTTTTGTGCCGACAAAGAATGTCGATGATCAATAAATGAAATTAAAGCATACACCTACTATTTAAGAAGTTAATACATTGTATCGAAGAAAATCTATTTTATAAAAAATTTAAAGAGAAACGTATGATTTTCAGTTTCAATATTATCTGATTTTTGGTTTTAATAATATTCCGCTAATAAAATAAAAATACAATCTGCGGATTTAGCAGAACCAGAACACATAACATGAACAGTTTGTGATTTTTTTTCAAAATCATTCATGCCTGAAAAAAAATTGTAAGCAAAATTTACTTTATCAAATTTATTAATATTTTTTATGGTTTTTCTTTTAAATATTCTATTGGCTATGGTTCAAGTGAAATTATTGATATTATTTATGGTTATACAAAACTTCTATTCATATTGTGTATAATACATTTTTGGTAAATAACGCACAAACATAATTCGTATTAAAAATATATTATAATTTGCGAACTTTTATACATACATTTTTAATATGAACGTTTAGAGATAAATTGTTTCTTAAGTAGATCGATTTTTTCTTTTTTACGTTTTTATTTCAAAAATAAACAAAAACACAGATCTTATCTTATTTCTTGGTACTCACACAAACAAACACACACACACACTTTGTTTATATATCATTAATTTATATAATGTGGACATTCATTATAATTGGGTGAAGTTAATTAATAAGAGATTAAAGTTTTATGTATATTCTTAGAATATTTATTAATTTCCATAAACTACATCTATAATAATAATAATAAGTAAGAAAGAATTTATGAACCACTTTTAAGATTCAACGCAAATAGTTGTAGTTTATTTTCTTTCTTAGTACAATAAAAATTCCAAAGACAAATTTTTGATAACGAATTTTCTTGATGTGCGTGTGTATATGGATTTGTGTTGTCGTGTCGTCTTTCACATAGATATATAATGCACCACCAATGTATTACACATGAATATTTTTAATTAACACAACATTTTATAAAATTCGAATATTTTATATAGTTCAAAACATATAAATATACTTAAAGAATTAATTAAATGTCAATGCATTTCTTAATTAAATAATTATTATTGATTGTTTTTATATATTGCTATTTACCTATACACGACTTATAACTATAATTAGAAAATTTTATAGCACAACAATACGAATAATTAACAAAATTCACGATTTACTTTCTGTATAATCGAACAATTTTCTATTTCTCTGGCGTTATAGCACCGCAGAACAGCGCGCACAACAATCAACTTAAAAACTACTAATTTGAAATATTTATTAAACCATACTGAAATTATAATAACATGCGAAAGAGAAGAGGGCAATATGTTTTTTTATATATATATTATTATATAGAATTTACAGTCAACACTTATTATTGTGACATAAATTTTGTGAGCATTCAAATGTTTCAAAGATTAAATTATTGGTAATCTCAATCAATTGCTAACGACCAATTAATGGCATACAACGTATGTATCTACGGAACAGTATGTATAGAACAATATACAAAAACCTTTACCACTTAAAATAGTTACCAAAACAGAAATTGGTTTATGTTCTGTTACGAAATTTATTCCATCTATTACAATTTAATGATTCATTTCTGGATCGTATGATAACGTGCGAAATTGGATGGTTTTTTGAAAAAAACATTAGCGTTACCATCATTTATTATCAACAAATCAATCAAATTAATTTTATATCACATATTATTTTAGTTTGCCTGTGACTTATGCTATACACTTATTTATGCGTATACGTTCAATATGTTATTAAATGATATGACAATTTTTTGCTGTTCAAGCAATTTTTTTGTAACATAATTTTCCCCATTATTATTATTATATTTTATTTATTTTGTTCATATGTATAAGTTAATGTTATTTTTGTTATCATTACTATATATTATTAATAATTTCTTTTCTTCCTCCAATGGTGTGGTAATGGTTGAAAGACAAAGACCTATCAATTGTAAAATATAAAATATGCATGCAATACAATGTAAGTGGTTTATTAATCATTACAATTTGGATACGTCTCTTGTTAGACTAAGAAAAAAAAAAAATTATCTTTTAATGCTGTAGTGCTATTATCACGCTATAAAAATGTATATATACAAAATAATGTAGTTGCACACACTCACACATATTATACGTACAAACAATGTAACATCACAAAAGAATATATATAAATTTAATCTATATTTAAATAACACTTGCATATTTGATGATGCTGCAAAAAAGAAAAACCTATTATTATTTTGTAAATAATAAGAATTAAATGAATAATTTTGTGTTCTTTTAACTACACGCAAATATGCAAGTGTATTTACCATAGTATCGTTTTTGTGAAACAGTTTCATAAAATAAGACTAAATGCAATGCTAAGTTTTGGTTCGAATACCTATAACACACATGCTAACAAAATTATTTGAGTTCTCATTTTATAAACCGATTATTTTACCTGTACCTTTTCAAATAGAAAAACATTTTCATTTATTAACTTTTCCAAATGATTTTTTTTATTCTGAAATTTTGCGTAGATTTGCATATGTTTTTGAATTATAGATAATGAAAATTGTTTTTATGTTAATGAACGCTTAGAACAAATACTTTTGTATTCACAAAGGCTGTAATTTGGCTGGTTCATTAAGTAGTGGACCTCTCGTTAACAATTGAATACTTTATTGATTTCTGAGGTTAAATATTTTCATTGATTTAATTTTGGCTCTTTGATTAGTAGTAGTTAATTCGATTTTAAAGTACATTTCATCAACAGACTATAATACAATATCAACATTTTAGGAAAATGTTAAAAAAAAAAGAAATGATTACATACTTACAAAAATTTTATGAAGATGTGTTCTGATATGTTACGGTTTTCCTAATTCGTTTGTTTAATCTTTGATTACAATGTTATCAACTAGACAAATCCAACAATATGTAATTAAAATTTTCAATCTTGATAGCATCAATTGATTTTGTATACCAAATTAATTTTATTTTTGTAGTATAGTTATTTTATAATTTCAATTCGGTTTCGGTTTAGGTAACCACATCCACCAATCTCCAATCCAATATATTTGTACAATACAAATTACTTTATTGAAAATTGAATATTTTGATTTATTTATTTATATTTTATTTTAATACCTTTCATATAAAATAATTAAAAATTAAAATTTTACCTGTAAATGACGAAAAAGCGTTATAAAAAAAATTCCACTGAAAATATTCTATTGATTCTATCGGATTCTATTAAATTAAAAATGGTTTCAAATCGGTTAAGAAATGTCAAAATTAGTGTTGCTGTGGTGTAACTTGGTGAGAAGTGAGCAATTCAATCTTGGTTTCTAAATAATTTTGTACCTCGTTCAATATATTAATATTATTTGAGTAGATTGTTCATCGATAATTTTAAAATTGATTGTGAATTATTGAGCACCAATTTTGACATTTGAAAATTTTAACTATTGCCATATATAATATATATATATAAATGTACCGTTTCCATCCTCATCGTTGCGAAAAACACATACATTCATAAATCTCTGCAGTATATATAAAATAAAATAGTAGTATTACAAGAATTCATGATTTTCACACGTTTTTATTTTAATTGGTATAATTAAATATTAAATAACTTTATTAGCCAGCAAAATGGATTGGATGGAATTTCTCATCAATTTTATTAAAACCAAAAAAAAGAATAGATAATTCAGAGAAATCCATATATTAAATACGTTAGATGTAAGTATAATTTCAATTACGATAATTTTATAATTTTACATTAAAATTTATTAATGGCCGACGACCTTATCACTAACATATGAGAAATTGAGAATCCACATTTTTTGTGCTAAAAGAAATTATATGATTTTTACATTTCTAAAATAAAAAATAATTATTTTGATAAATATTTTATCCTTGTCTTTTCTAATAAATTTATATTACATTTATGTGAAAGAATAATATATTGATTTTACCTTATTACAATTTTGACCATTTTTTGTACAAAATTTACGTGTAGAATTTTATGTATGATATTGTCCATTGCAGCATGCCATGATGGCCGCCGATAATATCACATAAGATCAAAGTACATCATGAAATCAATGGAATACATTTTTTATCAAACCAATATGATTTTTAACAAATCAAGAATAACAGGGAAGAGATATTTATAGCTACAATTAAATTTTTATCATTTTTTTTTTTTTTTGCCAAGAAATTATATAGACAATACAAAAAAAATCAATTTTTTTTTTTGCAAGTATAAAGAAAGGAACATTGCAAAAATTTTTTAGGTTAATGGAGAAAAAAAAAAAAATTTGTAAGATGACTATGAAAGTTGAGAAATAATCTGTATTTTTGAGAATATATTTTAAAAATCTTAGATTAATTGAAAAAATAAAGAAAAAACCACTTTTATATGAATATGTTGTTAGATTTGATGTGAGGGGGGCGGTCTCTGCCTATTTGTGTAATGTACGATATTGCGAATTTATATAATCTTGCCATACCTGATTTAATTAATGATTAGGAATATGAAAACCCATACGATAAGAGTTAGTACAACACAATTGGATTTCTTATTTAATTAGTAACATTTTTCAATCACTTGATAACAATTAAAATATGTCACGTACATTTTTTTTATTTTTACATTAAAAGTAAATCCAATATATGAATTTAACAGTGGCGGCATTTTTTGATACAGTGCTCTATTATCCATGCAATATTTAACATGAAATCATATTAAAAATGTCTTACAATAATAGATGTATATTGAATGTAATGATAATAATTATAAATTTTATTGTTCTCTAATGTGTGCTATGAATAATTTAATGGTTAAATATTCATTTTTTTTTTGTGTTTCAATAGTTAACGCTACTGAAATACAATTATAAGTTTTTGTATGGTTGATTGGTTGAATTGGTTGTGTTTTTTTTTTTTTTGTTTTTTTATAAAATATATAAAATAAAAACAAGAAAAAAAAATTGAAGTATGATAACGTTTTTGTTATCGCAGATTGTTATATTTGATGAATATAAAGTCTGTTATCTTCTAATAATAAATAAAAATGAAAATATGGAGGTAAAATATAAACAATAAAATGTTTAAGAATAATTTTATGAAAATTCATATCTAAATATGTGTAATTTTCGGTTTTTTCGTTTTTCCAAAATACATAAATACTTTATTTTTCGTTTCAATATTATTGAAATTTCTAAAGATATATAATATTAAAAATAAAAATTCTCTTTTTAGGTTGATGTCATCTTACCGATAGCTTTGTCACAAATAAACAAAAATATTTTTCATCAATTATTCTATAAGGTAAACATTATTTTATAATATAATAACTATAATTAATTGATATTTTGTTTGATTTCTTTTGAATAGAGAAGAAAAGATATGGTCTGTAATAAAAAAGCACCTGGTCGTAAAAATGATTATTGATAAATTAATTAGTTGGATGTATTTGTAAAGATTTGAATGTTTTGACATTTTATATCATCTCCGATTTTATTGATCATTATTCAGCAATGATGAACTGGTACTTCATATTTACCAGATATGCCATCAGACGCGACATCACTTATTTCTCCATAACCACAAGAATTGAAAGAAATTGGAAAGAAGTTTCATTTAAATTTAAAATTTTAAATCAACGAAATATATGCACAGCTGCAAATGAACAGCATTATAGAAATGGTAATTAGGATAATTCGATAATTCCACTTTGACTAATTGCTATATGTATACTTGACTGGGGGATGACATTTTTACAAATCAGATAATGTCATACGGTCGTTAAACATTTTAACATAAATAATTCAATATTTAGTTTCGCAATATCTAATCTAATTACATCTCAAGAGTATTTTTTTCAATTTTGCAATAATTAAATGAAATTTTGTACAATATATCCCAGTATAACTAAAAACGATTAACAAATTATCTTTAAATGTCATATTACGTTTAACGTAATACGTTATCACCACAAATAAATTGATTACGCAAAAATATTAATATATTTTGTCAAATGTTCATTTTGATTTATTTATTATAGAAAATTGTTAGACTTTGACAAAATTTAATATATTTTGGCAAATTATTCGTATATATATTTTTATTTTCTATATATTATTATAATTAATTACCTGATTATTTTAAATTAATTATCTCGTGACATTATAGTAGATATAAATATTTAGAAAAATGGTAAGGTTTCATTTGTACAGAATGTCTTATATAAATAATGTTATTCAATTGAATGCCAATGGTCTATGTTATTTATATAGTTATTGTTAGATACGCTTCTATTTTGGTTGGTAAAAAGAAAGTATGAGTGACAGTTTTAACTGCGGAAGAGTACGAACTTTACAACACATTCCTTCGACAAATTTATATCATTTTGGAATTTTATTTATTTATTTAATTAATACATATTATTTAGTTGTTTTTATAATATATAAATATATAATTACATGTAAAAAGATAAAAATATTATTTAACTAACGTGTGTTATATGAATATTTCTTAAATAATTTTATCTAATTTTATCAATTATATTCAATATAATTTCGACAAATAAGTAAAGTTTTTTTTTCAAATCTTAAACACACACAAATACACTCATAATGGTAATAATAAACATTTACAAAATGCGAGTTGATAAAAATTCAAAATAATTTTGATCATTTCAATTATATTTAATTTTTAATTATATATATTTTTGTTATTTTCATTTCTTCAACATTTCTTCTTCTTTAATTATATTACTTCCACTTTATGAAGTATAAGTTCCAATATATGCACCACAACTTGGACAATAATGATTTGCATTTTGACATGAATCCATACAATATGGTAAACATACGCATGGCCAGCAACTGTACATTGAAAATTAATAAAAAAAATTGTTGTAGAAATTAACAATAATAATTTAAGAATCAAATTTATAAATATAACATTTTACACATGTACGAGGAGTATATGTACTTACATGAATAAACACAATAATAATGCAATACAATGTGTTCGACTAGATGCTTCATGTTTTAATTGAGTTAATATAATTGCTCGACATGATGGGCATTGTATATTTACTGGATCGGGACCAACTTGTGGTGCTATAAAAAAAAAAAAAAAAAAACAGAAAATAAAAAACATTAATATTGTGAAATTGGTCGCGCTGCTATTGTAACCAATAATGAGCATATATTTTTTAAATTTAACAATATTTAATAATTTTGAGTGCTATAAAACAAAAAAACGAAAACCAAAAAAAACTTTTATTAAATGATGGTCTATTATTTTAATCAATAATGAACTGATGCTTTTTTGTATATATTTCTGTGAAATTTATATAATTAATTTTTGTTTACAAAATCTCTTAAAAACTAACAAAGAACGATGTCTAAATTTTTTTCACTATATATGCAAAACATTTAACATTTCTAAACTATACATTAAAATCACTGTTAAATTCATTAATGATATAATTTTTAATTTTTCAGATATTCCAACGAAGTCGAACGAACGCATTTGGAAGAGTGGTGATTGCAATTCAATTGATGATTGGCAACCAAGTGATTATGTATTTGTTTGATGACAACAAAATTACAAAGTGCCGAGTGTGATCGAGTGTGTGGTGAGTTTATTATTTATAACATTTTTATTCTTACTATAAATATATATTTTAAATCGCAACGCATATATGACTGCTGATATACAATACAAATGATCCAATTCTGTATTATTTATTATATAATATCTACACTGCGTTTAACCATCTTTGTTTATGGATAATTAATCTATGTTTTTCACATAATAATCTCTAAAGCTATTTTATCTAACCACTATAACTTGTAACATTCCGTTTATTATGTTAATTATAATATAAAATCGCAACACATTATTGTAATCATTTGCATACATTTGCTTTGTTATACATCTTTTGATTTTCCAATAATATGCCATACGTAAATCAATGGTTTAGTTTTATGCTTTGGGGTAATACAAATAATTGCTACCTGCGCTATATTAATATAATATATTTAACATTAGAATAAATGATAAAATATACAATGAATGTGTAAAATAAAAAGTAACGTACGCATCAGCAACAGAGAAATCGATAAACTATTTCTATACAATATTGTGATTTTGCCAGCTTGTTTAAATTTATCATCATTTTGTAATTATACTATTGAATAGTTTAACTAAAGTTATATATTAAAATTGATGTTTTTCTTATTTCATCTAATTGTATCATATAAAATATGTGCATATTTTAAAATTGATTTATAGAAAAATATTATAATTAATTATATTTAAATTGTTTGTTTATCTGATTTACTTTTTTCTAAAAAAATACGTAGAAAAATAATGGGTCGTTTATTCAATAGTTACTGTTTTTATAATATTAATTTTTGTTGCAACTGAACGGGGTCAGAACGTATTCCATAATATTTACTTGCTATCGTATGGCACATGTTGCCAAACTCAGTTCAAATATATTTGTCTGCGGTATATCTAAAAAATTGGATCTATGAATATGTCAAACAAATAACAAAGATTTGTATAGGAATTCATATTTAGCCAACTTAATTTCTGTCTACAATGATTACTGTAGAACTATAATGTCATATAAACAATTTTAAACTTATGGTGTGTCTCTCAGAGTGACAATATGAAAATGTGGGTACAATTGGTGACATGATATTTTAAGAAGATGATCGTTATAGAAATATCGAATAATAAGTCAAAATCCGTTTCGTGAGATACCTATATCGATATAGATAAAGTGATAGTAGAGAGTAATATCAAAACATTTAACTTAGGATCATGTGTAATCGAGGGTGCAAAATTACCAGAAATCAAAGAATGGATAATATTAACTCGAAATGTTAATTCTGATTTTCTATTATTATTATAATTATTTTCCTATATAATTTTATTATAGTTAATTTGTATAATATAATTTATTTTAAATTTTTCGTTTGCGGCAGAAAGGAATTATGCGATTGTATTTTAAATTTAAAAGTTGCAGCAACTAAATAATTCCAGTTAAGTACTCTCATTTAAATTGTAATATACTGATAACCGGCAATCAAACTCCTCTCAATCCATCGCGTATTTAGAATATTATTTTGAAGCTATTTCAATTTTTCAGTCAATCGAATGTCATATATTTTTTTTTTCTGATTTTATATAATAAATATTAATTCATATAAATTAAATGTAATTAATGTGTATGCTTGAACAATCAACGCACATCTAGTTCACAGATAACATCATAATTGGCCTATAAATACGTTCCAATTGTAAATTCCTATATCAATTACGTTTGATTTTATTTTTCACTGATTTTTTTTTAATTAAATTTATATATAAAAAAAAAATCCAAATCTTACAAATAAATTAGTTTGTTTATTATTATCATCGCATTAAATGAAAACGTAAATATTTGAAAAAAAATCCACTGGAAATATGTGAAACATTTCACAAATGAAAAACAACGCAATTTCTTAAGATTTTATAACAAAAAATAATATGGTCAATTTGAATTGAAATAATGAATTACTTATTATTATATTTATCAAATGTTGTTATTTTATTACTAAAACAATATAAAACTATATAAACAATATATATATATTTTGCAGCACTAATTGCTATTAAATCAAGTGTAACAAAAACAATAATTAACTCATTCACGAGATATTAAAAAATTAAAAGTAAAAATACCTTGAACAATAACAGTTGCAGGTTGTTGTTGCATTTTTAAATTATTATTTTATTATTAAAAGAAATTGGAAAAAAAAATCAATAATAAACAATATTTAATAATTAGTAATTTTTTTAACACAATTATTTCACTTGTTTCACAACAATTCTATAATATCTTTAATGTTTAACAATTTACTTATTAAATACAAATAGCATTTATAATAAAATCCTATAACATGCAGATATAAATAATCAAAGCTTATATAGTCTTATCGGTTTGATAGTTAAAACACTTGTGGTGCTGTTCGCGTAGCATGTACGCATTGATGTTTGTGTGTGTTGTGTATTGCATATATTTGTGTCTGATGTGTACTGTGTAGGTATAGTGTATAGGTACTAAAAGTACATATAGCGAAAATAACTTACAATTAGTCACTGTAATTATAATGTATATATTAAAATAAATAATATACAGGTGTCCCCTTTGGAATGCAGTATACAATATACGTTCCCTTGTGGAAATCGATTCTTTTAATGTTTATAAAATAAAGGAAAACTATAACACTCGATGACAAAGAGAAAATGATTTTAATGTGAAATAAAACAAATTTTTTTCATGTAACGAAATTGTTTTTATCAATTTCATTGTATACGTTCAATTTGGAAGATTGACACTAATGATTTTTTAAAAATATTGACAAATTAATCGATTTGATATAAGCTCGATTTTTCGCAGAACCTTATTCAGATCTATTGTATGGTAATCAAACACTCACATTCCAAATATTTTTAGGTCAGAATTGAATAAGAAATTATAAAAATATCAGGTTTTCGAGAGTCTTGATGCTATCGGTGGAAAGTTCCTGTATTAATAACCACAAATTATATGTCCATACTTATATGATTGTGTTATACGAAAATCAAATTATAATAAAGGGATCGATTGCTTATAAAATTATGTGTTCACAAATGCAGTACACACAGACACGCAATCAAAATTGTTTTCCTAATACCAGTTATTTCGAAAGATTTCCCAAATGAAAAATACATGTCCTCAATTGTTTCTATAGACTTTTATACGCATCAATCTAAAAATACAAAAATTTAATTAGCCGAAAAAGTTTAAGTATTTTCTTTGGACACTGCTATCATTTTTTTTTTCTCTCTTTCTGTATAATTTTAATTGAATTGTAAATTTTTAACCATATCCTTATCAGTTTTATTACAATAAATTTGTGATTGCATAGTTATTTATTTCTTGGAGTATTTTTTTTATGTATACGTAAATGTTTATTTTTAAATATTGATTATATTGGAAACAATTTTATTTGAGTATAAAATTAATAATATATTTATGTTTTTCACAAGTTGCGTTCACAATTTCAAGAAATTATATAAGACTTTAGTGAATATTATACTCATGTTTTTTTTATCGAATTATTATGTTGATTATATTATATTTTTCATAAATTTTTAAAACCAATTGAATATTTGTTATCTATAATAAGTGAAATATACTTAATTAGATTATATAATTTTGTGTGTAAAGTATTTTTCATTTGCGTATATTACATTTTGTGTATAGACGCTATATTTTGCATTATAATAATAAGATATAATAATGTCAATGCGATTAGTATTTCTATATGTGATAATGCTCATATTGACCAATATTTATATCAATTGATTAATTACTAAATCACAAATCGCTATAAATGCATTCAAAAGGTATCAGGATTGGTTCATTAAACTAAAGCAAGGAAATAATTTTCAAAATTAATAATTATCTCTATTTATTGTTGTTACCAGCTGATAGTATGATGGCCTTGTTTTGTTCCACATTGTAGGCGTAAATGACAACTGGATACTTATATATTCGCACCTTACAAATACATTTTGTAAAAAGTTTGCGTGTTTTATTTGAATGAGTCTGTTTCGATACCTTTCGATTGCAGTATAGTATATTTATATAATTTAATTTATTATTGATTAATTTGATCATCAGCCATTTTTTTATATATGTCAGTACACCTATACTTTGAACTTTTATTGCATGACAATCATGAAATAATATCTTATGTTGCGCATATGTGGATATAAAAAATATATTAATGGTAATTAAATGAATATTATTTTAGTTGTGCGCGGATACAATAACATTTTATTAACTATAGGTTTCTAATCTTTATAATTCAATGTTTCCGCCATAAATTTAATAATTAGTAGTAGAAAATGGGTTCAGAATGATGATGTTTGCATCTTATAATATCTATATATATTTACAGTAGAAGAACTAATGACATAAACACAACGTAAATATTCCAGAGAACGATTATTCAGTAATGTATTGTCCATTTTATTCGATGACTTTTTGCCATGCCATCTTATTGACAACTTCATGATTCGTTAATCATAAAACTTGTGATCCTTATAAGCAATAACTGAACCATGTTCATTTTGAGTTCATTATCTTTATTGAAATTTTTACTATGCAAAGAATGAAATAAATGGTAATCTACTAATGGTGGATTTGTGCTGCGAAGTGTATACTGCTCTAATTTTTGAGTGTATGGCTCTGACGAATAACAGAATCATCATTCATCATATTCACAGCTCCAAAATACGATGTTTTTAAAGTATGTCATTAACCCGCTGTGAACCGTAAGCATTCGTCGCATTATATCCTGCTGAGCTCTTTTCTGTTAAAATTTTAGCAGTTCTACTTCAGTTGAAACTCGCTATAAGTATCACAAATACTTAAATCATGATATTCCATATAGCTACTGTTGTAATATTTGATTTATATATCAGTTGCACTAATCAATAGTAGAGTACATAATTTATTGAACTCTAGGAAATCTATAAATATTTATTTTGAAATTGTTTTATGTTCAGAACAATGCAGTAATAAAACCAATACCAACTTGGATTTTTTTTTTGTTGGATTACAGAAATTATTCCGAAGTTTCAAAAACCACATTAAAATAAAATTAATTTTTATTCTATTGATATAACAATGATTGATTTTATTCTTAAGAAATATCACGGTTTTCTTGTCTTCGAACTATACAAAGAAAATTGTGCATACGCTTATGTCGGTATTCATAACTTAAGCCTCACAAGAGATGTACATTTTAAGGTATCTGAAGGTTTCACATTTAATGTAAATGCAACCGCAACCACTTTAAACAAAAAATTATATAGATTTCAATTTCAATTAGGTATCATCGGTCATACATTGTTATTTAAAATATTTGTATGTTTCCATAGTTTGTTGTTCAATTTTAATTTTGTTAATTTTAGAGCATATCATTAAATTTTCAATAAAAAACTTCACAGAAAAACCTTCAATTTCTAATATCTTTTTGTATATTGTAATATTTATTTTTTAATCTAAAATTTATCGTCATTCTTTTTTATACAATTACATAATTAGCCTCTTACCAATATACATCAAAATACATTTTTATAACAAATCATTTCCCTAAACATCAAAACAGTTGTATTGCCAATTTGCGTAACGATAATGTATAAGTGCAAATAAATATATGCTATCTATAGTCGTTATTAACTCGAATACGACAAATAATGATTCATTTATGAGTACGAAAATATTTTATTATTTTTGTTATTAATATTTTATTACTCATTACAAGTATTGTGAAAATATTAGTGATAAAACTAATAAAGTATGATAACAAATTTGGTACTGTCTAAATATTTGATTTTTGTATATTATATTTTTAACAATAACATTATGTTATTCAAAATTAAAACATTTGATGTCACAACACAACGTCATTTAACTTTATCATAAAATCGCTTAAATGATAAATGAATATAGAAAAAATAATAAGATATTTTGTAATGTTTTATTTTACTATTATCATCATCAATTGTTATATAAATAAGTGGAGCCAAAAATTATAGAGTTTTGATGTGCTGGTCGATTATTCCGCAAGAGAGAATATGTACAAAATTTCAATAGTATTTTCAACCAATTATATGTTTCTATTAATATTTCATTAATTCAATGTGTTTATTATAATGACTGATCCAGTCCATGGTATTCTGGTGAGTCTATAATCTCTCAAACATATTAATTTAGAGATTACACAGTAAACGAAAAAAAATGTCATACACCACCCACCACCACCTTATACTTTATCTTTATATCTTCATGCATATGCTAGAATTTGGTGTTTGCGTTAATTTTAGGTATAGTAACCTAAATTTTATCGATATTTGTAATATAAATTTTCAGTGTGTACTATGTAGAAATAATAAACTTTGATTGTCTGATTATATTATAAGTAGTATTATTTGATATCATACACATGTGTACAATTGCGTAAATTACTACAATAAAATATATTAACTCAAATTAAAATAACAACTTTGTTTTGATAATGACGTTTACACAACACATTTTATCACATATAGATATTTTAATTAGTATATTTGAAGCATACAAAATTATGCTCTATCAATTTATGGTATAATAGTTTTATTTACATTAATTTTTTCTTGTTTATTTTAGAATTGTCAATTTCTAATGGTGGAAATAAATCAATAAATTCTAGCGAATTTGTTCTATAAAAATTCAAATGTTATGAAAAGCAGTGAATGATATGTGTTAATCATATGGTATATTTATTGAAAAATTAATATGACAACCGGCGGTGTATCAAAATTTTGCTGTGCTGTGCAAGTATTACAATGATTAGTAGCAGAAAATCATTCTGAAATGTTTACATTCAATAAAAGTGCTAAGTCACTCCATCTGACTGAAAATCTATACAATAGCGAGAAACAAAACGCTTTAAATTAACAAATTTCATCGATACGAGAACTATAAAATTTAATTACATGTATGGAAATGTAATATACATCTACTTACCTTGTTTGTGTGGATTTTGTAACTGTAATTCAGGACAATGATGTTTTAAAGTTTATGGTCAAAACCGTAATTGTTTTCACATTAAATGGAACATACGTTTTTATATAAGGTAAGTTACATTTTTGAAATTATGAAAATAAATTAAATAATTGAAGCACTATTCTTTTTATGGCAATATTTTCATCAATTGATATTTTTACAAAATCTATCTAAACTACACGATAATGTCGATAAAATACTAATGAATAATTAAAAAATAAATGTTGACAAATTTATAACAGCTTGAATGCTGTCAGCAACATAATTGAGTAAATTTAAGTTTACTATTTACAAATATTTAATTTAATTAAGTCGTGTCCATAGCGTTTTGTATCCAAAATCAAGAATAAGATAAATTAGTTTACTTCAATACATATTAATATGGGTTGAGTATTTAGACATACGCCAGGTTACTCTTCCATAATATTCCCTCTCGCTTTACGGTATAATTAAAATTGAAGTCAAGCCACTCAGCAAGCAAGTATATAACAATTCACCAATTGTGGTCTACATTTATGTTTCGATAGATACTTTATTAATTCAATGGTTCGTATGAGTGAATTGACCATAGTATTGTGAATCTCTTCGCCATTGAACCACCATCCGTTCATTAACTCCTAAAAAAAATATGTATAAATATCATCAACTAAATCCATATCATCAAAATTCTATGCATCATTCGGTATATACGCAGATTACATAGTATACTTTTGACCTCAACATCTATATTTGAATTATCTTTTTTTATGGAGAATTGCAATTATTTTTATTCAGTTGATATCGTTTTTTTTTTTTTTTTGCAAAAAAAACAAGAATTATATTTATATTAATTGAAAACAAAAAACCAACAATTTAGAATTCGCCTGCGGAGAAAAATTTCACATATATTATACTTTAACTTTAGCTATACGACATGAAATTTTATCTTATATTCAGATTATATTGGTGAATTAGACTATCCTTTGCTGACACTGTTGAACTAATCTCTTACAAAATCATACACGGGAATTCTGTGTAGAGTAATTTTACGTAAAGTAGTCTAAATCAAATGCACCATAAATTTGTTGTACCAGTTACAATGTATTTGTAGATTTTATAATATACTACAATATATACAATTTTTAGATTAGATTATGGATGACGTTAAAAATAAATAAATAAATGCAATGATGACTTAAATTGTATACACTTTCAAATCAATTTTATACATATACAATATATATTGTGTGTGGTATCAGATTTCCGTCGTGTTTGTGTTTTATTGCTGTTTACTAGTATATGTTTTTGTTTTTTCTTCAATGTTTCAAGCATATTGTGTCTATTGTATTAGTGTATATTATATTTTATTGTATTCCATTGCATATGATAATGTAACACAATGATCAATCCTGTCCATTGCAAATAAACATTTATGTATATTGATTACATTTGTATGGAAACTTATTACTATGATAGGTATCTTCCAGAATTCCATCAGAGAATTCTACTGTAATTTCATTATAATAATTTTGAAACAAACCTTTTCTAAGTTTTTCAACAATTTATCGGAAAATATTTTCTGGGGGTTATTAATTTTCAATAATTTCTCCACTATATGTTTTTATAATTGATTCAGAATATGATTTTATATTTCTATAGTAGATCAAAAGTGATTATAATTAGAAATTTATAATGAATTTATATAATTTCAGAAATTATGTACACAGACTAAGGACACGATATTATTGTAACATATCACATCAGCAAGACGTATGTATTTTTCATGAATCATATGGCATGGTGCATTGTTTTCCACCAGGATTATGTCGTTTCACAAAACTGTTCAAAAGTACCACTCTTGTTTATACTCACATATAGTTTACTTAAATAGGGGGTGAGGTTCGTTAGGTTTGGTATCCCTTAGTACTATATTTTATTGATTTTCACACATAAATAATATTTATTTATTTAACGACAACTTTTCTGTATATGTTAATGTCGATTGTAATTTTTACTTTTATAAAACCAGATACCCATGCATACATAGTGTAATAAAATATTTATAATAAAAATAAACACGAAAATATAACAAAAATCATGAATAGTATACGCGTTAGTTTATCATATTTAACACATGTATGTGTAAACAAGTGGATATTTTATTCATTGTGTGCAACCAAGGATAGGTAAATAAATAGATATAATTTAATTTATCCTTAAATACATGTTGCAGTGCGTGTGTTATATATTTAATTTTGTATTATTAGTTTGGTTTGACATTATCGATAAATATATAATAGCATTTATCGATTGAATGAATTGTTCGTAAAAATGTTGAATTATTATCATATATTAATTAATAAGATTGGGGACATTCGATATCGACCAACCGATCCGACAAGTGTGGGCGTTGTAATTTCTAACATGTATAATGCTTACAGAGTTTGGTATTGTTTTGCAGTACTTATTAATAACAAATCAAGTTATTTTGAAATTTGCAGAATTTTCTGATTGTCTGTTGAATAAGTATTGCAGTATTGTACCGGACTATGAAAACTCAGCATAAATTGACAATATTTTTAACTTATTAAAATTTCTAAATTTGCGCTGTGATCTGTTATCATCAATAGAATGACAGGTCTCCGTTGAACTCATTATTTCCAATTAGGATTATCTAGTTCCCCGTCTAGTGCTTCGTTTAAAAAACTACCATGTAATTTTACCTCAATTTCACCTACATTTCTCTACATATTAATACATTTTAATAATGTTGCAATACATATGGTATGCATATTATTTGTACATACCCAAATAATAGGCTATATGCGATCAATGTAAATAAATAAAGGCGAGGTCGTCACATATATATAGATATTTGGATTGATAAAACAAATGATTATAATATTTAAATCAGTGGTGAAACCTTAGAATTACTATTCAAATTACAATATCACTATATTTTTGTTATATTCTGTGGTTTGAAAGTGACTACATTATGAAAAAGAAAAGGTTGTTGGCTGAACGGGTGCAATATATGTCGACTATTCATGGTTTCTAAAGGATTCGTATACTTGCGGAGTCTTTACCTAATCCAGTATGAAGTGGCCAGAACTTAAATAAGAAACAGGAATCGCTTGTTACCGGCTTAGCATAAAATATCTAACACTTTTAGTTAAATGCTTAGCTTTAAGAAATTGTGTAAAAATATTTTTTTTTTAGCTATGAGAATATTTAGGCTAGGTAGGTGAACTCCATAACTATTGAAGTAGGTGTCACCCATCCCAAGGCAGTTTAAATATACTACATTTAATATTGAATAAACTTTATCAACTCGGTATCTTTCCTCACTATGCTCACTATTATTTTTAATATTTATATTTTGTGTAACTAAAATTATCATTCAATTCATACTCATTTGTGCATACAAATTTCATCCAATACATTTGTAAGGTTTATCGTAACCATTGCACTTTACATAATAAAAATAAAAATAAATACTGTGGTGAAATTATTATTTTAGTACTCTTTGAAAAAACTTATCGGTTGTTGTATTAGATAAATATTAAACTATAGTAGTTGCAAATTTAATGGATTGAAAATAGTAGAACTAGTTACATATTGTTTATCTTGTAACAGTTGTAAGAATTAATAACAACCTCAATTAATATGAATCAAATAGAATTTAATAAACAAGAGACATAAAATGATAACAATACATTATATATGAAATTACTTAATTCCAGATTAACACATAAAACAATTTCATTTTTCATTTTTAGATGTGCCAATTATACATTAAAAAATTACACTTATTTGAATGCCAGAATTTGAATTGAATTGTTGCTAGCCAGTGGGTTTATTAAGAAATTGCTACATATGTAATGGGTTCAAAACTATTTTACTATAATGACATATGGATTAGTCTTTATTTGCAATCGATAAACTGTTTACGGCGGTTTTTTAGCTAATCATAACACATAATTCCTTTCTTTCTAACACCACTAACTGCATACAAATAGCTGTACTTCCTTCGTCCATTTTCCCTTCAATGAATCTGTTTATTTTTTAAATGTTTGAAAATTCTATTCTTTTTTAATGTAACATAATTATTTATTACAATCCAATGTATGTATATTTGCAGATTTATAATCGACTGAGTATAGAATTAAAAGATAAACCACCGATATAGTTGGTTTAGCTGGCCACAAAAATATTATACAATCTCAATGCGTGGAAGACTGTTCAATGTACAATAAATGTGAATGTATTAAATTTATATATTGCAATAATTGGGCTGACTCTAGATATTCAGTACGAACACGACGAATGCATAGTTTATCACACGCGAACCATTAACCGTTGCACCACTTACTTGCGTGGTCAATATTTAATTTAAAGCAATTGTAATAATTATGTTATAATATTATATCTAAAAAATATTTAACACATTAAAATCCGTTCCTTTATCGTGCATGCAATTAGAAATAATTTAATTTATTGATTATATGTGTTTAGTGCCATGTATATGTATATTTGCGAGACATCATTAATCAGATGCATGACATATCTTAATTCTTTTCTGCTGTTATTTACCATTGGACATTATGAATAATATTTTAACAATCATTTAATTTATAAATAAACATAATAAATAATATTAAATATCATTATTTAATCCGCACTCACCGCCGTTTATATCATCATATTTCTATAGAATTTATTATTCTCCTTCTTATATATGAATATGGCATATAGTAGTGTAGTAATCAATAAATATACTAGAGATACATTAACTAATGAATGAAAATACATCATAATTGAGAGTATGTATATTGTTAATACCATATAAATTTAAGACTAATATATAATACATCAGTAATATAAATTTCTTATAGAATTCAATTCAAGAAATTCTATAATTCTAATATTTCGTATATATACAATATTGTATTATACAAAAACATCTTCAAAATATAGCATTCCACTTATACATATATATTTGCGTCCGATGTTTAGTTGATGACGATAGCATTTTTATTCATGTAAATAAATATAATGATTATTATATTAAATTGAATTAAATTGTGCAAAAAGAAAATATTGAATATATAACTTTTTATTATATCGTAAGGTGGGATGTGTTTTGTCTAGTTACCAAAACACAATATGAAACTTTTACATTTTAAATTTCATTCATGTGCATAAATTTGTTCCGTGCGAAGAGGGTAATCAACTTTATTAAAATTTTCACTGTAATTATGGGTCTCTTAAAACTAGGTATAATTGACATTTCCAGATAAAAGTTGTGTTTGTCGATTTAGTGAAGTTTTTTGGTCACTTTTTAGTTAATAAATTTTTGATTGATTGATCCTCTTAAATATTTATTAACATGAAGCGCTGACTATATGCTTCTCAGTACTTTAGTTTGAAGAGTCTGTATCAGATTTCTGTTTGTTTCCTTTGGTGCATCTCGAAATTTATACTCCATGTAAATCCGGTGTTAACAGCTGCGTCTTTATAATATAATCTATTTGTTTTGTATTGACAGTTTGGTGTATCTTGTTGTATCGATATTATTATTTTGAAAATAATCCATTGGGTCCATTTTCAACGTAGAAATGACTAGGTACACTATATAGCTATCATGAAAGAAAAACAATAACCGCATAGAAATTTGTATTGAAAAAAATGACAAACTCACCCCACGTTTCGGTACTCGTATATTTAATATGAAAAAAAAAAAGCATCTTAAATATTTTATGAAATGGGAATAATACTTGAATAATATTTATAGGTATAGTAAATAAATAATACATAATAAATTAAATAGACATACACCACAATAAACGCATACGTGCTAGGTAGGGTTTCCGTTCTGATATTTACCTAAACTGACAATTTTGGAAAAGATTGGATTAGATTTTATATGTGCTCTATTTTCATTTCATAATTATGTCATACAATGCGATGATTGCTAGTTCGATCCCCTCAACTGAATTATATCATTTGTTCTTTTATGCAATCAGAAATATGGTGTTGTACGAATAAGATTAACAATGCCTCCCACACACAATACCAATTTAAGAATAATTGATTAAATAGAACAAACTAATTCCAGGGTAAAATTAGTTGATTTTTTAAATACAATAATCGCTCACAAACGTAATAATTTATTACCTTAACTGAACTCTTATCTATTTACTTGTATACTTCAGAAAGCTGTTTTAAGAAAACGAAGTGTGGTCGATACATTTTATCAAATTGGCGTGAATACGATCTCTGCGTTATAGTTTTATGAACGAATATTAAATTGCGATTTGTAGTATCATTGCCCAGCATTACAGGATGCCGTTTCTCAAGCAGTGGTATTACGTTCTCAGGATGATCTCAACGATCAGAATGATATTTGAGCAAAGATATCATGTGCTCTAATTTTCTCCAATAAACAACCTAACCTACAATACCTTATACAACTGAAAACATGATAACCCTAATAATATTTTTCCTATTATTTGTGTTATATAATATATAAATTTTAGTATGCCTAGCTTTTAAAGTTTATTCAATCAAATTAATTTCTACTTTGTTATTTAAATAACGTATGGAAAATTATTATCATTAGAGGTATTCTTTCTTATCGAATATTTTACAAGTGTTAAATACTTGATTTTGAATCGCAGTAATTTTCTTTATTATTGTATAATATTTGAATAGGGCGGGGCGGGGTGGACAACCGCCGTCGTCAGAGGAATAAACGCTTTTTTATATTATTATACTTTGAACTATATGAACACGAATTATTTTGACCAAATGATTTGTTCATCTAATGGATAATAATAAATTGCATTAAGATTAATGTTGTGTGTAAATTTGGATAATGTAGCAGCTATATTAGCCATCCTTGGCAATTGCTATACACAATTTATGTCAAAATAATGTTAAATTCGTAGCTGCTAAAGTGCTAATCTAGCAGCTTGGTGAAATTTAAATTTCGGATTCGTTCATTTAACATATTTCTGTAATGACCATATTTTAATAATTTTCATAGTATTATATTAATTAAAATAATTTCTCTATTTCTAATTTTAGCACAACAGGCGATTGTCATAGCTGATTTCAATTTTACAAATTACATCGGTATATAATATTAGTTATACGTAAAGTTTTTAAAAAGTACAGTGAAGTTATCGTCTACGCACAATATTATAGAAAAATGGAACAAATGAAATATCCTATACAACCAACTATAACATTACATTGTGGTAGCTGTTATGGATGGTGTAGCCGTAAACTATTATATGATTGGAAATTATATTGGCGACACAGGTTTTACTGCAATTATTTTCGGAAAGCTGTTTTAGAACAGGTAGAATTTTTTGAATTTATTATTTTTGCAACTACATACATATTTATCATATCATATTAAAACAAATATAAATATTTTAACTAACATGTAACATATAGTTACCATTAATTATTAACTGAAATATTGGATTTTTCTGTAATTGCAGACAAATTGCTAAATTATTATACAGCCAAATTTACCACACTTAATTGTAATGAATGTTTGGTCGATACCATATATTTCACTTGCAGTAACATAATTTGATTATGTTGATAATGTGATGACACATTCGCATATGCAAAGTGTTGCGTGTGTTATTGAATATGGAACGAAAATCCTATTGCTATGTATCAAATTAGTCATATATGTTTATTTTCACCTTCACCATATCGCATATCGCATATGGAAGGAATGATAAATCTTTTTATTTAGTGCTACAAAAGTTTTCAAAGCATATTTTACAATTTATTGTTTCAAATTCAATTCCACTATTTCAATAAAAAGAAAACAACAAGTTGCATTAATTGTATTAATTGAAATTATTAACTGCTTATAAATATAGCAAATCATGTTACTCGAAGTGAAGCTTATGGTAACTATAAAAATATTCATTACAGTTTGCAATTTGGTAAATTATTTCGCATGGAAATGTCAAACCAAATGGTCTGCAATTATCGATGTTTCATTAATTCCACTTAATTTTATTATGAGGGATTATTATTTTTCTACGAAATAACTTTTAAAAAAAATTCTTAAACATGAAATGTGGATGTGGTTGTCGGTGTGCTGAGTTAGGGATGACGGAACAACATTTTTGTTTTTCTATTCGATGTTAATGTTATAAATTAAATTTCCACTAATATATAAAGACTATATTTGGTGTATGCCACATTTGATGCAGATTGGTTTTAAGAAATAATCATATATTATTCAGTAATTAAATGAAATAGTTACTTGATTGTGTAATCAAATGTATAAACATCTATTAGAATGTTTTTTTTTTAATATCAAAATAATATTATGATTATCACCGAAAAATGTGTTGTGAAATATATTTTCCTATAATCCACATTACGCAGCGGAATAAATTTTATACATTTTATTGCATAAAATAAATGACCCATGTTTTATTATTACCATCATTATATTTATATAAGATAAAACGTGACACATACACAAAATTAAATTGTAGTCTCCGTACGTTAATCCGAACGTTTGGTTTGATCCTTTATTATTTTTAAAAATGCCCTGTGGATATATTAATATAAGAACCTTAAATAGATTACTGGAAAATGTATGTTTATGATATCTTGAAACTTGGTAATTGGATAGTAAATATGGAAAATATATACTGTATGTGGAAGCTATTAATGGTGATGTGCGAGATGTTTACAATATCCGGTAGTCGAATTTCATTCTGAAGTTAAATTTCATTGACATAAAAAAAAATGAAGTATACCATTACACTGTGTGGGTATATTTTAAGATTTAATTAGAGAAGTTCAAACTATACATTTGTTGGATACATATATGGAATGCGGATCGAATTAACAAATGGAAACTATATTTACTTCTAAATATGTAGTATATCATTATATTTTACGTACCACATAGTGATAATTTGAACCAAAACATTCGATATTCATCTTAATCATTTATTCGCGCATCTACCAAAAATCGCATGTAAACTTCCAAAAGGTCCAAAAGGTCATTTTCGCATATTCGATATTTTTCATTTATTTTTGTATGAAAAAAAAATACCCTAATACAATTTTATTGACGTTTTATTAAAGTATCAAAACGATTTCAGAAACTTTCAAATAAATTGTTAAATATTTAATCAAATATAACTGAAGAACGTTTGCAAAACACAATTCTTAATAATATTTGCTTAAATTCCAAATTTCAAGATAATTCAAGATAAATATGGTTATTTAATTATTACAATGACTATTCAGGGAGGAGAGTGGGAATCAATGTGGAATAATAGAAATAATTTTGAGAAATTTATTTCAAAAGCAAAATAGTATAATTGAGATTAACTGAACGAACAAACAGCAAATTATTTTTGCTGTTCCGATTATCGAATTATTACTCTATAGAGGTGTATATATTATTTGACTATACTCATATATTCATCGTATAGTTAGTTCATCGAATATTATATTAAAAAAAAAAATAATAAATATGCAACAATAAAAATGTTATTATTACAAAATATATATGGAAAAGATAAAACGAACAGATATTAGAAGAAAATTAAATTAATTTCTTTAAATGTTGTCATAACAACTAATTTATTTTCCCTCAAATAATAATAAATGGTATAATATTGCATGGAAAAAGCAACATGTGTGTGCGCGTCGTATATACAAATAACTTTTCTCAACATTTTTCTATCTTATTATATTATTTTATACGTAATATGTATATTATAAAAAGAAATTTCCGGCAATAAATAAATTAATCTATATTTTTGCTTTGTATAATTATATATAATAGGTCTACCAATATGTGTGTGCCGTTTTTTTAAAAATAAAACACATTAATTCCGGTAATAACAGTAAAAAATTTTTATTGAATATAATTACCATCGTTAAGTATAACCTTTTTCCAATTTTTTGGCAATTTATGAATACCATCAAAATAAAACTTCTCCTCTTTTGATGCGATCCAAGAATCGATCCAATTTTGGACGTCTTCATAATTGTGGAAGCGTTGTGCACAGAGTCCATGTGCCATCGATCTGAACAAGTGGTAATCTGATGGAGCAACATCTGGTGAATAGGGCGGGTGTGGTAACACATCCCATCCGAGTGTTTCCAATGTTTCTTTTACCGGTTTTGCGACATGTGGACGAGCATTGTCGTGTAAAAGAATCACTCTTTCATGTCTGTTGGCCCATTCTGGTCGTTTTTCTTTCAATGATTGATTCAATTTATTCAATTGTCCTTTGTATACCTCACCAGTAATAGTTTGACCAGGTTTCAATAACTCATAATACAGCACGCCCTTTTGGTCCCACCAAATACACAATAAAACCTTCTTTCCATGAATATTGCGTTTTGGCGTCAATTTGACTGGTTGACCTGGATCAGTCCAATGCTTAGTCCGTTTAGGATTGTCAAAATAAATCCATTTTTCATCACCAGTGACTATTCGATGCAAAAACGACTTTCGTTGCTGTCTTTGAAACAATATTTCGCACGTGGTTTTTCGCTTTTCCATGCTTCTTTCTGTCAATTCATATGGAACCCATTTTCCTTCCTTTTGGATCTTACCAATATTGTTTAAACGATTAGAAATGGTTTGTTGACATACATTTAAGGAATCAGCTAGTTGTTGTTGCGATTGCGCATCGTCTGCATCCAACAATGCTTGCAATTCTGTATCTTCAAATTTTTTTGGTGGTTTTCCACGTTCTTTGTCATTCAGATCAAAATCACCACTTTTGAATCGTTGAAACCACTTTCTGCACATTCTTTCTTGTAAAGCATGTTCACCATAAGCTTCAACAAAAATTCGATGACTTTCAGCAGCAGTTTTCTTCCAATGAAACAATAACAATAAACCTCCCCGCAAATCACTTTTTTCTGGCACAAAACACGACATTTTCAACAAAAAAAAAAATATGTTGTTTACACTTTTAGCTCGTAACACAAACTGAGAAAGATAAAGATATAAAGTGAATACGTTCACAAAAAAATATTTCAGCCGAAACCGCCATCATTTAATGCGTCCACAGAGATTAATCCTTGAGCGGCACACACATATTAGTAGACCTATTACAAAACGCACATATCGTATACGCTACAAATATGCTACAAATTTCCCAATATCAACAATCATTAAATATTATGATTCATTATATTATGTACTTTGTATATTCAATAAAATATATATATATATTTGTGTGTGTGTGTATAGCTGATATGCGTGCGACAATATATATATTGAATGTAACTTAATCGATTCATTCACCACATCGTACAATTTTCCTATCAAATATATAAATTAATGTATACCATGCTTTTTTTTACACATAGAAAAACATTGTATTTAAAACATATAACAATTTTTACACACCACTTTATCCTAGTTCAACCGACCGATGATTCACCAATGCTATTCAATCAATTCCGCAATATTGACATACATTTTTTATACTGAAAATTATTCATTTTAATGAATTAATTAAAAATCTATCGAAATATATTTGCTAAAAAATCGATTGCAGAAATGTTATATGATGGCCCATATGATGACAGCCATCAATTTATTCCAACTACTGTAATTATATTATGGATTTCATATATGCACTCTTCTACTTTGAATAGCAGTATACTTGATGTTGAGATTTCATAAATTACTCCTATAAAGATATAATTATGAATTTTTAAACTATTGCATATATATATATTTTGTTAGAGCTAAGTTGCCATACACATAATCTTCAGATATTATACATAGACTGTTGTATAAATAAGAATATATTGGAAGTTTTGAGAATGCAGATTCATCATCAGTTTTTCACTTTTTATACCATGAAATGTTAAGCTATTAAAAGTACTTATAATTTTGAAACAATAAAGCATTAATATTTCATATTAAGTCTCTCATCGGTATTCTGGTATTTCAAGGATAATGTGATTTATAAATGTCTCCATTCACATGGTAGCGATGCGACACTCAATGATTTCATTAATAAAAGAAATGCGGAATATTTTCGGATAGTTTTCCTTCGAAGCGAATCTATATCAATAGTAATTTGATCAACTCATAAATTTTATAATTATTAAATCATCTTTCCAAATCGGTATGCTTTTAAAGTAATATACAAAAATCTTATTTAAAAAATAAAGAATTAAACAATTTAATACATAATTATTTTACTATATGTAAAATATAATTTAAGTTTTTCTAAGTGTGTATAAATATGTATTTATATTTATGTGAATATTTGACATCTGCACCATCACCACCACCACCACCACAACAACATTGAAATATTGCATTGGAAATTATGGTCTTAATGATAATGTTGATAATAGAAAAAGAATGGTGCGGTAACAGTTTTCGCCATATACCATCCACAAAGATATATATGTTTGTATACATGTACCAGAGATAGCAAATATATATCTGAATAAAATCATCAATCATTTCTATATGACATTTTACAATTTTATATATATTATTAGGTACATATTACTGTGATAATATTAGATTGGTGTTAAAATTATTGCCGCCAACTTTTGTGGTATTAATATTCATACAATATATTAATTCTTCAATAATAATAATTTGGTGTAAAATTCTAAAATTTTTTCATTTTTCAAATGATTTTTCAAATGATTTGCCTTTCTTTTAAATGGTTCACAATTGTTGGGTGAATGTCATACAAAAGTTTCGTACTAGCTCTGACAGTTTAAAAGTGTTCGGCATGGATGTGATTCAAATAGCGTCGTTCAGTTGGTCGTTATCATCGTTAGAAGAAAATCGCCTGGTGATGTTTTTCCTATGATATGCACCCCATAAGTAACCGCTATCACAGCTATAAACATACCATAACAAGCGCATTATTTATATAGTTCCCAGCAGTTATTGTTGTTTTATATAGATTTTAAGTCATACAAAAAACTAGGACTTATTTGCTACTTGTCCATTGGTCCAATTTAAAGATGAACATTATTTTTGTACCAACCTCCTCAAATAACCATATAATATTATAACACTAATATAATTATGTGTGTATTGTAATCATATAATAATAATGTTATAGTTTTTTTGTTGGGAATGGTTGTGTTTATTATACTGTGAAATTTTATCCATATATATTCTATCATTTCTCATATTCCAATGTGAATATAAATATGTATTTTTAACTTTAGAAATGCGCTATATCATCAAAATGTCATATGAGATATTACCAATATTGATTTAAAGTTTAAAACATTCTGTTACGTGATGTAAAAATATTATTACAGGTTTTTTTTTAATAGTATTATATGAATATAATGAATTGTAAATAACTTAAATTGACTATATAATCACAATACAATATTGCATTGAATAATATAATATAATTAATTAATAAATAATAACATTCCTACCACAATGGATTACTATATAATAGAGCTAAGCTTATATATGGTATGTGGATAATGGAGGTCATCAAGAAATATACAATATACATGTATAGTTCCCAATTAATATTGATTTAACAATGTTCCAACCGCTTGCCTTCGTATAACCACTTCTATATAGTCCAACAATACCATCCATAGAAGGTATATATAATCTAGTTAGATATTACAATAAATTACTTATCGTTAAACTGATTTGATTTGATGGTATTCCAAAAAATGAAATGACCTATAGAATCATTTATAGTTTTCCATTGATTCGTCACACTAGTAATATAATCGTACCATGGATTGAATAGATCCAAATAAGTTGAATCCAGTAAGACTTAAATCACAGCACCGTTGACGTTGTGTATTAATTGTAAATTTGTAATATAGAAATATAAATGTTCTGTGGGTTTAATTCAATAGCAATTGATGTTATCAAATCATTGTAACGCACCTATCATTGCAACAATCATTAGTTGTTCGTCAATGTACTCACATGTTAAGAGCCATCAGAATCAAACCGAAATCATCTGTGTATATAGATGTGAGAGTAAAAACCATTATCATTAAAAAAGGCATGTATGAATTTAAAATATAGTGACATCTGATGAACAAAAATTATAGTGCCCTGCAGACTAACGTACTCCATAAAAAAATCTTGTTTAATAAATTCAAAAAGTCAATGCTAGTTTGTTTATTATAAATACCAAAGGTTATTACATATAACCAACAAAGAATTTATTCCAAGTGGAAGTGGTTCAATTGTTATTACATGCTTAGTATTGCCGTGTTGTATGAAAGTGTAGCGTTTGTTAAGCTAAATCCTTACTAAAATCAAATTAATTTCCTTAAACATTCACTTTATTAAACCGATTTAGCCAAATGTGACTATTTTCTATTACCTATAAATGCAATTTTTTCAATGACACGAAATTGGTTGGCATCAATTGACAATTTTAACGACATCCACATGTTCAATTATACATATCAATCATTGACATAAAACAATCAGCACTTGCATGGTCTTGTATGCCAATGCCGATGTTGAGGAAAATTATTTTTATATAAATGTTTGATTTTTTCTTAATCCATTCCGGTTATTTTCCAAACAGACGGTCCAATATTGTTCTTAAAATCTAATCAAATACTATTAATATACGTACAAATTAATCTTACAAAATAATATTTACGATTAGCATATTATATATGGTGACATAATTTCTATTGGATGTACTGAACTGTGTCCAAAAAAAGCATTGTAGGTAGTACTACACTACACTCCAATTTACACATCGTCGTTTAATATTTTATGTAACCTATATTCAGCTAAATTCCTTAGGCGATGATGTAATTTGTGTGTATAGTAATTAATTGGTTTGGTGTTGCTACACAATTTATATTATCGAAGTATATCGCAATAATAAATATATCATAAATTGTGTATATAATTTTAGTATTGTTATAAGGGAATTAAATTAAATAAATACTTTCATCATTGCAAATAAACAAATATATGTCGAAAATTATGCTAAATATGTTCTCATATGAATACTTTTTTTATTATAATATTTTATCCTATCTCAAATAAAATGTTTGTTTTCGTAAATTAGTCATATAAAAGGATAAAAACACAAAAAATCAAGTTCCTTACATCGTAAATATTTACTATAAACATATAGTTACTTACACACACACACACACACACACACATATATATTGTATATATTGAAAGCTTCATGAATACAAATTTAGATCTTAAAATAATATTTTCCTTTGCGATTTTCCGATGCGGTATCTAAATATAAGTTTACCTTTTTATATATTGTATATGAAGTGAATAATATTCTATGTATTACAATTACTTCTATATGAATTTGGTTTATTTATATGTGTTATGCTGCGGGAGTTAGGATATATTGAGATGAGAGTTGAGTGTTTATATATAATATATTTATTTATATTCACAAATACATATATATATATATATTACAATATATGTAGTGTTTATGATAAGGATTAGCTTTAAGATTTCTATAATATATATATATCTATATAAACTATACGGTTGCTGCTGTTATTAGAATATATTGATATGTTTGGCACGTATAACAAATATGTAATAAATATACATATATATGTATTAAATGACACAGGGTCTATGTAATGATAACAGTCAAAGTCTTTTTCCTAACCCCATTACACCTTCCGCAGTACACTTATTCAATAATGGGTTTCTGATGCCATAACTCCGACGTAATACGGTAATACACCAGAATGTAAGACTGTAATTTGTATAAGAAATAAACTTATGTGCCACAATGTGTGTGAATAACCTTACGACTGGCATTATTTTAATACACCCTGTAAAAAAAATGAAAATAGTGAAAATAGTAAATACTTTGATTTGTTTTTTTTTATACAAATATATACTTCTCTTCTTGTATTGTACAATACATAAATATTTATATAAATACCGAATTTATGAACTATATTTAATATATGACATATAAAAATATCGAAATTATTAACATATTATTTATAATATAATGTAATAATATTATTTTATAACATGAAATGTTGTTGCGACTTTAGCATCAATATCTTATTAATATTATATAAAGTATATAAAGTTCAATGAATATATAAAATATAATCTTAAATTACTGACATTTACCAAACAATCTTAAAATGCATTTTTGATTTAAGTGACATTTAATCCAATATTAGATACACAAAGATACAATAGATGAAACATCGATACGCTATAAGAAAGTTTAACTATAATTAAAATTCAGAATTCTATATAAAAACATATAAGAACTTTTCGTTTAGGAACTATATTAATGATTGCCCTTGCACTATGTGTACAATAAAATCTATATAGTGTAAACGAAATTTGTATGGACGATTGACAAAAATGTAGCTACACCCTATGTCTTAAAAAAATTCTCGAGTTTTCAGAAAATTTCATAAACCAAAGGTGGTAACATCTATATTATATAAAATATTGGTTGTTAAAAAGACACATCTTTGAAGTTATTGTGATCAAACTTTTTTTTTTTCTTTTATTAATGGCATCGAATGCTCTGCTTTCATATAGCCAAATGTAGTTTTGGAACTAGAAAATAGTCGCAGTCATAATGAAATTAGTCGAATATCGTAAATGGTTTGAGCGTTAAAATATCGTTTTTGGCAAAAAAAAAAAACAATCGATAATTTGTAAATTGTAAACAATTCCTTGTATTTTAGACACAACGTTAGTCAAAGATGGTGCCATTCCCTTGTAACACTGTCCGTAGTTTGTCCGCAAAATTACCGCATTATATGTAGTAGTCCGTAGTTTCAATCCGAATGTCTATGGATTTCTTGCGGATGTCCGCTGGAATTTAAAATGATGAGTGCAACCCTGTCTATGGATTTTTATAAAAAAATGTCCTTGGATTATCCGTATATTTCCGATGATAATTTCTACGGGTTCTCCTTACAAGTATTTCTCGTTGCTATTATTCCACAGAATATCTATAGAATTTATATACAAATTATTTGTGAGATCCACGGATTTTGACAAAAATACCTATGGATCATCCATGTATTTTGGCAAGTAATACCCGTGAATTGCCATTGTATTAGCAGAATAAATTTTCTGATGACGATGATGCCAATGATCGCGGTTTGATTCCGTTTTTTTTTTACCGATATACCAGAAGTTCTATGAGCACGGAATGAATATGCTGAACGTGATGGCAACAATTCATCGGTTGTGCATTTTTTTTTTATTGTGAAATAAACAAAAAATCGCTGATAAAATCCATGAAAAGTCTTACAAAATTTCTAGGAAATATATCGGTTTGGGTTGTTGGTTGTTTTAAAAATTATGAAAATAAATTATATATTCTCTATATAGTTAAAAATTTAATATACCAATACAACTTATCTGTTGTTGTTGTTGTTGTATGCGGCGGAAAATTGTAGTGCCTATAGTGACTGTCGTTACTTACTTATTTATATTCCTTTGTTGACAATACAAAACTTGCTCAAGCATATGCGAACTAAAACTTAAAAAATAAAACTACAATAGAATTTTATGTAAATTGTAACCGAATGTTATACACAAAACTTTTTGAAATTAATAAAGTTTTTCGTTAAATATAAATAATTGCAATCATTTGTTTACATTTGACTAAAAATATTTTAGAATTTTTTTTCATGTACATAAATATTTGGTTCTTTTTATAACACACACACACACATTCCATTGAAACCCGGAATTGGTATATATACATTTATTATATTGTCTTATGTTGTACATGTTCATACAATGTGAACATGCATCATAGTTAAAAAAAAAAAAAAACTATTATAAATATACAAACATTTTTGAAATTTCTATTTCAAGGATATCAAAAAAATACGAGGAATAATAATAATAATAATAATAATAATAATTTTTAGTCAAAGGTATATTTTATAATAGTAACTTTTTACGAATATTTTATAATAAAATATTATGTTATTTTTATATAAATACCTTTGTCCTGTTGTTATATATATAAAAAAAATCTAAAGTTTATTATTTCCTTTCAAATGCATATAGTAAAAAGTTTTCCATACCCCACATCATACACACATCAATTTATATTTTGCATATATTAAATGTATTTAATATAATACAGAACCGCAATAAATTGACATTTCTATTTTTTCTTGCAGCCAAATGTTAAGATGTGGAAGGGTACATTTTTATTATTGTATTATTAGTATCCGCCTCTTTAGCTATAAATCATTTAGGTTAAATAAATGTAAATTTTATAGAGCTTCACTTTCCACATAACTTCATATTCGTCTAGAGAATTTTGTTAGTTACTGTTCGCTACGCTTGTATACTAAGAAAAAGTAACAAAGTAAATTAAAATGATTGTATTAAGAAAAATAACAATATATATAAAACATTCTATATTTCAATATAAAAATGAAATTCTCATTTTTCATACTATGTACGATTTTTAAATTATTAAATTTGTGAAAGAAATTATGACAGGAAAAGAATATGCGAAGAATTATCGATTAAAAACATTAAAAACACACAAAAACGTATTGAATTTATTTCTCGTCTTACACAAATTAACAGAAAATTGGTATGAGTTTGTGTTGTAGATTGATACTTATACCTGGTGCGCACTATTCATTAAGGAAACATAAATTTGATAGAGGTGATGAATACTGTAGATTTTATCGAACAAAAATATCAGAACATCTGCGCTAAAAAACTATAGAGCATTTATCTACAAAGAAATATTTAACCTGTGACCTTACTGCGCTATATGGTTGTTGGTTAAGCCGAAGTGTTAACCGCATTGAAACCATTCCATATACGCTAAAATTCATTAAAGAATCGGGTAAATATTGGTTATTCTAAGGATGACGAACAAAACAATACAAGAAAGTCAGCGTTTCAAATTTATTAACCCTTTTAAACTACTTTACTATCGATTAGCGATTCGCCACAACGAACGTTACAGTAATAATCCTAAATTTATGTTACTCCGCAAGGAAGCGCATATAGTATCATTAAAAAAGTACCATCTTGTTTTATTTTGTACCAACGTGTTCACCCTATCGCCAGGTTTTATCCTGAACTTTGGCGATTTCCACTGGTAAGAATACGAATATGTCCATCACGGTCCTTCCTTTTGTTTGTTGACATTCAAAACGCCGCATGATCAATTGTTTGAGGCAATCGTACACAACGGATTCTATATACGAAAGCATTTGTTTACTAAAATTTGTAGGCGATATGAGATCATACACTTGATCTTCCTAGTTTCATATGCTTATTATAAAACACTTTATAGACGTTTGAATCAAGCATCTCCGTGAAATATTCAGACAATATATGATAATCTTCAGTTAACAAAATATGTAACCATACTAGAGTTAGTTGGTAATCAGTGAGAACAAAACGGTTTAAAACGACTTACGCAGATACTTATATAAAGTACCAATAAATCTGACCACATTCAGCAGCTCTTTTTTTTTCTTACATAACATACATACTTTTAAATTTATGCTGCAGCTTCTTTGTCAGTTCTATCATGCATGGACCTGCTGACTTAAGTTCCACGAATAAAATGTTTTGTAGTATAGTTAGTAATTGCTAATATGTTCATTGTATCAAATAAAATAAGTATCAAAATATCTTCATTTTATATTTACATTATTTAATTAAATTTTAAAATTAATTCTCTGATTTTCCATTCAATTAATTAATTTAATCATTACATACACAATGTTACCAATAATCAAAGATGACTAGATTTTGTCAATAGAAGAACAATTTAAGTTGTGGAAAAAATGTAAAATTATTTTATATTGACTAATATATTTGATTAAATGCTTGATATCAAAATGTAGCCACTTTTGGTCAGTGAATTAGAATTAATGGTGCGTGCACTTAAGTGGCCGAAGTTTTTTTACCCTATATATTTTCACATTGATATTTTAAAACTTAATCAAAGAAGTAAATATAATAAGATTTCTTATATTATAACAAATAAATCTTTTATTTTCTACGTAATCGTAGTTGTGTGTGTGTGCGGTATTTGAAAAATAATATAAAAATCAAACAAAAAGTAAAAGGTAAATCCAATCATTTGGGAAACAGAAAACATACCATATATAAGAGTATATGTAAATCTTTTAGCGTATACAAAAGTAACATTTATATTGTATAACATGCGAAAATAATTCCAAATAAATCCCATTTCCATATATTTATTTCACCGCAACGTTTGGTGTTGTTGTTGTTTTTATTGAACTGCTGATAAAAAAGGAATTCATCTAAATTTCTATTTATCCAAAAATCTACTAAAAATTTCTACATTTTTACATATACTCTTTATTTATTTACTAATGTATTATAGTCGTATATATAGTCGAAAATATGGTGCATATACTATTAATACTATAAACTATATATAGTACTATTCTAGATAAATATATAGAGATAAATTTACGGAATATCATGTTTTTAATATACATACGAGTACAATAAATAAAGAACCAAATATCAGTATATTATACAAATTTTTGTATATGAATGTTAATGTAATAAAGTAAAAACCATTTAAGGAATACATACTTTAGTTAGTTGTATAATATATGAAATATTAAAGTCTAAATTCCAGATATTTATGGTTATAAGTACCATGTATTTTTACTTTATGTATTATGATAACATTATTTGGTTTGCCAAAGGTTTGTTATCCCTTAAAAAAGTCACAAATTTTGTTCACCGCATGTACCAACAATAAAGGAGTAGGTAACAAAAAAGAAAATAGAGAATTTCATGAGATAAAATATGAAATTCTCAATATAGTATAAAATCTATTAATATCTCGGTAGTAGAAAAAAGAAAGAGTTAAGAATTATTATCTCATCCGTTTTTTATTGTTCACACAAAGGGTGATAACCCGCAGTATTTTAATTCATCATTCTGTTGGAACTTCCTAATTATCATATATATTGATGGATCATCAATATGTTGTATACTATTTTGTGTCAAAGTCTTCGCCTCATTCATTACTCTACTTGACTATATACAATTGCACACTACTATAGCCTGACCATGTACAATTTTGTTTGGTAACTGTCGTTACGTTAAACTGTGATTTTTCGAAATTTTTTGATTACTAGAATGTACTACACACGACATGTGGTTTCAGCAGGATGCATGGGTGTGCAACATGTCATATTTCAACCGTAACAATCTAGTTATTGAAAACCAAATTCTAAGATTCAATCATTTTAAGAAAATATCCTTATTTATATAGTTTTGCAATTTGATGCCATTATAGATTGATTTCTTTAGCGGCTATCTCAAATCGCATTGGTATGTACCGATAAATATTTTTTGAGAACCCTTGTCATCAATGTAATGTACTTGGAAATAGTGTGAACATGTTTCAATAAATAAATGAAATATTAAACAATGTTTTTACTCTAAAATAATTGTAAAAAAGATAGATTTAATTATATTAAACTTTATTCTATTCTAATTAAAAAATTAATTAATTTTAAATTTTATATTTTGTTTACTTTTAGATTTTCGAATTGGATCACAGAAGATGAATATTATTATATGCATAAACTTATTCGCAAAACATTATTTGGATAAATTCTGTTAACCTTTTTATTGGCTTTATATAAAAAATAATATTTTCACAATATAATATCAAGTGAAATTATAAACATACAGTTCAACAAACAGGTAAATTTCACATAATAATCTAAAATTATAGTTTGTTACAAAACATGTATTAAAATGTAATTTCTTCTTAACTTCTTACAGTTTACGCAACCCATCTTTATATAATACATCAGTTGGAATTGGTATATGGAAATCGATACCTATATAGAAGTAATACAAAATTGAACATTGCATTCGGTGTCCTGTGAAATACATACGTGGACCAAATTAAATTAAACTATAGAACTTCATTATATGTTCGGGTATGTTTATTTACAAAATTATTTTAAATTATATTTTTATTTTCGTATAATTTATCAAATTTAGCCCATAATTAATTGTGCTATAAAACTTTATAAAATATTTGTACGGCTAACCTGTGAGTAATTTTTAGCCAGAGCAATTATTATAAATTTCCAATATGTGTATATTGAATTAAACTCACTATCAGAATAAGTTTCTGGAACAGTAAAAGGAAAACTGCTTCACAGCCACAAAAATGGTGTTCATACCTAATCTATGCCACATATATTTGTTAAATATTATAATTTTAATTATTAATGTAAGAACAGATAAAGTGTTACATATATATTCGGAGAACACTATGCCTTCGTGTGTAACAATTTAGCACTTGATTATTTTATATGAGGTTCTTATGATGTATACTATTAATAAGTGATGGTACACACCATTTCATGACAATCAATGTGCATTCAGATCAAGAAAGTCTACAGAGACTGCTCTGTTTTGGGGTTGACATTATAAACTAAGAATAATTAGATTGAAGACGTTGAAAGCAAAACCAATGGTGAGAAGAAATTTACCAGGAAATTTACCAATTGAGCTACTACTACTGGATTTGTTTCCGAAACATCTAGTAATTAATGCGAGACAACAAAAGCGTATCGTATAAGCTTCAGTACGACAATAATTTAATTCTTTACAAATTCATCCTACTTTAAATTTTCTGTATTTATCATAGTCCAGATGTTATAGGTACTTTAATGATTAGACGACTACCGTGAGTAGAGAATTCCGTAGAGCCGTATCTTGCGAAAACAGTTCTAAAGGAAAAAATGTCAGTAATTAGTTGTATATCCTCCATCATCCCGTCGAAGGAATAGAATACCGCTCGTGGACACCCTGTGTATATTATCTATATCTATGTTATCTATACAGGCAATAGGTATATACAGAGATATTGTATATAATAGAAATATTATTTATAGAGGAAGAGTAAAAGGTACATGACATGGATATAATAAGAGTATTGTAATACTCTTTACTTCTATATACTGTATGTGTTATGTGTTCTGCACCACAATATTTATCTCATATACGAGCTGTGAATGAATGTTTGTAATAAAAATGAGATCTTCTCAACGCGCGCTCGGCGGTAACTTAACGCATGTTTTATCTTTACCATATAATATAAAATAAATTTATTTGTTAATATATAATGTATTTGGGTAAATTGTACTCCTACCCATGTTAAAACCATATATAAAATATATGAGACTATACTATAAATGGCATACGATGATGATGGGTGTGGATGGGTAGGGTATTTTTGATAATATATTTTGTATTGTATAAATATATAGTGTAAAGAAGAAATAAAATTTGTACTCCCAGAGCGGTTTCATTTGGAAGATTATTGTGTTGTGCTGCATATATATTGTTATTTAGCAGACGTTTAACGTTTAAATTGTATGATAAATAACGGTAGTAAGATTTTGACTTTGATTCGCGTAACACACTCGCACACAAATTATCCCAATTATTATTATTATTTTTTTTTTTTTTTTATATTTAAAAATTTAATTATTTATTTTTTATTTATTTAAAAAATTTTTTATTTTGTTATTAACAAAAGTTACATTTTACTCTTCCAAAATAAATAAAAAATCGTAATAATAAACTTTAATTATTGTCGGACCAGTCGTCAGAGTCAGATAATAATTGTTTGCGATAATTAAATAAATAATAACAATTAAAAATAATTAAAAACTGTTACGTGCTGGGTGGGTGTTACGCGTTTGTCATGTAGTGTCAATAAGTGTAGTGTATTTAAAAATAAATTTTTCTAAATTTTGTGTAAATTATTGAAATAATACAATAGATAGAGATTATAATATTTACATTTTTAATTGAAAATTTTATTGTTATTATATCAACGTGTGTACGCTGCAGCGCACAGCAGCAGAAACTCTACATAAAATATATCGTATTTTATAAATAATTTTTTTTCGCATTGATTGATTCATGTGCGTATATTAATAATTTTTGCCAAACAATAATATAAATTCTAATAAATAATAAGAGTGCTATATTTATAATTAAAGTATAGATACTCGTATAGAAATTATAAATTTAGGCTATGATAATAAAATAATAATAATAATAATAAGTGTTTAAATATATGAAAAATTAATTAAGAAATATTGATGAGGCAGTGAAAGAAAAATATGTATTGTTTTGATTAAGTGTAAAATTAATTAATTATCAAATAAGTTTTTCATACACAAAATAGTTTATTTTCTTAAAGCAATAATTGCATATGGCATTTTTGTGTGTGTGTGTGAGTGTGTGTGTGTGGTGATATTTATTATTCATATTAAAATAAATAATTAAAATTTCATTTAAATTTTACGCAGTTGTGAAAATTATAGAAAATTAATTTATTTATTTTTAATGTATCTAAAAGGTATAATTTTATGGTAAATATTCTACTATAAATTTTAAGTCGCAATGTGCGTAATAAAATTTAATAATTTTATTTTTGTTACAATTTGTACTATTGTATACTCAGTAATTTAATGTTTTTATTGATTTATGGAAAATATCATCATTTGTTTTTTCTATAAAAAAATCTAGTATTTATGAAAATTTGTGCCTCGCAAAAGTAAAGTAAAGTAATTTAATATATAATTAAATTATTTACAATAACTATATATTTTTGATAACATTTATATCTCATAACTATTATATTATAACCTAAAAACAATATGTTTCGATTTGGTAATACTCGCGTATATATTTTTAGTATGTGTTGTTGTTATTGTTGAATGCCATTGAACTTGAGTTTAACAGAATTATAACTGATAATGACATGTGCATTTGGTGGTGGTAAAATATATTGTTTTTGTCGTTTACTTATAGTTGAATTGAATATAAAATCGTAAATAAGCATTATATTTATTTATGGTTTATTATGCACTTTTATTTTGTGGATTTGAGAGTAATTTATCATTAAATTTAAATGTTTGAGTGTGTAAAATGCATATTTCGAATAATAGTAGATGCATTTTTTTTTTCAAGTAAAATATATAGAGTAATAAAAACGATATAACAATTTTCTCGAATGTCCTTTAAAACAGTTTTACCTTGCGACCACTATTTTGGCTCATAGCAGCAGGAATATTGGGAAACATACTACAATATATGTGATTATGTTTTGTTTATAAAATTGTATAGTCTTTAAAGTATAGATTTTTCAAATTATTTATTATAAACAAATTGACGGCTACGGTTAAAGTAAGAATACTGACTTTATCCGAACATAATTAAGCCAGTTTTACTATATAAAAAACCAGAAATTATAGATATTTTCCCTTCTGTTTGAAAATATTGTATTTGTTCAATCTTCAATATAAATAAATGAAACACTTGGTTTTGCCACTCCTTTTGGTGTTTGTAAATCATGAATTCACCGAATCCCCACCGCGTAATTCTTTATCAGCATATTATTAATTATATTATATTTTGTAGTACCAATTATTAAAAGATCTATTAATTTATAGCTTGTTTTAAACGAAAATATGTAGATTTAGCATTTTGGGCAATTGTTTTAATTTGCGAAGAAACCCAAATACCAGTAAATACATATTTATATTATTTATAAATAGGGCTATAGGATAACGAAATGGGTACCTTATTTTTGTATATGAAAGCATTCTTTTAAACAAAGTCGACCATTTACAAACAACCGGAGCCGCTGTCTGTCTCATATGTGTCTTCCATACACACTTATATATTATACACGAATGTATCATCCAAAAGAATAGCCATACGTTTCAGATGATATACCGGAAAGCCACTATGTTTCGAGATATTTTCCACAAATTTCCTATGACATTTCTTCACTCTATGCTTAGAACCCTCCCCTAATAGTATTCATAACAATGTAGACTACCCAAGTGTCAATTTGTCATGTTATCCCACATTTAGTTTACGACGTTAGTTCATATAATCCATTTCTCATATTATGGTCCATACCATACCACTCCTTTCGGACTTTTGAAAAATAAAGTTGTCCCACAGTAACCCAGCGTTGATAATTCCTTAGACCACATTCTAAAGCCAGAGATGTACAGATCTTTACGCGTTCAATACTTCTAATCAACGTCTATAGTTATTATTTCCTTGCAACTGACCTCGTTCTATATAATATTATAGGTATTCCGATGCCTGTATATTAATTTCCAACAACGAAACTGCTTTGGTAACATTTAATCTAATTTATTAATATTTTAATTTAATATTTATGTGGTGTAGAAACTTCTCAATGGAATGGTGGATTAAATTATTTTATATATTGATAACAAAACAGTAAATTTTAAAGTAAATTCCCAAGCCAATTTAAAAGACATGAATTTTGTGACGGTACCTTTATACAAATAATATGTTCCGCATTTGTGAATTGATATACAATTTTATTTTTACGTGATAACAGTTGCCGCCCGGACTACGATAATATTATGTGTCAACATTTGTTTATATTCAAAGGAGATGCATAAATTTAAAATAAAAAATATATAATAGAATTTATTATTAAATAATATAATATTTTGTGTTATATGTGTTGCTATTGCTAAACTATAGATAATGAACCAGCACTCCATATTAATAGAAAAAAAAACATTATTTTATTTTATTCCATTAAATTTACATTATGTACTTGGTAATTTATTTTGATCTACATTATTTTTGGTACAATGCCAAATTTTCAATAATATTGTTATTTGTATACACTAATACTATATACAGGTAAAATCGGATAAAACCAATCACTATTATAACAGTGTTTGATTACAATAATTTATGTAAATATTAATTTACCTATAGAACATGTGTTAAATATACAAGGAGGAGTACAAGGTTAAAAACACTTGTATATATATATATACAATATATAATTTATTGTCAGTTTGTCTTTGAATACAACTAACATAAATAATAATGCAATACATAAGTGTTCTATACTAAGAGTATTTGAACTGTGAAAATTGAACAATGGGTTTTTTTTATACATTTGCTAGAAAACTCCGTTGGTCTAATAAGAAACTAAATTCTGGAATATTATAACGACAATTGAAATCCACGTTAAGAATGCTATTGTTATGAGCACTATATACTCTTCCTCAAACCGATCCGCATACCCGTTGTACGCCGTTTGATTAAAATTTCAATTTTTATTTTGTTTTGCATTTCATTCAAAGCTCCTCGCATTACTGCAGACCATCGAACACGAAGGATTCTACGAAGACATTTATTTTGTTTTACAAAATTGTATATAATATTTCCCAACATGAGTTTTATTAACATTTAAAAGAACTCATACGTGATCAGTTCTGATAATGTATTTAGTGGTCTTTTACCATTAAGATTTATGATTTATCGAAAGTTTAATACGTGCTGAAGGGATTATGTGCAATAAGACAAAACGATGCGGTCAAACCACAGTTGGTTTCATACATTTATCAGTGGTTTTAGTTTTTCCTGTATCATTGTCCGGTTCAAACCCGGTTGGAATCTTTGCTAAAACATTGATTATTGATAATATGATTGTTTTAAATCATTCATACAAAGAACTTAATACAAACGGAAGTTAAATGTTTGGCATATGAAATAGAATGGTATAGTATGGTATGGTACGTTGGTCCTGGAGATGCCAGTATTTTCACTTTGAGCTCCGTTTACTAATTGTTTCTGTAATAATTACTTGATTTTTAGATATCATTTTTCTGTTTGGTCTGTTTATATGTTAACATAGAACTGTCGATTTTAAAGAGATTTGGATAACAAGTTTGAATTTAATATACTGTTGCTATCAAAGTATGAAGAAACTAAACAATGATTACATTCAAAGAATGTGCGAGATGCACTGGTAAAACGGTTGTTTATTATTAGATGCTCCATTATAAATACCTGAGAAATTTTTGAGTTCAATTATATCGCATTTGTAAGGATATCTTGTGATAATAATATATATATGGTGTTAGGTGCTCTTATTAGGAATTAACAATGTCTGTACAAGTTATGCGGTAATTATTAGTATTGATTAAAAAATAATCGAAAACATTTAACTTTAGATGATTTCTGACCAATTGATAAATTGTTTTATCTCTTTGTTTACTCCCACACGAAGAAATTTACCAATTTGATTATAATAAATGTTTGATTGATGCCATATCACTTCACATTGAGTTACTTAAAACTTGATGATGGTGATAATAATAATGATCCTCACCATAATATTTTCGTTATCATCATATACATATATATAATAATATGCGAAGATGAAGTTCAATGTTTGCAGCCTACAATAAAAATATTTTGCAATTTTATACACGATTTATATTTAAAGAATCGATTGCAAAATAATTATATATAAAATCGATGGAAGAAAGGGTTTAAATGTTACATATAAAAATCAATGTATTTAATTATGCTAATAAATTCAACAATAACAATTTAACTTATTCTTTTAAAAAACTATAAGTATTTACTTACTTAACATCCTTATAATATCCTTCTTAATATTCTATTATATATATTGGTACTACGATTTTTACGATATACCAAATGGAATTTGTGCGATACGGAAATAAATTGAATTATTTTGTATGAAAATTTATGTATTTTATATTAAGGAATAAATAAAAAACGGTTAAGTGTTCAAATGGCATTTTATTATGGTCCCTTCTTTTTATATTGTATATTGCTATCAATAATAATAAATTTCACATGTTTGTATTTATTTATATATGGCACAATATGCAATTTATGCAATAATATTGTATATATATAATGAGCTCAAGGTCACATTTGAATTTGTTTGTACATACACATAAAAATCTATACAACACGTAAATACATGTATTGGGTATAATCTTGCTGCTCTATATATAGTTTTACGAAGTTTTTAAAAAATTATTATTCTATTGTACAATATATCGATTAAGGATTGTATTCAAAAGAAAAAAAAAATTTGGAGAGGCGATGAGACGAACAAAATTCAACATTTATATAAAATTTTAAATCCGGCGACAGATTTGTTTGCCAGAATTTTGTATAGAATAATTTAAGAATGTATTATTTCAATTTATATAATATAGAATATTTGCGTAGATAGTATTGTAATACAATGAATATATTCAAAATTAGCCATATCCTTATGCAATTTCGAATATACATTTTCATAACTCGTTCACCCGAATTTATTATTGACTTTTTAGTTTATTTACGTTTTCTTTTGATAGGGGATTATTAAGTAGCCTGTAATCAATTTTAAACGTCAATATACACACAATTATTCACCCAAATCTGATAATTGCTTTTTAAGTAATATAGAAAAACACACATAATCGCATGTATTCAAACATTATTTGAGCCCGAGTTTTAGTAAATCGATTGCATTCGAATAAATAAATGAATAAATTAAATGTTAAGAAATTTTAACCGAAGTTGAACCGGCTCATTTTGTTGTACACTCTTTATATAATGAACAAGGGAGGGGGTGACGTGTATATCGTATATCTTCAAGGTAAAATTATAATTGCTGCATTTCCATCAATATACTTTTCATATATTTAAGACATCGATGCACAATGAATCATATTCCATCCACATTTCCATAATTGTTTATGTTAATTTTTTTACATTTTAAATCTCATGAAAGGATTTATTTTTGATGTTGGAGACATTGATGCAAAGTGAATTTACAATTTCATTTCCAATCATGGTTTTTTTTTTGTATGTTAACACAGCATTGATGTACACCGTCTGTCTCAAAAATAACCGGAATGAATTAAGAAAAAAAGTAAACAATTAAATCCTTTTGTTTTATATTGTGTCCAGAGAGAACAGGATTGTAAAGGGGTGTGTTATATAAGTGTTACGATGAATATATATATATATTTGATTTTGAACATAAGGGTAATATTGCAAATATAGTATAATAGAAACAGTATAAAATGCATTTATTAACATATCCTTTTTGTATTGTAAATAACCTTCCGTAAAATACTATATTTTACAATACAACCTCAATGTGACTCTGTGTGCTATTTAATATATTGTTATATATGTTAAATAGATATAGAGATGCTCTTATTTTATTTTTAACTTCATAAAGTAACATTTTTTATGTACTTAATACACATATATTAAAAAGTAAAATGATGAATAAATATATGTATGTGATTTTTTTGTGTAAATTTAACATTCACAGTGAATAAGATATAGTATAAAAATAAATAAATATTATAGAAGAAGAAGCTACAATATTATATACACAGAATACACACCAATATAAGCATTTAAAGTAAGGAGTTTTCCCTTCTGTAACAACTAAATATGTAATATGTTGTGCGTGGGTGGTTTGACTTTGATTACATATAAAAATATGTGTCCCATATAATGTACTCGTGTGTTGCATATATACAATATATATGAATTTGGTGTGACAATGACTTTACAATGTTATAATACATAAATACCATATATTATTTACTTAATAAAACATTACATATGTAGATAGATACGTACACAGCCATGTGCATTAAAATAATATTGATATAAAATATTTAACGAAAACATAATGTCACATTTACATTAAATACCATATCTAAATGTTTAATATTTTAATTTCATTATTTTTAATTATTGTCAGACATTGATCCTACATATACCAACTGTTCATATCTTTTAATGGGAATCAATTGCCCTGCTCATTTGATTACTTCCCAAAGTCTCTGTTTTTAAGATGTGCTTACACCTGTTTTAACGCATCTATATCCATATAAATTTTTAATGGGTTGAATGAGCAGACCAGTCCATAACAGTTAACATTATATAGACCTCGTTCCGTCTGAGCAAAGTAATTTGTTTGTTAAATTTTTGAATTTTACATAAGGAAGTAGTTCACTGCTAATTGGCTATTTTTATGCACATGACTGTATATGTATGGAATATATGTAAAATATAAGGTACATATATCTAATAAGAAAAAGAAAAGGCTTTTATAAATAATGTCTAGTTATTTCTTTTTTCTTTATGTACATAAATTTATTTATTATTTTATTGTATATTTTTACGAAAAATGAAAATTGTGTACAATTTTTACCATATTACACACACACACACAGGGTGTTCGCCGGTCATTTTTACTACACTTTGTTTTGTTACTATTTTGGTAAACATATGAATTTTGAACGCTTAAATGTGGCAGTTGTGAATTATTGATGACTAAAAAATTACTTGAAATTTTGGGTAGAAATTGCGTATCGAACATAGTGCAGTATTTAACGTTTAGTGAAGAAAGATATGTACAAGTCTGGGTCATAACGTATACGAGAAGATCGGCTGAAAATATTGCTACTGTCCGAAAAAGTGTTCAAAACAATCTATCAACCTAAATTCTTAAAAAATTGTATACTTAAGACAAAAATTTTAAAGGGAAATTATCCATAAAGTATTCATTTGTATCAATATATAAAATTCAATTGTCACAAGAGCTTCTCCCTCAAGACGCCATACATATGCCAACATTGTGTTACAACTTGATCATGACATAATCATAATTTTCAAGAACATATACGTTAAATACGTCAATAAACTAAATTGTCGGTTATGGGAAACAGAAAATTCTTGAATTATTCATCGGTCACTTTTGCATCCATTAAAAGTGACACCTCTCTATATGTGATTTGGAAAAATCATTGAACATGAACGTGGTGTTACGGTTACTGTTACAGTATAGAACGTTATCGTAACATAATTGATAAGTTTTTGTGACACCAATGTTGGATGCTTATCTCAAGAAATGGTGATGTGGATTGGTCTCCAACAGTTAACATTCCCCTGACCGACCTTTTTTTGTGGGGATATAACTTCAGCAAATTAAACAAAACATTCGTGACGCAAACAATGAAATACCAATGTTATATTAAAAAGATCCATAACTTGTTGTTGCAGCATGCCGCCCAGGTGAACACCATGTAAATATGTATTGTTTGTGTGTGTGTATGTGTTGTTAAGATTATAGAATAGAATATTTGATTAGATTTTGAGATGTGTAAAAAGAATGTTTTACTTTTTTCTTTATTTTATTTTTTTTTTATAAGGATAAGGATACAACATTGAACATGAACCTATGTTTAATTTTTTTTCATTTTCTTTCCTTTAATATCGATTTCTTTTGCTATACATAAACGTCAAATTCTATTTTTTGTTAAATTGTTAAATTTTATATATAGACGAACACGCCAGAAAACATATAAAATAAACTTTATTTTTTTATTCTTTGTTCAATTTTTCAACAAAAAGAATATGTATAGGGAAATGCTTATGTGTGTGTGTGTGTGTGTGTATAAGAAGATTAATTGGAAAACATAAACTATATTATTTAATTTTGATGGATTTGTTGATAATATATAGTTTTAAAAGAATTTTGTTTAGATATTTATTGTATTTTGTGTTGGTTTTTTTTTTTTCGGAAAGAAATTTATTGGTTTTTTTTTTCCCAATGTTGTGATTAGTTTTGAATAACGCACATAAAAAGAATACTCATATAAAGATTTTGTTTCAATTGATTGAGAAACTATTTGTTTTCGTAAATTTAAATTCCACCCATAAAAAATGTTCTGGGATATATTCTGATGTCGGTATAACTTTACAGAAAATGGGACATTCATCGCAGTGACCTGTGTGTCTATATACAGAGAAATTATTGTTTGGATATGATTTAGCTACAAATGCTGTAAAAATTATTATTCAATATAGAAAAGGATTTAAATAATGATGCAGTTGATGACTTAAAATAATTGTGAAAACATGGATTTCTTCATAGTAAAAATATTTGCAAATTACTTATTTATTGTCTAAGATACCGGACAACTGTGAATTGTAATCTAAATGTATTATTGGAGATTTCACTTTAAATTAATCGAGAAATATTTTTGTTTTAATATTAATATAATTATAATGTTTAATTGGTTAATGGTCTAAAAAAAACTCATATCAAGTATAATTTTGCGATCAAACATGCGGTTATAAAAAACAAACGTATAATCAGTATAATCCTTGACATTGTTAACATATTTACCAGCCATATGTTCATATGTGAACCCACAAAACAAAGAATTGGTCTTGACGCTATATTCCGTCAGTATGTAATTCAAAATACATTAAATGACATACTAGAAAAATGTATAAAAGACAAAGAACTTCTTTAAAATTGGTAAAAATTCAACAAGCTTGAAATTGGTTATTTTTTTATTTATTTATAAACAACAAGTTTTTGAGTTGCATCGGTGATTCAATGTATTTCAGTTGAGGGAGATTAAATTTGTCCAAAAAAAATTTCCAGAATGTTTTAATCCATTTTGGGTATTTCTTGTTTATATATTCATATATAGCAAAACTTTTGAATAATACATATTTCCCGCGTTAATTTTGATGGTCTGAAAACTACTGGGTTTGTTTATTTATTATTATGTCAATGTTTCATATAGCATCAATTATCTGTCTTAAATATTTTCCATAACTTTTAGCCGATTGTAAATAAGTGTATGACTTTCCAATCATCTTTTTTTTTAAATTCATTTGTGCATTCAAAAGTAAAGTAGGGTGTGTTAGAATGTGTTTCATAAATAATATGGATTTGATTAAACCCACTCACTCAATGTTATAATGTTTTTGCAACAGAATTATATATAATAGCAATGGCAAATACTAAAACCATCTGGTGCCAAACATTACAATAGCATCTTTGACGAGAGAAAACTTAAATTGCATATATATTTGTGACATAATTTTACAATATCTAATTATTACAATATATTAATAGTTGAATATATAAGTATAAAAACTTATTATATATTATACAATTTAAAAGTCTTATTTTAGTAATTTTCAACGAAAACTTAATAGTCGATGCCTATTAAATAAAAGATATATACTACAACAGGGTGAGTCAGTTAAATGTGGGTAACAAATGTGTTCAATCAAAAGTAATCTTCTATATCTGTAACATAGTTTCTGTATATATATTTATAGTAAAATGCTGGGTATTCTTTATAGCTGACCCACCTTGTATAGAATAATATAAATAATTAAATTATAAATTGTACAATATATATAAAACATATTAATTTAGAATATATTGTATATGTTTTAAGGGGGTTATAGTTTATGTTTATGTCAAAAACATACAAAAGCATTCTATGTGTATAAATATAAATCCATGAATAGAAAATATTTAATATAAATAATAAGTAAATTTTTAAAATTGATAAATAATCTTAAATATATAATACACATTATATATTATTAACATATAAAGAAAATATTTAGATAGAATCATTTATCAATTTTAAGCCGATAGTATATCTTTTTATATGAGATATATATATATAAATGGGTGTTTACCTTGAAATTCACGTCGTTATTTTCATTCACATCATGTGCGTTTTATCCAATATATTCGCATCGCTTGTTTGTAGAAAATTACCCTCTCCATCAAATAAAACTTGCAAAAAATGCTTTAAGCGATTTAATGTCAAGGAACACCCATGTGCTAAAAAAAAAAATGTAAGTTACAGATTAGAAATGCATTAATCAATAATGATCCATCCATGTCAAACACTTAAGAATTGTCAGAAGTATTGTAATGTAATCACAAAAAAACTGTTGCAAAAGTAAGGGAATTGGTTACCATAGCACATGAATTAATCGCAAACAATAGAAAAAATGAAAAAAACTATTACTATGAATGGCAAAAGATAGAAATATTTTTGCATTGAATTGTGATGAAAAATGATTTCACTATACGATAATCCTAAGCGTACGAAAAGCATATATGCTATGGTAGTAAAACCTGTGACGCCTGTGATATTGGCTATTTAAAATTAATTGATTTTTTTTAAAGCTGAATTTCAAGGTAAAAACCCAATATATAAAGACAATAACTTTATAACTTTGAAAAATAATATTAACTTCACCATTATTATATTATTTTGAATAGTCCTTTTCACTGACTTTGTGTTAATTAATTTCCATTACAAAAACCTTAACTAATTACATATACTAAATTAACAAACAATATACGTATTTCAGATGTATATGTTGTAGGTGGTAATGGTACGTTCCCATGTGATCCACTCCGATATACTGAACTCAAAAAGGTATCCACTATCTATAGCTAGTTGAATATATTTCAATTGACAGAAGCGTTACATTCCAAAAGAATTATCGAAGAAAATAAATATGAAATTTAAGTATAGACTTCAATTTATGTATGCTACTGTGATTTCGATATCATGTTATAGCTATATATTTATTTATTAATAGATTAAATCCAACACGTATTTTCTCTTGTATTACGATATATTGGTTTATTTAATAATATAGATACAATAGTTTGTTTGAATGGCGGGCTTATACTAAGTTCATAAAAAAAAATAAAATGACAATATATAAAATAAATGGAAAAGACAATTCTCAGAATATAAAAATGTTACAATTTTTCCTTCTTCAATATATTTGATATAATAAAAAAAAAAAAACTTTGTTGAACAACAATGATTGTCGTCATTTTAAAATTGAAATGTCAACTATAATATTTCGGAAAAAGTTTCTAATTAATTAAAAATTTATAATCATATTTTATTTTGCATTTCTTATCAAAAATTTTGACAAACTTTAACACACATACACAAATAATCATCACACTGTTGACACCCAAATGCGTTCTCTGCGAATGGATTAATGTAAAACACATATTAATTAATTAATTTTAACAAAAATCAATATATTTATGGAATATAAAGTATTCGTACTGGGAACTAAATCAGACGAATATATATGGTAACTTAGAACATGTTTAATAATGGCTTTTATGTATGGTGCAATTTTTTATCATCTTTAAATATGATGTGAAACAAACTTTGAATTTTACCTTTCGTAGACCAATTTTTTTTAGTTAAAATTCGATGAATTGTTGTTTTTTGGTATTCCAATAAGCAACATTTCCTTGTCTTTCATTTTCACGAAATCACGCACTTTTTCAATGTTTACATCAATATTTGCATCAGATGGTCCACCTGGACGTTCATCATCACGTATAGCTTAACTGGTTTCTATGAAACATTGATACCATCTAAATATTCAAATCACATTTTTCGACCAATGCACAAAAATTAATGTCACTTAATGCGTTTTTGGATCAATGATCAATGGAATTGAACAAAAAATGCCATGAAACTTTTACACTTTATTAAATCTTCAGTTCACACTACTCATCATTAGTACCTAACCGATTCTATATATATTACAAAAGATATTTTCATTATTTTGGAATCAGAGCGTATATCTGAAATATATTTACTATAAATTTTCCATAAATTTTATAAATAATCTGAATTCATACACTTATGAATGTGAAATTTTTGCAGTAGATTTGCATATTTATTTTAAGGTGCGGTAAAGCAAATTGATAACGCATATATTTTCATAATATTAATATAATTTTTAATAAAATTTCTTTTAAAAATATTTTTACAAAGCTTATGACAAAGCTTTCATTTTATTCTATATTTTTCATTAATATATTAAATTCTCTTATTTATACTATAAATAATATATAGGATTACGTTGTATAGTAAACTATTTTAGTAACACTTACACTGTGGACCAGAAATAAGTAAACAAACGAGTAAAAATATCGTGATGTTATAATTCGAATACGTTGATTGATCACTGATGATGCATTGCTTCTCTATGTTTGATTTATAATTTCAATTTTTCACAAATTAGAAAATCTATAGGTACTCGTTCAAAAAATTATGGCATCTAACTAAGATTTTCATTTTCCACAATCAACCCACAAAAAAATTATAAACATTTTTTTTCACTTCATAATACGCTTTCCTAGTGCGGCCAATGTATATTTAATAAATGTTACACAATTCAATGAAATATATTATCTGTAGATATAATGTGCGTGTTCATATTTAACTACATTATAATAAAAATATGTATATTAAAGTATTCATGCGATAAGATAACAAAGTCATATTATTTGTAATTTGAACTGATATCTTTGTACTGTAAATATACAAGATTTTGTGTACATAAAAATTATGCGGTAATATAACGATGATGTTAATATAAATTAAATAAAAATTTCAAAAGTTAATGGATTTATAATAAAATTCATTCGGTACTCATTATTGGCCTATAAAAGAAAATGCGAAAGTAAATTTAATATATAATTTTAATAATATAAAAAATTATATCAATAAATTTTCTTTTAAAAAGAAACATAAAATTTAACATATCAATTTTTATGTTATTACAATTTTTCATACGAATATTAGTTATTTATTTATTTTTTATTATATTACGATACGATGAATTTACATTTTTTACACGTAAAAATATATTATATATTTGCTGTTAACTCGCAAGCGATAGATGCGAAGATTAAAAACGAATTATTCATAATAATTTATAACTTAATATTAAAAAAATATTAATTTGGTATTAGAGATTAACAAAAATGAAATAAAAATGATATAATCCAAAATAAAATTTTGGTTTTATATATTTATTATGAATTTTATTTCTAACTTAAAATTTAATGGGTTTCACACATTTAAGGTAAAAAGATTTTGTATGATTCTTTTTGATTACTAAAAATTCCTTTTTTTGGTGATGTAAGTAAAAGGAATATTTAATATTTCACGATAACATGTGCGAATCTCACAATACTATTTACACAAAACTTATACACAATTGTAACGCTATATATTAGCTGCATATATTTCTTTAGTTAGACAATTCGCTAACAATTTCCACACACACAACCTAAATCTTAAATCTTCCACTGAAAAATGTAATTTACTTTTACCATATATTGGAAATTACTACGGCAAATCCCTCTTTTCCTTGTAACTTATATGATAATATTTTTTGAAGGATTCTCTTTAAATTATTTTAGGAAAATACTTTCTTTGACAAAATAATAAAAAATGGATTTTTTTGCAGAACGAATGAAACGAATGAACCAAATCAAATTTTGTTTGCTAATTAAAGTATTTTTCAATACATTTAGACTAAAACCTATTTTATATACACCTTTTTCTACCGATGGTGGTCAAATGAGCACTTTTCTAATAGACATTTTCCGGTTGATTATAAATAATACCAAATTTTACATGGGCAATAAAACACAAAATAATTGTCATGCAATAATTTAATCGTCATCGCAGTTTTTACAGATGGAAGTCGTGTCCCGTCATTGTTTTTCACATATTTGTACATTTACTTTTAGAAATTGTAGTGGAACTGCTGAAGTTCTCCCCATCCTTTTTGTTTTTTGTTCCTGTAAATCTTCAAGTTCCTCTGCCAACTGAAATAAAAATTCTTATTGCAATATTCTTTCACCGGTTGTTTGATTATATATAATCCAAACACTTATCGTAGCTAAATCAAGAATGTTGAAAAATACTTGGACATAGTTCTATCTACGAAATGTAGTTTCTACGCTGTACTTTCTATAGTCATTTGATTCGTCATATCCATGTCAAATTTAGTGTTATTATAAAATGCAATAGTTTCAATATTTTTTAGTACATTTACCTGTTTTTTTTTTTTAAATTTTTACAAATTTATGTTTCGAACTAATGTAAGAGAACTTTTTTTTTCTATGGTTTGCTTTTATAAATTGTCAGAGTACAATTATTTGATTTGTAAAACTGTGATGAAAAACTTGCCATACATTGTAAAAACATTATCGGTGGTTATATTTCTTCCACACCCTTGAAAATGGTTTAGTGAGTTTGAGAACAAGAAATTCCCTAAGAGCTACATACATTGCTATCCCATCTTTTCATCCCAAAATATGGAAATCCAGTTACAATAAATTTACTCTCAACATCCAGAATTTGATTCCGAACTTAACGAGTATTATTTGAATCTTGGTTTTCTCGCAAGTAGCTGTTCATCAACAGTATAATATTTGCGCATCTGATTTCTAGCAATATTGACTATTTTTTATAAATGCATTTCATGTCTTCGAGATGAGTGCAAATTTATCAGTCTACAAACGTTGCCGCCGCTCGCTTCTTCCATATCACAACGAATAAATCGCATAATTTCTATGAAATTATTTTTTGCTCATTGTTTGTGAAACGAATGCTGTAGTTAAATAAAAACCTGTAATTGAACACAGCTCTGCTAGGTTTAGTGTTGATAACAATTTCAATTATATTTACATCTCGTATATAATAATATAATTTGTCCACTATCAAATTGTTATTATTGTTATTATTGCAAATAGATAAATTTGGTTTTTTCTTTAAAAGAAAATAAATTGGAAATTTGTTGCATATGTATTTGGCGTCTCGAAATAATTAAAAAGGTTGTATGCCACCGGCGGTATTTTAATCTATTTATTACTTTTTCAAAATAACAAAAATAAGATAAACAAAAAAAAAAGAAAACACGAAAGAAAACAAGAAAATGTGAAAAATAAAAAAAAAGGATTTTTCTAACAGTAAAACTTTCAAATTATGATTGATGATTAATGGATTTAATATAAAAGATGAAAATATGTGTTGCTGTATCACATATAAAGAGACGTGTATATTCTATAGGTACAATATGATATAGAAAGAATAGCTTAAATATAATTTATGCATGTTCATTTTTTATTTACAACAATGTTTTCATATAAAAGTGTATTATAAAAAAACAATACATTTTCCATTATCACTGTGCACCATCATATTCGATACCGCATCCCCAACCACCATACAAAAACAATCTCAAACAAAAATTTTATACGAAAGAACATCACACTTCTTCGATTTTATTATTTTTATTATAATATGTATTATTAACAACAACACAAAATTTGTTATACATTGTTATTAGTACAATATAGAATAGAATTTAATAAGAATATATATATATTGTAGCGTTGCTTTTGTTGTAAATGTATAGCGCGGGGTAGTTCAGCTAAAATATCTTCTCTATATCATTTGCACACATACATGATTCTCGGGATACATGAATAAATGCAAATCTATTGTCCTTATCAACCAGTATTCGTATTCAATTATAATATATGTGCGTTATTTGTGCTTCTGTTATATGTGAAACTGAATATTTTACATTAAAATATAAAACGAAAGGAATAATAAAAGCTCAACTATTGCCAAAATACGAGTATATGAACAATTAACCAGAATCCTGCATGTTATTTTATCTGAATTACCCCCATATGATTGTTTATGTTATATATGATACAAGTAGAATTTCTCTTTTGATTGCGTGTATAACAAATTAATTTCTAACATATGTAATTTGTTGTGTTATATATTTCACATGATATATATTAAATATATTTTGTAAGTAACTTTTTGTAATGTGCATGACCTTCTCTATACGGAATATATATGAATGGATGGATATCAGTGGCGAACGGTGAAGAATAAATAAATCTATGTTTGATTCTTACTGTTTATAAACGTAACACATATGGCTTAAACTGAATATCTGTGGCATTAAAGTACTGCGATCTAAAAGTTCTATATTGTACCCAACACCCTTATACTCCTTGTTATATGGTAATTACCATTTTTACAATATATACTCTAGATCTGCTCCTTGAATGATATGAAGTCGGTTCAATGAAAACACACTTCACGGTCACCACCCAGACAGTATCTCAAGTTCTTTTCTTTTACAAATAAATGGCTTTTACTGGAAAATAAAAGCATCAATTGCGGTGCTACAAATAAAATAATGTTTACACTGCTGCCGTGGAGCGCTCGCCACTGATGGATATAATATATTCTTGATGGTAATAATTTGTGTAGATATATACTATTATTAGTATTACTTATATGAGATTGATATAACATTATATATGTAGGTGTCTAAATGTGTATATGAACAATATATATTATCCATGTAACTTGTAAATCTTTAAATACATATGTTATCTGGAAATATGTATATACCGAAATGTTAAGAAAGTTAAGAAAAATTGAAGAAATTGAAGAAATTGAAGAAATTTTATCGTATTGCTAATTTTCATTGTATACAAATTTTTAAAGATTATAATACCAAAAAAAACGTACAAAAGGATTTAAATAATAGTTTTTCTAATTTATTTAATATAAGTTTGTTAACCTTAATGTTAATTGTAAAAGATTTTTTGTATATCAATACACAATATTCAAATTGGTATATTTTAATAAAAGTATATTGTACATCAACATTTGTTACAACCTTATGTTTCCGGCAACGAAAGGTATTCTTCGAAGTAAGCAAACCATTTCTGTGCATGTGATTCAAAAATTAAGTAATTTTTGATTGCGGCGTTGAATGGAGGCCGGTGACACCGTTCAAGTGTACTTTCTAACGTCCGGTATTTGGTAACTCTTATAACATGTTTTTGAGAAAATGACTTTGTTGGAAAACCACTTTTTCGTGTCTCTATCGCAGATTCTGATCGTTTTTCTTGACAATAGAGATTTAAATATTGACAGTTATTTTGTATGATTTCTACCGGCATAATTTACACACTACTCATTTCTGATCCCTGCCATCGAATACTAAGATTTCCGAATCATCTCTTGTTGCAAGTTTTTTTTTTTTTTGGAACGGATCATGTACACCGTAATTTGCTATAGATAGATCATTTATTGTTTGCACAATAAAATAATGAACATTATTACATATGAGAAATATTATATCGGTATTTATTTTAATATACCGATGTCGTTCAGCTGTGAGCTACCTATTATTGTTCGTTAATGGAATAAAAAAATTAATATTTTGTAAATGTAAAACTAATATAAGAATTAACAATGTAAAACTAATATAAGAATGAACAAAACATTTAAAATATATGTACAACAGACTAAGGATGGTGAATTCAGCCGTCGGTGTAATTTACTAACTATTATATAATGATACTATCCACTTTCGAGTGGCATGACTCGGATGTTTAATAATTTTTGAATATGAATGGGAATGTTTTTGTATAAAAATGAAATGAAAATAGATTGTCTACTATTTATATTTCCCGAAACTAAATTATGTTAGATAATATTGTTGTTGAATATTTTAATATTATTATATAAAAAAGTAGTTTAAAAAGTGTATGTATAAAATACTAGATAAGAAACTCTAAATTCAAGTCATTATATCAACAAAAAATAATATATATAATTTAAAAAAGAACTACTATTAAAATCAATAACTATAAACGCAATGAAATAGAATATTACCAATTATACTTTTTAAAATAATATCAGATAAAATATTCATCTGAAAAAATATAAAATTATCTTATTTTTTGCAAAAACTATAGACATTTCTTTTTCTATTGTTGATGGTTATTTTATAAATGGAAGGGTATAATAAAGTAATAGAAATTTATGGTCACACAAAACTCGTTTTTCAGCATTTTTGGCCATTAATTATTGCAAAAAAATTTAGTAGCGAACCAAGATACCACGTTAAAATCATTGAATTACGTGTATTCTTACGTTTTATAGTGTATAAGAGTCAGACGCAGAAGTAGCAAACGAATGGAAAAGTTAATCTTTCTCATTGTCTATAAATTAATAAAATATTTTTTAACAATGAAAAAACTGTCTGCATATATATTCGGTGCTGCACAAAAATGGTGTGCTTTAAGTTTATATTGTAAATTAATAGTATTCGATATGAACTTAACCCATTTATTACTTATTTTATTATTTATTTATTTTGCATCTTTTATTATTTTATTTTTGTTCAATTTTATCCCAATGAAATGATAATAATATTTTGCTTTTTTTTACTGAAACAAATAAGTTAGTTTTTTTTATATAAAATTGTTGGTTTTTCTTTCTTTACAATTTTAAAATGACAAAAATATATATTTTTTTTTATCTTTTATTTTTTCCACAACGTTCTATATTTCACAAGTGAATATTTATGTTTTCCAATTTTTCATTATTTTCATACGCGAATATTTATTATTTTTTTTGTTCTAACTTTATTTTTTATTTTTATCTTATGGAAATTGTTTCATTAAAATTCCAACCGCAGAAAATATATATACCATTTATAATTTAGTTGGAATAGAAAACGTTTGGATATAATCGTCTATAACGTGGATATAAGTGTAAAAGATAAACCGAAAGGAAAATATTCTTCATATACACGCACATATATTGTTGACATAATTTAAATTATGGGAAATAATTTGTGAAATGTTCCCATTCATTACTTAAAACCATCGCAGGCAAATATTTATGTGGTATATAAGTTCTTAATTTTTGAAGAGCATGCGACACGCACAAAATGTTGGAACTTTTTTAATCAAATGCATAAATTTCAATAAATGATATTTTGAGTAATATTCTATAATGGTAAAATAATGATGTTGGATAAATATTTGATTTTAATGGTATATTGCTAATACATCAAAATGCGTAGTGGCTTTTTGGTTCTATTGATCGGGAATAGGTCACAAGGTTTTATCATAACACCAAAATAATACTCTATACTTATAGTTTCTCGTGTTCGGGGAAAAATATTTGCTTTGATTTTGTCATGGTTTTAATATGTTTTCGATGTGGATGTGGTCTTCCAAATTTTCGTTTACCATTTATACTATTAATTTACGAGCTTGAATTTTCTACATACCTACCACACTTTTGTTGTTATTTTAAATATATATAGAGAATTCGGTCGCACCATTTCACTTTTGTAACTTTTTTTGTTATTTTTAAAACCAAATTCTTTGTGCAATAATTTCTTAGATATTAAAAAATTGAATAAAACACAAAACGTTGACACAAAACTGGCCTAATTAGAGTGTTGGATGCAATATGAAATTTTGACAGATTTTCAATAACTTGTCCAATTTAAATGGAAGTGACCAGTAGTTGTATATTTGTGTAGGTGTATTCTAATTTTTCATATAAATTTTTTTGAAGTATAGAAAGGGGTGGAATTTCGCCATTCACCACCTATACACATAAAAATATTTAAGTTCATGTTAATCATAACTAAACTGGTTCTACAGATTTATGTGTTGGGAAATATTTTGCATCAGTGGTATGGATGTTGAAATATTTTAAAATAATTAGTATGTAATTAAAACCTTAAGTTTAACAGTTCAAGAATAGAAAGTGTGGGGTATATTTATTCATTGACATCCATAATACAAATGTGATCCGGAATGTCAATAGTTCAAGTTCATCATGTATTTCCGCAATCTTTTTCGTCAATATTATAACCTAAACGCATGACTTAGAATTGTATATTTAAAGCGAGATTAACAATTACACTGTAGCAGTTAATATAAAAATATTCGTGTAAATTTAAAATCACATAATCTCATACTACTATAATATTCACTTCACTTATTCTCTACGTATCGTTTATGTTATAGAGAAATTACACTTATTTATAAGGATTTTATTAAACTGCGGGATGAAACAATTATGCTATAAATTTAGTCATAGTTCGTTGTTTTTTTTTTACATATTACACAATACGATATTATTCTTTTGTAATATATGAATTTTCATTTGCATTTTATTTAATTAAAAAAAATGTATTTTCCTTATCGCATATACATTTAAATTTTAGATTTGCATATATAATTAAATTTTTTGCTTATAGATATAAAGTAAGTTATTAATTATTGGACATCTCAGTTTCATATATACATTCTCATTTAATGTGGACTTATATATTAGTATATGTAAGCAATATCCATTTATTAAAAAAAATTAAGGTTGACCTACATTTGTTGCATAAAAGTTTAAAGGACTATCGCATACTCGTTTATAAGTAGAGTCAATTTTTCATATAGAAATTATGTGTGTGATTGCCAATTGTATTTTAAATAAATGAATTAATTTATAAATTATTTGCACTAAATAATTAAAAAGTGCAAGACTATAGATAGTTTACCTTATATTTAGTATAAATAAAACATAAAATATGTAGATAAATTATATTATCACCTGGTTCAGCTCTTATAATACTCGTATAAATATTAAAAAAAAAACATTTTAATACATTTCGTAATTCAATTGTTTTTCTATTCTTATACAAAATAAAAAACAATTAATTAAGTGCATATTTATTTTATATTTTACAATTTACACAATATAATACAAATACAAGATTCATTTTAATATTTAATTGAACATTTTATTATATAGACACGAGCAAAGAAACTATTTTCTTTCGCTTATATTATTTTGCACAACAATTTAACATTTCACAAAAGAAATATTAACATATAATTACAAGTTTATTATTTATGTATAAATAGAGAAAAACTTTGTTAAATGCATAAAATAAAGATTTATATTCAATTACTTTATTTTTAAATTTACTATATGCCATTGGTAGTATAAATAGTACAATTTCTGTCCGAGAAATAATCGGTTGTGATAAGGAAAACTTGTGTTTTGGCAGAAATATTTGCAATTCAAGCGTTTCCGTTATCCAATTCTAAAGAGGTTTTTTGTAATTTATATCCTTTTTTCGACTGACAAGCACAGAACAATTATACTATTGTAACCTAATTCGTTGTATTTTTGTGGCTTATGCACCGAAGAAAGTGTCACGAAACTTTAACTATTCATAAATGTTGGTTCACCAACCAACTAAAATCTCAATCAGCGTTTACATCAATAGATTAGAAAGTCGCATTCCGGATTATTTGCGGGCAGACTGTGTACATATATTGCATATAACTTTTCCAATGGCTTAATCGCAGTGCATACTGCACAATGTCAATTGTTTATTTATAAATTATAATTGTCAATAAAAAATGTTTTTCTATATTATTCAAAAAATAAATTTATTATTTTATGCGCGCACGTGTCGTCAAGTAAATGCGGAAAAAAACAACTTGAAAATTGCATTTGCATTAAATACCAATTTATGCGTTTAATGTTTTTATATGAAAATTAAATTATACACTTGATAAGAATAAGAAATTTAAATTAAAAAGCATATGATGAAGAAGCTTTTTTTTTATTTTGCAATACAATTGTCGTCTTTATAATACAAATTACTACAATTGTTTAAGATATGGTGATAGTTTGTTGTTGTTTGTTGAAGTCACCAATTCGTTTGATCAATGTTTAGTCTCATAAAACGAAGAGTTCGCAGCGATGTTCATCATTTACAAAATAGATACGGGAAAAGTTAAAGCTACCGATGGATAGATCAATACTTTGATTATTAAATTCATTCCATAAAACATTCAAATTTTCAATGGAAAATAATCATCAGCTATAAGAATTATTCTAAGGAAAATTATTTTATTTTTCACATGGGAAAATACAAAATATAAAAACAATATAGTTTTATGCTTCATTTATGGATTAACATACACATGATATATGATGGATGTTCTGTGATGATAAAGTCATTCTTCATAATATTTCAGAGAATATCTATTTATATATCATACTGGGCATGTACAATACATACCCATACAATAATATTAGGATGAGAATTATTTTAATGTTATAAACTTAATATTTTATAATGATACTATGTTTTGCAAAGCCCATATTAAATTTAATAACAATCCGCATATAAATGACCTTAAATTAAATATTAATTTAATATTATATCAAATTTAAAAATATTTTAGTCTACCTACGCCTACACCAACCACCCTCCACCCTCTACCTATATATAATTATAAAACACATTTATATAATAATGTATTGTATAATGAAAAATTTAGTTCATTTTAAACTTTTTACTTTATATTTATTTTTATATATTGTACCTATAACCCTTTCTTTTGTTATCAACAACGCAGCAACAACCGAACAGCAATACAAAATGTTATCGATAATAATTTACACTGAGGAAAATGCTTGTAAATTCTATACTTGAATCATATATTGTATATATTTTTTCTACAAAAAATCCAGATATATAGTATTTTGAATCAATATAGACATTTATTTCCAATTCCAATATATAGCAATTAATATAGAAAATCAATAATTGTTGAATTTTTACATTGTAAATTGTTATTTATTTATTTTTTATTTATATGTTTGAAATGAAATTGCGAGTATATGTGAATTTAAATATAATTTACCATTAACACCAAAGTTATCTCATTTCAAATAAACAAAAATATATGGAAATAAAGTGGGCCACTTCGCTCAAACAATTTTTTTTTAGTAAACCATATAATATATGCGGCAAAATTTTAATATATAAAATGAAATTAGATAGCTTTGATTATTGCAGGTATAGTTCTACTAACCAGTTTCTTTAAAATGTATACTTACGAAAATTCTACAGAACATATTTCTTAATTAGGGAATGTAACCTTATAGTTCTAATGTTTTTGAATCCAAAATATAATCTAAATTGACCAGTATATAGAATAATCAATTCGGTATAATATCTCGTATACCAATTTGCTTGTTACTGATTAAAAAACAACTTCATTCACTTTCCAAATTGACAGTTATTAGAGATATGACCAATTTTAAGTATCTGTATGATTTATAGTTGTCAACGAATTTGTCAAGAGTTGCGTCTATATATATATAATAACCATAATTAAACCAATTTCATTCTGTTATGGTATGGTATTAATTTTGATGTAATTTATTAGAGACGATGTGGTATAATTCTGAAAATTTCAATAAAATATATTAATTACAACTGTCGCAATTGTATAATACGTGCATATTTTTAAATTCTATAGCATTTACCAAAATCTATATAAATTCATGTCTTAAAAAATATATCTATAAATATATTTCTTGGAGTATTATTATAGTAAAATTGCTAAATCAACAAGTGGTTATACTTATAAACTTCGGTTTTCCTCACTTGCCCATATATTTCTTATTGATTGTATATTGCAGCAGATTTTCTATAGGGAACTAAAAAATAATCTGTATATGTTAGTAAAAAAATAACAAAAACTAATTTAACAATATTTTTTTAACATTCAAAAGATTTTTTATTTAAGATTTTTGCCTCAGTGTACTTAATTTGCATATAATAGCACGTATAATACTATGTATTTTATTATAGGTGTATTTTATTTAAATTAATTGAATATAATTTAAATATTTGTGTGTGTGTGTGTTTTTTCACTTTTAATTGACATTAAATTTCCATTATAATACCTAATAATACTAATAATACCATAAACGAAGAAGTATTCCTTTGCAGATACCTTTCATTATATTGATACAGGCGGCGTATATAGGAAAGCAGATACCGCATAAATATACAATATATTTAAAAATAGAATTCTTCTCGAATAATAATGAAACTATATATCGTAACAAAACCTATATACAATGCAGGTAACACTGAACAGAGATATAATTGAAAATAAATTAAGCTTATACAAAAGAATAATTGTTACTATAGCAACTTTTAAAAGTTTTGTGTGTAAAACTCTGCGTACGGATTGAACATTGCACCTCATCATATTTTATTTTTATTAGAAAATATTCCTCTATATTTAAATTTCGTTTATGATAATACTTTTTGGTTAGTGCCGCCTTATGTTACAATTTATATTAAGTAAATATTTTAGAGCCCCATGCGAATAATATGTAATTAAATTAGATTTTTTTTTTATTTGTTTCAATTTAATTATTTATTCATACAACGAACAGAGAGATCAACCCGTTTTTATTTATATTTCAACATTAAATTAATTGAAAAGGATTAAAATGTTGTGAAAATACATTTTATTTATATATACTCGTACTCGTACGTATAATGTATTTATTAATAAAATATTAATTAGAATATATATATGAAAATATACTTGAAATACGCACACATGTATCTTTATCAATATCTTTCATCAGCATGTCTATTATCTATTGCACTGTTACCGCATAAATTACAAGATTTGCGGTAATTTATTATTTATATTATAATTCATTAAAATATGAATTTGTATAATGCTAAAATCAATAATATTATGTTTTCGGTGAAATGCTAACCGCATTACAATCCATAGAATAGATGTAAACGTAACATTATTATATACGATTCGTATTCAATTCAATAAAATAATTTCAAATATTAAATTGGCAAATAAATTCACATCAATTCATATTCCATTATATTATATCACCGATATATTTTAAAACTATGTCAAAAGAAATGTCATGGTATATATAGTGATCTTCGATCACAATCACTATCATTTCTATATATATGTGACGTGATGATGGATTTTTAATATTAAAGATTCTTGCTGTTTAGCAGATACAAATATGAGCGTTTAGCTTAAGTTAATAATTATTATTCAAAATCATCACTTCATTTCATTTTTAATACATAACAATTACTAGACAAAAAACTGCAAAAATATAAAAATAGTATACGACATTTTCACATTTTACAATTTGACTTATATATAATTTAATGTGAAAACTAAATGACATGATTTGATGTGACTGATCTATGGCATTAACTTGATTAGCAAAAAACGCGTACCGAAATACATGCGAAGATTATTTTTGCATCATATCAATGCTATAGGTAAAATGTTGCAAAATCATTTATAAGCTTCTTGGTTGAAAAATTTGATCACAATCTCCATAGTAATTGCCATCCATCACATTACCAATTGTTTCGATCAATATATAACAACATAAATGTCGCTTTAATTTATACTCAACATAAAGGACGACGGCTTGCACGCGTCATGTGTTTGTGTTTGTTTGTATATTCATCCAAAATACAATATGTGTATTTTCCAAATTTATTTATTAAAATAAAAATTGTAATACAATAAATAAATAAAAAATGAATTGTAAAGCTTCAAAAGTTTGTCATTCTATACAATATATTTTTTTATATGAAATATATTTAATTATTTCTAACCTAAATAATTCACAATTTTTTTTTGCGGGTATGTATTTATATATTAAGTATGTTTATACAATTTATAAATGGTGTTTCATAATTTAATATTGTGTAATACATTTATAATATGAATTTACATATAATATTATTTTTAAATACCATTTACAGACTAACAAATTTTTGTGTAATACAATATATTAAACGAAAAAAGTATATGAAGGTAAATTTATTTGATTTCTTCATTTTTCAAATCCATATATATGAACCAAATGACACACTTCAAATTCCATCAGCGTGACACTATTGCTACTCGGACAAAATCAGACACATTAAATATAGTGAGTTTTATAATAACTCATCCCGCCGCGGTCACTTGCAACAAAATTTTGAACTATTTATCATGCGAAAGTAGTTACGCAAATTGTCATTAAGAAACTATTATTAATTTTCCGTATCAATATCATGCCCATATGAACCAAATGACACACTTCAAATTCCACCAGCGTGACACTATTGCAATTCGGAATAAATAAGATGATGCATTTGTATCACACTTTAATAGTGTGTGTTTGTGTTACATTATAACTCATCCCGCCGCGGTCAGCTGCAACAAAATTTTGAACTATACGTCATGCGAAAGTATTAGTTACGTAAATTGTCATTATGAAACCATTATTAATATTCCTATTTTTTCTGAATAGTTTTATACGATTTGATTTTGTTTTTAAACTTGTAAAATACATATCTAAAGAATGTGCCACAGAATAGTTATGATTTTGGAATTTTTCACAATTATTTCTTTAAAAAAATATAGCCTTGACACGGAAAAAATATTTTTTATCTCAGGAAAAAAATAAATGGTGACTGAATGAGTATATAAAAAAAAAATTATCTATTGCAAAATATTAATAATTAACACACGAAAAAACATTAAATTTTTTAAATTATAGTATCGAATATGGAAAGTTTTCCATGAGCGAAGAATGTGAGTGTCACTTAAACAATTTAAATTTTAAAGTAATGCATCACCTTCATTGGGTGATATTGTAACAAATTTCATATTTTATTATTTCAATATATTTTAACACTTTGAAGACGGTATGTGATGAATAGCATATGGTATACCCCCAATTCCCGCATATTTTGTTAAAATTATATAAATAAAAAATGATAATTAAATCGGATACATTATTAAAGATTTATTAACATATATAAAGCTATTTTAATGTGTTTTTTCCGTATGATATGCTTGAAAAGAAGTCCCCTTATGGAGAGAGGTACTAAACAAAATTTGCAAATATATCGAATTTCGGTCCTCTTGTTGTTTGCCTTTCATTCAAGACATGTCTTACATGGACACTTTTTTTTCCCGCTTTTTTTCTATAACATGTAGTCGCATATTACCAGATAATCGTCCTGGTGGATCGTAAAAAGAAGCATGCATGGTAGGAGTAGAAGTTCCCGGTTGTGAATTATATCTGCTACATCTTCTTCTACTTCAGAATCATCAATAGCCCATTTTTTTTTACTAATTGTAGTAAACATTTTTTATATTTTACCCTTTCTTTATCGTTTAACTTGTTGTATACTGTGAATGAATTGAATAGGGCACAATTTACCTACATCATTGGTTGAAATTTTAAAAAACGTAAAAAAAAAACCGTCACCCGTCTCCAACCGTTGGAATAAAAAATGTGGAAAAAAAACGTGAACCGTCTTCAATGTGTTAATATAATATTATCATAAATGGAATATTATGTTATATTTAATATTGCATTATATATAAAGAGGAATATTTTCTAATAAATATTATTATATTACGCAAGGACAACAAAATGAAAAGATAATTTTTCCAGAGTGTTTTTTTTTACCCGATTTTAAATACAGATCTCTCTCATTGCTGTTGCTTCGCTATATATGGACATTTATGCGACGGTTGTTATTTATGATATAATAATTAGTGATATTTTAATAATTCGTTACGGGAGTTACATTATTTACGATATTTGGTCTTTGATTTCTAGATCTAGCAATGAAATGTTTGTCTCTAAAACATATCCTTTTTTTTTTTTTTATATATATATTTCGTTTATATTTGCTTAAATTACAAAAAATATTTTCTATACTTTTTTATATTTTAATAAAAAGAAATCTTATACAATGAATATATAAAAATTACATATATTTATTTATTAAACCAAATGCTTATAACATTTATTTTATATTATTTATGAATAATTTTGTATATATTGACGATATATATTATAAATGGATAAGAATACATAAATATTTTGCTTATTTGAATTTTGAATTTAAATTTTAATTTATTGATGTTTTCCATATACGTACAATATTTATATTTTTGTGCCTATATATGGTACAATATAATATAATACATTATATAATACAATATTTAATCCTGTTTGTACCATTTGAAAACAGGCGGTACGTTTACATAACCAAATGTATTTTCATATGAATTTTACAGTTCATTTAACTTTCACAATTTTCAATTTTTAAAAAAAAATATTTTTTATTCATACTGTGTCACGTTTTACATTATATAAAATTTGTAAGTTAAGTTATTTAAAAAAAATTGAATACTTTATTTGTGTAGAAAATGAACAAAATATTCGTATAAAGAAATATATTTTAATTAATAGGATTATAATTAGAGCAATGAAATATATGAAAATATATAGCAAAAAAGATGTTAAATTCGAAAGAATGATAAAAAAGTTAATTATTTAAAGTATACATCATTGTTTAATTACACATTTTGTCCATCTTTCGTGAAATTTGTGAATATCAGTAAAAATTGTCTTCTTAAAAAGCGGAAAAACCATTGGGCTGAAAACCAAGAAAAGAAAAAATTAGCATCAAAGAGAGACATTGATAAATAACAATAACGAATTACTAAAAGCCCATATATATCCGCACATAAGTGTCTACCACGCAGAGGTGCGTATACCATTAGAAGACGTGCTCAATTCAATTCGTCGATAGGAAACATATATATAGCAATAAAACCATTAATGACAAGCTTTTATACACACATATCAAATCCAAACTATTTTGTGGTACTGTGTGAATACCCTGAAAAAAAAAAGTACACGGATCCAATTAAAAAAGTAACGTCAAAACAATGAAATATTAATTAATTTTGCTCCAAGGAACATGGTTAAAATGAAATAACATTTATTAAATCAACGAATAATTCATTAAAACATAATACCGAAAATGAATGTTTTTCAATGAATCACTACGTTGGTTTAAAGAATTGTATAATTGTTTTGATGAATATTATTCATTTGTTCAACGTGTTCTGTTTAATAACTTAACTTATTATTCTGCGCATTAGTAAATTATTCATCGCGAATTCATTCATTCAATAAACAAATACATTTAGATAATTTTTAAAAATGAAAAATATTAATGAATTATTCATTGAAACAATGAAAAATGAGCTTATAAACGCTCTGCATTGAAATTATGTACAAATTTATTTTCAGTGTAGCATGAATTAAATTGTATTGTAGGTAGGAAATCATCTATATATATATATAATTTAAATTATACTGCGGTATAATGTGTGGCATAAATAAGGAGCAAAACATCCTTCAAACTTTATGTACTATCGATGCGGATATAAGAGAAGAAAAAAAAAAGGTTAAGATATACGGGATTCAACCCAACATCATAAGAAAAAAAAATTAACAGAAAAATAAATAGGCTTTTAAGATGCTGACAACAATACAATACACAGGTCACTGCAAACAAACAAAACATCTAAAATAATTACGATTTACACAGTGTTCAGATATAACAAATCGCCCACTATATTTGGGTGACTTCGGTGAAGTGTTAGCATTTAACCTATTCTTTAGCCTAATATTCATTAAAAAAAAAAAATGGTTACACCGCAGCAATATGAGAAATTTACCATTACCATAATCCAGGTGATGGGTTACAATAGATATTTTCGGCCGCTGTACTTTTGAAAAACCATCTTAATATTTTAATGGCTCATCGATGGACATATATAGCTTAAAGCATTTCGTATTTGGGATGTCGGGAAAATCCTATATAGTGTTGCAGATTCAAGAAATTCATTTAATTACAAGTTAATGTGCGTGGATAACTTACTAAATTGAATGTACTGTTGAATTTGAGTTTTAGAATTTACAAATTATTATCCTATATCACACAGGACATTGTTCTGGCATTCAATTATCCGTGTATTGTGGGTGCTATACATATACTCTCAAAGTTTATCTTTTCGTAGCGTATACATCAATGGTATAGTTATGTTCTATAGATATATATTGTCTATAGACTATTTGTCTTCGATCTCTAATAATCAATAATTTATTGAAATATAAATATAAATACATATATTATTAATGTGCAACTCTCAAATGAGTTATTGGATGCTGACAAATACACATAATCTATATAGCTTTATTTTAGCATTATCTTCACAACTGCTATAGATAAATACATATATATACAATAAATATATGGTTCTCTTTAATATTATATGTCAAATGAAAAATTGTTTAAATTTATATATGTTATACATTTATATGTAAATAATACATAAAACAATATCTATTTTTCATAATACATATAATATGCACTGTATTGTGAACATAAAAAAACATAATAATATAATATAATAATAATGTATATGAGTTATATTGAATGTATATATACAGTTCGGGTCATATGTAACTTTGCAAGTCATTTTCAACAATTTATAACTATATAATTCGACTGCTGTTTACTGTTTTTTATGATAATCGTGAAACTGAATAGATTTGACTTTAAGATTCATCGGGATTACATTTGTACTGGTCCAAATGAAGCGGGCACACGTATTCATTTGTTGATGTAAATATTTGAGCAGCATGAATGTATATGTAATGATTTCAGGTGTTGTTATCCTTTTTCTCTTGGTATAGTATTTTTTCTATGGTTACATATCTTATCGCTACAAAATTCAGTGAACCACTTATGATATAGTTTTAAAGTAATTGTATATTTTTTTGTGTGAATAGCTTTTTTTTTTCAATACCTCATCGTATTTTTGTTGGAACACCACCTCCTGCCTATTCCGGCCAATCCATTGAAACTCTAGGTTCCACATCAACATTATCATATACACATTTTTCTTTGTTTGCCAATCTCATAACCTGTACGTCCTGTACGTGGGGTGTATTTATTTACTTTTGCACAGAACTTTATAAACATATGTTTGTAGATATTAGTTATAAAACGAGAAAAACGCTATGTTATATATGAGGAGATGTTATTGATGTGAATGTTGATTGTACTGAAAATAGGTAACATGATAAAAATGAAAAAAAAAATACGTATCAGGAAAAACACCAACAAAAGGGGAAATTTTATAATATAAATAAAAAAAGGAAAACAAGAAAATATGGAAAATATTTAAATTTTATTTGCAATACAAATTTTCCATTGTGCTTTTTTTTTCTGTTATTTGTTTTCGGAACGAATGACAACGGGAGAAAAAAAAAGAGTAACCAACCATTCATTGAAAATTGATGTATTGGTGAATATAACAAACAAGCATTATTATTTTTACCTTGAAATATTTCATTGTTGTTCACATTGTAATGTATTGCACACACATTTAAATGTATCCCTTTTGAGTTTTATATATATATTTTAAAAATTTATATTTGATATTTGTTTTTAAGAATTTAAACTGGTGCGCGGGTGGGTTCATTGAATGAGAAGTGAATAAGATTTGTACCACAGTACACTTGTTTTTTTTTAACAATTGATTTATTTCATAAGACACATTCAATGCTATGTGCGACAAAGTGTCGAACAGTAACATTTAATTCATCTTAATATATATAAGACGCGGATTATATTTTAAGATTTACACTTTATGTATATAATAAGATAAGATTATGTTATATAAATACGAGTTTCTTAACCTCTAAAAACATATATACAATAACACATATATCTAATTACATGTGAGACTGTATGTTTAAACAAAGTCAAAATTGCAAGAAAACATAATGATGTAGGTTTTGGTTTTGAAAGTGTGTGTGTGTGTGTGTGTGTGGTGGGTGGTAAGTAAATATTGTTTTACTTTATCACATTGTCTGCGAAAATAATTTATTACCGCCACAAATGATTAAATTATTGACAATTTTAAAGTTTAAAATTGGTTTTTCTATACTATTTTTTTTAATTGTTAATATATTGATATAGAATTTAATATGGCACATTTATGAAACCTTAAGTGCATATCACTTGGGCTCTGTGAAAGGGTAATAGGGTGGTTGACTCGGCGGCGAGGACTCCATAATTTGGCGCAATCACAATGGATAAAGACCGATTGGAAATACTATTATTGTTCTATATAGAGTATTACATCGATTTACTTTATTTTTCAAATATTTAATGTTGGAAATTTTGTGTGCAAGCAATTCCTTTCCCATTTTAATTTCGATCACCGGCCGGAAAGTTTGTGCTGAACTATATATGTTTATAAACAATGATAAGAAAATCTAAATAAACCTAATATTAAAAATATATATAAAGTTTATGCATTAAATAACATTCACTAAAATTACTCCTTTTCTATTCAGGAAAATGTCCTTTTCATACGATTTTAGTTTTTATGTTTTATACATGTAAATTTATCGGTATTTGATTGTAACTATATATAAGCATGAGATTTGGGAGGAGATTAAGTAAATCACAATTATATAGTAAAGTTGATATACTTATCTCATATATGTACGATCACCATTGTCCTTTATTGTGATGTTAAATACAAATTACTGGTCCAGTTATGTGTGGGACATATAGACATATATGGACAGTACCCACGAAGGACCGTAAATTTGACAAAAATAACCTTTTGAAAATAAAATCAAACTATTGAATTATACTCCCGGGAAACTCCTATATCTTAATGCAACTATAAAGATTCACACAAAAAAAAACATTAATAAATTCAATAAAAAGCTATAAAACCACAAAAGTTTTAATATTTTAATATTTATTTGTAAATCATATACAGAAATAAATTATACAATTCTATGGTATATAAATAAGATATGAATAACCTTTTCAGTGCTTCATTTCGTATTTTGTGGTTGGTTAATCAAATAACAAAATTTTAGACAAATAACTTAACATTTTCATAATCTTAAACATGTATTGATCGACATTTTATTAAATGAAATTTTACATACAATGCGAACACAAAATCTGTCTTATCAATCATAATTATGCTACAATATATACCAGATAGATGATAACAGTATATATTAAGTGTATACTATACAAAATATATATATATATATATATATATATATATATATATAGTATAAAAGAGTATCCTACGGAAGGACATAATATATATATAATGGAAAGGAAATGTATATATATAGCATGAATATTATACAATATATATATATTAAAATTTATACTATATAAAATGTATAAATCCTTCAAAGGAATTGCTTTGTGAATATTTATGCGGTCTATTTTGTTAAGTTATGTTATTTTATTTTATGCACAAATAATCGTATGTATGTGGTTTTGGTTAGATATGCGTGCATAACTTTGTTCGTATATGTGTATCAGATGGTTAAGATATCTGAATAAGAATTTTGAATTCATTTCAAAATATTATTCCATGCATAATTGCATATAACGTAATATTAAATAATATATCATAAAATACTATATATAATAAAATATTCAAAGACTTATTATGGAATTTTATTTCCTTAGAAAATATTCATCTATTGTTATACAAATAATAGCGAATCTGTATGCGGACACAGATCATACAAATACTATATTATTAATACATAAATACACAATAAAATAATACATATCTATAAGAATAAATTGTAGATAAATGCCAACGAAGAGTCTTATGTGATGGCTAGCCTGAAAATCTCAATAGTAACTTATAGAGGAATACTAGCGCGTCCCGCACAAAGTTATCTGACCAACCAGAAACACCTCCCTTGATCATAACCAATAATCATTAAAACGATCGATAAATTCACGTAGGTGGAAACAATTCCCGTATGCAGTTAAACAATTATTATGGATTAGTTCTATCTGTAGTGTCTTAGGTTGAGGTTGAGTTAGTGCCAAGGTACTGTCCGTATTCGTACGTAAGGTACGACTATAGATCGTTAATAAATATGGGAAGTGTATAGCAATTATCTGTTTATGTCGAAAATGTTTGTATAGAAATGTTTACGTTGTACTTATTGTATAATGAAATAAAATGCTAAACTTGGGAATGATAGCTTAAAGGTGTATATATGGGCAAGTGATTTAGTGTTCACTACTGGTCGTTTGTTCTGATATATAGAAATTATTGAAGTTTTTAAATTTTTATATGCCATTTCACAACTGCTGTGTGTTCGTTTTGCTTCCTATAAATATTCCCGTATAGAAAAATCCCAAAGATATTTTATAACAGTTTTAAAATAATTAATATAATAATATGGTTGAGTAGTGGTATTTCTTTTAAATACTGATTTTAATACTATATTATTAAAGCCGAATTATTACTTTGAAAAATAGATGTTATTAAATATCGGATCACGTTATATCAATAACTTATTTGTGAATGTCAACAATTGAATTTATAAATATCTGAAAATATTTGAATATATAAAATGTTAATATGGATGAGGACTTGTGTTAGCAATTTTATAAAAATTTAAAATGTTCTGGAATCGTATTATAAAGTGTACACCGGTGTAGGTATATATATACGACGCAAGGGCATTATTGTACGTACACTACAATATATTCTAATTTTAATGAACAATTTAATTTAATTATTATATATATTTAAATATACTGGTTTAGATATATATACAATATATGGAATTGTAGATACGTAACCATACACATCTTTATTATCAATTCCACTCATTTTTAACATTGAAACTTTCCATTTAATTAATTACAAATTTACGTTACACGACTATATATAGATAGATATACAAAAAACGTATTATATGTACAACATGCGATGTTATCAAAGTAAATGCGATATAAAATTAAATAGAACATGACCTCTACCTTCATAAAATTGACAATCATCTATATATTTTCTATATAGACTATAATATACGTGTACACGACTATATATTATTAGTTATATAAGTTTCACACAGTATCTCTATACAATTTATATATTAGTAACTGTTACCACACAACACAACAATACTTTGAGTAATATATATAAATAATAATATATGTTACAAAACTATAGTTTATATATATATTCATTATATAATAATTATCTTTTCAACTAATTAAAATTTAATTGTATATATAACACAAAAACAATACATTAATCAATGAAATGCATAATATTCTAATTATTATAATTTAAAATATATGTATAGGACAGACTTCGGTATACTTGCAAATATTCAAATTAAATATATATATAGCGTAGAATTAAAAAAAAACCCCTATAATTAATATGAATATAGTCGATTGAGAAAAATGGAAAATCAAATAGTATACGATACGTAAAGAATATTAAGTTAAATAATAATGATAAAATTAACAAATTGACCAATTAGTAATTGTGTATTATTTATTATTTATTTTTTTTCTATTGGAAATTTTTAAAATATTTTAATGAAAACATAAATCTAATTAACTTTTATATATTTTTGTATAACTTCACATTTAATATTTTCTATGTAATTAATGTAGTGTCAGTCATTTTTGTATGTGTTGCACAGTTTCGTTACATATTACACAGATTATCAAAGAATTTAATTTGCGACTGCGGCATATTAGAACCAGAATTCAATTGTATAAAAGATACATTTGTGGCTCGAAAAATAGTCAATGTTCGTTATTTTACACTGCGGTTCAAGACACGTGCCGTATTTAATGTGTACATTTATATCATCAACCCCATTATTTTATTATATTTTAACATTTTAATATCCAATCTTTAAAATATTTAACATAATACTCACGCTGCTACACGGAATTGTCTTCAGCTCTTGTATGGTATCAACACGCAAATTTATATATATTTTCTAATAAATATTTTACATATATAACATAAAGTCAGACTAAAACATATATTACAAATACCGAGTTTTTACGGGGTGAATTTTTCCTTTTTCACTGGGCGAATTTGTACCGATAAAATATTTTAAAATAAACGTAATATATTATTCACCAGAAGTAGTAAGTAATATATATCCATCGAAAATGTTGGATGCTATAAATTTAGGTGAATTACGTTTCAAACGTTTCAGCGACATATCAATCATTCCTCAGTGTGAAGCTGTTAGTATAATGACACGGAAATACATTTCGGGTGGTTTGTTTCTCACCAAAACATATACTCAATATTTATCATTTGATCACACCAGTGGTTAACAGTGACTTGTTAAATTTGAACATTTCTTAACTGATTTTATTCAATAAAATGTTATTTGAGTTAACATCGATAATTTAGTAATAGAATTAATCAGAAATTTCCATTTGTCCCCAATATTTTCGAGTATCTAGAAATTTTGTAAGCAAACAACCTGATGTGCTCAACATTTTCTAGAAACTTTGTAAAAATTGTTTATACAATAATCGTATTAGAAATTTTATCAAAATTGGTGAACGACCATTGTCAGGTGTTCGAAAACAGATATAGGAAAACTGACCTGAACACGTTATAGAAAAACTGACCTGAACATCATTTTCTCAGAAATATAAATTGTTTACAAAATTCTATTATGAAAATAATCGCCAACATTCGAATTTGTGATGAAATGTGTTAAGAATTTGCATGTGTTCAGGAATTTTCTTCTTTTCTCGCATCCTAACCTGATTATAAAATTTTATCTAAGAAATTTTATAAAAATGATCCGATCATAATTTAATAAAAGCGGGTTTAGATTTTAAGCATTTAACCAAAAATTCTCTATAATTCGATATTCTGACAGTCTCTATTAAAATATCGAATTATATATACAGAATCCACTAGATTGTCTTGATATTATAATTTGTATCCGATATAAATATAAATACAATAGATGTCCACATGAAGAAGTTTCTCTAATATGGGATAGCCAACGATATATAGAAAATAATACTTATACTTCTTTTTTATTATCATTGATTATTTAAATGAATGAGGAATGATGGGTACACGCAACACGGCAACAGGATGAAGTTTTTTTTTATTTTTCTCTTCTTGATATATATGTACCATAGATATTATCAAAGCCTATTATATAATAAGTCGATGAGGTGTTGAAAAAAAAAAGATGGGTTGAAATGTTTTTTTTTTTATAACTTTGTGATGGTTTGAGTTAATGATTTTCTATTGATGAAACTTTATTTCAATTGATTGAAATTCTATGAACATAAAATCACCGTGTATATATTTATAGAATTTATTATGGATGCCTATATAGAATGAGGATTCTGTGTGAGTAGAATTTGTATTTCTTATGTATTAACATATATGCAAATTGTATGCCTCTTGTGTACTCTTTTCGAGACAAATTTATATATGTACACGCACAAGTACTTGTATATTTTATTTAGATTTTTATGAGAAAAAATATGTGATTAAATATAGAAATCACGTAAGTTAATTATTTGTTAAAGTAGGTACGAAACAACTAAGAATGTAAATTCAATATAATGATTAATTTTAATTTTTCTTTAGATATAATGATATCTTTTATATATTTATATACTTTTGATAGCCTATATAATTTACATAGGGTTGGCCACTAAGTGATTGCATATAGGTATCTCTAAAATTTTTAACACGTTTTTTATAGATATTGTTTGAAAATCTGGTGTATACTACCTACAATTTGTCAGTCAATTTATATCGATCAGTTGTTGTGTATAGCTATTTTTTGTTTTGCGTCGTTTGAAACATGGAAAATTAAAACAAGAAATTTTAAGCATAATTTTCTAATTTTCATAGTATAGTGATTTTTTGATTTTTCACTTAATGATATATATTAACAACATGCAGGTTGTTGAAGATTAGCTCATGAGCACCAGAAATTCTATATGATCAAGGAATTTTTATGTATTGAAATTCAAGCGGTTTTAAATAGCGTAAATCCTTGCATGACAATATGCAAGTGTTCGGGATTGTTCGCCTACACTTATTAAGCTTTAAGGTTGTTTAATTCAAAAGTAAAATACCGCATTAAGCGGTTCCGAAAGAATTTATTATTTCCAATTAAGATTTTATACCAATCAAAACTATTGTGAATAATCATTAAAATTCATCCAAGAAAAACTAATTTTGGTTGCAGAATTTATTTAAAAAGTTTAAGGAACTAGTTCAGATATTCAGCATAATTCTATGTTCGTAAATGGATAGTACCGATAATATATAAAATGTATAATTACTCTAATGTCCCCTGGGCCTCATTTGTCATCGTCTTATTATTTTGTTTTCATTTTATATATTGTAGACAAAGACATTTGTTTTTTGGAAAAGAAATATAAAATTTAATAAAATCAATCACGATGGCATAACATCTGCAGGACGATTCAATATCATATTATACGAGGGTGAACATCCATATATGATTTTATTAACTGACATTTTTGAAAATATATGGCAATGTCTATTTTTCCACGGGACTAAATAATCAATTTATGTAAATAACAATTGTTTGTGTATTTGTTATTCATATATTGTACGCATGTAACTTTAAATAATATGTCATATATAATATTGTCATTGAAAGATTTTCATTCAATTTCTGTAATATTTATATGTTCGTTTTACAGAACAAACCAAAAAATAGGTCAGGTAAAATCTGCATATACATCAATAGATGATAATTTAATGAAAATTGATTATCTATTCGGTGTACAAATATGGTTTGTATTTTTGTTTTGTATGATTGCTCAATTGAATTAATTTTTGGCGGTAACCATCAGTTGTGATTGTTATATACATTGGATTTTTGTAACCATAGTAGATTATATACTTTGCTGGTCTTAACACTGATAGTTGATCTCTGTTGATCATCATTTTTAAAGTGTTTAAAACCGTGCTCTTTGCAAGGCTATGCAAGATTTTTCAATAAATTTTCCTCAATGTTTTGTCATTCCTCTATAATTTCTTTTTTTAAGTTACTTGCTAGTTGAAATTGTCTTCCGATGCCCTAAACTCTTCGTGGACATGTGTACAATTATTGAATTCATCCAATGTGATGGATACAATTTTTAGAAGTAATCGATATATTTATTTATGAGAAAGTTATAAATTTATTTTAGGGAATTTCTTTATAAATAGTAATATAATAATAATATAAATTTATAGTTTTGTAACACCCTCCTTCTCTATCTCTATACGTGTATTTGACCTGATTTCAATGTAATACCGCAGATATAACATATAAAATCGTATGTAGAAACTCACTCACTCATATTACCATAATATATTGTATTTATATAACATAAAAATTATTTCACGATAAGATTTAATTTATTTAAATTAAATACAAAAATTATCAATAACATTTTGTAAATATATTTTACACGCATTTGTTTTACAAAATATATACTATTCATTATCATTATAACCAAAAAATATAATTTACTTAATTTAATTACACCAACATATTACCTACATATAATATTGAAAATAAAATAAATAAATTAATTGTTTCGACTTTAAATATATTAAATATCAAGTGAATGTACAAAATTAGTTGAAAATTATAATTTACGCAGTAATTAATTAACTATTTATGTAACAAAGAATTAAGATATTAAAAATTAAAATTTATTGTGAATGTGTTCAGTGCAATGATTCGTTATGTGGACGTATATGATGGCTGCGGCCCGAGGCGATCGGGCTATATCAATGCTTTCACGTCGAAATGGACGCACCGAAACGGAATCGCCAAGGTAAATTCCATAAAATGTATTTAAAGTAGTAGAAATATTTTGTGTATAAGATAAAGTCATTAACAAATTTGAAATGTTTACGTTTTTATAATATCAATAGATAATTTTATAAATAAATATAAAGACAATTAAAATATTAATGGGTTTATTTATATAATATTCACGTATACGCAGATGGTCTTAAATCATCAATCCACATGGAAGAAAGGTTATTTAATTAAAGAAACTTTCTCTGTATTCTATAGAAATATATTCCATTCATTATGTGTGAAGACATACATCTCACATGTCGTGAGAATATGTGCCATTATAAACCTAACAGGAGAAATTAATAATAACAAAACACCTATAATATTGAAATAAAACGCGAGATAAACAAGATAGTTTAAAAGCATCAAAATGACAGTATTACGATATTTTTCTAATGGGTAATTCAGTGACTATATGGAATCAAAAATATTGTTAAACTCCATATAATTCATAGATTTACAATATCTCAAACACCAAAAGTTTATTTATTCTAGATTATGAATTCACTGTATGCGCTGCACTAATTATTTAAGGCCACTTTAAAGTAACGTATGGGAAAATGTACTTGAAAACAATTTCGTCCTTTTAAAGCAGCAGCAAATTCATAAGTGCTATGATAAATTGGGCAATATTTTGAAAAACTATATTATATTGAAAGAATATTTCGAATTAAGTGTAATCAATACAGATATGCGCAATACGTTCAACTGTATAGATAAGATAAATAATTGTGCAGTTTTCGTATCCGATTATGCGTTTAAGATTGAATACCTGAAATCAAACAATTTCTTGTTCAATATATATATTCATCGAATCCAATATTTCCGTTGTGCTGTCGACTATAATAATATTGTTTAAGAAGTTTTTATGTAGCGTATCGATAATACGTTTATGTATACAATAATTCTAATTTATATATGTTTGAGATTTGCCTATTAACTTAAAAGGTGGATTACACCTATATTATATAAATATATAGAATATGATTATTATATTACCTATAATGCGATAAGTAATTGTCACATACTTACCATTTGAAAAAAGTTGAAATATAATATAATATTATCATCTAACTATATAAAATATCAAAGTTATAATACAATATATAAAATTATACACATTACACACACACACACACACATATAAACAGATATTTTATTTGGAATCGTTCCCAAGTGTACGTACTGAAATAAAAATAAAAATTACTCCTTGACCATTTCTATAGAGTTCACTATACCATAATATTGTATATTATTGTATAAACATACAGAATATACCATATAATAGTAATGCTATAATAGTATTTTTTCTCTTTATATTTATTTTAGTAGATTATCACGTCCATTATTTACGGGTCATCCTCATCATCGTACACCAAGAATAGTTGCAAATGGACCAACATCAATATCATCAACAACGACAACGGTTGGTGGTGGTAGTAGTATTGCTGGCAACACACAAGGGTATCACAATTTTTCAACAACATTATGTCCACCACCAGAATATACAACATCAAATCCAAATCGTTGTCCACATAATTCAAATAGTCTATTTGAACAATATACAACGACAGCCTCAACCACACCAACAACCGCATCAATTTTATCATCAACAACACTTACAAATCATGAATTATCAACATTTTCAAGAACTGCAATTGAGCTAGCCAATACATATGCAATGAAGGATGATGATTTAAATGAAACTGTGATAGAAGAGGATGCGGTACATTATAAATTTGTGAGTACAAATATTTTATATATTCATTTAACTATATGCAAATAAAATATATAAAAGGGTGTACCAGAATGTGGCGACCGTACTTAAATAAATATAGAGAGTTTCACAAAAATTACAAGTGAATAACTTCTGGATCCAATATAAAACCAATCGATTTTAATGTTTTCACTTATAAATTATTAGTCCATTCAGTATAAACTCAGAATATGGTTTAATTTTGTGACAAAGTTGATTTGGTCGATTCTAGAGCATTCGTCTATCTATATTGGTTGCGGCGTCGTCATCTTGTACACCCTATATTTATTAAAATTATTAAAAATAGATTATAAGTTGTCTATATATATATTTCTATATGAAAATTATATATTATCATTAAACACGAGTAATTAATATTTATATTACGTCATTGCAATTCATATTTTATGACTAACATATTATATATTCATCTTCTGCTGCGTATATATTACTCCAAACTGGATATTATAAATTGTTTGTTTGTTCTATTACAATAATACTCGTAACTATAATAATAAAATAATCGGCTTACAATTCAAATACAAATACAAATGGAAATTCATAGTTATACTTACTTATTTAATAATTTTGAATGTGAAGGTTAGCTCATATGGTTCGAGGTTGAGGATAATAATAATTTGTGTTTTTTTTTTTAAGGAATATTTATATAAAACACGATAGGTTATTAATTTTCTAATTAATGTATTGAAACTAAATTGATGGTATGGATAGAAAAATATTGTAAATGAAAAATTGAATAGGACAAAAAAATTGTCGTCATGCTAATGAAATTATCGTGTATTTCTTCCGTATTCCATATTAAATTTATGAAATAAAAAAAAAACGAAAGAATTTTTTGTAATGAAAAATTTAATAATAATATATGGAAAATGTATACAAACTTTAAGCACACTGGGGTTATTATATATATCCGTTAAAAAATTGTTACATATATATTACGTTGTTATTTTCATCTGTATTTATATATACAAATGCGATTTGTCCACTATATATATTTATTTCCTCCGTTTGATTCATCAGATGAATTATCCTTTTTTGATTTTTGAATGACTTGATCTGTCATTCGAATATTTTACACACAAACATTAGGTCTACCCAATTCTTTATTCCTTGTGTCAACCCCCATTCGCTCCTACCCCAACTATTGTTTATTTAAGGAACTCTATATATACTGTACAGTAATTATGAAAGATATTCACTGTAAAATTTGAACTACCCACACCCACCTGATATATTTTAAAGCTTTATTTTTATATTGCATTTGTATTTATTTCAAATTTAATTTTACGTATAATATTGCATTAATGTGTACAGTGTCCCGTGATATAGTTAGCCTAGTCCAAACAAATAGGGTGTGAATCATTTCTCAATACAGAAAGTCGCATTCGATTACTTATATGGCTTCAAACTAACTAATTAGTGTAATGATCAATTTTGAATTTTTTAAATATCGAATAAATCGTCGACGACTTAATAGTGACTTTGGGAACTGTTCATATGTGGTACAATACATTTAAAATTGAACATGATTGAATGAGAAACTTAATGAAATTCGTTTGGACGATTCTATGCGTAACCCAAAAGAATTTCTAACTTATAAAACTGTTGATGAAACATGAGTTCATCATATAGCACATAGCAGATAACATAAAGATCAACAGTAACCACATTTTCTTAAAGTATATGAAGTAATTTTAAACATAGTTTAAAATGAAAGATTGGAAATTGATTAAATTTTGTAATTTTGGGTAAAAGCAATATTGAAATCCATTAAATCTATATATGAACCCGCATAATTAAAAATATGAATAAATGAACCGATATGGTAATTCAATTTTCTCATGTCAACACACAACAAATTGAAGTCGTAACCTTCTGAATGTTGTTATTAATATACATATGCGTATTATTTACTATTTATTGTATTATTATTAAATTAAAGATAATAATAACAACAACATATTCCTATAAATATAAAAATTTGAATAGATAATAAATTGTAAACATATGAAAAATTTAATGAAAAAGATTTTATTAAGCTTCAATAATATTACAGAATTAAAAAAAAATAAATAAATAAATAGATGCAGAGGAACCCCACTAAATTTCTTATCAGAATAAGTTTATATATGTTCTATACGAATATATGTATGTAAGATTGGTTCTATACCTATGATTTCGTCATATGTTGAGTAAATAATGCTTGAGACGAATGGTTTTGTTTCAGTGTTCGTCTCAATCGTTGATTTCGTTGTATTGGGTTTCAGCAACTATTGCAGCTTAAATTATACCATGCTGTTTCTATATTACTTACTTACTTAATCTCCATATGGCTTTAAAACCCAGGTGCTGTTTTAGTCTTCTCCACCACGCTTTTCCAACCTGCTGACCTATCTGCAGCCAACGTCTTGCAATCCCGAATTTTAAGGATCTTAATTCTTTTTCCATATATATTGATATCAAAATAATAACCTTTGAATTCTGTTTGAACCATTTTTTATAGAACTTGCATTTTAAATTCGATCGATTGTATAGTGTGCATTGTGATTAGAATACGTATTATTTTCAATAATAATTAAGTGTATATTTACATTTTCTGTTCGAAAATTAACCTGAATGCGGATTATGAAAACAGGAAAAAAAAAATTCATTTATTTTTTTTCAAAAATAATCTCCATTAACAGAAATACATCGATGTGCGCACACATTCAACAAGTGCATCAAATATGAGTTTTCTTTATGGCATTGATTGGATTGTTATTGTGAATGTCTCTTGATTGATGCAAACGCTTTACTTTCCGTTTTTTTGGGAAAATATAGAAAATAGTTACTTGGAGCTAAATCGCGTGAATGTTAAAGTAAATAAAATTGATTGTTAGTAATTAGTGAGAATTTACGCACGATATGAGAAGGTACGATAATCATCAACTACCAGACACTATTCAGTTATTCGAACACAACGAATATGGTTTGGAAAACTCTTCCTTATTGTGTATGGTAATACATATGCATCAACTGTTGAACCATTTGCAACAAATTCTTTGCGGATAACAACTTGGTAGAGCCAATCTGATGAGCCATTGTCGTACATAAACATATAGCCATACTTAAAACGTTGTATTTTGGTGTAAACTGTTAGAAATTACATAACACTTTGCAACAATGTTAAGGTCGATTTACAATACATAAATCAATTAGAAAATCATTCCCGTTAATTTTCGAACACAGGGTGTATACTGTATACATATTATAAGAAAATATATATTCTAATAATAAAATCAATATTGTATGTTGTATTTCATAATCATTTTTTCGCGTTTTATGCATATAATAATAAATATTTCCCATTTAGTTTATTAACTCAAATATTGACTTTCATAATATGAAGACGCGCAAAGCCTCTTTGCCTACACACATCCACATCCACAATAAACAAACAGAAAATATAAATGAGAATTTATATATATCATAAATAAATATTATGTTGCTGCTATGATGTTTGGGGTGTTATTCATATATTATATTACATAATCAACAAAACATGGTAATAAAAATAAATAAATTTAATTTCAGGTAAATTATAAAAGTCTATATACACAAAAATACCTTTTTACCTTGCAAAATTATGTTCAATAAATAAATTGTGAATCGCAGAAAAAAAAACGAAAAAAAAACACTTTAACAAAACACTCCCTAAGAATTTATTTCGTTATTATATTCAATGTATAATAATTTAACAACACAATATGCAAATAATTAAACAGTATTAAATGCCTTTAATATAAGGTGGTATATATAGTGTCATTATTATAAAGACAATAAAGTCACAAATCACTTGGAAAATATTATAAGAAATTGATATTTATTTTGTATACATAACTAATTAGGAAGGAACGTGAAGTACTGTAGGAGCGTATATCATTATCAATACAACAGAATACGGTATTGTAAGGATCTTATAATTTATATAGAAACAAAATAATAAACGCAACATCGAAGGACATAAACATTATTGACATATTACAAAAATAGACGATATTACATTATTATACCATCTAGCTTTTATTATTTATATACCAATTATATAAGTAATTAAGGGACCTATTAGAAAAAAATAACATTATAATACCACTCATTGCATTTCATCATATATAATTTTTTTAAACAAACTTAAATAAAATGGTAATTATTGCTAATATTAATAAGTACTATGGATATTTATAATTAATTGATGATCTCATATATTGTATAATAAGAATTGAATTATTATTATCTCCTATGCGCAATTAATGAAATGCATTATAAATATAATTGAACTTAATGTTGCCGTTATGAATTCGATGGAAGATAAATAAAACTAAATTGGGTTTGCATGTGTACAAAACCATAATTTGCTTTGCACAAATTTACTTCAACAAAGTTTTCCGCATGTACATTTATTTTTGATAAAAGTTTAAGTACGATAATTATTTTTACAAACTTTTTAATCATAAGGCATCGTTAATGTTTTTTTAGTATAGTGTATTTATACGTCAGTGGTGTCTAAAATATTGTTACGAAATGACTTTTGTATAATTGGATTATAGTTGTATATATTGTATGGCGTTAGGTATAAGAGACCAGCGACACTAAATATGAGTGCGACATTGCATTTATTTTCGTTGCAAAAAATAACTATTTGAACAAACAATTTTTATTTAATTTAAAAAATTATTCTGTTCAACTGTTATATAACCAGAGATTTTAATTTCAGTCACAAAGAATATGGAACCATAATTCATAATTTTTAAATACATTCATTCCCGTCATTCCCGCCATACATAACTGAGAAAATTTTTCATACATTATCGCAGGAACCAGACAAGATATAAACATATACTCAACAGTGGATGAAAGGTTGGATCCTCTAGGATTTTACACAACTAAAATACATTTATTAAATAATATTCGGTATTTCTTGAGTCATGTTAAACGGATTTTGTATGCAGCTAGAAAATGCGATTATATAAACTCTATGAAATTCTTGGATTTCACCAGACAGGACAGTTTTCCTATTCGACAGAACAATAGTACTTTCCAAATATCCAGATTAGAAACATTTTATATCAGAATATGAATTACAAAAGGTGGTGGTCAACTTTTCAGTCACTATTGGGTTTATGTTTTTATTATCTCTATCTCCGGTTCCTAATTAAATCTATGAAATTATTCGTCCAACATACAGATGTACTGCAATTATGTGATCATCAGTCAATAGTTTGAATCTCAGAATATAAAAAGATTGATATAACATCAATTCGAAATTAATTTTTTTCTTGCAAACTTGTACATTTATATTTAATAAAATTAATACATAAATTGTTTGTCATTAATAATAAAGTCAATCTCTATACTTATAAATTTGCGTGTATATGCTCTGACTTATTTTCGTATAACCCAAGGCATTTAATATATAAATGTAACATAAAATATAACATACAATTTCTGCGTGCGTATTTATTATTTATTTACTTAAGTGTGTGTACGTATATCTGCAGTGTAGCTATAGAAGACGGTTCTCGTATACATAATATCCGTATATATTTGAATTTGGAATATACTTTGATGTTAGCTGATGTTCTAAATTTATTATATATATTTTATTCATGTAATATATATATTAAAAAGCCTATACGGGTATATTAAGAATAATGTGTTCACATAAATGTGCTATTGTGAGAAACAAAAAAAAAACAATTTGCAATTATTTTCAATTCAAAAAGAAATCCCATATGCATTAACTCTTTTTCTACCCGAGTGCGTACAAATTTGTTTCACATATGTATAAATAAAAGTTTTAAAAAACCTATTAGCTGTGTCGAAATGATTAACTATGAGTAATCTATAATATTTGTGTAGCACCGCATATCACGTGTAGAACTTATCGGTTTATCGGTTTTGTGTATAATGATAAAGAAAACGGTTGATCTGTAAGTGCGTGTTCCATCGAAGAAAACTGCAAATTACAAATTAAATCAGAATAAATCGGATTTTCATCACCGCAGTCAGAATTGGAGTTTCTTTCATAACTACATAAGCAAAAATATCACTGGTCCAATATTTCGACTTTCCATTTACCTTTCATTCATTTCATGTGACACCCATTTCCCACACTTTTGGAGCTTTCCAATAATTTTTAAACGTTTATAGTTTTATAAATCACTGTTCGATCATCATTCAAAGCTTCTGCCGCATTTGTTTTTCAGTTTGAGAATCATCAGCTTTCAATTTGGTGTCCTCAAACTTTTTCGATATGGTCTTCCACGTTCTGCATTTGTTTCCACATCAAAATCATCATTTTTGAATCGTTGAAACCACTCATAGCATTGTCTTTACCTGATATATAGAGCATATTTATGGTGTAACAAGAAATTTGCAAATTACGATCTGATGCTCAACTTTTTAAGATATGAAAATCATTCAAAATTTTTAGTAAATCGAGTGAATACACTTTGGAATCTAAACTGTTATGGTACTGTGAATATTATATTTATTTGTGGGCAGGTGATGCAGAATGTGTGAGGTCGGCGCGACTATTATATTTTTAATATATGTTTTAGAATTTAAACATTGTCGTTTAAGTTATGCGAAAATTTAGGTTATTAATTTAAATTTGTTAAATCAATTGTTTTTAAAATTACTCGATCGATATTGAAATATATATAATCTATTTTTCGTTGGAAGATTTTTGCAAAGGGAAATCTGCTCATTTATCTTATTGGAATTCTTTTCGACCCACAACTTAATTCTATAGTCTCATAGCTTCATATGTTTTTCGAATTAATTTTTATACAATACATATTTTTATATTAATGGTATGTATAAATAAGTTCCATTTGTGTGACCCCGTGATTTTTTCTAAACCATTGATCTACTCGTAATGACAATATTATCGTTATTTATTTAATTTAATTTGTACAAAAATCTTGGAAATTTTGACACTAAGGTTATTATATGTATAAAAATCAATTTCCGTGATTCATAGTAAAAAACTTAAAATAGTATAATAAAAATTATTATATATTGATATTTTTCAACGACCGAATCGGATATGCAAGTTATTATAAAAGTAATTATAATTTATAATTTACATTTTTAACATATTAAAAAATATATTATAGTCGTAAAGTATTATTAATAATAAAAATATTGATATAATAATTATATTAAAATTTATTATTATTATTATTATTATTATTAATATATTGTACAACTTTGTATATTTATTTTAAATATTGTATAAATTTATTAAATAATTTGAGACGCGCATAAAATCATCTATTTTAGGTATTGTATTATATAAATAAATGTTAATATATATAAATAAAACAATTATATGTGATGACATTGAATTGAAATTATTTTAGAATTGGACGACGACGGGACACACGCACAAATTAATTTATAAATAACTAAAAAAAATCTCAATTTATTATTATTTAAAATCGATTATTTATTGTGTTACATTACATTACTTACTTACTTACTTACTCCATGGCGTTACAACCCGGGTGCGGTTTTAGCCTTCTCCAACACGCTTCTCCAACCTGACCTATCCGCAGTTAACGTCCTCCAATCCCGAATTTTTAGGATCTTTATATCACAGTTTACTGCATCTAGCCATCTCGCCTTAGGTCTTCCGGCTCTCCTTCTACCCTCCGGTTTACCATTTAACAGTTTTTTTGGCACACGCTCCTCCTCCATGCGTTCTACGTGTCCAAGCCATCTCAATCTATTGATCTTGATTGTTTTGACAATATTTGGTTGACCGTACAACTTGTCTAATTCAATATTGTATCGTCGCCTCCAACCATTCTGTTCTTTGACGGGACCAAATATGCCACGGAGTACCTTTCGTTCGAAAATCCGAAGTAGTTGTTCCTGGTTTTGTGTCATGCACCAAGCCTCCGACCCATACGTTAATATTGGACGTATTAAAGTTGTATATAGCTTGCACTTAAGATCTCGTTGTAATGTTTTCGATCGGAATTGTTTTTTTAACCCGTAATAACATCTGTTGCCAGTTGCTATTCTGCGGCGTATTTCCTCTTCAATATCATTTTCAACATTTATCAACGATCCTAAGTATACAAAACTATTGACTATTTCAAAATTGTGTTCTCCAATATTAACCGTTTGATCTCGAATTCGTGATGTATTCGTTGCCACCAAATATTTCGTTTTTTCTGCATTCACTTTGAGACCCAGACCTGATGCCTCCTTTTGTAACGATTCGAAAGCATCCTTGACAATTATCATATTCCGACCCATTATGTCTATATCATCAGCATACGCTAACAATTGACCCGATTTTGTGAAAATCGTGCCTTGTTTATCAATATTTACGCCCCTCACTGCCTTTTCCAGCGTAATATTAAATAGCAGTGTTGATAATGGATCGCCTTGTCGTAGTCCATCAACCGTCTCAAAGTGATCAGATAATTTACCTCGGATTCGTACCTGTGACCTCACATTTTCCAACGTCATAGCCACCAAATCTATCAGTTTTTTTGGAAAACCAAACTCTTCCATAATATTCCATAATTTTGACCTATTGACGCTATCATATGCCGCTTTAAAATCAACAAACAAATGGTGTGTATCAACATTGAATTCCGTACACTTTTCCAAGATCTGCCGTATACTAAATATTTGATCAGATGTAGATCGATCTGCGCAGAAACCACACTGGTATTCTCCGATAATTTCATTGGCGTATGGAATAAGTCTATTGTATAGTATATTAGCAAATACCTTATAACTAATGTTTAATAAAGTTATTCCTCTGTAGTTGTTACAATCCAATTTGTCACCCTTTTTGTACAATGGACAGATAATACCATCCTTCCACTCATCTGGCACCTGTTCATTATTCCAAATCTTTACAATTAGCTCGTGCAGTTGATTCCATAATGCATTCCCACCATATTTAAAGAGTTCACCTGGTAAGCTATCAGATCCAGGTGATTTATTATTCTTGAGCTTTTGAATAACACTCTTTACTTCGTGTATTGATGGTTCAGCTATAAATGGTTGGGCGGTTTGAAATCGCACATCTTCCATAGTATTCACTGGCGTATTCACATTTAACATATCTTTAAAGTACTCGGCCCATCTTTCGAGGCACCTTTCCTCTTGCGCCATAACCTGACCATGTCTGTTTTTGCACAAAAAAGGTTGTTGATTGTATCCGTTGCGAAAACTATTGACATTCCGGTACAATCTTCTATTTTCGTTGTTCCTGTTAAATTTTTCCATTTCGACGTAAACCTTTCGTTCCAATTCTCGTTTTTTCTTACGAATCAATTTACGCTCGAAATCCCTCTTCTCGCGATAGTCTTCCACAGTGGTCCGTGTAGCCCGCGTTAGCATTTTCAGCCTGGACACATTTTTTGCATCCCGAGCATTTCTACATTCATCATCAAACCACTCATTTCTTACTACCATCCCTTTTCCAATCACCTCTGTTGCGACCCCTTCAACGCATGATTTTAATTTTTTCCACATACTATTTATATTAGTTTCATGCTGGTAAGCCTCCAAATCTGTAATAATTCGTTGTTCCATTGCATCCATGTACAATTGTTTTACCGCCGCCTGTTCAAGTTTCTCGACTGCCCATTTCAACCCTACAGGTTGTGTGTTATTACTGGCCGAAATTCTGGCTCGTAGCACTATCCGAACTAGATAATGATCTGAGTCAATATTTAGACCACGACAAGTTCGTACATCCATTATATTTGAACAGTGACGTCCATCAATTAGTACATGATCAATTTGATTACTTGTTCTACCATCTGGAGACCTCCACGTCATCTTATGAATATCTTTATGTGGAAAATATGTGCCACTAATGACCATGTTTTTTGACATGGCAAAATCAATCAATCTTAGCCCGTTTTCATTCGTTGTTTTATGAAGACTGTGCTTACCTATAGTTGGGTGATATATTGTTTCCTGTCCCACCTTGGCATTAAAATCGCCTAGGACAATCTTAATGTCGTGGCCGGGTGCAGCTCTATATGTTGTCATCAGCTTTTCATAAAACTCATCCTTAACCTCATCAGTTTTCTCTTCAGTGGGCGCATGTACATTGATGAGGGTCAGATTGAAAAATTTTGTTCTTACACGTAGTGTACAAATGCGTTCATCAATCGGATTAAAAGCAATTACTGAATTCCTTGCTTTTCCAAAAACTACGAAACCGGTTCCGAACTCTCTTCTTTTACTGCAATCATTGCCGCTGTAATAAAATGTGTATCCTCTACCTTTCAATAAATTTTTTCCGGGCCACCTAGTTTCTTGAATAGCTGTTATATCCAATTTGGCTGTTCGTAGCGTATCAGTAAGTGCTCTTAACGCACCTTGTCGCAACAGAGTTCTAACGTTCCAAGATGCAAGTTTTAAATCATTGTCCTTAAATTTTCTTTGCTGGGGTCGTTGCCGTTTATTCTGTCCGATCCGAGGCTGTGTTGTCGAATTCATAACTATTTGTTTTTCCGAAGTTGGTAGTTAACCATACGTTCAACCTACTAATCATTCTGCAAATTCGTAGGATCATTTACAGGGGTATATCACCTCTGCCGAAAGCGGTTACATTGGCGCCGCTGATTCGCCTTTACTGTGTAATCACTGAATCATTAACTCAGTTTTAATCGAGTGCTGCTTTCACACAACACCCCAAAGTAATTCTCATACACAGCAGCCAGATTGTCCGCGACTACTTATTCTTTATTCGTAGCTAACCCATAAGTATCATAGGCCGTTCCACTATCCGCAACCCGTGGACGCGTTCGGTCGCAACTGGCATTGCAAGTATGCTATACCCAACATACTAATCCGAAATTACATTACTGCGTATAACCTAAATCTTTGCGTAAATATAGCGTATATTTAGTCCATACAGTCTCTGTATTATTTCTGCATTACATCGCAATCTTTAATTGTTTTGCATATATGAATTTTTTGTTGTTATGCGTGTTTATGGTGTGCGATGGTTGATTATTTTATACTGTCAAATAAAGTAATTGACATTTTGTCACATTTAAACATCATGTAATTTGCGTAGGTTGAGCGTGCATATATAAAATAGGACCTATATATATATATAGTAAAACAATAAATAAATAGAAATGGGGAGTTTTACAAATAAAACAGATTTTTTAAATTTCTTTTTCTATATATCATATAGTCCATATTTCCAACAAAGAGGAAATCTTTTGAAAATATTATATGTGGGAAGTATTATTGTATATGGGAAAAGAAGTTGATGATAACTATAAATTTATTTTGCATTGTATTATGTAATAATAGAAGTAGAAATTCAAGAAAAATTCGTATTTTATACAGTGACTCGACTCCCTGTCTTTATGTATTGTAAATTTCAATCGTATATAAATATTTATTCATATTCAAAAATGTTATTAAATCTTTTCAAAGTAATTCAGAGTATAGATTCGTAATATTGATTAGAATGGTATTTATATATTTATTTCTATATTTATATTTTATTTATGGTATGTAAAAAATAGGAAAGAAAAAAAAAGGGCGGACATAATTTTGGATAGGTCAAGATGTTTTACATTACACAGAACCTATTTTTTTCTTATTACATTATAGTTTATATTAGATTTAAAAACTATATTTTTACTTTTTGGGGCCATATATTTTTTTTTTTTTTAAATCAATAATAATTTTTATATTTTTATTTTCCAAAATATTTATAAAATTCATAATAAATAATATAATATAATACTTCATTTTCAAATTTGAGTTACTCCAAATGTACAAAAATGACGTCTATCAATCTACAATCAACAACACATGTTGGTAAATTATATGCTCCGTATTATTAAAAATTATTATGTCATTGTGTTCTCATTATTTTGTGTTATAATACCTGTTACGCATCTGTTAAATACACATATATGTGATGATCCTACGATTTAAGGAAGGTTATAATGTCAAACACAATATAGTGTAAGTAATAGAACTCATGAGTCACCTTACCATCAACTTATAAGTGTGAGATATTGGCAGGCGGTGAAGAACAATTTCTATACATAGTCAAATTCTTAGCGAAGAATATGGCGATAATTAGCGGCTAAAGAAAAAGTCAACAGAAATTCCACTCACGAATGTAATTACTGGGTTGCACTATGACCCGCAGATTGAACATCGTTTTGCGTACGATATATCCAAGAGGTTTGTATGAGTATGGATGATCACGAAGCTGTGTCTGTAGCACATTTCTTGTGTTACTACCCGCCTCATATAGCAAAAACGACAGCTGCACATATACTAAGAAGCAGATACTTTGACCTTAAACTGTTGTATAAAGTCATCGGGTTGTTGTTAGAAACCGGTTAGTTTAGGGCAATCACAATGAAACTGCAATCCTCCGAGTTGAAGTACTGGGATTTTATCCAATAAACAAACATAACAACCATACCATATATCTTAAAATCATTGCAGGTATTAAATAACAAATTTTCGACGCCAAATGGGAATATGTTACGGAATATTTTCTATTATCTACCTTTGTTGATTTATGCAAAATAATCAAAGGAATAGGGTGCGGTATAGTTACATAAATCCAGTATTAGTTTACTCTGTATATTATTAAAATGTTACATAATGAAAATATTTTACATCATATAGAGTTACCCTAGTACCACTTTCCGTAGTGTGTTCGTAAAATTTCCTCATTATATGTAGTAGTTCGTATAGTTTAAATCCGAGGAAATATCTATGGATTTTTTACGAATGTCCACTGGAATTTTATATGATGAGTGCAGCCGTGGATTTTTATAAAAAATGTCCTTGGATTATCCTTATATTTTCGATTATAATTTCTACGGAATCTCCTTAGAAGTATTTCTCGTTGCTATAATTCCACAGAATATCCCTAGAATTTATATTCATATTTTTTGTGAGCAGATGCACGGATTTTGAAAAAAATATTTTTGGATCGTCCATATATTTTGGCAAGTAATACCCGTGAATTTTTCGAATTAGCAGAATGACGATGATGCCAATGATCGCGGTATGATTAAGTTTTTTTTATCAATATACCAGAAGTTCTATGAGCACGGAATGAAAATGCTGAACGATAGCAAAAATTCATGGATTGTGCATTTTTTTTTTGTTGAAATAAACAAGAACAAAAAATCGCGGTTAAAATCCTTGAAAAGTTGTTGGTTGTTTTAAAAATGATGAAAATAAATTAAACAGAGTGAGGATTATATCTATTGATAAGAGAAATATACAAAATTTAAAGACACCCGTCTTGGATAATTGTTGAAATAAATTATGAATATAATACCGCGCGGATATCGGTTGGACATATTACCCTGACAATCCAAAGATTTCAATTGACCTAAATAATATACTATTACATTAAGTGGAAAATCTATGAACAAATTCCAGTATATCTTTTCCATAGAAAATATGTGGATTTTATCCACGGAAATTTTCCTCATTTTTCAAAGTACGGACAAATTGTTACTATAGTATTGAGTTCGTACTTATAGGTCAGGTGTTAAGTGCCGGCCGTGTTATATTGTACAGTGTCCTAGATATTCGATAATATACAAGAGATATTATCCAACAAGAGGATATTATCTCTTTTTCACTGCATCTATAATCCTATACCAAATTTTAAAGGGAATGTATTGATAAATTTATTGAATGCAATTTTTAATTCTGAGATACAAATTCTTTATTTTATTTTATTATTGATTTATAATTATTAATATATTTATTTTGTATTATTATTTATTTACGATATAATTATTATTTAAATATAATATTTTATAAAGATTATGTCACGTTCATTTGTGTACCCATATAGACAGACACCCACTCACTTCACACCAGTCTCACACACACCGTTTTATACACTTTATGAATTTGTAAACAACACAATAATATACTATTTTATTATAAACGCAGTATGTAAATTGAAAAATAATAATAATAAAAGAAAGAAAATTTTACGAAGGAAAAACTTTTATAATAAAAAGAAAATGGATATAAAGAAAATCAAAGCGTTTAAATATTTTATAATAAGTTTCACTTGTCTTTTTATTATAATATTGTATGGTATCTAATATATATCGCCATATAAAAAATGTATGGGTCGCACGTTATTTTATAGTCAGTTGTATACGTACACTGATAATTGTTCGAAAGTTTACTTTATGTTTTTTCCAAGTAAAGAGTTGTGTGTCATTAAAAATGCATGATTAATGTTTACCTCTCTCCCAATATATACCGTCAGTCAGACTATATAATCACACACTATAATAAAAACAATATTGATTATCATTTAAAATTAATTTAACTACTGATTTAATGCATATAAATAAAGTATAAGTTTATATATATTTAGTTATACTTATTACTATAAACGACCTAAAGTTTTTGGGGTGAGGTGGACGAGTGATGTGACAGAAGAAGTATTAAAATTATAAAATTTAGTTTTAAAAAATAATTTTAAACTTAGATTATTAAACTGCCGAAGACATATAATGGAGAGTTTCTATGTCAATATATTATAATATAAGAACATTTGTTTTTGTTATGTAGCACATCATCAACAAACAATCAATCAAAGTTATTTTAAAATTTAAATATGTTTGTTTTTATTCAAGTTTTAAATAAATTATTTATTTATTTTATTAGATTAAAAAAAAAACACACAGTAGACAAACAAATAAAAACAGACATAAACACCTTTACTTCCGTTTTTGTATTATACCATAGAATGTTATATATGAAATCGAATTGTATATTTTCATTTGATTTAATGTTTTTTATAGAATTTTAGTTCGATTTTCATAAACATCATTTTTCGGTAATGCAAGCTGTTTTCTATAAAAACACACTCAATAAATTTCATCGGAATAATCTTAGAATTAACAAAAATACATGTACAAAATTATAGCTAAAATTTCTCTGGAACATCCTCAATCGAAACCTGTCATTTTGAGCATAATTTTTATTACTCCCATATATACAAACAATTTTTCATTGCAGTTCATATAACATTGTATACCTGCGTGTCAAAGATCCTTGTTTTTGCAAAGATGGCTTAGAAATACCATCAACTTTACCTTTTTATTTTTTTATAAGCATTAAAAAGTTGTGATTGTCAATTTTTTGGAACGTCAAATTTGTTCTCGATCGACCTTTATCAAATATTTTTTCTTAAGATCATTTATTCATATAATTTGTCCTGGTAAAGAAAATCTCTAAGACACATCAAGATTTTAGAAAACGTAATAGAAAATTTTTCACTAAACACAAGTTTAGGACACAACTTGTCCCAACAACAACAGAACTGCCGAACCAAAATGAGGACCCCAGAACTCATATATATATATTTATATTTATATTCTTATACATTATAACCCAGTGGCGTCAGAAATTAAATCGTTAATCAATTATAAGTAGTAGCAAAAAGCGAAATAAATTTTCTACAAAATCATCTTTTATGAATATAATGATTTCTTTGAATTATGGGCTATTATTTTAATGGATTTTAAATTGTTTTTGAACAATTTTTATTAATTCAACTAAATTCCAATCTTACATTCACATTAAAATTATTAAATTAAATAGTAAAATTCCACTAGATGCACACCAAATTTTTTTGCCCACACATAATCTATAGTTTACTTTCACACTGTCGCCTACTATAAGAAAATATTGTCATATTGTAATCCTAATACTTTTTTCTGAAATTACTGTATCGGTTATTTTAAACCATATTCTACTTTTTTTTTTTAGATACATATTGTATCAAATACAAAATTACTATGACATACAAATTGAAATTAGATTATATTTTCTGACCTCGTAAATCAATTTTAAAAATAATACACTTCAATAAATGATTGGAAACACCCTGCATTTAAAACAATATATATAGTTGTAAAACATAGTCTCTATATATACATTTTAAGTTAATTATATTGAATTTAAATACTTGGAAAAAATCTTAAATCGACAACAACCGAACAAAATTTCTGATGCTATATTTAAAATATTCTTAATGAATATAACATCAATTAAGTCATTATTTAAATAACCTTTATATTCGACTTTTATTTTCTGGTATTTATATATATGTTATTCTATATTATATCTAACATAAACCGCACCGGAATGATACAGAAAAAAAAAAGTCATGCAATTAAATTAAATGAAAAGAACGCAAAAATTCATGTACCCTTAACAAATTTTATCTTTTCACCTTCAAAATCTAATCTCGTCCGAAATTTACAATCTGTAAAAAAAAGATATTTGCACCTATAGATTAACTCTTAATATTAGTCTTAAATCGTTTTTACTCAATTCCACTGCTGTTTAATTTTCCAAATTAAATAGAGTATCATTTCTATATGGAATGCCTTAAATTGTTATGAAATTCTATTTTTGTATATTTACCATTGTTTGGCAATCCAAAACCAATTGGTAAATAATTAAACAATATAACCGATGCGTTCTTTTCAAAATAAATGAGGACTTTAGAAGTGCGTAAATGTATAATTTATATATAAATTATAAATTTAATATCTCAGGGGTCGATAATTATTAGATTATATTATGATCAACGATCGCATTTAAAAGCAGCTAAAAATTATCTAAAATGCGACTTCTTTTGTTACATTTGACTGCAATAACACTTGATTTTTGGCGTGTTAATATAATTACAGTATCCTATACTATTTATACAAATGTACATATAATACCCATATCTATATAATCTACCTTTATATAAATTATACAAAGCTATTTCTATATATGTTGACAAACCAAACATTATTATAATGTATAAATTTCACCATTTATTAAATGACTATAAAACGCAAAACCAGATTAAACTTCTTGAAAACGAAACCTGTGTGAGTGGGTGTGTGTGTGTGGGGTGGTGATGGAAAAATAGTAAATAAAATGAAGAATAAAAAAAAAACACTTTAGTAATTAATTTCATTAATTTACCATTACCCTTAGCTTAGGTAAATGTTTTCTAAATTGTTATGACATTTTGTTTTTACAAATTGTGTTTGGGTTTTTTTTTATTCTGTGTATATATACGCGAATATTTTCAATGTTTGAGCTCTTTTATAACAAATTATAATTATAAAATTAAATATCATTTATAAAATACAGTCCACAGCGGTTCAGATATTGTATAGAAAAATACACAAATTTATTTTCTTCGATACGAATTAATTTTCCGTACATACAGTCGTCCATCCACCTTATCAACTCGGTCCTTTTTTAGTTCTTTAACTTTTATAGTTAGTGAAATGAAATTTAAAAAAATTTTACTATATGATAATGTTATCGATAACCAGAAAATATTTAGCTACCGTTCTTATAATACCTTTTTACATCTATGCGCTACTAAATGATAAGAAACAACATAAATGGTTGAGAAATATCCAAATTTCTTTGAAGCAAGTAGGAAAGATTGTTTTGTTTATCATCAATTTCTATTGAACTTCATTAAGAACCGTTGCTATAATCCTGCATATTTTATATGTACTTGCTAGATTAGAAAAAAAATTGCTTGTGCAACAGTCAAATTTGTCCATACGATAACTGGATGCAACGAAGAAAAATTCTACAGTTTATCAATTTTTATCGCGTTTTAAAACTGATCCATTTTACATCTATACTTATTAAATTCTACTACTGGTACTGGTTGAGAAATATCAAAATTTTTCATATTTCTGGAAAAATGTTCCATATTATTATCACACTGAAGACAGTACACTATCGCCTTATAAAAACGCAAGTTTTATGATGCAACAAATTGTTCGATATTTTCGTATATACGAAAGCGGATTTTAATGATACAAATTATATACGAAATCGATAAAAATATCGAAAAATTACATGATAGTCATCGTGTTAAAAGCGGATCCACTGTATTACCCATATAAAAACATTAAACATTTATTTTCGTATCGAATCAAGACTCTGTGTTTATATGAATACATATAACCTCTGTCCCATAATAATCCGAAATGGAAAAAAAAAAAATATTAAATTTTCACAAAAACTATTTTATTTATTCAAAATAATCGCCATTAATTGAAATCGCATCGCATTTTGAACGCGTTCAACAAGTGAATCAAATGCCATTTTTATGTTCGTGATTGAAATCCTGTGGAGGAGAACGCTGATCGAATGCCTTCAACTGCTGCCAAAATCTTTCATATAGCCAAAGCCAAGCTAAGGGAATAGAAATTAGTCGTGCACGGAGTTAAATTAAGTGAAATGATGCGAATGATTAAGCAAAAAAAATTGATTATTAGTTTAATTCGGTGAAATTTTTGATCATCATTTATGCGTGATGTTGCGGAACAAACTTTGAATTCACCTCGATTGATTATTATTTTCGGCACTCCAAGCTCTTTTTTCACATGAATCTCGCTACAGATTTCTTAGAAATTTTCACAAAATCATACACTTTTTCTATGTTTTCTTTTTCAGTAAATTGCTTCAGACGGTCCATCTGTACTTTCATCATCACTTGCAGCTTCTCTTTATAAATTTAATGTTAGTTCTTTGTTTATATCAATAAATTCATTTTTCAACCAATACACAAAAACAGCCTTTAACTTTATATTTTATATTTTCGTTACAACTGAATGTACGGTCATGAAATTTGAACAGTTTATTGAGGATCGTTCACAGAACATAATCCAAAGAAAAAAAAAACTAAGAGCGTGTTTATTATGGGACATAGTATGTAATTGTGTGTTTGTGTGTGGGCATTGGTGTATTAAAATTCAATATTATACTAAAAACGTTTATTTGTTGCTGTTTTTTGTTTTTATAATGTCCATTTATTATTGTTAGATGTAAAAAATTGTGTTTTACTATGATGTACAATATATATCGACGGTATTCAGTATTTCTCCACCTTTATATTTCGTAGTGTAATAATAGACACATAGTAGATGGATTGTATACATAAGAAAAAAAGTATACAAACAATGACATGAAATGAAATACTTATAAATATGAAAAAATAAAAATATAAATAATCTACCTTTAAAATGATGTACAGAAAATATATACAAAATGTATATTGTAAGTATAACTTGTAGCTATAATTTACACACAGGTATATTCCTATACCATATATTAGTAGAATAATAATAATAATAATAATATACACAATGGGATGGGAATCAATTTAATCTTAGGGGATATCAATTGACTGACCTAAAGTGTTTTGTATAATATAATATGTTAGAAGTATAGCACACACAATGTTACTACAATATAATATTATAATGTTTTTAGCTATATTGTTAAACAATTCATTTTTGAAACAGTATCATTTTGAGCATCGGTTAATGTTGTGTGTATATATATGTTTTGTATATTTTCGTTTTTCGTTTTTCGTTTTTCGTTTTTCGTTTTTCGTTTTGTGCATTGTGTGGTGTTATATGGGAAAATTAGATAATAATTTCATGTTTTTTCCAAGAAATTATTCTATGTATTATACCTTTATTTATACTAAATGCGAACACATAATACCTCAATACTTCAGTACTTTTGTGTGAAAATTAATTAATTAATTAATTATATGCGTGTGATATAATGTATTGTAAATGATAATGTAAAAGATAAATAAATAAATAAATAAATAAATAAATAAATAAATAAATAAATAAATAAGTAAATAAAATGTTGTGTCTAATAATTTATTGTGCAATAAATAATTTAATTTGTGAACGATATTTTTTAAAAACTAAACGAAAACTCAATTGATAGTAGATATTGTAAAAAAAAATGTTATATACCGTGCAATGTTTTTTACTAAAAGTATTACCAAAATTTATTGTTATAATAATTATTCGTATATTGTTGTTAACTATTAGCATTAGTTAATTTATGTGAATTTTACATTTTTTTTTCTTTCAATTATACGTTACATTACGTTTGCATTACAACTAAAAATTCAGATCATATACTTCTGCATAAAGACGACGGTTAATTATTTCAATTATTATATACACATACACACACCACACCACACCACACCGTTTACTACACCTGTGCAATATTTTAAATTCAAAATCATGTCTGGGATAATTCATTGTACGAATATATATTTTATTTGTAAATAATTGTGAACAATTCGCACTAAGTTTCAGTAGTGCTTATTTATTCTACAATTATTAATCGTTATTTTGTGATCGTAATCGGTTAGATTTGTCGCTATAGTAGCTACCTGCAAAAATAAATTATCGAACTATAATATTCATGAATTATTAAAAAGCTGATCGAAACCAACTATAAATGATGTAACAATAAATAATTTTCATGTTAAATAAATTAAATAAAAGACACATGTGCAAAATGTGAAATCCGAGTGTGTACTGTGTATTGTAATGTTGTTAATTTATCATATTAATAATTATGATAACACCCATTTGGTTAATCTGGCACGAATATTTTCATATACATCTCTATTTATGTCTTCCAATATTTATGAACTTATGTGATATGGTTAGCATATACCATAATGATGGTAAACCCGATTAACTATATTATAATCAATTTAATATATTTAGACAGTGTTAATTATAGTCAATGTGAGGAGGTTGCGAGTACAATTATGCGGTACTGACATATATATTAAGTATTTTACAATAGTATTTTAATTTGAAAATTTAAAAGTAATTTTTAAGCTACCTTAAAATACTTTTTCAAAGTACTTGAAGCATATGTTTAAAATATTATAGATGTTTGAAATAATTTGTGAATCGGTTTATTGCTTACATATATACCGGGTAATATGTAAAATCTTGCAATTCAAAATCATTCAAAAATGATTAAGTTCTGATGCACACCAGAAGATCCATTCCATCCACTTATGAGTATTTTAATGGTTTTCGTATACGAAGTGTAAAACTACTGGAGATTAAGCAAACATCTATATCTTTCGGCAATTCGATAACCACCAATTGCGGTGAATTGTTATATGCCCTATTCGGAATAATTTTCCAAGTTTATTATAATGAATGCTTTAGTCGATACCATATGCTCCAGTTGATGTAAGATGATATGATAATGATGATAACAGTTACAGCATTTATGGTTTATGATAAAATTAAATATATATATTATAGTTATCCACTGCAGTAGCACTCAGTACATGATAATCTGTGCGAACAGATCTGTTTATAAATACTGCAAATATCAATACAAATTGATTTCTCTATAATAGTTGCATTAGATTTCTAAATTTGGGAAAATATGGTTTTGTAAGATTCAAGAATTCTTTTCTACACGGATTATTCTTACTTCGATTTTACGACATATATATATTTTTTTATTCATTTAAAAACTATATTATTAAAAACGCTTCTTAACCATCGCATTGTTGTATAATTATAGACTGTCCCAAATTACAAAAATAAATAATTAAATTCAAACAAATTTGCCGTGCGGTAAAGTTTTTTTTTTATTTCAATTTATTGATTCTTACAACACGCGGTTTCCTTTCAGTAGTTACACACAGTGTAATAAACACATCACTTTTGTGATTACACAAAAGAGTATCCCAAAATCGACATATTATAATTAGTTTTATAATCCATATCGTATAACGTAAAACTTATAATTTAATATATATATACGAACGTGTATGAATATAATAATAAAAGTAAACGTTTCAAATGCTCACGCTAAATTAATAATTATACCATAAAATTTCATTTATTTAATTGAATCATAATTTCAATTTGAAAATGAAAAATTTTTAACTAATCGTGACTAAAATCAATAATATTATAATCATTCATAAAATAATATATTGTAATAATAATATATGAATTCAATATGGTTTTTGTCTTTCTAAATGGTTATACCTGCAAGTAATATATAAGTTAAGCTAAGTACATACGAGGTGTGGCTATAAACTAGTGAGATTGATGCTGCTTCTACAGAAGAACAACACATGACGTGAAGCCGTCTCTGGCACGTTAAAAACGAATACACGTATAATTATAGCCGAAATCGGTAATATGTTTCGATCTGATCATCGGTTAAATAATTAATTGAATGCTGAAACTGTATGGAATTGCTTATAGTAAATTTTAAATGATAATTTTAACATGCAAAAAGTGTGTGCGAATATACGTTTCCAGCCAAGTATATAACATCCCACCATCCCCATTATTCGACTGGCCTGACATCATTTGACTTTTATCTGTTCCCCAACGTAAAATCTGCATTAAAAGGAACTAGATTTCAGACCGTTGAAGCAGTGAAAGAAAAAGTGGCACACATCTTGCAGAAGGTGGTCACAAAAGAAGATTGCCGCAACACTGTTTTGAACAATTTTACATTATTAGTTTCGTTATTTTATATAGTCACACCTCGTATACGCATTGTTTAATGTAAAATTTTAAATAATATACACTTTAAACGTGAATATTAATTAATATATTATTGCAATTATATTTGATAATAAGTTTGAATTGTTTTTTCTGTTTTGTTTGTGTTGAAAATGGTCGAGGTGATGGTGGCTATCATCAATTTATTTTAACATGTCACAAACATAAGAAACATATATATTTTATATAATTTACACACCCTCTGTTCGAAAAATAACCCGAATGTATTTCTGGTAACTCCAAGTATCGACTTATTTTTGTATTTTGCAGAAATAAATAATTATTTGCTTATTTTTTTATTCAAATGCGGTTGTGCTTTTTGGACAGAAGGTCTATACAATATAATTAAATGCTGTTTTGTATAATTGCAATAATTTAATAATTTTTTTTTATTGAGATCTTTTAAATTACTATAAATGCATTTTTTTTTTATAAATAATATTTTATTGTAAATTTATTCGATTTTTAAAAGATTCTTTGATTACATTTGTGCGCACATGACTTCAAATAAATATAGACCCGTTTATAATAAATAATTATAACTTTTATAAATTATACGTAGGCAAATGTTACGAAATCTACGAGTATATATAATATTCATTTCTTAATTAATTTAAATTGCTTTTAAATCGTCATTGCAATTACACATAAAAGTTTTATATATATACCTAATTTGCATACGTTTTAAATTTAGTACTATTTGACTATATCTTATTTCTAAATATATTTTTTATGTTTATTTTATGGAATTTGAATGTTTAATTTATTGTACCTATATTTACTTTTTTTACGTAAATTATATATATAACTATGTACTCATTAATTATTGTATATGATCATCGCATACGAGGTCGGATCGCTAAAGAATGTTAACATGAATGAATGTTGTCCATAGAAAATAGAAAACGATTTTATATATAGGCACAATCAATAACAGTATCACCACCGCCCGGTTCGTTCAAAAGAAATGATAGGTAACAAATAAAAAGTGCTTTTTCATCACGATAAAGCACCAGTTCACAAATCAGCAAATTTTATGATCACGAATTACATTATGAATTGTTTTCTCATCCACTTTATTTTTCAGATTTTGCACCAAACGACATTTTCTTCTTGCCGAACATGTAAAAGTATCTAGTTGTAAAGAAATTTTGGATCAAATAATATAAGAAAATTATGTTGAAAAATTGATTGCTGTTCTAAAATGTAATTCCTTGCTTTATTTTTACCATTCTTATCAACCGGCCCACGTATATATATTTATATTGTAGATTTAATTTAATAACAAAAACCTATAAATATAATATTTTATATATGACAATTGTTAAATCAATGTTAAATCTATAAAATAAATAACTATTATAATATACGGCACAGTGTGTAAAAATATTATTCCTAGAAAAATGGTGCTGAAAGTCATACGCTTATGTAGAAAATATCTGAAAGAAGGCGCAGAAGAGAGTGATTTCGATGCTTCAAAAGTAGTGGATTGTAATTGTAAGTCTCAATAATTTGGTGAAACCAATAAGGATTATTATACATTATTATTGTTGAAACTGAACCAAACTGTCACTATTAAACTCTGGTGTCAACAACTTCAATCAATTTAAATTGATTATTACAAGAAAAATAACCACGATATGGTTTTACACAACAAAAAACAATTCTGTCCCGTATGTCGCAAAACCGGTCATAGAAATGTGGTAATGAAACTTGAATGGAATCAGTTCTCACACCGCGTTTATTAATCAAATGTTGCTCCATCAGATTATCACTTGTTCGCAGATCATTCAATTCCAATGAAATTCTATAAAAAAAAACTTATCCACCAAGAAAAACTCCCCCAATCCGATCGCATGAAAAATACACTAGTTCTGTACACATGAAAAATTCACCCATGAACAACTCATCTATAGAGAAAAAGTACTTACCGCACCAATGTGCATCTCTGTACAAAAGTAATTTAAAAAGTATTGCAAGAATGGAGTGGTGCTGATGTTATCATACATACCGATCCTCCTGGGTGGTTATGGTTTTAAATGCGACCTGCATATGCTGCTTCACATGGGCTAATCATACTCGCATCTATACAAATAATGGAATTAAGCAAACATGATACACCATATCTCCATTACTCTTATGTGTGTGAGCAATTATTCCATAATATTATTGTATCATGTGCTTCGCAGACATTGTTAATTTCTGATGAATAGTTTCCCATACACAGTATTTTTGAAAGGCTACTGGTTTACAATGTGATCTATATTACTATTTCTGACAGAATTTTTCAAAATGTAATACCATCATATTTAGTCAATATATAAAATGAAAAAAAAAAAAAAAAACTCGAACGTGATCTGGTCCGAGTTAGCACACCAAAAATTGTTTATACTGCCGCAATACAAAGTTTCTTCGTCTTACTATATGAATATACACAATTACACATTTGTACAAATATATCGCATATTTAAAATATACAAATATAGAAATTGGTATATATAAACTTCATTAATATGCAACGATGGATTTATTTGGATTTTATTAACATATTTTGTTGATTATATATTTATATAGATATTTAAATTAATTTATAAATGAATTAATATATATTTAACATATATATAATAAGATTACTTGTATATTTGTATATTGAAATTATTTAACTTTATTCATATATTGTATAATTCCCAAATGTATAATTGTAAATTACGATGTCTTATTATTAATTATTATATTCATATATAGATACAATAAAAAATATATTTATGTAATATAACCATTTATGTATGTTTGCATCGCAGAGGGTGTCCTTGAGCACGCAGTGCGAACCTTTAAAACACTGCGACGTTTGACCTAATTCTAAGACGAAAATATTATATTCTAGACATTTTTTTAATTTATTATCACATTCTATTTTCGAGATACGACCACTTAAGAATTTATTTCCTAACTTTAAAGTGCATTTAACTTTGTAAAATATATCTAAAATAGTTCGTTCAAGTGTAAAGAAGGTGGTGTATGTAGCAGTCCATACTCCACTTCATAGTAATATATTCAGTGTTTTTGCTAAGGTTATCGTAATAAATTGTCGATTCTCAGCAATATAGAACTGCTTTGATTTAGCTTTATATTTAAATCAACCAGTGTCAATTAGTATTTTACCATTATATAGAATTATAGATACCTTATAATCTCCACTTGAAGGAATCTACTTTACTCATGGACATTCTTGGGCTTAATGTATATATTTACTACTACTACTACTACCATATACAAATATACAGACACCCTGTACATAAATCGTCCTTTCACATATTTATATACTCGTCGTTGCATATATGTTTTATTTGTATACTGAAATTTATTGTCTTTATATGGATATTATGTAATTTTAAATTGTATTATGTGCTCATACATGAATTTAAATTCAATTTATTTTAACTTATAATTTTCGTATAGAAAGAAAGAAATATCACAGCAGGACTTCATTATATCCTTGAATTTATACGTGTATATAATACAAATGCTATATAATAATATAGTGTGAAGGATTTATTTCCATTTGCTTAATTTTTTTACACAAAATCAATTTCAAAAAATTGGTTTAACTCAAATATATATATAATACCTTTTAGAATACCATTGCCGACCATCTACCTTTCATATATATATATAAGATTATGTAGTGGGTGTAGGTATATAAAGCTAAGATTATACGGATATATATACAAACATCAAATATTTGTTATCTGAAATTTGACGAAAATTTTGTCAAATATATTTTCTCTACGATAATAATATACATTATTATTTGTACATTTGATGAAATCTGTGAATATAGCCTATTTTAATAGTGTCAACTATAACAAACACTAAATACATTTGAAATAAATATATTTGTTTCATGTTGTTGTTAGAGACTGAATTGTTTGGTATGAACAACCAAATAATTAGTTGTGCAAACATACGATCCAATAAAATCGTTATTTGATAAAAATTAATAAATATTTGGCATTTGTATTATTATTCCAACATTCTATTCCCATTTATAGTGTAAGCGTAGCTTAAGTAATGATAACATTTATTTATTTATTTTATATATTTGAAAATATTTGACCGTTTCACTTACATTATCAATAGACATTTTGTTCCCTTCATTTATTTTTCTTTTCTTTACTTTTGTATTGATGCATGTCGGTTTTTGTATTCTGTGAGATGAGCAGAGATGAGTGTGTGTGATAAAATAACATCTATAATATAAATAATTCTTTTTATTTTCTTTTACAATCGATTTCAATTTTCTTTTTTCCATATGTATTGTATTGGTATATCTAGGCATTTTTATAGCAAAAAAATAGCCTATTGTATACGATATTCGCCTTTTATATTATTATATAGAAATTGAGTGGATGAATTACCATGCGATAAATTTTATAACAATATTTACACTTACACAATTGTATTGCGTATTTGGATATAGAGTGGTGGTCAAAACAAATCCAATTTGATATTATATTTTTAAATTATTTAAGGAAATAATTGCAAACTATCGGAAACTAATAATGTAATACTTTACGTTTACATTGTAAGCGTTCCTCAACTCTTATACACAGCGTAATGATCAATCTTATCATTACACGAATAACATTCTTATACGCACAGCCCAGTACTATATACGTGAATGTATCTGTATTTAAGATTAATTATGAACTTACAATAAATAAACATTTGGTAGATGTCTAAAATTATTATGAGCATAAGAAATTTGCATTACATTCATGTTTTCCCATAAACAATATATGACGTTAGTTATGATAGTTAGGTGGCAAAAAATGTTCCTATGAATGTATACCAAGAGAATTCTTAAATATCAATAATGAATGAAAGATTTAATAATGCTCACCGATCGTCGATTAACAATAATTGCCACATATATGCTATAGGTAAGAGTTAGTCCAGGAAGCATTATACATATTCAGAAACAATTGTTATAAATGAAATATTTATCCCAACAGCCAGATATAATTGATCCATATAACCTTATAAAAATATTCCGTAATTGCAATCGCACAGTTTTTTTTTATAGCCGCTACCTCGATTTGGAAAACCGTATATTGTACACCGACCACAATGACGTGAACAGACTAACCGACGAGTTCGATCTTAGTGAAAATGAAAAGAAATTTGTGATGCTGTGTATAAAGTGCACACTCAAAATGATATATGCTAAAGAATTATACATTATTTCACTGAAATTCGGTCATAAATTTTGAATGTGTAAAGCGATTTTAGAAATCTCTCTATACCATAAATGGTTACAATTTCAAAATATATATTTAAGAAATTACAAAATCAGGTTAAAAATATGTTTTGTATAATAAGAAAAAGATTCTTTAGTCAGCACAGGACATAAATAGAAAAAAAGGGTTGTTATATTTTGTGCCAAAGTCTTTACCTGTATATGCTGCTGTCATCCTTTTACCTCTTGGCGGATCCACCTTTCTCCTACCCAGTGAATATCACTTCAAGCATTCCATTGTATAATATATCCGCCCCCCATATACTCCTTCTCAAAGTTTGTCCGATCTATCCATTAATTTTTGCTTTGTTTGATTGAAATATGAGTTCTTATTTGTTTGCAGTGAAAAGAACAATTTAATTAAATTGATGTAAAATTTTAGGTATACCAAATATATTAAATATACACGCACACACACAATTTTATAAAATAAAACCCCAAATTAGTTAAATTGTTCTGTGAATAATTAAAACTTCCTTTTTTAATTAAAATTTAAAAATTATTCCTTTAACCTTATTATATATAAGTCTTAACTTTATATATTAAATGTATAGCCATATTTGTTTGTGCATTCTAAAAGATATAATATTGTGCGTCGCAAAATTATACCATATTTAACATATTTTTATATGGTACAAAAGAAAATGTGAAAGTTTTCAAGTACACACGACAACACACCACATATAACAAATTATTTCTAATATTATCCCATTCTAAATAAAATACACTGCACACACGATAATATAGCAAAAAAAATGATTATAAGTTAATTAATAAAAATTGTTTATAAATTTATTTTTAAAGTGTTAATATAAAAAATGTATATACAAATACTAAATGCCATACGATTATTTTAAATGAAAATGTATATATTATGCGAATGATGCATACGACGACGAGTAGACATGATAAAATAATATACAGATAAAAACAATTTAAATATTAGATTTAGACTATAATTTAACTTTTAGACCGTGTATATGGTTTAACATTTAACATTCGTATAATTATTATAAAATAATAATTATATATTAATGAAGAAGGGTGGGTACTATTTTGTCGGTATAGTACCCTATACTTTATAACTAATTGAATTTAATGATGGTGCAACGGATCGATATTTCAGCCATTACTGGAGATATAAAATTGGTAATTGCATTTTTGTAATATTTTATATTAAATTTTTTATTTATAGAGGCATAAATAAGAATAAACACTTTCTGCGAAGCCTGATGAAGAAAATTATTATTTAACACCATATATAAAATTAATTGAATTAACAGAAGAAAGTTTAAGCAATACTAAATTTTCCGGAAAATCACCCTTTTTCAAATTTGTATTTTTTTTTTCATTGCCAAAACATTTCACTGAATAGAATCTCTAAAATCGTTTCATGGATTCAGAAGTGAGCTATTATAAGGACGGATAACATGACAGGATAGTGTCCGTATAGAAAATAGAGTGAATATAGATGATTGGGTGTAGATATTACAACAAGAAAAGAGATGAATGTAACAGTAAAGATCAGTAAAGTGGCAGTACATTGATTGGTACAGGTACTATAGATCAGCCGAAGATATTAGTAGTTTTGAGACTGGAAAGAAAAATTGAAATCGTCAACATATTTGTGGTCACTAGTCTACTTTTTGGTTTTTAAAAAGCAGCATGTTTAATGATTTATATATCCTTCAAATTGTGCAAATTGTATAGAACCACCATAGGATAATTAGAAAATATTAAACAATAGTTTCCATCCACAGTAGGCGGTATACAATGAATTGACTATAGTATAAGTATAATGTTCAACCATTATAAAGGTTTCATTCAATTTCAACAAGCTGGTTTTTCTGTATATGAAAATAATAATTTTAAAATTGTCAAAGCCTGTATGCAATTTGCATTCGAGAAGAAAACGATGCATTTCCGCGACACTTTTCTTTGCAATAAATGTTTTATCGTTAAGTACGCGGATGCAATTCACATGTGATAAATGTTTTTCGGTATTTATTTTAATACTGACATTTTTCAGCTGAGTTCGTTTATGTTTATTGAATGTGTTTGAAAATATTTGGACGCTATTCAATGATTTTTAATAATATGTCTGCACACATCATTATGGGAAAAGCACTGAACTATAATATATATAAATAATGGAATTAAGGAAACAGTTGTCATTCGTCAATTCGCAAACCAATTGGAGAATTATTATATACTCTAATGCAATGTATAATTTACTAACTTGAATGTATAATGAATATTTGCTAGAAGACATAAACTCCATTTGGATGTACTTTTCTTAATAACGATGACCTTACAAATGGCAAATACTACATGTGAAAGTTGAACTCACACTATAAATATTACCATCCACCACCACCACCACCACCACTACCACTACAACTACTACTATTACTTATATCAGCAATTACATATATGTTCAAATAACAATAAAATCATTTGATAATCTCTAAAAAATTAATTGGATTAAATAAAATCTCTATATTATATTAATTTTATACATATGTTTTGGATACAAATTAATTTATTTATTTTTAAATTATATTATAAATGAAAAATAGAATTTTGGTAAAAATCCAATTAGTTATAAAAGATTAGAAATAAAAAAAAAAAAAACACCGTGATGACAAATTATATCAAGGGGCTTTATTGGAATTTTTGTTTAAATTACTAAATGTATGATCAACATCATTCTATTGTACTTTCTGTTACTTTCGCCAGGTTTTACAGTTTACTTCGCCTTCTGCAATTGCAGTTCTGTGCCATTTACCACTTTGTCGTTCCCGTCTTCCTCAAACCCTGTATAGATTTCACGTCAATAAATTGCTTATAATATCAACCACACCCCTTCTCAAGGAATGTCTGCGATACATACCCATTTTCGTCCCTTGATTTGAAAATAAATTTGTTTGTTATTTGTCCATTTGTCGCAATTTGGTATTAACTATAGTACCAAGAGAAATTATATTAATGGATTGCATTATAGACAAATGACAACGATGAAGAATAATTGTGGGGAAAGGTAACAATCCTGAATTGCACCAATATGAAGTACACGTACATGCGGGGAATGGAGCGTTCCAAGTTTGACGCGGAGCAAAATCCAAATTGCGTTTAAACTTTCTAAAGAAAATTCGATAGTTATTAACAAGATGTCTATTTGATCGCAATAAATGATTCTGTTGATTGAAAACCAATGTACTCCCATACCAAGCATCGATATACAATTTATATTAAACCTATCTCTTATTTTCGAATTCAATCCTAGCATAAGACTTTATTTTTTACCATAAAAATAAAAAAAATGTAATTCGCGTTTTGTTGACTTAAAAAACAAAAAAATTGTGTCCTTATAAATTCTCCTTTTTTTTTTTCTTCTACTCCTCTATATAATAAGTTAAAAGGAAAATAAATGAAAAACATTAATTTAAAATTTTTCTTCTTTTCGTCTGCGTTCTTCTAAGTGACAATGAGTTTATTTTCTTTTTTCCCAATAGTTTTTTTCTTCTATTTTTTTTTTTTTTTTTTTGTTCTATCCTTTTTCGGTTTCCTTTGCCATTTTCACTCTTAAATATTATTCTTTTCTTACTGTTGTTGTTGTTGTTGTTGTTGTTGTTGTGCTACTGCCGCGTAATTGTTGTTGGTTGTGCGATGCTGTATATATGCGTGCGGTGATGTTAATGTGCTGATTATTTATTAGGATTGTCATGTAAACAATGAAATTCAAATAAATCAAGATTACCGAAAACACCAAAAATGGAAAAAAAAAAAATAGAAAAAGTTTATCATAAATTAAGATAATTTTTTTTCCTTTCTTCTTCCACTTTCAGAAGCGCATATATACATTTTCCTATCTTTAAAATGAAATATCTTTAAATCTTAGTTGATATATATATAAAATACGTGTATAAGTGGAAACATACCGTTTTTTTTTTGTAGTCAATAAATACATCTCTTTTAAAAAAAACATATACTTGTTGTAAACTTCATATAGTAATCAAAATATTCTTATGGTTCCTTTACCATCTATCGGATATTTGATGAATGCCCTTGCAATAAAAACTATAGATTGTTTGGAGACAAAATAGTCATCAAACAATTTTCTAACATCTGCATCTTTCGATAACCATTGGCCACTCAAATAAGACTGTATTTATGATATAAACAAACATTAGCAAAGGAATAGAATAACATTGACACACTTAGATTTTCCATTGAAAGACATAAATCTCTGAGAACACTGAACGCTGCAGCTTGTAAATGACTTAAACCTTTGTCATATAAACAACTATAAGTTATATTGTGTAAATTTACCTAAAATAATGGGCGAATTTGTATCTTTTTTTGTTATTACAATCAACTTCAGTGCTATGTTTCAACGTATGCACCCATCATATATTGTATATTATATTTAGGTTTAATGTGTATTGTGTGATGTATATAAATTCAGTTGTATATAAATATTACTTTATTTATAATTTATATATACATAAAAAGATTATATTAAGAAAATGGTTTGCATCGATCAATCAGTTATATAATAATAGTGGGTTAACATATATATAGTCTCGTCTATTTTATATAAACTGTGCGTTTTAAGGGTGTGTATTGGATAATGGACAATGATAAATTTATTTAAATACACTTGAGATTAGGTATATTTATTTCATCAATTTTTTTCTCTCTGAAATGTTATCAATAAGTTTTACATTAGTTGACATAATATTCATTGTATTCATATATATATAATTGATAAGGTAATATATATTGTTCTGTGCGTTTTCGTATGTGTATTCATATGTCTCTTTGTCTTATAATATATACAGGAATCATTAAATTCCGACTCTGGTTTTCTTTTCTATATAATATGAACTGATATGAGAAAGTTAATTTTCAAATTATTTTAATACTTTTTTTTTTTTATACATTACAGGATCCACCACCTCCAACAAAATTTGCCGCATTTAGACGTTCTTTAAATACATTAAGAAATAGAATAACAAAAAGAGGACGATCAAAACCACCCGATTGGTTTTTAGATAAATTTTCAAATTCACAAAGTACACGTAATCAAAGTGCACCATCTGAAGAAATATCACAAAATAGATTATGTAGTCGACTTTCAGTTGATCCGTCCTTACCATCACATTATAGGGTAAGTTTTATTATATAGTATTTTATTTATTATTATTATATTTTAATATTAAGTAATTTTAAAAGTGTGTGGACCAAGAATGTATTTGTGTGTAAAAAGAATCAGTTAATGTGTTGGAAGCATTATTTTAATGCACTTTCTATTTGTGACATTTAATTCAACACACAAAAATTAAGTGAATTGAAAGTTATAGCGGACTGTTGTTTTATCATTATTAGCAAAACATGTGATCAAAAAACCATTACATACCAATTTCATATCTCAACATCGTCTACTCATCATCAAATGGAAGTAATGCATATATAAATAACATATTTTTCAATGATATATACGCAACCGTTTAACGTGTTTAACACTAGACCCGTGTAATTACTAATACCATTTCACCTCAGACAAACACAATTTGTATGAAATAGTATACATCAAATAATAAAACACCCACATGTCATACATTTATATGGCAAACATACGATTGAGAAAAACTAAATAGGAAATCTATATGGTAAAATCTGAATTGACGGTACTGCGAAAGAATCAACACATATATACAGAAAACCGGCGAATGATTCGATGTTACATCAAATTCTGGTGGTGAGTTAAGGCAGAAATTATAGTGTAGCCGCCAGCAACATCAATACAGAAAACCATGGAATAGGAAAAGACGATCGTTTTAGATTTAAATAAATTTTGTTTTGATCGGTTGTGTATTTTTTGTTAACATTTTGCCGAAAAATGGACATAGTATTTTCGTTTTTGCTACTATCACGAAAGAAACAACGCATCACAACAAGCTCACAAAAAAATATGTACTGTTTATGATGGCATTACCTTTAAAATACGACAGTGTCAAGTGATTGGTTTGCTAGATTTCTTCCTGGTGATTTTTCACTCAAAGGTGAACAACGTTCAGTTGAATTTGATGACGACCAAATCAAATAATCGCGATGCAGATCGTATTACCCATGAGATTTTAGAGAAATTATACTTGGATACGAATAAAAAATCGATATATGGAATCCTCATCATTACCTTATTAAAATCCCCTTAACATCTGTCCTAAAAATATCAAGTTGGTGCATTTTTTGGTCATTAGTTTATAGTGTTGATGTGTTGAACAAACTTTGAATTCAACTTTTTCGTACACCAATTTTTTTAGTTAACATTTCATGAATCTCACCGAAAATTTCTTGCAATAACTGCAACGATAACACGCGAATTTTGGGTGTTTTCTTTGTAGATCACAAGCTAACGGCGAGGGAAACTGACAAAAATTCAAATGCCCATAAACAAGTGAAACGGAGTATATCCTTTTATAATATGCGACTACAGATTTATAAAACATTAGAGTTATATTACATTACTTCCTTCTATAATAATCTATTATACCATACACCAATCAACCTTAAAGTTTAAAATAAATGTATGTTTTGCTTTTGTTTACATTTTTATGTTGTGCTTTTAAATTGATTTTATCTTTAGAGACACAAAAAAAAACAAAAAAAATAAATACAAGAATTTTCTAATTTGTTTTATTTTATAATATTATTTATTTTACGAGTATGCGTTAGTGTATTAAATTAGGTGTGTGTCTATTTTTACAGTGGTTAGCTGTTGTATCTTTAGCTGTCTTATACAATATAATTTTTGTTGTTGGACGAGCTGTATTTTGGGAAATAAATCGTAATGCACCTGCTTTATGGTGGATATTAGATTATCTATGTGATTTTATTTATTTAATCGATACATTAATTCATTGTCATGAAGGTTAGTAGGTTATTTTGTATTTTGTTATATTTATTATTTATGTAAATATAGAAAATTAGAATATATATTTAAAATCGATTAAATTTTATATTACCGGGTGTTCGAATCGCAATATCCAGTCCCATCGCATCATCTTTAAAAACTTTGAACATGTGAAAACACAAAACACTAGTGATGTTTTTTTTTTTTTTTTTTAGTTTTGAAATGGGTTATCCAGAGGAGAAGTCGAATTTATGACCACACACAAAGTCAAACAAATTTTGATTACACCAATTTATGCTATATTGGTATTGGAATGACCATAGAAACAATTTTTCCATTATAAATAAGAACATTTCAAAATACTTTTGCTGATAAATTATTCTAGACTAAAAAGTATCTTCTGCGGTTTTTACTTGTACGCGTAATCCAATTCTGCAGAATTACAATTTTGACTTTAGGTTTGGGTAGCTCATTTCATGTGTCTGACAGAAGCAGAAAGTATTACCATTCGAAAGAACGTAAATATGTTTTACTTTTATTTTTATAAAACCCCTGAATTCTGAAACACCCTGTATATATACAATATAATTCACATTTACGTGTGCTTCTTAAATTTATAATAGGTGGTGTGTATTTTTTATTCATGGAAATGATTATATATATTTCCGGAACATTTATTTATATGTCCTTAATTTTTTTTTTTTTATTTCTAATAATTTTTAATTTGATTAAGTTAAAATCGTAAAAAAATTAACATTATTCTATGGGTTATGTTAGCCCAAAGAGGCTATCCAAAATGTGTCGCAATTACCATAGAGTTTAATTGAACTGACTATACGGAGAACTACGAAAGATTAATGCAGAAGTTTCTAAAACAATAGTACATGTCGTTTTAACCTGCCCCCATCAGCATTGAGTTTGTGCTTCACTTCATATTTTGAATTAATGATTTTGTATTACTTCAGCTAATAATTATGTGTCTAAGTGATTATGGATTACAATAAATTTTGCAATTTTTGGTCGATCAGATGCGGTATTCCATTTGCCTTGACCTATAGTATATATGTCACTATACACTAATTTGTTATGGCATTTGTTACAATGCGTACTGCGAAATTTGTTGATCCGCCCATTCATCATGTGGATTGTATTTTTATTTTCATCTGATTTTATAACAAATGATTGCATGAAATATTATATACTTTTTCAATTATCTCTAAATCTGAATTTTAACAAAAAGTTTTATTTATGCAATCATTAATATTAGGTTGTCAAATATCTCCCTTCCGCCTTTTTGTCTTTTTAATTTCGCGGCTATGTACAAAGCGCTACAGAGCTCGTATCTGGCAACACTGTACATAATTTGAAAGCTCTTGACATAACAAACAAAACGACGCTATGTATGATTAGTTTGGATATTGCGTTCAACAGTTATAGACGTGTAAACATGGAGTTCACTAACGCCGAAATTCGCGCTATTTTAAAGTTTTCCTTCGTTAAAGGCAAATCCGCTAGAGAAACGTTCCGTGAGATTAATGGTGTTTTGGGGGATGGTACTCTATCACTTCGAACCGCGGAGGAATGGTTTCGACGATTCAGAGCCGGTGAAAACGACACCATGGATAAGCCAGCCGGCGGAAGACCTGTGACGACAAATACCGATCAAATCATGGAATACATCGAGTTAGACCGGCATGTGGCATCTCGTGACATCGCCCAGGAGATGGGAGTTAGTCACCAAACCATTTTAAACCATCTGCAGAAGGCTGGATACAAAAAAAAGCTTGATGTTTGGGTGCCACATGAATTAACAGTGAAAAATCTAATGGACCGAATTTCCATTTGCGAAATGCTGCTGAAACGGAACGAACTCGACCCATTCTTGAAGCGGATGGTGACTGGCGACGAAAAATGGATCACATACGACAATATCAAGCGAAAACGGTCGTGGTCGCAGGCCGGTGAATCGTCCCAAACAGTGGCCAAGCCGGGATTGACGGCCAGGAAGGTTTTGCTGTGTTTGGTGGGATTGGAAGGGAATCATCCACTATGAGCTGCTCCCATATGGCCAGACGCTTAATTCTACCATCTACTGCGAACAACTGGACCGCTTGAAGCAGGCGATCGACCAGAAGCGTCCAGAATTGGCCAAAAGGAAGGGTGTAGTGTTCCACCAGGACAACGCCAGACCACACACTTCGTTGATGACTCGTCAGAAGCTACGGGAGCTCGGATGGGAGGTTTTATCGCATCCACCATATAGCCCGGACATAGCGCCAAGTGATTACCACCTGTTCCTGTCCATGGCGAACGCCCTTGGTGGTGTAAAGTTGATCTCAAAAGAGGCTTGTGAAAAGTGGCTGTCCGAGTTCTTCGCAAATAAGGAGGGGGGCTTCTACGAGGGAGGTATTATGAAGTTGCAGTCTAGATGGAAACAGATTATCGAACAAAACGGCGCATATTTGAACTAAATCCGATTACTGTAACACTTTTTATAAAGCATTGAATAAAGAGCAAAAAGGCGGAAGGGAGATAGTTGACAACCTTATATTTAGCACAAATGTTAACAGATTTTATCGATTAGCGTGAATGTGCTACAGTGTCTATGGATATATGAATTGTATATAAGCGAGAAATAATTAAAAGAAAATCGTATTTATAATAGATAACAAATAATAATAATAAGAAGAATACATACAGACACAAAATTTACAATAGACAATAATTTGCATATTATAATGGGATCTTATATTATTTTATGCACGAATAGTCAATTATACATATTATTATTATTATTATAATGAAACAATTATAAAATCAGAATAAAATTTTCTTTTACTTATTATTGATATTAAAAGGACATTGCTCTTTTGACTTTAACATTTTATTTCATTTTTTATAGTATTTTTTATTAGTTGATGACGCAATCACAAAACACAATAATAATAATGGATATATTTGATAGAAACAAATCCATGTTGTAATTAAAATTAATTTCTACAACAGATTTTTATACTCCACGATATGTATAGTTAAGTCAAATTTGGCATAAAGTGACTTGGACTACGACAAAATACAATAAACGTAACGTTAAATCCATAATGATAATTTCTCGAATCGTGTTCAATAAATTATTCTTATTTTTTGTGTAAACATGAATTTTGTTATTAATATAATATTTCGTTATGGAATTTCTTTACACTTTAATATTAACAAATTTGTGGTGAATTGATTTTGACCAGATCATTGTGACTGCATTGTTTATAAATTGTCCTTGAAATATCCCGAAAATGTTCTGATCCTTCAAATATATACACTTATATATTATTTGAATCTCTGTTAAATTCCATTCAATTTCAGAGTTAGGCAAATTTATTGAATGTGTCCTTAAAAGATTCTTGAAAATATCTAACATCTGTGTACAATAAGTCTTCCTGTTTTAATTTTAATATGCGGCATTCTATATCATTGTAAAATATCCAATGAGATATCGTATGCAATTTGTATTGTAGTTCGAAAATATCAGCAAAAATATCCAAAAATATCCTTTGTATACTATACAATTCCTTGTTAAATTACTTGTCATATAAAGTGTCCTCTATCTACTATATCCTTATTATATTATATTATTATTATTATTATTATTATTATTATTATTATTATTATTATTATTATTATTATTATCATTATTATGTATTTAATAATTTGTTATATATTTACCTCATCCATTATTATATTAATAATAGGTTATTTGGAACAAGGTCTTTTGGTACGAGATGCGTCAAAATTAAGAAAACATTATTTATTAACAAAAGGATGGCGTTTAGATATACTATCAATGCTACCAACTGACATTGCATACATTTGGTGGCAACCAAGTTCATGTAATGCAACAGTACCATGTCCAGTTATTGTACGATTAAATCGTCTGTTACGTCTTCCGAGAATGTGGGAATGGTTTGATCGAACTGAAACAGCAACTGGTTATCCAAATGCTTTTAGAATTTGTAAAGTAAGTACAATATTAATATTACGATTAATAAGTATCGATCCGATCATCGTTTATATCTTTTGTTTGTTTGTTTTTTAATTTTCTTATGCACACCTCGTCGTCGTCGTCCATAGGTTGTTTTAGCTATTTTAGTATTAATACATTGGAATGCATGTTTATATTTTGCAATAAGTTATGCTTTAGGATTTGGCACCGATAATTGGGTATATAATTTAAATGGAGCAAAAAATTCAACATTATCAAGACAATATATTTATTCATTTTATTGGTCCACATTAACATTGACAACAATTGGCGAAACTCCAACACCTGAAAATGATGCAGAATATTTATTTGTTGTTGCTGATTTCTTGGCTGGTGTTTTAATTTTTGCAACAATTGTAGGTAAGAAGAAATAAATCAAAGCTTGTTGTTTAATATTTTAAATTTTAAATATGATGACATTTCTAATAGTTTTATTTTGATATGTATTGGAGCTAATTTTTGTTTGTTGAAACATTAACGATATACACGATCATGAAAAAATGAAAAAAAATTGAATCCATTATATTTTTTATTTTATATTCTTTTTTTTTAAATTATATACTAAATATTTAAATCCTTATACTACATAGCAAAAAAATGGTTGTGTTATATCCGCGTATTTATAAAAATTACTCATATTCACAGATAACATATATACAATAGAAAAGAAAGAATGTTTTTATATAAGAAAAAACTAAACCTTTTGATAATGATTGATTACAGGAAATATTGGTTCAATGATTTCAAATATGAATGTAGCTAGGGTAGAATTTCAAAATCGTATGGATGGAGTTAAACAATATATGGCATTTCGAAAAGTTGGTCATGAACTTGAAGCAAGAGTAAGTATTTATTGTTATTTATTATTTATTATATGTACGCCTGTGTGTGTGTGTGTGTGTGTATTGTGTTTTACAAATAGTTTTCTTATTTTATAAAAAATTTTAAGTCAGGGGTTTCGAATTCACTTACATATTTTTTTACATATCCAATATATACGAAATTGCACCAATTCTTCATTACTTTTTATTTACTATATACATTTCCCTGCACTACAGTGAATTTAAAATTATAATATTGCAACAATTTTGGTTGTGTTTGATGAATGATGAAATGCACTTGCTGCAGCAGCTTGTTCGTTGGCAAAAATTTGGTTGAAATGCATAAAAAAGTAAAGTTATACAATCGGTTGGAGAGATGGGTCTATGGTGACATGAGGCGATCAGAATTCGTAGATACATTATATTGATTTTATTTGCAATCACTGCGTTATTCTGTAAATTCTTACTTACTTACGGCAAGGCATTAAAAACCAGGTGCGGTTTTAGCTTTCTCCAACCGCACCTATCTGCAGCCATAACGTCTTCCAATCCCAAATTTTAAGGATCACAGTTCACTGCATCTATCCCTATATCCGTATGTCTTCCGGATCTTCTTCTTCCTTCTGTATGACTATTGATCATTGATTTTTTGGCACACGTTCCACCTCCTTGCGTAATACGCGTCCATGCCATATTAATCTATTGATTTTGGTTATTTTTGATAATATTTGGTTCATCATACAACTTGTCTATTTTATTTAGATACATACACTATCGCATTTCCAGATTAGCCTCTGGGACTGTTTGAATGGGCTAAAATAATTTGGTAGTTACTATAAAGTAACATATGCCTTCGGTCTCGCTGATACAGTGTCAAATGAAGAAGCGATCAGGCTATAGCAAAATCTGGATCAAAAACTCCCTTCATATGCTCTGAAACTTTCTGTGGAGTAGGAATATTCGGAGAATAAAGGCTGAACCGTGTGATCGCACGACGAAGTATCACTGAATCCACTCCGTTATCATGAAATTCATTAAGGAAACGGGATTCGAGTGGAAACTCTGAGGATATTAAACGCACCATTCAAGTGGTCTAGAAGGTGGGTACAATACTAGATCTTTTAGTAGTACTATATATATATAGATCTTTAGTAGTACACGCAGAAATTTTCTCTTAACTATTGCTTTATTGCCCTAAATGTATAAGCGCATTCCATTTATAATAGTTGTTCAATCCCTTAATTTATAAATATATTGTACAAAAATTATGACAATGCACTACTACAATATAATGTTTTTACAAATTAACCAAATCATAATCAATCAAGTAAAATAATCAATCATTAAAAAATATATAAAATATACACAAGAGTTATATGATTTTAAGAAATGTATAAGCGAATGCTACTGTATTGATTGATTCATTAAGGCATAACTTTATGTTATATGGATGATGTTTTATGCGATATTTAATGTTTATAAATATTTATAATTTTGTATTTATAGGTAATACGATGGTTTGCATATACATGGGCACAAAGTGGTGCATTAGATGAAGAACGTGTTTTGGCTGCTTTACCCGATAAATTAAAAGCTGAAATTGCTATACGTGTACATATGGATACATTAAAACAAGTTAGAATATTTCAAGATTGTGAACCCGGTTTATTGGAAGCATTAGTATTAAAATTAAAACTTCAAGTAAGAAAATTATTTAAATATTAATTCAATTATGGTATAGATTTACAGTATATAGTATAAGCTTTTACTCAAATGAGATTCGCGATAAAATGAATGATTAAAGCTTAAATGTAAAGCTTTTAATATAAATATAAAAAAAACAATTTCTAAAATTCAACTAAATCCTATAATAAAATAAAATCTATGTCAATTTGTTCAAGATAATATAATATATACACACTCTGGCCGGAATATAACCGAGATGATGGCTTTCTATAAATATATGGATCTGGTATAACATCATCTATATTGGCTACTGATTGGTATACATATTGTATTGTGTATCGATCTTAACAAACTGTCCATTTCATTTGGTAATAAAAGAAAACTGGTTTGCATCAATTGGAGACATTAAATTGGTAACGACCATTATATTCTGCCAAATGCCAATCAGCGACTTAACGATCTATTTATTTCTCTGGAGTTTGAATGTCGTATTTCGAATAAATAATACTAATTGTTTGTTTGTTTTTTTTCCCATTTATCCCTTCCGGTTATTTTCCGTAATGATGGTCTACATAATGTAATTTCACTTTTCTGTAATTATTTTCTAATTCTTCGCAGTATAAATAATCTTTCAATTGAAAATCTATACAGACAATATTTTAGTATAGATAAATTCTTATTTTTATTTAATCACAAAATAAATTCCATATAAAAGTTGAATGTCCTTTTATAATCCTTTAATAAATAAAATAAAGTATGATTATTGAATTATATATAATATTAAATTTATGTAAGATTTTCCAATTTTATTTTTTCCCTATACAAATAATGCATGCGTATAATACATATTGGATACAGAGTCAATGGTTGCTTAATATAGCCGTTCAATCTCGTTATTTTATCGTCACACCTTGTTTGAATTGGGTGTACACATATATGTTGTTTTGAGTAAAAAATTATTATTAGTACGCTTTCATTACGACTTGTCTAACAGATAGTATAGCAATTCAATGCAGAAAGCAACTCGGAAATCAATGAATGGTGTTTCGATCAATTAATATGGCAAACCTTTTTTTTTGTTATATTGTTGGGTAATTTTTATTCCAACAGTTAAATGCCGATCGATTGCGTGTTTTTAGATCGAATTTTCATCCAGTAATCCCATTCTCAATCTTAAAATATTTTTAATCATTTTTCTATTGTCTAAACCAATCTTTACAGGTTGTATTCAATATATGGAGTAAGTTCACTGTAATTTCTACATGTAAACGATAGACGATCCTAAAATATAATCCAGGCGTTTTTATTACATGTACGGCATTGAGGAAGTGCATACGTAAACAAACAATGGTTAATATAATCGAATCGATGAGTAAATTATTTAGGTCTTTCCAAAAACTATCCCACCAATTGGATAATCATTTGTTCCCATCGATCAACTCAGATATGTGACCTCCTAATCTATGTTCGACATTCTGATTTTAGCATATATATGTGAATAAAATTGTTTTTTTTATATATTATAAACAGTATTATGTTTTGGAGTCAATTTAAAAGGGTTTAATTAAATTTCCTAATGACTTTAGAAAAATTATTATTTGTATAAAAAACTGAAACACAGATTCTTTCTAATAAATACACGCACACACATATGTTTTGTTTATCATATACCTTGTTATTATAAATATATATTTACAGATTGTTGATAACATTTCATATTACAATATATTAAAAACATGGCAACAACAACCAAATAATAACAATAATGATATGTAATAATAAACTTGAAAAATTTTACCCTAAGGTCAAATTATATCTTATCTATATATAATGTCATTCAGTTTTGTATCCTTAAACATACATATTCTATATATGTAATATGTAAATAGGTGTATTTGTATATATATATATATCGTCGTATTATGAATATATCTGAACATGTATTCAATGGATTTACATAAACCAATTTATTTAGAATAAATAATGTAAAAGCTAAGGTTTTCATTTTGGTAAAAAAAAAAAAAAAACACACAAAACAAAAAGGAAAAAAGAAGCAAGGATAAAGGTCCGATAAATATAGATAATATAATTATAATTAACTTATTTGTTTGGGATTTAAAAACCATATGAGAACTTCCGATTGGATATACTAAAATCCCTAAATGATATACTAAGATCTTAAAATATCATATGGAATGAAATTACATCTTGTGGAATTCACAAGATATATGCGGGGCGCCCAAGAGTTGCTCTAATTACTTACTGTGTTTGTGTTATAATTTTAAAGATTGTGGCCTACATGTTGTACATGAAAGCGAAAAATCTTCTGACACTTCACACAATACGAACGTAATTACGTGATACTGTGCCAAACGATTTATTGTTCCTTCGTATGATATTTGATATCTAAACAGATTTCTATGAAGATATTGGGTTGACCGTATAAATTTGTAAGTTGCTGCTTGTCTTAAATGTAATTTACATTTTGATCTCTCATATAGCGAAATTATAGGCGTTTCCATACCATAATAAATTATATATTTAATAATGATATAAATATATAGGAGAATAACCGGCATATTGAAAAGTTAATTTCTAATTCGATATGTAAATTATAAATGTGGACGCAGAAGAAATATAGTCCTCATCATTGGCCAACTTGAACTAATAGAATTGTAATACAATTTTAAGTTGTAATATACTAAACGTTCATATATAAAAATAATGGAATTAATGAAATTACTATAATTGTAAAATTAGTTGAATTGTTACGTTATCCCTAGCTGAGTAATTTATTAACTTAAGTGTAATGAATGTGTGGCGTCGGTATAGATGCCATTGGCTCACTTGATGCTATACATGCAATACTATGCGATTATTTTAATTAATAAAACGAAATACAAAGTTCTCAAAAGAAAAAATAGTATCAATTTATCTTTCAAATCGAAATTGTAAATTTTTCTGAATTGGCATAATCTTACGAGAAAAATTCTGATTTATGCATTCATGAGGTACTCCAAACCACTAAAATATATATAAAGTAAAAGCTTGTATTGCATAGATATTATTATTTAATACATTTTCTACGAAGTGATATTGATTTTATTATTAATTTTTTTTTACAAAAACGCCGCACAGGTATTCAGTCCAGGCGATTATATTTGTCGTAAAGGTGATGTTGGCAAAGAAATGTATATTGTGAAAAGAGGTCGTCTATCAGTTGTGGCCGATGATGGAATTACTGTATTTGCAACTTTAGGTGCTGGTTCCGTATTTGGTGAAGTATCTGTATTAGAAATAGCTGGTAATAGAACGGGGAATCGAAGAACAGCAAATGTACGATCGTTGGGTAGGTGTCTATTTAATTAACTTAAAATATATGAACTATATTTATTTTAACTATATAAAAACTAAAACAATATATCGCATTAATTGTAAGTATTATCATTTTTACTAATTCATCATTAAATGTATATAAACAATAAAATTATTTGAGATACATATAAAATATACTATTATTATCTATAAATGTTTCAGCCATTAAATGTATCCATCGTATTTAGTTAGTACATAGACTTATATAGTAAACGTACCAACTAAATCCTATAAATATTATTATATATAAAAAAATCATTAAAAACAAATTTTTATTTTTTCTCCTAATTTTTATAGGCTATTCGGATTTATTTTGTTTGGCAAAACGTGACCTATGGGAAACACTTGCAGATTATCCAGAAGCAAGAGCAACATTAACGGAACGTGGTTGTCAACTGCTACGTAAAGATGGTTTATTAGATGAAGAAGTGTTTGCCAGTAAGTACGAGTGTAATAAAGAAAATTATATATATTTTCATTTATATTTTACTTACAATCTAATGTAATATGATTTGAATACATATTATTTTAGTATAATATGTTATTAGAGCTGTTGCCTAGGTTGTTCCATATAATGATACGTACGTACGTACGGCGTATGCTGCGGCTCTATGCGTATATAAATAAATGAAAAAATAAAATAAATGAAATGAATTTTTCATGTTTCATTAATATTTTATACATAAGCTTTTGGGTATAACTACCATATAAGAACTGTTGCGAAGGATTATAAATAATATGGTATTATATTTAGTCTTTGTTTTACATCTTTTATTTCTCTGCATTTTGATTGCACGCCATATGGTTGAATTTGATTAATATGAGTTTGGTTTTAAAAATATTAAGTGCGTATTATTATTTATTATAAAAATAATTAATTTTTGTGCCACAGCACTTTAAAAGAGAAAAATATTAAAATCTAATAAATTTAATTTTGCTATTCTGTTATTAGTGTTTAAATTCTTTTCTATTGTATTGCGTATTGCGTAATGTGTTTTAGATTAAAGAAACATTTTTCTTTAGTTAACACTCCTTATAACTTCCTTTTAAGTAAATTTTTTTCCCGGGCCATCTAGTTTCTTGGATAGCTGCGTTATATCCAGTTTAGATGATTTAAGTTTTAAATCATTGTCCTTATTTTGTTGCTTGAATCTACAATTCTGTAAATTCGTAGAGTATTTACAGGGTTATACTTCACCTCTACTGAAAGCAATCATAATATGTATGTGTTCACAAATGATTAACAAGTTGCAGGCAGACTATGCTTTACGATCGCAGAGTCAATAAGTAAAACAGTCCGACAGGGTACGCCACAATTTGGGCTTTTATCGCATCTTCTATATGGAACCAAAACTGTCGTCAAAAAATTCATTATAACTCAGAACGATAGTGAAATTAAAATAATCTCATATGCAGATAAATATTATTTATAAGATGACGAAGAAATTTCTTCCTATATTATTCATGCACTGTTGGTATATATGCGAAGTTCAACATGTTGCAATAGGTAGATCCAATATATACCAAAGTATACGTAAATTACTCATGATAAAAAGTTATATTGTATAATAAACATTTGAAACCTCTTTTTAAATTAATAATTATCTTCTATATCGGATTTAATATGACCCGAACGAGTTTATGTTTTGTAAAAATAATTAATTTTAAATATTTGTAATTAAATTATTAAAAAGTTTAAAGCCTTAACAAAAATCAAATCTTTTCAATTCCATAATATAGATGCTCAACGGGTACAAGATACATTAGAAGGTGGTGTTGAAAAATTAGAACATGCTGTTGAAAATCTTAATCTTCGGCTGGCACGATTATTAGCTGAATATTCGGCAAGTCAAGCTAAAATGAAACAACGTATATCAAAATTGGAAATTGAGTAAGTATATGTTGTGTAAAATGTGTTTGTCCAAATAATTTATTGGTTCTTCTTTTAATATATACACAGCACTCAATCACACATAATTGTAGACACTGCGTGTCCGATAGATAACCGATAATAAATTAAGAAAAATACATTTTTACAATAATGGAAAGTCACAATGTAAATATTGGCCGAAATGGATTAAGAAAAATTTGTAATGGAATGCATTTTAACAATATTTTAATAAATTTCGTATGTTCTTTGTACGTTTTTCAAACGACGCATAAAATCTTCTGTCACTATACAGTTGTATTTTGGTTTACATTGACGGTAATGCCATGAAACGTTAACAGTTTGTTAAAGTCGCTTCACACTAAATAAATTCAATCAGCAGCCAATAGATTACCAGATCAGGGCATTACCCGATCCAAATTATTATTTTTCGGGCAGATATGGTGTAATGATAATAAAAATATGATATAAGATGCCCGATGCGTACTAAATTATCTTAAAAAATAATATTAAATGTATATTTGAATATAATAGAGAAAAAACAATTTATCATTTTTTATTGTATCCTCTTGTCAAATTAACTGTTGACAAAATGTTAAAGGTATTTTATATTATTTTATAATATGTGTATTTGTTGTTTGTAACCGTATTAGATACATAGATAGATAAATATATAGTATAACTTGATAAGGGTAATTGTATAATATTTCTTATATAATATACTCTTACATCACCTTACAACATCAAGCTCAATTCAATTGCTAGCGCACCAAGACTTTAAAATATTATATATTTTCATAAAATAATAATTTTATTTAGCGATTATTTAAAATTACATTTAAATAAATTTAAAAATGATTATGATAATTGAACCAAAATCTTACTTAGTGAGAGAGTATATAAATGAATTGTGCAGAGTGTATACCATTGGTATAAAAGTTAAAATTGATGTTGGTAGAATGGTACGTGATATGTTTTGAAAAGACTTTTCTTTTTTTTTTGTATATAAGTATTTGTGAAAATGCCTAAACCACCCTAAAGTCATTTTATAAGATTATTATTATAAGATAACATTAATACAATTTTCTATATTACAATATTAATAATTTCATATTGTATTAAAAATATTACATTTCTTTAAATAATATGTGGACGCTTCGCTTATTAACAAACTACAATAAAAACTTAAGTTTTTAATGTAATAAGAAACTGAACTGAACATATATTGCTGGATCGATGTACTGAGAAGGAGCTAATTGTGTCACAATTGTGATTGTCAAGTGCGTCATTGTTGGCAACAACATTTTTTCCCAATTTTGCGGTAATTGCGATTAAATATAAAAAAATGGAGCTATTTTTCGACGTATTATAGATGGGATGGGGTAAGAACTTTCATACAAGTGACACATCTGAATGAACATTGTCTTATTCGATAGTTGAAGAATTATGATTGTCACCATAAAATGCGACTTCCTTTATTGCCTTTAAATCAAAATTTGTCGTCTTTCTTTGCTTCACAACACCTGTATATTAGCGCATATTTATATCCATCATTTCCTCTTCGTTATAACAATCCATGTACCAAAATGTTCAATGAAAGTAGTTTAGCAAATTGGTTGTAAAATTATTCGAAACAGAATATTGGATAGACTCGATGTCATCACCAAATGTGTGTGCGAAGGTGTATAAGTTTGCATCGTTTCAGAACATTTAAGCTTCTGACAAAATGGGTTTTACGCTGAATATTATTTTACCCTCGATTTAAATAATGCTATCGCATGAATAAACATTGCTATTCTCCATTCTCCATTCCACATTATATTGGCCCACTTGATTATTTGTGAATTTTGTTATATATTGTAATATTTCATGTAAAATATCAAATTTAACTTTATATTGTGGTAGCAAAAGATTAACTAAACTCTTATTGCTATTGTTATTTTAATTATAAAAATTGTAGTCAATCAACGTTTTTACATGAAAAAAAAAAATTAATTATTGCGTATTATTTGATTTTTCATTTTCCTTCATTAATTATTATTTATTTACTATAAAAATATAAATTTATTTCTTTATTAATTTTGTATAAAAATAATTAAATTAATGTTTAAAAATAGAAAAACATTATTAAACTAATTTGATTATTTCTTCAATTTTACTATGCATCTTTTGAAAAAAAAAACAATTTAATAGTTTATATTACCACGCATGATAAAATTGATTCGCAATGACATTTGTGTGTGGGATGACGTAGAGATTATTGCTAAAATTAAACAGATGATAGCAATAATATTTCAAGATACCGAATAAAGATATATTAATATATATGAATTCCATTACTAAATAAATAAATAAATAAATATAAAATTTCTGTGAAATTGAATCAAAACAATTATTGTATGACGAAGTCTTAACCATATATAAAAAAGACGTTGAACTATAATCCTCACCAACTAACACCTCGTATCAGAATTAGATCACTAGGTCTTCTTTATTTTCTCTAAATTTTAAACTAACACTTTGTGTAAATTTCTTAATGACGGTGAAGGTGTTGAATTTTTCCAACCAGGCAAATTAAGTGTATATATACAATTTTATTACTCTAATTTCTCAACGATGTGACACAATAGCCTAATATTTAAATTTTGTAAACAACAATGTGATGCGGAGACAGACGACCATTCAATCCATATATGTTTACTTTAACAGAATTTTATAAATGGAACAATATTAAATTTTTACTATTATATTATAAATTTGATAATAAAATGTTCAAATTAAAAACATAGATTAATTATTTAGATAATTACCCAAAGGTGTACAATTTTATGCGTAATATGATGTTATTAGTATGTGAATAAAACTGTATTATAATTATATAGTTACATATTGTCAATTATAATTTTCACATATAAACATTCATATGGTTCTGTGTGTTATTACTATAGAGAGATTTTACCATATTATTTTAACACGTACTTACCTATAATAATGGCAAATTATTAACTAATATAATATCTTATACACAAAATTGCTTATTGTGACTAGATCTTATTTGATGAATACAAGTTTTCGTCTGACATGTAATTAAATAGAGATACATTACGAACAATATAAATTCATAAATATATTTAAAACATTTTTGTGGTGTGACTATAAATTGTAATTGTATAATAATGTGGATAGTCAGCACAGCACAAATGTGTATAAGACATTTGTCAAATTATGAAATTATATTGCGTATGCATTGCATTGAATAACATTAATTTCAATGTGTACAAATATCCAAAATATATTACCTTGATTTTCATATCATTTAAATTATATTAATTAATTTGCAACACATTATGTGTTTATATGAAAAAGTGTACACAAATTTAATGCGTATACGTAAAATATTATATTATGTGTAACTTGACGCAAATGAATATTTTGTAGACCGGCCGTGTAGTTATACTTCAATTGTATTCAATTATTATCTTTCATTGTTAGGTCGAGAATGATTTAGACACATGTCCTCTGTATGCCATAGTTTCATGAGAATTCTGAAAAGTCAATATACATATAGTTTCTTGAAACATTAAAATTTTCGGCTCATTTCTTATGCAATTTGAAAGAAATTTGGTATTATAAGATTTATGTATGTAATGGAATTGTTCCTAAAGAAATTCTAGAAAATTGTTACCCATTGTTAGTTTTTTTTTTATTATATTTCTATAGAAATCTGAAATTTTCGTGAATTTTCATCACATTTTTAATCCACTTTTGTACGAAAGCTTATGTTCCTATGAATAATCTGATAAATTGATTCTCATTGCAGTACTACTACTGATCACATGATTACACGGAACTAACTGAATATTTAATATTTTAATGTTACAGTATACCTAATAAGTTTTTGCTAAATTGTTGCCCAGAGGAGGTGTGCATAGCAAATTGCATAATTTCATGATTTACTGTGATGTCATTTGAATCGCATGAGTTTTCAAATCTATTCAGAACTTATACATATATGCGGTACATTAATTTGGTGATGTGGAACAACAGCAGTGATCGAATAATATAATATTTAATAATTTATTGTTTGAATTATATATAGGTGTATTTATATAACATATTATTGGAATTGGTAATTGGTATAACCATAAAATGTTAAAATTTAAAATCAACCATATGTTCTATCAGTTTAAAATAAATTCCCAATATATATACTAGGTATATTTATGCATTAACAAAAGATAAAAACCACTTTAAAAATTGTCTAGCCGAACATTGACCGTCTGTTGAAGTCTAAATATATATATATATGAATATATGATATGTACGTACACGTATAAATATAACAACATTATTACAGATAGAATTAATAACATGTACATAAATATTATGGTGAATAGATGAGAAAAACAACACAAAAATAATAAAACTATTTTTCAATCAATTTTTTTTTTCTCCTTTTTTATTGAATTGTAATGTATCCTTTCACATTATTTTATAGTATTTCATTAGAAAATAAATTATTGTTGTAATTGCGTGTATACGAACTCTTATGCCAGTACCCCCCATATACACTTTTGAATATATTTTATTTATCTTATCATTTTTATATTGTAATTATATTTCAAAAAATATCTTTTATTTTTTATAGTACAATGGCTATGGATAAACATATTATTAAACCAACATTAACAACAAATTCAGCATCCGCAGGTGGTGGTGGTGGTTTAACATCATTGCGTACAACTCGATTATATTCAATGCAAACACGACGTAAACGTTCACGATCAGCTGTTACTGGATTATCTAATAAACAAAATACATTATGAATGATGGAAAAATAAATAAAAATTAATAATGAATGCAAAGTATATGAAGAAGAAAAAAAGTTGTGACGTGTTAAGCATCACCAAAAGGACATATAATATTTTATAAATCACATATATCCTTTTTTTTTTTTATTATTATTTTCATACATTGCCTGTTGTTTATCATTTTTATTTTCCAATTGTTTATATTTATGTCATCCGTCGTCGCGTATACATATATATATGTATATATTTGATGTTGATGTTCTCTACTGTAGTAGAGTAATAGTATATTATACATATGGCGGTATGGTTAGACAAAAATCAGATGTATGTTTTCACACACAAGAACGAACGTACATGTAAAGACGTGTAAAATAACCACAAAGAAAACAAAAAAAAAATGGAAAAAAGTGAAATCTTATCACATAAAATTGTGATGACAACAGGCAATATTTATATATGTGTGTTTTAAGAGTAAGTGTATGTATTTTTTTTTTAAATATACGAATATAACATATATGCTGTAATATATTATATGAAGATGATGTAAATGTTTATATACGTTTTGTGAATTTAATATGTACTGGAAAAGCATCAAATGCTATACGACACACATCCACAAGATGGAACAGAAACATAACTTAAGGAGATTGTAATGTATTAGTTATTTATATGGTATATAATTATAGAATATAATAAAACGAATATGTACATATTGCACACGGAAAAAACAGAGTTGTGAGATGCGTCAAAAAAGTAAAAAACTTAACTATAAGAATATTATATATAAAAACTATTATATATAAATACGGTTTTAACAATATGTGCCTCGAATGAAAATTGATATAGAAATTATATTATTTTTGTTATGTTATTTTTCCATATATATTTATTTATATATAATAAATATTAATATACACATTTAGCGAGGAGGAGGTATAGGATATTTTCTGTTTATTATTAATATCATAATAAATACTATACACACATGATTTGATAAGTGTTCGGAATCTATATACCATAAATTTTCATTGTTTTAATATGTTTCAACACAATTTCAAGTTTTATTCAACAGATTTTGATGTGGAAAATGAAGAATATGTGGACAGCATCGAAAAAGTTTGAAGACACTGAATTGCTGGATGAAAATGGTTCACAAACTCAAAACAAAAATGGCAGAAGATGGCTTGAATGTCGATCAAACAATGATTTCTAAACGTTTAAATGTTATATGGGAAAACATTCAATAGTTAAGTTGAAGAAGATGGGTGCCACATGAACTTAATGAAAGGCAAAGGTATGATAAGAAGTGTTTTTTTCAAATTGAATTGTGACTGCGGTGATGAAAAGTAGATTTATATTGAAAATTGTAAACCAGCAACAATCAGACTGTGCAAAAGCAAATTCGGATTTAGAAAGAAGAGAATGCTCTATGTTTTTTGTGGAGTCAGAAACGTATGAATTGGCAATAATTTGAACTAACCAAAATGGGCCACAAGACATGATAAGGAAATTTGCCTCCATGACAACGCACCGTCACGCAAAGCAAAGCCGGAGTCATTCAAATTTGTTACCGTTCAGTAAGACTATAAATGTGCTGTAATAACAGAACCAACTGCTTAGAATACTAAATGAAATCGTTTTGAATGATCGAAATATGAAGTTAAAGTTAGAGCTTGCTAATATCGTAAACATCTGAAACACGATGTTGCTTGCATTTTAAATGTACTGCACAAACATGTACTTTTTGTGAACAACTGATCAAAAACGTTAAATGCATATTGATTCATAATTATAACTGTTACTGAAATATAAGTTCATCAGTAGCACCGCAGTATACACTGGAATCATAACAACAGTGGAACCAGGTCGATCAAGCTATACCAAATACGTAACAATCACCTGGTGAGGTTATATATGAAACCTTTTGCTTGGCATGAACATGGTCTGTAACATTATTAGACTATTTAGAAATTGGTAAAATAATTAAAGGTGATTGCTATATGTTCGTTTTTATAAACATTAAAAAGAATTGATAACACAAAGCACAAAGTAAAAAGTACCTTATCATAACAATAATACGCATTTTCGCTCATCATTAAAAGCAATGGTAAAATTGAATGAATTTGGTTAGAAATCGCTTCCACGCATTCACCGCATTCACATTTTTACAAATTGCCCTCCAACAAAAAAAAAAAGGGAAAAATCCTGATTGTAGATGTGTGGAGAAGAAGATTATGTTGAAGATTTTGTTCCATTTTTTTTTTCAATTTCATTCCGTAAACTTATCAAATCATGTCGTAGAATACCTATATATTATTGGGCTATCGATGAAGGCAGCAACGACATAAATATAATATAAATTTAGTATATAACGCGTACACACCACCCATCAACAATATAATAAAAATATGGGTATGCACATACATATTTTTTATTTGTTTATAAATAATAAAAGTTTTCCTTTTAATTAACGAAAATAAATACATAATAAAAAAAGTGATTTTATTATGTAATGAAAATAAATACAATTATAATTGTTTATAATAATACATGGTTATCCAAAAGATACGCCTAACATAGATATAAACAATTTATTAACATTTTTGTTTACCACTAAATATTGAATATAAACGAAGAAGAAGCAGACGATCCCACATTACGCATCGTGATGTGTCTAATTTCATGTACCGTGTAACCATAAACAAATAGTGCTAGACTATCTATTAAGGGGGAGCCTAGAAAAAGGATGATAATGTATGTATTTATGTTTGAATTTTAAGAAAATAAGATGAAAATGGTACTATAATGGTTGGTTTTATCCAGGTTACATATATATAGGAAGTTTGCGATGAACTATTGGATGTATGAAAATTTTGGATTATCACTTTCAATCAATTCACGTCAAATGTTTTCAAGTTTAAATTTTCTAGCCGGCTGCTTCAAAACTAATCTCTAACTCTAATCTATTTCTATTTTTTAAATAACTGGCACACTGTACAAAGTTTCGATTGAGAGCTATCCTAAAAATTTGCTATGCTTGTTACAAGTACAAACTATAATACAATAACAATTTATTTGAAATAGATAAACACGTGACGGGACGAAAATTGGACAGTTGATAGAAATCGAGTTTAGAGCTTGGTTTAGGTTTTGTAGCTAACCACATACATGGAGTACATAAATATTATAAAATAATATAGTGAGGTCGTGAATTGTTCATTTGACCATAATCGTATTTTACAATATAATATGTAGGTCATTGTGTTACACATACATAGGTTAAGGTGCATGCTAAACGATCATAAAGTAGTACGTAGTAGGTTCAATTACTGAAATTTACACATTCATCATTATTACCGAATCATTTCTATAAAAATAATGGAATTAAGTAAACATGAAATTGTTATAATACTCCTGTGCGCAGTAACTTACCAATTTGTTTGTAATTAAAGTTTTTGTAGATGCCATATCGATTCGATTGGATTACAACATGAGTTGTTGATTATGGCTGTGATGGCAATTATATATAGATAGTGCATCGTTGATTACATAAATATGATATTGCAATGCTTTGGAACGCTATTTATTTTCTCAATACGTTTCAATTCTCTTGTCGTCCATTAATTTAAAAAAGTGTGTAGTGTGTAGATGTTCAATAAATCTAACGTGTCACAGGTTCAGGTTTAAAATGTTTAAAAACCTTGATTTTCGTATAATGTATGATATGCTGTACAGCTGCAGCTGGTCATCAATATATGATTTTTATATGTCTATATAGATATTTTAAAACATTTATATATATTATTATATATAAATTGATGTATGTTGTTATAGAAATTTAAGATAAAATTAAGATTAAATTAAGTTATCAACAATAAAATCAAAAAAAAAATAACTATAACTATAACTATATATTAAAAAAGTAAATATCTTATAAATTACATTATCCATACTATTGATGTGTGTGTTAAGATGTGTTTTATTTTGGCTTAGGTTTCTAAAAGTATATAATTATAAGCAAAAATTTAAATATGTACATTATAAATGTATGTGTGCAATTAATTAACATAATTAACTTTATTAAATATGTATTATAATAATAATATATATAAAATAATTCAAAAAAAAAGTAAATTAATTATAATTTATAATGAGAATATTTATAGAATATTTTTATGATTTTAAATTCTCAAGAATATGAAGAATCATCAAATGAATGATATTGAAATTGTATGAACAATTAAAAACAAAATAATAAAGTCTGGTGTTAACTACTAAACTGCAAAAACATTTTAACATAAACATATATTATATTTTAAAATATATTTTGTAATAAAAATGTTAGTATATATAATGAAAACAAATGTGAATTGTTTATTTGTATAGTTTTTACTTTAATTTGCTTTAATTAACATAAATAAATGACTATATAGGGGTAAAAATTTAAGAGAAAAATTAACTAAATTGACACTCTACGTTTACTTGCAGTAATTAACTAGCAGAACAGCAGAACAGCAGAACAGGAGAACAGGAGAAAACTTAACAGCAACCACCTACCTCTTGCTTGATGATAGTTGAACTCGGGATTTCGGGAACGACAACAAGTAATTTGTAAGTTTTTTTCTTTTTTTAATCCTGTGATTAATGTATTTATGAAATAATTTTACTTATATTTTTTGATATATTACACACCCAAATAATTTAGATTAGATAACATGTTCGTTCCACTTTCAACCAAAATTGTGTTTGCTTCAACAATTCAACAATCAACAAATTAATAAGCAAAGTTTACTACACTTAAATAACAACTACTTTGGATTTATCAGGTTTTCAATAATTTAAATATTTTAAAAATTTAAATAATGAAGCCGAAACAGGTTGTTTCTATTTTATATTGAACGCATCCATTTGTTTTTAATAGCGATTTTTCCAATTGTTTCACAATTCACAATGTAAATGTCACATATGTCAAATGTTACTTCAAATTTTTTTTTTTGAGAGTATTTGAGAATTAATTTTTCGCATTTTGTTTTTATTTTTTTTATTTAACATTTATTTTTGGTGCGGTAAAGACGTGTACGTGGACATTTTAATTTTATTTAATTTTTTTTTCTGTGTGAGTAGCATCAGTTTTTTCAAAATTTTTGTTTATAAAAAATTTAAATTTAAATTTATTCAAAACTATAACTATTTTAACAATTACGACTAAAAAGAAAATAATTAAAATATATAAATTGCCAAACCACGTTTTTAATGACGAAAATTTTTATAATTGCAATGGGATTTTACGGTTAAAATTTACCGTTTTTTAAAATTATTGGATTTTATTTTTTTTTTTTGTGAGCTGCTTCGATTGTAAAAAGAAATTTATTTTTACGTACGTACAATTTGGATTGGATAATAACACTATGAAAATGGAACTATGTAAGTATAAAAGCATAATTATATTTTATTTTTTTATTATTTTTTTTTTTTTTTCAGATTATTTTCATTTAAATTTTGCATATTCAACACCATTTGAAATTGCCAACGTTGCTTTACACATCTCTACTCGATGCAAATATATCAAAATATAAAACCGAAACCAAGAATATGTTTGTGACAAAAATTTAATCAGACCAGGCAATGAAAATTTTATATGGTTAAAGAGACCATATAATTTCAAAATATAAATCAAGAATATTAGAGAGCTAAGGACGACATATGGAAACTAATAGTACAGGTAACTATTTTCAAGAAATTATATTGAACAATTATTTTTTTTTTTTATCTGAATTAATAGATTTTTTTTTTTTTTTTCTCTAAACCTCTCCGGTATATCGTAAATATTGCCAATAGAATTAGGCTATGAATTGCGTTTATTTATTGTTACTTAAAAGTTCACATTGCACAAATATAACTCGTAATATATTAATATAAAAAAATTGAACGCAAATTGTTTGTATATGAAGAACAATTATTTTACGTATTAAAGAAATTCCCTAAAACAATTATTTTGATTATTTTTAAAACTTTCAGCAATTTTGATTGAAATGTTTACTTTATACATATAACTTTTTTACATTAATTCAAGCAAAATATTATAATATAATTGTTTATAAACACGCATTAGTTAATTAAACAATTTGCATATGCATATTGTTGATATAATTTTAACATTAATAATGTTGATGATATATGCGTGTGTATCTGCTTAAATGTATGCGATTAATATTTTAAAGCAAAAGTATAATATTATGATGAGTTAGAATTAAAATATACTTGTTTTATTTTCCTTTTCCTATTCTTGCTTGAATATAAATAAAATTTTAGAAAAACAAATCATTTGTTAATACCCAAAAATACATTGAAAATATTTTCATAGAAAACTTTTCAAATATTCATGTGATAATTAATGTAATAAATTTATGTATATTTTTAATCTTTGTAGGGTAGGTAGCATAAGTTCTTAACCCCCCAATAAGTTTCAACTTTTTATATAAAAAAACTAGTTAGGGCCTGGGAAACTATGTACCTACCCTATACAGTATCACTATAAATCTATTTATAATTAATATTATTTATAGTTAGTTATAACATAAATTAATATTTTAGTTTTTCGGTGTTTTTCGTTTGTATAAGGGGTATAACTTTTTTCAATGGATCATGAATTTTAGTTTCTATTGTCTTTTAATTGTAATAAAATAGCATTACGGTTTTTATGCCCTAATAAATATTATCATTATTGCTTCTTGGTAGATTGGGAGCAAACGTAATAACTAAATAAATAATTAGTGATAGCTGGTCTCACTCACTATACATGATTGGTTATATCCCCATGTTTCTTATCTATACCACATCAAGGTTCGTTGAGTCGCGCTTAATACGGCCTTGGGTGTTTTCTTAATATTACTATCTACTGTTATTCCCAATTATTTAATTTTCTGCTTCTATTCCAAGTCCACGTCCAGTCCGGTACATGTGTCTTACATAAAAGTAAAATGATAATGCAACATTTCATTTTGAAATATATCATTTAGGGAACATAAATAGGCATTATATTCTTTGCATGACTGCATAATATTTATATTTTCTTTTTTCCATTCAATTCTAAGTTATGACAATTTTTCATTTAGAATTATCAGAAAATAGTATAAATGATGTTCCAATTATACATAATTTGAGCATGTCTGTCAGTATATAATACAAAAATTTAATATAATTGAAATTCATTCAATTTAAAAACGTAAAACTTTTTCAATTTTTATTACTCTGCATATTATAAAAATTACATTTAAGCGGAATGTAGTGAAAAATATATACATTTATTCATTTAATTACATTTGTACAAGCATAAAATTTTTCAGAAACACTTGTTTCAATATTTTTTTGTATTAAAATTAATGTGTTTACATAAACTTTAGTTTGCATAAATGGTGTGAATACACAAAAAAATAGAAAGGAATAATTTATTGTAATACGTAATTAATAGTGTATCTATTGTGTGCAGTTTATTATATTTATGTGAAATGGGACGATGTGGTACCACTAGTTTTCAAAGATTTAATCACAAACGTATATTGAATTAATGTAATGAAAACCGGCCACAGACATAATGTCAAGCTATTTCCCATATACCATATGTGCAATTTTGCATTTATTTATCTCAAGGTTGTACATTGCAATGAAGATATGTAATCGAAACATATATTACTATTATTAATTATAGTTTAATTAAATTATATTTCTGGATGTTATCTTTCATTTAAAATCTACAATATATAGATAGATAACAATCTCTTTGTTATTGTTTGTATAAAACCATGTTTTCAGATTAATTATTCAGTTGCAGTAACAAAAAAACACATTATTTCATATTATTTATTTATTTATTACAAGATTATTATAATTAATTCTTCTTTTTTTTTTGTTTTTCAAGATAATCTCGGATTTTATTGAATTTAAACTTTAATAACTAATTTATGAATTCAAACAAATGGAATTCTGGTATTTATGGTATATCTATTATCAAAATTCTTTGTAAGTGAAGAATTTAACTGATTGCATATTTGTTGTACTTGCTCTGTATTATTCTATTTAATTTATTTTACGCTTGAATGTCACGTTGGAAGTGATAATACAGAATTGATATTTATTTCTAGTCACGGTAGAAAAACCAAAATACATTGGTTATAAAGCAGACGTAACAAAAATATTAATCACTTGTTATTGTTACCTGTTGTCATATTTTGTCTCCATCGTTTCGTTAGAATTTCGTCTATGCTATTAATTAAGTGATATGATACTCTAATCGTAAATAACCCAAACTATAATAAAATGAAAAAGTTAACATCGTAGTATTTGGTTGTGCAATAGTTTATACGCCCATCAAATTTAATCTTATTTTATCGTTTAACACTAGTCTTCCGTGACGTGTAGATTCTCACAAAAACTTAATATATTTTTAAATCGATCCATGAATAAAATCAATCACTAAACACATTAATTATAAAATTATATATTATAATAATAATAACGAATTTTTTTTATTTTACTATTTTAGAAGTTATAGAAGAAACAGCTTAAATTAAATTTGATGTTAAACATATAAAATCAATTCGTTAAAAAATTATAATGGTGATTATAGCCTATCAAAGCGAACAACATGTGAATGGCATAGCTGTTTAAAAAGTGCTATGAAATAAATTAAAAATGATCCACATGTTTGCTGGTTAGTCGGCGGTGAACATCAGATCAATGACAAATTATCAATTAACAATTGGAGAGATAGTTGATTTGATGACATTGGCATATCAAAAAGAAATATAATTAGTGGAAAATCAACTTATTGTCAACAAATACCATTAACCAGCCTTGCTGCCGTAATCGCCAGATATCAAATGATTCGATTTTGTTTTTTTTCGTGCAAGCAGTTAACAGCTTCAAGGTAATTTTTTTATTTTTTTACCAATACACGATACACCTCACAATAGAATATTTTGAATGTTTACAGTAAAAGTAATATTTGCTATATAAAACATATTGAACATATGTCGTAGTGCCAGAACTTGCACCAGTACATTATCTTAATGATCCAGCATTTTTTCCGTCTTACATGGGAACAACGATCATTGTGCCAATAAATTGTGCAATGATTTCACATTTTTATTCTCATTTTTATCATTCACTTTTTATTATATTATTAATCTATAAAAAAAAAAAAAAGGCAGTCATTAATCATATTTAAAATCAAACCAATCTTTAACATCGTGTTTATTTCTTTCTAGATAATATTGTGACAAAACACAGCCAATAAAATAATATTGTCACCACCTAAATCGTTTCATGTGGAACTTTTCCCTAAATGTCGGAATTCTATTTATGAAAAACCATTTCAATGTAATAGATATATATTCAAAAATAAAAATAAATGGTTCTGTACTTACCTTTCATAGCCCGACTATGGCACACTCTAAAAACTAAGAATGCATATATTAGGAATAAACTATTTTAATTGAAGCGATGGCTTAGGATTAGCTTAGTAGGAAAGAAAAAATACAATTATTTTGAAATACATTTATTATTTTTGATTAAATTGCATAGATTTGACATTAAATTGATATTAAAATTATACATCATTAAACATTCTAAACATTATTTAACATTATACTTATACCCTTATACTAATTGACAATAAATTCACTATTATAATGATTAAGTGACATTAAACTTATAGTAAATTGATATTATTATTGGCATTATGCTATCATCGTTATTGACATACTTAAAAAAATCATAATTTTTATACATTGATTTATCATTTATTTTATCATACTTACACTATCATTATTTGTATATTTTTACAGATAACAATAAAACAGCAATTTTAGCCAATATTCAATCAACATTATAATATTGTAGATAGTGTTTATTTTGTAGTTTTTAAGTTTTATTTTAAGTATATGTTTAAGAATGTAGGAAAAGATATATGTGAGATATTACCTGAATATATAAACAAGTATCTATATCATATAATGGTTCCCCAGGTACATATTCAGATCGTAGGTATATGTAATATTAATGTATCTATATAAAAAAAACTGAGATATATAACTAGTGCCCCCGTATCTAAGTATTGATACTTAAATTTATGTCTAGGCCCCCACCACAGAGACATATATCAAGGGTCCCAGCATTCATTATAAACATTTCATATGTGTGTCGTGGGTTAAGTATCTAGTGAATTAGATACACATATTCAAGACCTATGCATATATAATACTTATATGCGAGTGTACGTCTCAAACCCCACTAATCCCATAAGGTTAGATGAGCGTATGTTGGTAGGTGTTCGGATATTTTATATGAATGCTTGGTTACATAACTCTGGGTCCAGTTTCATATAGATACATTAATATTACGTATACCTAGGACATGAATGTGTAGCTGGGGTCATTATCTGATATAGATACATATTTATATATTCAGGTGCATCTTAAATATATAGATAATTTGCCCTATCAGTCATATTATTCATCAGGCACAAAACTAGAAAACATTATCTTATTAGATAATAAACTAATTTTGTGAAACCAATTTTTGGAATCTAGTGGAAAATAATCTGGAAAAGTACATTTTCTTTCAAATTAATTTTTCTTCTATTTTAATTTTTCAAACAGATTATGATAAATTCAATATATTTTATTAATTCGTTGAAAACATCATGATCAAATGTATCATGAATTCTCCAAACTCATGAACCCCTCTCATGAAACTTCCATCAGGTACAGGAAATATATTGATATATATATTATCAATTTTCCACAAAGTACTAGGAAATATATTGATGAACCTATCATGTACTTTTCACTAAGTATTAGAAATGTATTAAATTTTCATAGTCTGTTGGACAAAATGAAAATGGAAGAAAAATTAATTTTAAAGAAAATGTACTTTACCAGGTTATTTTCTATTAGCTTCCAAAGATTATGTTAACAAAATTTGTTTATTATCTAATAAGAAAAATATGTGTGAAACAAAATTTTCAGTAATGTTTTCTAGGTTTGTGTCTGGTAAGTTGGCCTCAGGCTGATGAGATTGCTAAGTCGGCCTGAGGCTGATAAGAATGTTAAGTCGGCAGGAGGCGGACAACCGGCCTCTGGCCGGTAAGAATCTTAAGTTATACACATGCGAGGTGGTTTAGGAGAAAGGATCAGTACGGTATGGAAATTACAATTTAAATTACATGAAAAATATGGTACAACCAAAAGGGTACAAGGAACAGGATTGTCATTGCCGACCATTGGAATAGAGAAGAAGAAATATGTAAATAAAATGAAATTGTAAGTAAAATATGAAATATATAATTAATTAAGAAAAATATGTAATTCTAAAACTATAAAACAAACTTCTAATAGAAATTCATATTAATATTTTTTAATCCAACCAAACAGACACTTCGATGTAGCAGAAAAGCGGTCATAGGTTTTTGTTGCTAGTATTGTTCGGATCAATTTTGTAATTAAAAAATTGAATAGCTAGAGACTATTCAAAAAAATAAAATGAATAAAGAAAATCATTTTGTCATATGATATTCAATTGGAAACAGCAAAATTTTTAAAAATCCTATAAATTTAACATATAAATAACATAATAAAGGATTAAAAACTATTTTAATTTAATTGATACAACATACAACCTCTTGTGTGTATAAATAATTCATAGATAATGTAATTTTTTTGTTTTTATATTAAGTTGAATTTTATTTTATTTGTGAGTAAAGTGCTACTGAATTTGAAGAAGCATTTTTTCTTGTAATTTAATTTAATATTATTATCAAATTTGAAGTAAATTACCAATTACAATTTACTATTAAATTAATATATGTTGTATAATGTATGTATGTTAAATAATTTGAATATTTGTGACGGTATTGTATTGGAAAAAATAGAACCTAGGTATATTTTAATCTCATCTGTTATTAATGATAGATATAATAAATTTATTTCGTTTCTGCAATTTATACAATGAAAATTAATTGTTATTATTATTATTTGACAGCAATTCATTTTTTTTTTATTTTCTGTTAAAAATCTTATGTAAATAATTCATAAAAAATTCCATTTTATTAGTTTTATAATTATTATTGTTATCAGTAAAACATAAAATTTAATTAGATTAGGTAGAAAATGTCTACATAATTTATTATATTGTAAATTTAAATTAATAATTATGTTTATTCGTAGAATAAGTTAACAAGCAGCAACACCATCAATAAATCAACAAATTGTTGAAATACGGCAGAATGTTTTTCAACAACAACAAATTTATATGATTCCAATTATGCTGAAAGGATCCAATAGGAGATTTAAAGTGAAATAATAGTAATATGAGTAATAATTCAGCCGATACTGATTTGGAATCAATTAGCTAGTATTAAAAATTAAATTGTGAATATTTTATAAATGATTCAGATGTACGAGAACAAGAGTTTGTTTGAAAATTATTTGGTTGGATAAATTTTAATCAATTGATAACATAGAATTTCAAAATATCCAATAGTATTGAAAAACAATATATTATTGTCATAAAATTTATTGGTAAATGTTATTTTCAATATGTTATATAATTTTTCGTTGTAATTTTTATTAATTATTTTACTTTTTGTGTTCATTTATGAAGAAATGATTTAGGACATTTAATTTTAAATTTATAATAATCATAATAAATTTATATAATAACTAAAGAAGTTAACTTTTACATTTTACATTTATAAGCTATTTATTGTAATTATTAGAAAATGTTATTGTAAATTTGTAATATATTAAAAATAAATAATAAATAAATGAAAAGAAATGAAATTGCAATGTTTTTAAAAAAAATAAACAATGAGAAATTTTTAGCGAAAGGAAACCATACGAATATCTTTTTTTTTTTTTTTTTCTTTTTCATTTTTGACCCACTTAGAGGCGGAATTTTCGAAAAATCTCAACGGATTCTTGTTCGCACGATCAGCCCCGATCGATTGAGCCTATTTTCAGCCATAAATTTTCACGGAATTTTCCGGAATTTTCTTTTTTTGTTTTTCATTTTTGACCCACTTAGAGGCGGAATTTTGGAAAAATCTCAACGGATTCTTGTTCGCACGATCACCCCCGATAGTTTGAGCTTATTTTCAGCCATAAATTTTCACGGAATTTTCCGGAATTTTTTGTTTTTGTTTTTCATTTTTGACCCACTTAGAGGCGGAATTTTCGAAAAATCTCAACGGATTCTTGTTCGCACGATCAGCCCCGATCGTTTGAGCCTATTTCCAGCCATAATTTTTCACGGAATTTTCCGGAATTTTCTTTTTTTGTTTTTCATTTTTGACCCACTTAGAGGCGGAATTTTCGAAAAATCTCAACGGATTCTTGTTCGCACGATCAGCCCCGATCGATTGAGCCTATTTCCAGCCATAAATTTTCACGGAATTTTCCGGAATTTTCTTTTTTTGTTTTTCATTTTTGACCCACTTAGAGGCGGAATTTTCGAAAAATCTCAACGGATTCTTGTTCGCACGATCAGCCCCGATCGATTGAGCCTATTTCCAGCCATAATTTTTCACGGAATTTTCCGGAATTTTCTTTTTTTGTTTTTCATTTTTGACCCACTTAGAGGCGGAATTTTCGAAAAATCTCAACGGATTCTTGTTCGCACGATCAGCCCCGATCGATTGAGCCTATTTCCAGCCATAAATTTTCACGGAATTTTCCGGAATTTTCTTTTTTTGTTTTTCATTTTTGACCCACTTAGAGGCGGAATTTTGGAAAAATCTCAACGGATTCTTGTTCGCACGATCACCCCCGATCGTTTGAGCTTATTTTCAGCCATAAATTTTCACGGAATTTTCCGGAATTTTCTTTTTTTGTTTTTCATTTTTGACCCACTTAGAGGCGGAATTTTGGAAAAATCTCAACGGATTCTTGTTCGCACGATCACCCCCGATCGTTTGAGCTTATTTTCAGCCATAAATTTTCACGGAATTTTCCGGAATTTTTTTTTTTTGTTTTTCATTTTTGACCCACTTAGAGGCGGAATTTTCGAAAAATCTCAACGGATTCTTGTTCGCACGATCACTCCCGATCGTTTGAGCCTACTTTTCTGCTATTTTTTTGGAAATTTTCTTGGAAAATTTTTGGAAAATTTTTCCATGTTTTTATGTTACCAAAAGTTAGGTTATGTAATTACCTTTCGTTTGATACCTATCTTTCCCTCCTACCACTTCAAACGGCTGAGTTATAGTGTTTTTAAGAAATCCATAAAAATTTCCAATAAAATACCAGGCGTTTTTCAGACGAAGTAACAGTCGCGCAGAATTAACAGGAGGCAAATTTTTTTTTTTATTTTTTCTTTTTCACTTTTGACCCACTTAGAGGCGGAATTTTCGAAAAATCTCAACGGATTCTTGTTCGCACGATCAGCCCCGATCGATTGAGCCTATTTCCAGCCATAATTTTTCACGGAATTTTCCGGAATTTTCTTTTTTTGTTTTTCATTTTTGACCCACTTAGAGGCGCATTTTTGGAAAAATCTCAACGGATTCTTGTTCGCACGATCACCCCCGATCGTTTGAGCTTATTTTCAGCCATAAATTTTCACGGAATTTTCCGTAATTTTTTTTTTTTGTTTTTCATTTTTGACCCACTTAGAGGCGGAATTTTCGAAAAATCTCAACGGATTCTTGTTCGCACGATCACTCCCGATCGATTGAGCCTATTTTTCTGCTATTTTTTGGAAATTTTCTTGGAAAATATTTGGAAAATTTTTCCATGTTTTTATGTTACCAAAAGTTAGGTTATGTAATTACCTTTCGTTTGATACCTATCTTTCCCTCCTACCACTTCAAACGGCTGAGTTATAGCGTTTTTAAGAAATCCATAAAAATTTCCACTAAAATACCAGGCGTTTTTCAGATGAAGTAACAGTCGCGCAGAATTAACAGGAGGCAAATTTTTTTTTTTATTTTTTCTTTTTCACTTTTGACCCACTTAGAGGCGGAATTTTCGAAAAATCTCAACGGATTCTTGTTCGCACGATCAGCCCCGATCGATTGAGCCTATTTCCAGCCATAATTTTTCACGGAATTTTCCGGAATTTTCTTTTTTTGTTTTTCATTTTTGACCCACTTAGAGGCAGAATTTTCGAAAAATCTCAACGGATTCTTGTTCGCACGATCAGCCCCGATCGTTTGAGCCTATTTTCAGCCATAAATTTTCACGGAATTTTCCGGAATTTTTTTTTTTTGTTTTTCATTTTTGACCCACTTAGAGGCGGAATTTTCGAAAAATCTCAACGGATTCTTGTTCGCACGATCAGCCCCGATCGATTGAGCCTATTTCCAGCCATAATTTTTCACGGAATTTTCCGGAATTTTCTTTTTTTGTTTTTCATTTTTGACCCACTTAGAGGCAGAATTTTCGAAAAATCTCAACGGATTCTTGTTCGCACGATCACCCCCGATCGTTTGAGCTTATTTTCAGCCATAAATTTTCACGGAACTTTCCGGAATTTTTTTTTTTTGCTTTTCATTTTTGACCCACTTAGAGGCGGAATTTTCGAAAAATCTCAACGGATTCTTGTTCGCACGATCAGCCCCGATCGATTGAGCCTATTTCCAGCCATAATTTTTCACGGAATTTTCCGGAATTTTTTTTTTTTGTTTTTCATTTTTGACCCACTTAGAGGCGGAATTTTCGAAAAATCTCAACGGATTCTTGTTCGCACGATCACTCCCGATCGTTTGAGCCTATTTTTCTGCTATTTTTTGGAAATTTTCTTGGAAAATTTTTGGAAAATTTTTCCATGTTTTTATGTTACCAAAAGTTAGGTTATGTAATTACCTTTCGTTTGATACCTATCTTTCCCTCCTACCACTTCAAACGGCTGAGTTATAGCGTTTTTAAGAAATCCATAAAAATTTCCACTAAAATACCAGGCGTTTTTCAGATGAAGTAACAGTCGCGCAGAATTAACAGGAGGCAAATTTTTTTTTTTATTTTTTCTTTTTCACTTTTGACCCACTTAGAGGCGGAATTTTCGAAAAATCTCAACGGATTCTTGTTCGCACGATCAGCCCCGATCGATTGAGAATATTTCCAGCCATAATTTTTCACGGAATTTTCCGGAATTTTCTTTTTTTGTTTTTCATTTTTGACCCACTTAGAGGCGGAATTTTCGAAAAATCTCAACGGATTCTTGTTCGCACGATCAGCCCCGATCGTTTGAGCCTATTTTCAGCCATAAATTTTCACGGAATTTTCCGGAATTTTTTTTTTTTGTTTTTCATTTTTGACCCACTTAGAGGCGGAATTTTCGAAAAATCTCAACGGATTCTTGTTCGCACGATCACTCCCGATCGTTTGAGTCTATTTTTCTGCTATTTTTTGGAAATTTTCTTGGAAAATTTTTGGAAAATTTTTCCATGTTTTTATGTTACCAAAAGTTAGGTTATGTAATTACCTTTCGTTTGATACCTATCTTTCCCTCCTACCACTTCAAACGGCTGAGTTATAGCGTTTTTAAGAAATCCATAAAAATTTCCACTAAAATACCAGGCGTTTTTCAGACGAAGTAACAGTCGCGCAGAATTACCAGGAGGCAAATTTTTTTTTTTATTTTTTCTTTTTCACTTTTGACCCACTTAGAGGCGGAATTTTCGAAAAATCTCAACGGATTCTTGTTCGCACGATCAGCCCCGATCGATTGAGCCTATTTCCAGCCATAAATTTTCACGGAATTTTCCGGAATTTTCTCTTTTTGTTTTTCATTTTTGACCCACTTAGAGGCGGAATTTTCGAAAAATCTCAACGGATTCTTGTTCGCACGATCACCCCCGATCGTTTGAGCTTATTTTCAGCCATAAATTTTCACGGAACTTTCCGGAATTTTTTTTTTTTGCTTTTCATTTTTGACCCACTTAGAGGCGGAATTTTCGAAAAATCTCAACGGATTCTTGTTCGCACGATCAGCCCCGATCGATTGAGCCTATTTCCAGCCATAATTTTTCACGGAATTTTCCGGAATTTTTTTTTTTTGTTTTTCATTTTTGACCCACTTAGAGGCGGAATTTTCGAAAAATCTCAACGGATTCTTGTTCGCACGATCACTCCCGATCGTTTGAGCCTATTTTTCTGCTATTTTTTGGAAATTTTCTTGGAAAATTTTTGGAAAATTTTTCCATGTTTTTATGTTACCAAAAGTTAGGTTATGTAATTACCTTTCGTTTGATACCTATCTTTCCCTCCTACCACTTCAAACGGCTGAGTTATAGCGTTTTTAAGAAATCCATAAAAATTTCCACTAAAATACCAGGCGTTTTTCAGACGAAGTAACAGTCGCGCAGAATTAACAGGAGGCAAATTTTTTTTTTTATTTTTTCTTTTTCACTTTTGACCCACTTAGAGGCGGAATTTTCGAAAAATCTCAACGGATTCTTGTTCGCACGATCAGCCCCGATCGATTAAGCCTATTTCCAGCCATAAATTTTCACGGAATTTTCCGGAATTTTCTTTTTTTGTTTTTCATTTTTGACCCACTTAGAGGCGGAATTTTCGAAAAATCTCAACGGATTCTTGTTCGCACGATCAGCCCCGATCGTTTGAGCCTATTTTCAGCCATAAATTTTCACGGAATTTTCCGGAATTTTTTTTTTTTGTTTTTCATTTTTGACCCACTTAGAGGCGGAATTTTCGAAAAATCTCAACGGATTCTTGTTCGCACGATCACTCCCGATCGATTGAGCCTATTTTTCTGCTATTTTTTGGAAATTTTCTTGGAAAATATTTGGAAAATTTTTCCATGTTTTTATGTTACCAAAAGTTAGGTTATGTAATTACCTTTCGTTTGATACCTATCTTTCCCTCCTACCACTTCAAACGGCTGAGTTATAGTGTTTTTAAGAAATCCATAAAAATTTCCAATAAAATACCAGGCGTTTTTCAGATGAAGTAACAGTCGCGCAGAATTAACAGGAGGCAAATTTTTTTTTTTATTTTTTCTTTTTCACTTTTGACCCACTTAGAGGCGGAATTTTCGAAAAATCTCAACGGATTCTTGTTCGCACGATCAGCCCCGATCGATTGAGCCTATTTCCAGCCATAATTTTTCACGGAATTTTCCGGAATTTTCTTTTTTTGTTTTTCATTTTTGACCCACTTAGAGGCGCATTTTTGGAAAAATCTCAACGGATTCTTGTTCGCACGATCACCCCCGATCGTTTGAGCTTATTTTCAGCCATAAATTTTCACGGAATTTTCCGGAATTTTTTTTTTTTGTTTTTCATTTTTGACCCACTTAGAGGCGGAATTTTCGAAAAATCTCAACGGATTCTTGTTCGCACGATCACTCCCGATCGATTGAGCCTATTTTTCTGCTATTTTTTGGAAATTTTCTTGGAAAATATTTGGAAAATTTTTCCATGTTTTTATGTTACCAAAAGTTAGGTTATGTAATTACCTTTCGTTTGATACCTATCTTTCCCTCCTACCACTTCAAACGGCTGAGTTATAGCGTTTTTAAGAAATCCATAAAAATTTCCACTAAAATACCAGGCGTTTTTCAGATGAAGTAACAGTCGCGCAGAATTAACAGGAGGCAAATTTTTTTTTTTATTTTTTCTTTTTCACTTTTGACCCACTTAGAGGCGGAATTTTCGAAAAATCTCAACGGATTCTTGTTCGCACGATCAGCCCCGATCGATTGAGCCTATTTCCAGCCATAATTTTTCACGGAATTTTCCGGAATTTTCTTTTTTTGTTTTTCATTTTTGACCCACTTAGAGGCAGAATTTTCGAAAAATCTCAACGGATTCTTGTTCGCACGATCAGCCCCGATCGTTTGAGCCTATTTTCAGCCATAAATTTTCACGGAATTTTCCGGAATTTTTTTTTTTTGTTTTTCATTTTTGACCCACTTAGAGGCGGAATTTTCGAAAAATCTCAACGGATTCTTGTTCGCACGATCAGCCCCGATCGATTGAGCCTATTTCCAGCCATAATTTTTCACGGAATTTTCCGGAATTTTCTTTTTTTGTTTTTCATTTTTGACCCACTTAGAGGCAGAATTTTCGAAAAATCTCAACGGATTCTTGTTCGCACGATCACCCCCGATCGTTTGAGCTTATTTTCAGCCATAAATTTTCACGGAACTTTCCGGAATTTTTTTTTTTTGCTTTTCATTTTTGACCCACTTAGAGGCGGAATTTTCGAAAAATCTCAACGGATTCTTGTTCGCACGATCAGCCCCGATCGATTGAGCCTATTTCCAGCCATAATTTTTCACGGAATTTTCCGGAATTTTTTTTTTTTGTTTTTCATTTTTGACCCACTTAGAGGCGGAATTTTCGAAAAATCTCAACGGATTCTTGTTCGCACGATCACTCCCGATCGTTTGAGCCTATTTTTCTGCTATTTTTTGGAAATTTTCTTGGAAAATTTTTGGAAAATTTTTCCATGTTTTTATGTTACCAAAAGTTAGGTTATGTAATTACCTTTCGTTTGATACCTATCTTTCCCTCCTACCACTTCAAACGGCTGAGTTATAGCGTTTTTAAGAAATCCATAAAAATTTCCACTAAAATACCAGGCGTTTTTCAGATGAAGTAACAGTCGCGCAGAATTAACAGGAGGCAAATTTTTTTTTTTATTTTTTCTTTTTCACTTTTGACCCACTTAGAGGCGGAATTTTCGAAAAATCTCAACGGATTCTTGTTCGCACGATCAGCCCCGATCGATTGAGAATATTTCCAGCCATAATTTTTCACGGAATTTTCCGGAATTTTCTTTTTTTGTTTTTCATTTTTGACCCACTTAGAGGCGGAATTTTCGAAAAATCTCAACGGATTCTTGTTCGCACGATCAGCCCCGATCGTTTGAGCCTATTTTCAGCCATAAATTTTCACGGAATTTTCCGGAATTTTTTTTTTTTGTTTTTCATTTTTGACCCACTTAGAGGCGGAATTTTCGAAAAATCTCAACGGATTCTTGTTCGCACGATCACTCCCGATCGTTTGAGTCTATTTTTCTGCTATTTTTTGGAAATTTTCTTGGAAAATTTTTGGAAAATTTTTCCATGTTTTTATGTTACCAAAAGTTAGGTTATGTAATTACCTTTCGTTTGATACCTATCTTTCCCTCCTACCACTTCAAACGGCTGAGTTATAGCGTTTTTAAGAAATCCATAAAAATTTCCACTAAAATACCAGGCGTTTTTCAGACGAAGTAACAGTCGCGCAGAATTACCAGGAGGCAAATTTTTTTTTTTATTTTTTCTTTTTCACTTTTGACCCACTTAGAGGCGGAATTTTCGAAAAATCTCAACGGATTCTTGTTCGCACGATCAGCCCCGATCGATTGAGCCTATTTCCAGCCATAAATTTTCACGGAATTTTCCGGAATTTTCTTTTTTTGTTTTTCATTTTTGACCCACTTAGAGGCGGAATTTTCGAAAAATCTCAACGGATTCTTGTTCGCACGATCACCCCCGATCGTTTGAGCTTATTTTCAGCCATAAATTTTCACGGAACTTTCCGGAATTTTTTTTTTTTGCTTTTCATTTTTGACCCACTTAGAGGCGGAATTTTCGAAAAATCTCAACGGATTCTTGTTCGCACGATCAGCCCCGATTGATTGAGCCTATTTCCAGCCATAATTTTTCACGGAATTTTCCGGAATTTTTTTTTTTTGTTTTTCATTTTTGACCCACTTAGAGGCGGAATTTTCGAAAAATCTCAACGGATTCTTGTTCGCACGATCACTCCCGATCGTTTGAGCCTATTTTTCTGCTATTTTTTGGAAATTTTCTTGGAAAATTTTTGGAAAATTTTTCCATGTTTTTATGTTACCAAAAGTTAGGTTATGTAATTACCTTTCGTTTGATACCTATCTTTCCCTCCTACCACTTCAAACGGCTGAGTTATAGCGTTTTTAAGAAATCCATAAAAATTTCCACTAAAATACCAGGCGTTTTTCAGACGAAGTAACAGTCGCGCAGAATTAACAGGAGGCAAATTTTTTTTTTTATTTTTTCTTTTTCACTTTTGACCCACTTAGAGGCGGAATTTTCGAAAAATCTCAACGGATTCTTGTTCGCACGATCAGCCCCGATCGATTGAGCCTATTTCCAGCCATAATTTTTCACGGAATTTTCCGGAATTTTCTTTTTTTGTTTTTCATTTTTGACCCACTTAGAGGCGCATTTTTGGAAAAATCTCAACGGATTCTTGTTCGCACGATCACCCCCGATCGTTTGAGCTTATTTTCAGCCATAAATTTTCACGGAATTTTCCGGAATTTTTTTTTTTTGTTTTTCATTTTTGACCCACTTAGAGGCGGAATTTTCGAAAAATCTCAACGGATTCTTGTTCGCACGATCAGCCCCGATCGATTGAGCCTATTTCCAGCCATAATTTTTCACGGAATTTTCCGGAATTTTCTTTTTTTGTTTTTCATTTTTGACCCACTTAGAGGCAGAATTTTCGAAAAATCTCAACGGATTCTTGTTCGCACGATCAGCCCCGATCGTTTGAGCCTATTTTCAGCCATAAATTTTCACGGAATTTTCCGGAATTTTTTTTTTTTGTTTTTCATTTTTGACCCACTTAGAGGCGGAATTTTCGAAAAATCTCAACGGATTCTTGTTCGCACGATCAGCCCCGATCGATTGAGCCTATTTCCAGCCATAATTTTTCACGGAATTTTCCGGAATTTTCTTTTTTTGTTTTTCATTTTTGACCCACTTAGAGGCAGAATTTTCGAAAAATCTCAACGGATTCTTGTTCGCACGATCACCCCCGATCGTTTGAGCTTATTTTCAGCCATAAATTTTCACGGAACTTTCCGGAATTTTTTTTTTTTGCTTTTCATTTTTGACCCACTTAGAGGCGGAATTTTCGAAAAATTTCAACGGATTCTTGTTCGCACGATCAGCCCCGATCGATTGAGCCTATTTCCAGCCATAATTTTTCACGGAATTTTCCGGAATTTTTTTTTTTTGTTTTTCATTTTTGACCCACTTAGAGGCGGAATTTTCGAAAAATCTCAACGGATTCTTGTTCGCACGATCACTCCCGATCGTTTGAGCCTATTTTTCTGCTATTTTTTGGAAATTTTCTTGGAAAATTTTTGGAAAATTTTTCCATGTTTTTATGTTACCAAAAGTTAGGTTATGTAATTACCTTTCGTTTGATACCTATCTTTCCCTCCTACCACTTCAAACGGCTGAGTTATAGCGTTTTTAAGAAATCCATAAAAATTTCCACTAAAATACCAGGCGTTTTTCAGATGAAGTAACAGTCGCGCAGAATTAACAGGAGGCAAATTTTTTTTTTTATTTTTTCTTTTTCACTTTTGACCCACTTAGAGGCGGAATTTTCGAAAAATCTCAACGGATTCTTGTTCGCACGATCAGCCCCGATCGATTGAGAATATTTCCAGCCATAATTTTTCACGGAATTTTCCGGAATTTTCTTTTTTTGTTTTTCATTTTTGACCCACTTAGAGGCGGAATTTTCGAAAAATCTCAACGGATTCTTGTTCGCACGATCAGCCCCGATCGTTTGAGCCTATTTTCAGCCATAAATTTTCACGGAATTTTCCGGAATTTTTTTTTTTTGTTTTTCATTTTTGACCCACTTAGAGGCGGAATTTTCGAAAAATCTCAACGGATTCTTGTTCGCACGATCACTCCCGATCGTTTGAGTCTATTTTTCTGCTATTTTTTGGAAATTTTCTTGGAAAATTTTTGGAAAATTTTTTCATGTTTTTATGTTACCAAAAGTTAGGTTATGTAATTACCTTTCGTTTGATACCTATCTTTCCCTCCTACCACTTCAAACGGCTGAGTTATAGCGTTTTTAAGAAATCCATAAAAATTTCCACTAAAATACCAGGCGTTTTTCAGACGAAGTAACAGTCGCGCAGAATTACCAGGAGGCAAATTTTTTTTTTTATTTTTTCTTTTTCACTTTTGACCCACTTAGAGGCGGAATTTTCGAAAAATCTCAACGGATTCTTGTTCGCACGATCAGCCCCGATCGATTGAGCCTATTTCCAGCCATAATTTTTCACGGGCTTTTCCGGAATTTTCTTTTTTTGTTTTTCATTTTTGACCCACTTAGAGGCAGAATTTTCGAAAAATCTCAACGGATTCTTGTTCGCACGATCAGCCCCGATCGTTTGAGCCTATTTTCAGCCATAAATTTTCACGGAATTTTCCGGAATTTTTTTTTTTTGTTTTTCATTTTTGACCCACTTAGAGGCGGAATTTTCGAAAAATCTCAACGGATTCTTGTTCGCACGATCAGCCCCGATCGATTGAGCCTATTTCCAGCCATAATTTTTCACGGAATTTTCCGGAATTTTCTTTTTTTGTTTTTCATTTTTGACCCACTTAGAGGCAGAATTTTCGAAAAATCTCAACGGATTCTTGTTCGCACGATCACCCCCGATCGTTTGAGCTTATTTTCAGCCATAAATTTTCACGGAACTTTCCGGAATTTTTTTTTTTTGCTTTTCATTTTTGACCCACTTAGAGGCGGAATTTTCGAAAAATCTCAACGGATTCTTGTTCGCACGATCAGCCCCGATCGATTGAGCCTATTTCCAGCCATAATTTTTCACGGAATTTTCCGGAATTTTTTTTTTTTGTTTTTCATTTTTGACCCACTTAGAGGCGGAATTTTCGAAAAATCTCAACGGATTCTTGTTCGCACGATCACTCCCGATCGTTTGAGCCTATTTTTCTGCTATTTTTTGGAAATTTTCTTGGAAAATTTTTGGAAAATTTTTCCATGTTTTTATGTTACCAAAAGTTAGGTTATGTAATTACCTTTCGTTTGATACCTATCTTTCCCTCCTACCACTTCAAACGGCTGAGTTATAGCGTTTTTAAGAAATCCATAAAAATTTCCACTAAAATACCAGGCGTTTTTCAGATGAAGTAACAGTCGCGCAGAATTAACAGGAGGCAAATTTTTTTTTTTATTTTTTCTTTTTCACTTTTGACCCACTTAGAGGCGGAATTTTCGAAAAATCTCAACGGATTCTTGTTCGCACGATCAGCCCCGATCGATTGAGAATATTTCCAGCCATAATTTTTCACGGAATTTTCCGGAATTTTCTTTTTTTGTTTTTCATTTTTGACCCACTTAGAGGCGGAATTTTCGAAAAATCTCAACGGATTCTTGTTCGCACGATCAGCCCCGATCGTTTGAGCCTATTTTCAGCCATAAATTTTCACGGAATTTTCCGGAATTTTTTTTTTTTGTTTTTCATTTTTGACCCACTTAGAGGCGGAATTTTCGAAAAATCTCAACGGATTCTTGTTCGCACGATCACTCCCGATCGTTTGAGTCTATTTTTCTGCTATTTTTTGGAAATTTTCTTGGAAAATTTTTGGAAAATTTTTCCATGTTTTTATGTTACCAAAAGTTAGGTTATGTAATTACCTTTCGTTTGATACCTATCTTTCCCTCCTACCACTTCAAACGGCTGAGTTATAGCGTTTTTAAGAAATCCATAAAAATTTCCACTAAAATACCAGGCGTTTTTCAGACGAAGTAACAGTCGCGCAGAATTACCAGGAGGCAAATTTTTTTTTTTATTTTTTCTTTTTCACTTTTGACCCACTTAGAGGCGGAATTTTCGAAAAATCTCAACGGATTCTTGTTCGCACGATCAGCCCCGATCGATTGAGCCTATTTCCAGCCATAAATTTTCACGGAATTTTCCGGAATTTTCTCTTTTTGTTTTTCATTTTTGACCCACTTAGAGGCGGAATTTTCGAAAAATCTCAACGGATTCTTGTTCGCACGATCACCCCCGATCGTTTGAGCTTATTTTCAGCCATAAATTTTCACGGAACTTTCCGGAATTTTTTTTTTTTGCTTTTCATTTTTGACCCACTTAGAGGCGGAATTTTCGAAAAATCTCAACGGATTCTTGTTCGCACGATCAGCCCCGATTGATTGAGCCTATTTCCAGCCATAATTTTTCACGGAATTTTCCGGAATTTTTTTTTTTTGTTTTTCATTTTTGACCCACTTAGAGGCGGAATTTTCGAAAAATCTCAACGGATTCTTGTTCGCACGATCACTCCCGATCGTTTGAGCCTATTTTTCTGCTATTTTTTGGAAATTTTCTTGGAAAATTTTTGGAAAATTTTTCCATGTTTTTATGTTACCAAAAGTTAGGTTATGTAATTACCTTTCGTTTGATACCTATCTTTCCCTCCTACCACTTCAAACGGCTGAGTTATAGCGTTTTTAAGAAATCCATAAAAATTTCCACTAAAATACCAGGCGTTTTTCAGACGAAGTAACAGTCGCGCAGAATTAACAGGAGGCAAATTTTTTTTTTTATTTTTTCTTTTTCACTTTTGACCCACTTAGAGGCGGAATTTTCGAAAAATCTCAACGGATTCTTGTTCGCACGATCAGCCCCGATCGATTAAGCCTATTTCCAGCCATAAATTTTCACGGAATTTTCCGGAATTTTCTTTTTTTGTTTTTCATTTTTGACCCACTTAGAGGCGGAATTTTCGAAAAATCTCAACGGATTCTTGTTCGCACGATCAGCCCCGATCGATTGAGCCTATTTTCAGCCATAAATTTTCACGGAATTTTCCGGAATTTTTTTTTTTTGTTTTTCATTTTTGACCCACTTAGAGGCGGAATTTTCGAAAAATCTCAACGGATTCTTGTTCGCACGATCACTCCCGATCGATTGAGCCTATTTTTCTGCTATTTTTTGGAAATTTTCTTGGAAAATATTTGGAAAATTTTTCCATGTTTTTATGTTACCAAAAGTTAGGTTATGTAATTACCTTTCGTTTGATACCTATCTTTCCCTCCTACCACTTCAAACGGCTGAGTTATAGTGTTTTTAAGAAATCCATAAAAATTTCCAATAAAATACCAGGCGTTTTTCAGATGAAGTAACAGTCGCGCAGAATTAACAGGAGGCAAATTTTTTTTTTTATTTTTTCTTTTTCACTTTTGACCCACTTAGAGGCGGAATTTTCGAAAAATCTCAACGGATTCTTGTTCGCACGATCAGCCCCGATCGATTGAGCCTATTTCCAGCCATAATTTTTCACGGAATTTTCCGGAATTTTCTTTTTTTGTTTTTCATTTTTGACCCACTTAGAGGCGCATTTTTGGAAAAATCTCAACGGATTCTTGTTCGCACGATCACCCCCGATCGTTTGAGCTTATTTTCAGCCATAAATTTTCACGGAATTTTCCGGAATTTTTTTTTTTTGTTTTTCATTTTTGACCCACTTAGAGGCGGAATTTTCGAAAAATCTCAACGGATTCTTGTTCGCACGATCACTCCCGATCGATTGAGCCTATTTTTCTGCTATTTTTTTGAAATTTTCTTGGAAAATATTTGGAAAATTTTTCCATGTTTTTATGTTACCAAAAGTTAGGTTATGTAATTACCTTTCGTTTGATACCTATCTTTCCCTCCTACCACTTCAAACGGCTGAGTTATAGCGTTTTTAAGAAATCCATAAAAATTTCCACTAAAATACCAGGCGTTTTTCAGATGAAGTAACAGTCGCGCAGAATTAACAGGAGGCAAATTTTTTTTTTTATTTTTTCTTTTTCACTTTTGACCCACTTAGAGGCGGAATTTTCGAAAAATCTCAACGGATTCTTGTTCGCACGATCAGCCCCGATCGATTGAGCCTATTTCCAGCCATAATTTTTCACGGAATTTTCCGGAATTTTCTTTTTTTGTTTTTCATTTTTGATCCACTTAGAGGCAGAATTTTCGAAAAATCTCAACGGATTCTTGTTCGCACGATCAGCCCCGATCGTTTGAGCCTATTTTCAGCCATAAATTTTCACGGAATTTTCCGGAATTTTTTTTTTTTGTTTTTCATTTTTGACCCACTTAGAGGCGGAATTTTCGAAAAATCTCAACGGATTCTTGTTCGCACGATCAGCCCCGATCGATTGAGCCTATTTCCAGCCATAATTTTTCACGGAATTTTCCGGAATTTTCTTTTTTTGTTTTTCATTTTTGACCCACTTAGAGGCAGAATTTTCGAAAAATCTCAACGGATTCTTGTTCGCACGATCACCCCCGATCGTTTGAGCTTATTTTCAGCCATAAATTTTCACGGAACTTTCCGGAATTTTTTTTTTTTGCTTTTCATTTTTGACCCACTTAGAGGCGGAATTTTCGAAAAATCTCAACGGATTCTTGTTCGCACGATCAGCCCCGATCGATTGAGCCTATTTCCAGCCATAATTTTTCACGGAATTTTCCGGAATTTTTTTTTTTTGTTTTTCATTTTTGCCCCACTTAGAGGCGGAATTTTCGAAAAATCTCAACGGATTCTTGTTCGCACGATCACTCCCGATCGTTTGAGCCTATTTTTCTGCTATTTTTTGGAAATTTTCTTGGAAAATTTTTGGAAAATTTTTCCATGTTTTTATGTTACCAAAAGTTAGGTTATGTAATTACCTTTCGTTTGATACCTATCTTTCCCTCCTACCACTTCAAACGGCTGAGTTATAGCGTTTTTAAGAAATCCATAAAAATTTCCACTAAAATACCAGGCGTTTTTCAGATGAAGTAACAGTCGCGCAGAATTAACAGGAGGCAAATTTTTTTTTTTATTTTTTCTTTTTCACTTTTGACCCACTTAGAGGCGGAATTTTCGAAAAATCTCAACGGATTCTTGTTCGCACGATCAGCCCCGATCGATTGAGAATATTTCCAGCCATAATTTTTCACGGAATTTTCCGGAATTTTCTTTTTTTGTTTTTCATTTTTGACCCACTTAGAGGCGGAATTTTCGAAAAATCTCAACGGATTCTTGTTCGCACGATCAGCCCCGATCGTTTGAGCCTATTTTCAGCCATAAATTTTCACGGAATTTTCCGGAATTTTTTTTTTTTGTTTTTCATTTTTGACCCACTTAGAGGCGGAATTTTGGAAAAATCTCAACGGATTCTTGTTCGCACGATCACTCCCGATCGTTTGAGTCTATTTTTCTGCTATTTTTTGGAAATTTTCTTGGAAAATTTTTGGAAAATTTTTCCATGTTTTTATGTTACCAAAAGTTAGGTTATGTAATTACCTTTCGTTTGATACCTATCTTTCCCTCCTACCACTTCAAACGGCTGAGTTATAGCGTTTTTAAGAAATCCATAAAAATTTCCACTAAAATACCAGGCGTTTTTCAGACGAAGTAACAGTCGCGCAGAATTACCAGGAGGCAAATTTTTTTTTTTATTTTTTCTTTTTCACTTTTGACCCACTTAGAGGCGGAATTTTCGAAAAATCTCAACGGATTCTTGTTCGCACGATCAGCCCCGATCGATTGAGAATATTTCCAGCCATAATTTTTCACGGAATTTTCCGGAATTTTCTTTTTTTGTTTTTCATTTTTGACCCACTTAGAGGCGGAATTTTCGAAAAATCTCAACGGATTCTTGTTCGCACGATCAGCCCCGATCGATTGAGCCTATTTCCAGCCATAATTTTTCACGGAATTTTCCGGAATTTTCTTTTTTTGTTTTTCATTTTTGACCCACTTAGAGGCGGAATTTTCGAAAAATCTCAACGGATTCTTGTTCGCACGATCAGCCCCGATCGATTGAGCCTATTTTCAGCCATAATTTTTCACGGAATTTTCCGGAATTTTCTTTTTTTGTTTTTCATTTTTGACCCACTTAGAGGCAGAATTTTCGAAAAATCTCAACGGATTCTTGTTCGCACGATCAGCCCCGATCGTTTGAGCCTATTTTCAGCCATAAATTTTCACGGAATTTTCCGGAATTTTTTTTTTTTGTTTTTCATTTTTGACCCACTTAGAGGCGGAATTTTCGAAAAATCTCAACGGATTCTTGTTCGCACGATCAGCCCCGATCGATTGAGCCTATTTCCAGCCATAATTTTTCACGGAATTTTCCGGAATTTTTTTTTTTTGTTTTTCATTTTTGACCCACTTAGAGGCAGAATTTTCGAAAAATCTCAACGGATTCTTGTTCGCACGATCACCCCCGATCGTTTGAGCTTATTTTCAGCCATAAATTTTCACGGAACTTTCCGGAATTTTTTTTTTTTGCTTTTCATTTTTGACCCACTTAGAGGCGGAATTTTCGAAAAATCTCAACGGATTCTTGTTCGCACGATCAGCCCCGATCGATTGAGCCTATTTCCAGCCATAATTTTTCACGGAATTTTCCGGAATTTTTTTTTTTTGTTTTTCATTTTTGACCCACTTAGAGGCGGAATTTTCGAAAAATCTCAACGGATTCTTGTTCGCACGATCACTCCCGATCGTTTGAGCCTATTTTTCTGCTATTTTTTGGAAATTTTCTTGGAAAATTTTTGGAAAATTTTTCCATGTTTTTATGTTACCAAAAGTTAGGTTATGTAATTACCTTTCGTTTGATACCTATCTTTCCCTCCTACCACTTCAAACGGCTGAGTTATAGCGTTTTTAAGAAATCCATAAAAATTTCCACTAAAATACCAGGCGTTTTTCAGATGAAGTAACAGTCGCGCAGAATTAACAGGAGGCAAATTTTTTTTTTTATTTTTTCTTTTTCACTTTTGACCCACTTAGAGGCGGAATTTTCGAAAAATCTCAACGGATTCTTGTTCGCACGATCAGCCCCGATCGATTGAGAATATTTCCAGCCATAATTTTTCACGGAATTTTCCGGAATTTTCTTTTTTTGTTTTTCATTTTTGACCCACTTAGAGGCGGAATTTTCGAAAAATCTCAACGGATTCTTGTTCGCACGATCAGCCCCGATCGTTTGAGCCTATTTTCAGCCATAAATTTTCACGGAATTTTCCGGAATTTTTTTTTTTTGTTTTTCATTTTTGACCCACTTAGAGGCGGAATTTTCGAAAAATCTCAACGGATTCTTGTTCGCACGATCAGCCCCGATCGATTGAGCCTATTTCCAGCCATAATTTTTCACGGAATTTTCCGGAATTTTCTTTTTTTGTTTTTCATTTTTGACCCACTTAGAGGCAGAATTTTCGAAAAATCTCAACGGATTCTTGTTCGCACGATCACCCCCGATCGTTTGAGCTTATTTTCAGCCATAAATTTTCACGGAACTTTCCGGAATTTTTTTTTTTTGCTTTTCATTTTTGACCCACTTAGAGGCGGAATTTTCGAAAAATCTCAACGGATTCTTGTTCGCACGATCAGCCCCGATCGATTGAGCCTATTTCCAGCCATAATTTTTCACGGAATTTTCCGGAATTTTTTTTTTTTGTTTTTCATTTTTGACCCACTTAGAGGCGGAATTTTCGAAAAATCTCAACGGATTCTTGTTCGCACGATCACTCCCGATCGTTTGAGCCTATTTTTCTGCTATTTTTTGGAAATTTTCTTGGAAAATTTTTGGAAAATTTTTCCATGTTTTTATGTTACCAAAAGTTAGGTTATGTAATTACCTTTCGTTTGATACCTATCTTTCCCTCCTACCACTTCAAACGGCTGAGTTATAGCGTTTTTAAGAAATCCATAAAAATTTCCACTAAAATACCAGGCGTTTTTCAGATGAAGTAACAGTCGCGCAGAATTAACAGGAGGCAAATTTTTTTTTTTATTTTTTCTTTTTCACTTTTGACCCACTTAGAGGCGGAATTTTCGAAAAATCTCAACGGATTCTTGTTCGCACGATCAGCCCCGATCGATTGAGAATATTTCCAGCCATAATTTTTCACGGAATTTTCCGGAATTTTCTTTTTTTGTTTTTCATTTTTGACCCACTTAGAGGCGGAATTTTCGAAAAATCTCAACGGATTCTTGTTCGCACGATCACTCCCGATCGTTTGAGCCTATTTTTCTGCTATTTTTTGGAAATTTTCTTGGAAAATTTTTGGAAAATTTTTCCATGTTTTTATGTTACCAAAAGTTAGGTTATGTAATTACCTTTCGTTTGATACCTATCTTTCCCTCCTACCACTTCAAACGGCTGAGTTATAGCGTTTTTAAGAAATCCATAAAAATTTCCACTAAAATACCAGGCGTTTTTCAGATGAAGTAACAGTCGCGCAGAATTAACAGGAGGCAAATTTTTTTTTTTATTTTTTCTTTTTCACTTTTGACCCACTTAGAGGCGGAATTTTCGAAAAATCTCAACGGATTCTTGTTCGCACGATCAGCCCCGATCGATTGAGCCTATTTCCAGCCATAAATTTTCACGGAATTTTCCGGAATTTTCTCTTTTTGTTTTTCATTTTTGACCCACTTAGAGGCGGAATTTTCGAAAAATCTCAACGGATTCTTGTTCGCACGATCACCCCCGATCGTTTGAGCTTATTTTCAGCCATAAATTTTCACGGAACTTTCCGGAATTTTTTTTTTTTGCTTTTCATTTTTGACCCACTTAGAGGCGGAATTTTCGAAAAATCTCAACGGATTCTTGTTCGCACGATCAGCCCCGATTGATTGAGCCTATTTCCAGCCATAATTTTTCACGGAATTTTCCGGAATTTTTTTTTTTTGTTTTTCATTTTTGACCCACTTAGAGGCGGAATTTTCGAAAAATCTCAACGGATTCTTGTTCGCACGATCACTCCCGATCGTTTGAGCCTATTTTTCTGCTATTTTTTGGAAATTTTCTTGGAAAATTTTTGGAAAATTTTTCCATGTTTTTATGTTACCAAAAGTTAGGTTATGTAATTACCTTTCGTTTGATACCTATCTTTCCCTCCTACCACTTCAAACGGCTGAGTTATAGCGTTTTTAAGAAATCCATAAAAATTTCCACTAAAATACCAGGCGTTTTTCAGACGAAGTAACAGTCGCGCAGAATTAACAGGAGGCAATTTTTTTTTTTTATTTTTTCTTTTTCACTTTTGACCCACTTAGAGGCGGAATTTTCGAAAAATCTCAACGGATTCTTGTTCGCACGATCAGCCCCGATCGATTAAGCCTATTTCCAGCCATAAATTTTCACGGAATTTTCCGGAATTTTCTTTTTTTGTTTTTCATTTTTGACCCACTTAGAGGCGGAATTTTCGAAAAATCTCAACGGATTCTTGTTCGCACGATCAGCCCCGATCGTTTGAGCCTATTTTCAGCCATAAATTTTCACGGAATTTTCCGGAATTTTTTTTTTTTGTTTTTCATTTTTGACTCACTTAGAGGCGGAATTTTCGAAAAATCTCAACGGATTCTTGTTCGCACGATCACTCCCGATCGATTGAGCCTATTTTTCTGCTATTTTTTGGAAATTTTCTTGGAAAATATTTGGAAAATTTTTCCATGTTTTTATGTTACCAAAAGTTAGGTTATGTAATTACCTTTCGTTTGATACCTATCTTTCCCTCCTACCACTTCAAACGGCTGAGTTATAGCGTTTTTAAGAAATCCATAAAAATTTCCACTAAAATACCAGGCGTTTTTCAGACGAAGTAACAGTCGCGCAGAATTAACAGGAGGCAAATTTTTTTTTTTATTTTTTCTTTTTCACTTTTGACCCACTTAGAGGCGGAATTTTCGAAAAATCTCAACGGATTCTTGTTCGCACGATCAGCCCCGATCGATTGAGCCTATTTCCAGCCATAATTTTTCACGGAATTTTCCGGAATTTTCTTTTTTTGTTTTTCATTTTTGACCCACTTAGAGGCGCATTTTTGGAAAAATCTCAACGGATTCTTGTTCGCACGATCACCCCCGATCGTTTGAGCTTATTTTCAGCCATAAATTTTCACGGAATTTTCCGGAATTTTTTTTTTTTGTTTTTCATTTTTGACCCACTTAGAGGCGGAATTTTCGAAAAATCTCAACGGATTCTTGTTCGCACGATCACTCCCGATCGATTGAGCCTATTTTTCTGCTATTTTTTGGAAATTTTCTTGGAAAATATTTGGAAAATTTTTCCATGTTTTTATGTTACCAAAAGTTAGGTTATGTAATTACCTTTCGTTTGATACCTATCTTTCCCTCCTACCACTTCAAACGGCTGAGTTATAGCGTTTTTAAGAAATCCATAAAAATTTCCACTAAAATACCAGGCGTTTTTCAGATGAAGTAACAGTCGCGCAGAATTAACAGGAGGCAAATTTTTTTTTTTATTTTTTCTTTTTCACTTTTGACCCACTTAGAGGCGGAATTTTCGAAAAATCTCAACGGATTCTTGTTCGCACGATCAGCCCCGATCGATTGAGCCTATTTCCAGCCATAATTTTTCACGGAATTTTCCGGAATTTTCTTTTTTTCTTTTTCATTTTTGACCCACTTAGAGGCAGAATTTTCGAAAAATCTCAACGGATTCTTGTTCGCACGATCAGCCCCGATCGTTTGAGCCTATTTTCAGCCATAAATTTTCACGGAATTTTCCGGAATTTTTTTTTTTTGTTTTTCATTTTTGACCCACTTAGAGGCGGAATTTTCGAAAAATCTCAACGGATTCTTGTTCGCACGATCAGCCCCGATCGATTGAGCCTATTTCCAGCCATAATTTTTCACGGAATTTTCCGGAATTTTCTTTTTTTGTTTTTCATTTTTGACCCACTTAGAGGCAGAATTTTCGAAAAATCTCAACGGATTCTTGTTCGCACGATCACCCCCGATCGTTTGAGCTTATTTTCAGCCATAAATTTTCACGGAACTTTCCGGAATTTTTTTTTTTTGCTTTTCATTTTTGACCCACTTAGAGGCGGAATTTTCGAAAAATCTCAACGGATTCTTGTTCGCACGATCAGCCCCGATCGATTGAGCCTATTTCCAGCCATAATTTTTCACGGAATTTTCCGGAATTTTTTTTTTTTGTTTTTCATTTTTGACCCACTTAGAGGCGGAATTTTCGAAAAATCTCAACGGATTCTTGTTCGCACGATCACTCCCGATCGTTTGAGCCTATTTTTCTGCTATTTTTTGGAAATTTTCTTGGAAAATTTTTGGAAAATTTTTCCATGTTTTTATGTTACCAAAAGTTAGGTTATGTAATTACCTTTCGTTTGATACCTATCTTTCCCTCCTACCACTTCAAACGGCTGAGTTATAGCGTTTTTAAGAAATCCATAAAAATTTCCACTAAAATACCAGGCGTTTTTCAGATGAAGTAACAGTCGCGCAGAATTAACAGGAGGCAAATTTTTTTTTTTATTTTTTCTTTTTCACTTTTGACCCACTTAGAGGCGGAATTTTCGAAAAATCTCAACGGATTCTTGTTCGCACGATCAGCCCCGATCGATTGAGAATATTTCCAGCCATAATTTTTCACGGAATTTTCCGGAATTTTCTTTTTTTGTTTTTCATTTTTGACCCACTTAGAGGCGGAATTTTCGAAAAATCTCAACGGATTCTTGTTCGCACGATCAGCCCCGATCGTTTGAGCCTATTTTCAGCCATAAATTTTCACGGAATTTTCCGGAATTTTTTTTTTTTGTTTTTCATTTTTGACCCACTTAGAGGCGGAATTTTCGAAAAATCTCAACGGATTCTTGTTCGCACGATCACTCCCGATCGTTTGAGTCTATTTTTCTGCTATTTTTTGGAAATTTTCTTGGAAAATTTTTGGAAAATTTTTCCATGTTTTTATGTTACCAAAAGTTAGGTTATGTAATTACCTTTCGTTTGATACCTATCTTTCCCTCCTACCACTTCAAACGGCTGAGTTATAGCGTTTTTAAGAAATCCATAAAAATTTCCACTAAAATACCAGGCGTTTTTCAGACGAAGTAACAGTCGCGCAGAATTACCAGGAGGCAAATTTTTTTTTTTATTTTTTCTTTTTCACTTTTGACCCACTTAGAGGCGGAATTTTCGAAAAATCTCAACGGATTCTTGTTCGCACGATCAGCCCCGATCGATTGAGCCTATTTCCAGCCATAAATTTTCACGGAATTTTCCGGAATTTTCTTTTTTTGTTTTTCATTTTTGACCCACTTAGAGGCGGAATTTTCGAAAAATCTCAACGGATTCTTGTTCGCACGATCACCCCCGATCGTTTGAGCTTATTTTCAGCCATAAATTTTCACGGAACTTTCCGGAATTTTTTTTTTTTGCTTTTCATTTTTGACCCACTTAGAGGCGGAATTTTCGAAAAATCTCAACGGATTCTTGTTCGCACGATCAGCCCCGATTGATTGAGCCTATTTCCAGCCATAATTTTTCACGGAATTTTCCGGAATTTTTTTTTTTTGTTTTTCATTTTTGACCCACTTAGAGGCGGAATTTTCGAAAAATCTCAACGGATTCTTGTTCGCACGATCACTCCCGATCGTTTGAGCCTATTTTTCTGCTATTTTTTGGAAATTTTCTTGGAAAATTTTTGGAAAATTTTTCCATGTTTTTATGTTACCAAAAGTTAGGTTATGTAATTACCTTTCGTTTGATACCTATCTTTCCCTCCTACCACTTCAAACGGCTGAGTTATAGTGTTTTTAAGAAATCCATAAAAATTTCCAATAAAATACCAGGCGTTTTTCAGACGAAGTAACAGTCGCGCAGAATTAACAGGAGGCAAATTTTTTTTTTTATTTTTTCTTTTTCACTTTTGACCCACTTAGAGGCGGAATTTTCGAAAAATCTCAACGGATTCTTGTTCGCACGATCAGCCCCGATCGATTGAGCCTATTTCCAGCCATAATTTTTCACGGAATTTTCCGGAATTTTCTTTTTTTGTTTTTCATTTTTGACCCACTTAGAGGCGCATTTTTGGAAAAATCTCAACGGATTCTTGTTCGCACGATCACCCCCGATCGTTTGAGCTTATTTTCAGCCATAAATTTTCACGGAATTTTCCGGAATTTTTTTTTTTTGTTTTTCATTTTTGACCCACTTAGAGGCGGAATTTTCGAAAAATCTCAACGGATTCTTGTTCGCACGATCACTCCCGATCGTTTGAGCCTATTTTTCTGCTATTTTTTGGAAATTTTCTTGGAAAATTTTTGGAAAATTTTTCCATGTTTTTATGTTACCAAAAGTTAGGTTATGTAATTACCTTTCGTTTGATACCTATCTTTCCCTCCTACCACTTCAAACGGCTGAGTTATAGTGTTTTTAAGAAATCCATAAAAATTTCCAATAAAATACCAGGCGTTTTTCAGACGAAGTAACAGTCGCGCAGAATTAACAGGAGGCAAATTTTTTTTTTTATTTTTTCTTTTTCACTTTTGACCCACTTAGAGGCGGAATTTTCGAAAAATCTCAACGGATTCTTGTTCGCACGATCAGCCCCGATCGATTGAGCCTATTTCCAGCCATAATTTTTCACGGAATTTTCCGGAATTTTCTTTTTTTGTTTTTCATTTTTGACCCACTTAGAGGCGCATTTTTGGAAAAATCTCAACGGATTCTTGTTCGCACGATCACCCCCGATCGTTTGAGCTTATTTTCAGCCATAAATTTTCACGGAATTTTCCGGAATTTTTTTTTTTTGTTTTTCATTTTTGACCCACTTAGAGGCGGAATTTTCGAAAAATCTCAACGGATTCTTGTTCGCACGATCACTCCCGATCGTTTGAGCCTATTTTTCTGCTATTTTTTGGAAATTTTCTTGGAAAATTTTTGGAAAATTTTTCCATGTTTTTATGTTACCAAAAGTTAGGTTATGTAATTACCTTTCGTTTGATACCTATCTTTCCCTCCTACCACTTCAAACGGCTGAGTTATAGCGTTTTTAAGAAATCCATAAAAATTTCCACTAAAATACCAGGCGTTTTTCAGACGAAGTAACAGTCGCGCAGAATTAACAGGAGGCAAATTTTTTTTTTTATTTTTTCTTTTTCACTTTTGACCCACTTAGAGGCGGAATTTTCGAAAAATCTCAACGGATTCTTGTTCGCACGATCAGCCCCGATCGATTAAGCCTATTTCCAGCCATAAATTTTCACGGAATTTTCCGGAATTTTCTTTTTTTGTTTTTCATTTTTGACCCACTTAGAGGCGGAATTTTCGAAAAATCTCAACGGATTCTTGTTCGCACGATCAGCCCCGATCGTTTGAGCCTATTTTCAGCCATAAATTTTCACGGAATTTTCCGGAATTTTTTTTTTTTGTTTTTCATTTTTGACCCACTTAGAGGCGGAATTTTCGAAAAATCTCAACGGATTCTTGTTCGCACGATCACTCCCGATCGTTTGAGACTATTTTTCTGCTATTTTTTGGAAATTTTCTTGGAAAATTTTTTTAAAATTTTTCCATGTTTTTATATTACCAAAAGTTAGGTTATGTAATTACCTTTCGTTTGATACCTATCTTTCCCTCCTACCACTTCAAACGGCTGAGTTACAGCGTTTTTAAGAAATCCATAAAAATTTCCACTAAAATACCAGGCGTTTTTCAGACGAAGTAACAGTCGCGCAGAATTACCAGGAGGCAAATTTTATTTTTTTTTTTTTCTTTTTCACTTTTGACCCACTTAGAGGCGGAATTTTCGAAAAATCTCAACGGATTCTTGTTCGCACGATCAGCCCCGATCGATTGAGCCTATTTCCAGCCATAAATTTTCACGGAATTTTCCGGAATTTTCTTTTTTTGTTTTTCATTTTTGACCCACTTAGAGGCGGAATTTTCGAAAAATCTCAACGGATTCTTGTTCGCACGATCAGCCCCGATCGTTTGAGCCTATTTTCAGCCATAAATTTTCACGGAATTTTCCGGAATTTTTTTTTTTGTTTTTCATTTTTGACCCACTTAGAGGCGGAATTTTCGAAAAATCTCAACGGATTCTTGTTCGCACGATCACTCCCGATCGTTTGAGACTATTTTTCTGCTATTTTTTGGAAATTTTCTAGGAAAATTTTTGGAAAATTTTTCCATGTTTTTATGTTACCAAAAGTTAGGTTATGTAATTACCTTTCGTTTGATACCTATCTTTCCCTCCTACCACTTCAAACGGCTGAGTTACAGCGTTTTTAAGAAATCCATAAAAATTTCCACTAAAATACCAGGCGTTTTTCAGACGAAGTAACAGTCGCGCAGAATTAACAGGAGGCAAATTTTTTTTTTTATTTTTTCTTTTTCACTTTTGACCCACTTAGAGGCGGAATTTTGGAAAAATCTCAACGGATTCTTGTTCGCACGATCAGCCCCGATCGATTGAGCCTATTTTCAGCCATAAATTTTCACGGAATTTTCCGGAATTTTTTTTTTTTGTTTTTCATTTTTGACCCACTTAGAGGCGGAATTTTCGAAAAATCTCAACGGATTCTTGTTCGCACGATCACTCCCGATCGTTTGAGACTATTTTTCTGCTATTTTTGGAAATTTTCTTGGAAAATTTTTTTAAAATTTTTCCATGTTTTTATATTACCAAAAGTTAGGTTATGTAATTACCTTTCGTTTGATACCTATCTTTCCCTCCTACCACTTCAAACGGCTGAGTTACAGCGTTTTTAAGAAATCCATAAAAATTTCCACTAAAATACCAGGCGTTTTTCAGACGAAGTAACAGTCGCGCAGAATTACCAGGAGGCAAATTTTATTTTTTATTTTTTCTTTTTCACTTTTGACCCACTTAGAGGCGGAATTTTCGAAAAATCTCAACGGATTCTTGTTCGCACGATCAGCCCCGATCGATTGAGCCTATTTCCAGCCATAAATTTTCACGGAATTTTCCGGAATTTTCTTTTTTTGTTTTTCATTTTTGACCCACTTAGAGGCGGAATTTTCGAAAAATCTCAACGGATTCTTGTTCGCACGATCAGCCCCGATCGTTTGAGCCTATTTTCAGCCATAAATTTTCACGGAATTTTCCGGAATTTTTTTTTTTGTTTTTCATTTTTGACCCACTTAGAGGCGGAATTTTCGAAAAATCTCAACGGATTCTTGTTCGCACGATCACTCCCGATCGTTTGAGACTATTTTTCTGCTATTTTTTGGAAATTTTCTAGGAAAATTTTTGGAAAATTTTTCCATATTTTTATGTTACCAAAAGTTAGGTTATGTAATTACCTTTCGTTTGATACCTATCTTTCCCTCCTACCACTTCAAACGGCTGAGTTACAGCGTTTTTAAGAAATCCATAAAAATTTCCACTAAAATACCAGGCGTTTTTCAGACGAAGTAACAGTCGCGCAGAATTAACAGGAGGCAAATTTTTTTTTTTATTTTTTCTTTTTCACTTTTGACCCACTTAGAGGCGGAATTTTGGAAAAATCTCAACGGATTCTTGTTCGCACGATCAGCCCCGATCGATTAAGCCTATTTCCAGCCATAAATTTTCACGGAATTTTCCGGAATTTTTTTTTTTTGTTTTTCATTTTTGACCCACTTAGAGGCGGAATTTTCGAAAAATCTCAACGGATTCTTGTTCGCACGATCACTCCCGATCGTTTGAGACTATTTTTCTGCTATTTTTTGGAAATTTTCTTGGAAAATTTTTGGAAAATTTTTCCATGTTTTTATGTTACCAAAAGTTAGGTTATGTAATTACCTTTCGTTTGATACCTATGTTTCCCTCCTACCACTTCAAACGGCTGAGTTACAGCGTTTTTAAGAAATCCATAAAAATTTCCACTAAAATACCAGGCGTTTTTCAGACGAAGTAACAGTCGCGCAGAATTATCAGGAGGCAAATTTTTTTTTTTATTTTTTGTTTTTCACTTTTGACCCACTTAGAGGCGGAATTTTCGAAAAATCTCAACGGATTCTTGTTCGCACGATCAGCCCCGATCGTTTGAGCCTATTTTCAGCCATAAATTTTCACGGAATTTTCCGGAATTTTTTTTTTTTGTTTTTCATTTTTGACCCACTTAGAGGCGGAATTTTCGAAAAATCTCAACGGATTCTTGTTCGCACGATCACTCCCGATCGTTTGAGACTATTTTTCTGCTATTTTTTGGAAATTTTCTAGGAAAATTTTTTCATGTTTTTATGTTACCAAAAGTTAGGTTATGTAATTACCTTTCGTTTGATACCTATGTTTCCCTCCTACCACTTCAAACGGCTGAGTTACAGCGTTTTTAAGAAATCCATAAAAATTTCCACTAAAATACCAGGCGTTTTTCAGACGAAGTAACAGTCGCGCAGAATTATCAGGAGGCAAATTTTTTTTTTTATTTTTTCTTTTTCACTTTTGACCCACTTAGAGGCGGAATTTTCGAAAAATCTCAACGGATTCTTGTTCGCACGATCAGCCCCGATCGATTAAGCCTATTTCCAGCCATAAATTTTCACGGAATTTTCCGGAATTTTTTTTTTTTGTTTTTCATTTTTGACCCACTTAGAGGCGGAATTTTCGAAAAATCTCAACGGATTCTTGTTCGCACGATCAGCCCCGATCGATTGAGCCTATTTCCAGCCATAAATTTTCACGGAATTTTCCGGAATTTTCTTTTTTTGTTTTTCATTTTTGACCCACTTAGAGGCGGAATTTTGGAAAAATCTCAACGGATTCTTGTTCGCACGATCACCCCCGATCGATTGAGCCTATTTTCAGCCACAATTTTTCACGGAATTTTCCGAAATTTTTATTTTTTGATTTTCATTTTTGACCCACTTAGAGGCGGAATTTTCGAAAAATCTCAACGGATTCTTGTTCGCACGATCACTTCCGATCGTTTGAGCCTATTTTTCTGCTATTTTTTGGAAATTTTCGTGGAAATTTTTTGGAAAATTTTTCCATGTTTTTATGTTACCAAAAGTTAGGTTATGTAATTACCTTTCGTTTGATACCTATCTTTCCCTCCTACCACTTCAAACGGCTGAGTTATAGCGTTTTTAAGAAATCCATAAAAATTTCCACTAAAATACCAGGCGTTTTTCAGACGAAGTAACAGTCGCGCAGAATTAACAGGAGGCAAATTTTTTTTTTTATTTTTTCTTTTTCACTTTTGACCCACTTAGAGGCGGAATTTTCGAAAAATCTCAACGGATTCTTGTTCGCACGATCAGCCCCGATCGATTGAGCCTATTTCCAGCCATAAATTTTCACGGAATTTTCCGGAATTTTCTTTTTTTGTTTTTCATTTTTGACCCACTTAGAGGCGGAATTTTGGAAAAATCTCAACGGATTCTTGTTCGCACGATCACCCCCGATCGTTTGAGCTTATTTTCAGCCATAAATTTTCACGGAATTTTCCGGAATTTTTTTTTTTTGTTTTTCATTTTTGACCCACTTAGAGGCGGAATTTTGGAAAAATCTCAACGGATTCTTGTTCGCACGATCACTCCCGATCGTTTGAGCCTATTTTTCTGCTATTTTTTGGAAATTTTCTAGGAAAATTTTTGGAAAATTTTTCCATGTTTTTATGTTACCAAAAGTTAGGTTATGTAATTACCTTTCGTTTGATACCTATCTTTCCCTCCTACCACTTCAAACGGCTGAGTTATAGCGTTTTTAAGAAATCCATAAAAATTTCCACTAAAATACCAGGCGTTTTTCAGACGAAGTAACAGTCGCGCAGAATTAACAGGAGGCAAATTTTTTTTTTTATTTTTTCTTTTTCACTTTTGACCCACTTAGAGGCGGAATTTTCGAAAAATCTCAACGGATTCTTGTTCGCACGATCAGCCCCGATCGATTGAGCCTATTTCCAGCCATAAATTTTCACGGAATTTTCCGGAATTTTCTTTTTTTGTTTTTCATTTTTGACCCACTTAGAGGCGGAATTTTGGAAAAATCTCAACGGATTCTTGTTCGCACGATCACCCCCGATCGATTGAGCCTATTTTCAGCCACAATTTTTCACGGAATTTTCCGAAATTTTTATTTTTTGATTTTCATTTTTGACCCACTTAGAGGCGGAATTTTCGAAAAATCTCAACGGATTCTTGTTCGCACGATCACTTCCGATCGTTTGAGCCTATTTTTCTGCTATTTTTTGGAAATTTTCGTGGAATTTTTTTGGAAAATTTTTCCATGTTTTTATGTTACCAAAAGTTAGGTTATGTAATTACCTTTCGTTTGATACCTATCTTTCCCTCCTACCACTTCAAACGGCTGAGTTATAGCGTTTTTAAGAAATCCATAAAAATTTCCACTAAAATACCAGGCGTTTTTCAGACGAAGTAACAGTCGCGCAGAATTAACAGGAGGCAAATTTTTTTTTTTATTTTTTCTTTTTCACTTTTGACCCACTTAGAGGCGGAATTTTCGAAAAATCTCAACGGATTCTTGTTCGCACGATCAGCCCCGATCGATTGAGCCTATTTCCAGCCATAAATTTTCACGGAATTTTCCGGAATTTTCTTTTTTTGTTTTTCATTTTTGACCCACTTAGAGGCGGAATTTTGGAAAAATCTCAACGGATTCTTGTTCGCACGATCACCCCCGATCGTTTGAGCTTATTTTCAGCCATAAATTTTCACGGAATTTTCCGGAATTTTTTTTTTTTGTTTTTCATTTTTGACCCACTTAGAGGCGGAATTTTCGAAAAATCTCAACGGATTCTTGTTCGCACGATCACCCCCGATCGTTTGAGCTTATTTTCAGCCATAAATTTTCACGGAATTTTCCGGAATTTTTTTTTTTTGTTTTTCATTTTTGACCCACTTAGAGGCGGAATTTTCGAAAAATCTCAACGGATTCTTGTTCGCACGATCACTCCCGATCGTTTGAGCCTATTTTTCTGCTATTTTTTGGAAATTTTCTTGGAAAATTTTTGGAAAATTTTTCCATGTTTTTATGTTACCAAAAGTTAGGTTATGTAATTACCTTTCGTTTGATACCTATCTTTCCCTCCTACCACTTCAAACGGCTGAGTTATAGCGTTTTTAAGAAATCCATAAAAATTTCCACTAAAATACAAGGCGTTTTTCAGACGAAGTAACAGTCGCGCAGAATTAACAGGAGGCAAATTTTTTTTTTTATTTTTTCTTTTTCACTTTTGACCCACTTAGAGGCGGAATTTTCGAAAAATCTCAACGGATTCTTGTTCGCACGATCAGCCCCGATCGATTAAGCCTATTTCCAGCCATAAATTTTCACGGAATTTTCCGGAATTTTCTTTTTTTGTTTTTCATTTTTGACCCACTTAGAGGCGGAATTTTCGAAAAATCTCAACGGATTCTTGTTCGCACGATCAGCCCCGATCGTTTGAGCCTATTTTCAGCCATAAATTTTCACGGAATTTTCCGGAATTTTTTTTTTTTGTTTTTCATTTTTGACCCACTTAGAGGCGGAATTTTCGAAAAATCTCAACGGATTCTTGTTCGCACGATCACTCCCGATCGTTTGAGACTATTTTTCTGCTATTTTTTGGAAATTTTCTTGGAAAATTTTTGGAAAATTTTTCCATGTTTTTATGTTACCAAAAGTTAGGTTATGTAATTACCTTTCGTTTGATACCTATGTTTCCCTCCTACCACTTCAAACGGCTGAGTTACAGCGTTTTTAAGAAATCCATAAAAATTTCCACTAAAATACCAGGCGTTTTTCAGACGAAGTAACAGTCGCGCAGAATTATCAGGAGGCAAATTTTTTTTTTTATTTTTTGTTTTTCACTTTTGACCCACTTAGAGGCGGAATTTTCGAAAAATCTCAACGGATTCTTGTTCGCACGATCAGCCCCGATCGTTTGAGCCTATTTTCAGCCATAAATTTTCACGGAATTTTCCGGAATTTTTTTTTTTTGTTTTTCATTTTTGACCCACTTAGAGGCGGAATTTTGGAAAAATCTCAACGGATTCTTGTTCGCACGATCACTCCCGATCGTTTGAGACTATTTTTCTGCTATTTTTTGGAAATTTTCTAGGAAAATTTTTTCATGTTTTTATGTTACCAAAAGTTAGGTTATGTAATTACCTTTCGTTTGATACCTATGTTTCCCTCCTACCACTTCAAACGGCTGAGTTACAGCGTTTTTAAGAAATCCATAAAAATTTCCACTAAAATACCAGGCGTTTTTCAGACGAAGTAACAGTCGCGCAGAATTATCAGGAGGCAAATTTTTTTTTTTATTTTTTCTTTTTCACTTTTGACCCACTTAGAGGCGGAATTTTCGAAAAATCTCAACGGATTCTTGTTCGCACGATCAGCCCCGATCGATTAAGCCTATTTCCAGCCATAAATTTTCACGGAATTTTCCGGAATTTTTTTTTTTTGTTTTTCATTTTTGACCCACTTAGAGGCGGAATTTTCGAAAAATCTCAACGGATTCTTGTTCGCACGATCAGCCCCGATCGATTGAGCCTATTTCCAGCCATAAATTTTCACGGAATTTTCCGGAATTTTCTTTTTTTGTTTTTCATTTTTGACCCACTTAGAGGCGGAATTTTGGAAAAATCTCAACGGATTCTTGTTCGCACGATCACCCCCGATCGATTGAGCCTATTTTCAGCCACAATTTTTCACGGAATTTTCCGAAATTTTTATTTTTTGATTTTCATTTTTGACCCACTTAGAGGCGGAATTTTCGAAAAATCTCAACGGATTCTTGTTCGCACGATCACTTCCGATCGTTTGAGCCTATTTTTCTGCTATTTTTTGGAAATTTTCGTGGAAATTTTTTGGAAAATTTTTCCATGTTTTTATGTTACCAAAAGTTAGGTTATGTAATTACCTTTCGTTTGATACCTATCTTTCCCTCCTACCACTTCAAACGGCTGAGTTATAGCGTTTTTAAGAAATCCATAAAAATTTCCACTAAAATACCAGGCGTTTTTCAGACGAAGTAACAGTCGCGCAGAATTAACAGGAGGCAAATTTTTTTTTTTATTTTTTCTTTTTCACTTTTGACCCACTTAGAGGCGGAATTTTCGAAAAATCTCAACGGATTCTTGTTCGCACGATCAGCCCCGATCGATTGAGCCTATTTCCAGCCATAAATTTTCACGGAATTTTCCGGAATTTTCTTTTTTTGTTTTTCATTTTTGACCCACTTAGAGGCGGAATTTTGGAAAAATCTCAACGGATTCTTGTTCGCACGATCACCCCCGATCGTTTGAGCTTATTTTCAGCCATAAATTTTCACGGAATTTTCCGGAATTTTTTTTTTTGTTTTTCATTTTTGACCCACTTAGAGGCGGAATTTTGGAAAAATCTCAACGGATTCTTGTTCGCACGATCACTCCCGATCGTTTGAGCCTATTTTTCTGCTATTTTTTGGAAATTTTCTAGGAAAATTTTTGGAAAATTTTTCCATGTTTTTATGTTACCAAAAGTTAGGTTATGTAATTACCTTTCGTTTGATACCTATCTTTCCCTCCTACCACTTCAAACGGCTGAGTTATAGCGTTTTTAAGAAATCCATAAAAATTTCCACTAAAATACCAGGCGTTTTTCAGACGAAGTAACAGTCGCGCAGAATTAACAGGAGGCAAATTTTTTTTTTTATTTTTTCTTTTTCACTTTTGACCCACTTAGAGGCGGAATTTTCGAAAAATCTCAACGGATTCTTGTTCGCACGATCAGCCCCGATCGATTGAGCCTATTTCCAGCCATAAATTTTCACGGAATTTTCCGGAATTTTCTTTTTTTGTTTTTCATTTTTGACCCACTTAGAGGCGGAATTTTGGAAAAATCTCAACGGATTCTTGTTCGCACGATCACTCCCGATCGTTTGAGACTATTTTTCTGCTATTTTTTGGAAATTTTCTAGGAAAATTTTTTCATGTTTTTATGTTACCAAAAGTTAGGTTATGTAATTACCTTTCGTTTGATACCTATGTTTCCCTCCTACCACTTCAAACGGCTGAGTTACAGCGTTTTTAAGAAATCCATAAAAATTTCCACTAAAATACCAGGCGTTTTTCAGACGAAGTAACAGTCGCGCAGAATTATCAGGAGGCAAATTTTTTTTTTTATTTTTTCTTTTTCACTTTTGACCCACTTAGAGGCGGAATTTTCGAAAAATCTCAACGGATTCTTGTTCGCACGATCAGCCCCGATCGATTAAGCCTATTTCCAGCCATAAATTTTCACGGAATTTTCCGGAATTTTTTTTTTTTGTTTTTCATTTTTGACCCACTTAGAGGCGGAATTTTCGAAAAATCTCAACGGATTCTTGTTCGCACGATCAGCCCCGATCGATTGAGCCTATTTCCAGCCATAAATTTTCACGGAATTTTCCGGAATTTTCTTTTTTTGTTTTTCATTTTTGACCCACTTAGAGGCGGAATTTTGGAAAAATCTCAACGGATTCTTGTTCGCACGATCACCCCCGATCGATTGAGCCTATTTTCAGCCACAATTTTTCACGGAATTTTCCGAAATTTTTATTTTTTGATTTTCATTTTTGACCCACTTAGAGGCGGAATTTTCGAAAAATCTCAACGGATTCTTGTTCGCACGATCACTTCCGATCGTTTGAGCCTATTTTTCTGCTATTTTTTGGAAATTTTCGTGGAAATTTTTTGGAAAATTTTTCCATGTTTTTATGTTACCAAAAGTTAGGTTATGTAATTACCTTTCGTTTGATACCTATCTTTCCCTCCTACCACTTCAAACGGCTGAGTTATAGCGTTTTTAAGAAATCCATAAAAATTTCCACTAAAATACCAGGCGTTTTTCAGACGAAGTAACAGTCGCGCAGAATTAACAGGAGGCAAATTTTTTTTTTTATTTTTTCTTTTTCACTTTTGACCCACTTAGAGGCGGAATTTTCGAAAAATCTCAACGGATTCTTGTTCGCACGATCAGCCCCGATCGATTGAGCCTATTTCCAGCCATAAATTTTCACGGAATTTTCCGGAATTTTCTTTTTTTGTTTTTCATTTTTGACCCACTTAGAGGCGGAATTTTGGAAAAATCTCAACGGATTCTTGTTCGCACGATCACCCCCGATCGTTTGAGCTTATTTTCAGCCATAAATTTTCACGGAATTTTCCGGAATTTTTTTTTTTTGTTTTTCATTTTTGACCCACTTAGAGGCGGAATTTTGGAAAAATCTCAACGGATTCTTGTTCGCACGATCACTCCCGATCGTTTGAGCCTATTTTTCTGCTATTTTTTGGAAATTTTCTAGGAAAATTTTTGGAAAATTTTTCCATGTTTTTATGTTACCAAAAGTTAGGTTATGTAATTACCTTTCGTTTGATACCTATCTTTCCCTCCTACCACTTCAAACGGCTGAGTTATAGCGTTTTTAAGAAATCCATAAAAATTTCCACTAAAATACCAGGCGTTTTTCAGACGAAGTAACAGTCGCGCAGAATTAACAGGAGGCAAATTTTTTTTTTTATTTTTTCTTTTTCACTTTTGACCCACTTAGAGGCGGAATTTTCGAAAAATCTCAACGGATTCTTGTTCGCACGATCAGCCCCGATCGATTGAGCCTATTTCCAGCCATAAATTTTCACGGAATTTTCCGGAATTTTCTTTTTTTGTTTTTCATTTTTGACCCACTTAGAGGCGGAATTTTGGAAAAATCTCAACGGATTCTTGTTCGCACGATCACCCCCGATCGATTGAGCCTATTTTCAGCCACAATTTTTCACGGAATTTTCCGAAATTTTTATTTTTTGATTTTCATTTTTGACCCACTTAGAGGCGGAATTTTCGAAAAATCTCAACGGATTCTTGTTCGCACGATCACTTCCGATCGTTTGAGCCTATTTTTCTGCTATTTTTTGGAAATTTTCGTGGAATTTTTTTGGAAAATTTTTCCATGTTTTTATGTTACCAAAAGTTAGGTTATGTAATTACCTTTCGTTTGATACCTATCTTTCCCTCCTACCACTTCAAACGGCTGAGTTATAGCGTTTTTAAGAAATCCATAAAAATTTCCACTAAAATACCAGGCGTTTTTCAGACGAAGTAACAGTCGCGCAGAATTAACAGGAGGCAAATTTTTTTTTTTATTTTTTCTTTTTCACTTTTGACCCACTTAGAGGCGGAATTTTCGAAAAATCTCAACGGATTCTTGTTCGCACGATCAGCCCCGATCGATTGAGCCTATTTCCAGCCATAAATTTTCACGGAATTTTCCGGAATTTTCTTTTTTTGTTTTTCATTTTTGACCCACTTAGAGGCGGAATTTTGGAAAAATCTCAACGGATTCTTGTTCGCACGATCACCCCCGATCGTTTGAGCTTATTTTCAGCCATAAATTTTCACGGAATTTTCCGGAATTTTTTTTTTTTGTTTTTCATTTTTGACCCACTTAGAGGCGGAATTTTCGAAAAATCTCAACGGATTCTTGTTCGCACGATCACCCCCGATCGTTTGAGCTTATTTTCAGCCATAAATTTTCACGGAATTTTCCGGAATTTTTTTTTTTTGTTTTTCATTTTTGACCCACTTAGAGGCGGAATTTTCGAAAAATCTCAACGGATTCTTGTTCGCACGATCACTCCCGATCGTTTGAGCCTATTTTTCTGCTATTTTTTGGAAATTTTCTTGGAAAATTTTTGGAAAATTTTTCCATGTTTTTATGTTACCAAAAGTTAGGTTATGTAATTACCTTTCGTTTGATACCTATCTTTCCCTCCTACCACTTCAAACGGCTGAGTTATAGCGTTTTTAAGAAATCCATAAAAATTTCCACTAAAATACAAGGCGTTTTTCAGACGAAGTAACAGTCGCGCAGAATTAACAGGAGGCAAATTTTTTTTTTTATTTTTTCTTTTTCACTTTTGACCCACTTAGAGGCGGAATTTTCGAAAAATCTCAACGGATTCTTGTTCGCACGATCAGCCCCGATCGATTAAGCCTATTTCCAGCCATAAATTTTCACGGAATTTTCCGGAATTTTCTTTTTTTGTTTTTCACTTTTGACCCACTTAGAGGCGGAATTTTCGAAAAATCTCAACGGATTCTTGTTCGCACGATCAGCCCCGATCGTTTGAGCCTATTTTCAGCCATAAATTTTCTCGGAATTTTCCGGAATTTTTTTTTTTTGTTTTTCATTTTTGACCCACTTAGAGGCGGAATTTTCGAAAAATCTCAACGGATTCTTGTTCGCACGATCACTCCCGATCGTTTGAGACTATTTTTCTGCTATTTTTTGGAAATTTTCTTGGAAAATTTTTTTAAAATTTTTCCATGTTTTTATATTACCAAAAGTTAGGTTATGTAATTACCTTTCGTTTGATACCTATCTTTCCCTCCTACCACTTCAAACGGCTGAGTTACAGCGTTTTTAAGAAATCCATAAAAATTTCCACTAAAATACCAGGCGTTTTTCAGACGAAGTAACAGTCGCGCAGAATTACCAGGAGGCAAATTTTATTTTTTATTTTTTCTTTTTCACTTTTGACCCACTTAGAGGCGGAATTTTCGAAAAATCTCAACGGATTCTTGTTCGCACGATCAGCCCCGATCGATTGAGCCTATTTCCAGCCATAAATTTTCACGGAATTTTCCGGAATTTTCTTTTTTTGTTTTTCATTTTTGACCCACTTAGAGGCGGAATTTTCGAAAAATCTCAACGGATTCTTGTTCGCACGATCAGCCCCGATCGTTTGAGCCTATTTTCAGCCATAAATTTTCACGGAATTTTCCGGAATTTTTTTTTTTGTTTTTCATTTTTGACCCACTTAGAGGCGGAATTTTCGAAAAATCTCAACGGATTCTTGTTCGCACGATCACTCCCGATCGTTTGAGCCTATTTTTCTGCTATTTTTTGGAAATTTTCTTGGAAAATTTTTGGAAAATTTTTCCATGTTTTTATGTTACCAAAAGTTAGGTTATGTAATTACCTTTCGTTTGATACCTATCTTTCCATCCTACCACTTCAAACGGGTGAGTTATAGTGTTTTTAAGAAATCCATAAAAATTTCCAATAAAATACCAGGCGTTTTTCAGACGAAGTAACAGTCGCGCAGAATTATCAGGAGGCAAATTTTTTTTTTTATTTTTTCTTTTTCACTTTTGACCCACTTAGAGGCGGAATTTTCGAAAAATCTCAACGGATTCTTGTTCGCACGATCAGCCCCGATCGTTTGAGCCTATTTTCAGCCATAAATTTTCACTGAATTTTCCGGAATTTTTTTTTTTTGTTTTTCATTTTTGACCCACTTAGAGGCGGAATTTTGGAAAAATCTCAACGGATTCTTGTTCGCACGATCACTCCTGATCGTTTGAGCCTATTTTTCTGCTATTTTTTGGAAATTTTCTAGGAAAATTTTTGGAAAATTTTTCCATGTTTTTATGTTACCAAAAGTTAGGTTATGTAATTACCTTTCGTTTGATACCTATCTTTCCCTCCTACCACTTCAAACGGCTGAGTTACAGCGTTTTTAAGAAATCCATAAAAATTTCCACTAAAATACCAGGCGTTTTTCAGACGAAGTAACAGTCGCGCAGAATTAACAGGAGGCAAATTTTTTTTTTTATTTTTTCTTTTTCACTTTTGACCCACTTAGAGGCGGAATTTTGGAAAAATCTCAACGGATTCTTGTTCGCACGATCAGCCCCGATCGATTAAGCCTATTTCCAGCCATAAATTTTCACGGAATTTTCCGGAATTTTTTTTTTTTGTTTTTCATTTTTGACCCACTTAGAGGCGGAATTTTCGAAAAATCTCAACGGATTCTTGTTCGCACGATCACTCCCGATCGTTTGAGACTATTTTTCTGCTATTTTTTGGAAATTTTCTTGGAAAATTTTTGGAAAATTTTTCCATGTTTTTATGTTACCAAAAGTTAGGTTATGTAATTACCTTTCGTTTGATACCTATGTTTCCCTCCTACCACTTCAAACGGCTGAGTTACAGCGTTTTTAAGAAATCCACAAAAATTTCCACTAAAATACCAGGCGTTTTTCAGACGAAGTAACAGTCGCGCAGAATTAACAGGAGGCAAATTTTTTTTTTTATTTTTTCTTTTTCACTTTTGACCCACTTAGAGGCGGAATTTTCGAAAAATCTCAACGGATTCTTGTTCGCACGATCACCCCCGATCGTTTGAGCTTATTTTCAGCCATAAATTTTCACGGAATTTTCCGGAATTTTTTTTTTTTGTTTTTCATTTTTGACCCACTTAGAGGCGGAATTTTCGAAAAATCTCAACGGATTCTTGTTCGCACGATCACTCCCGATCGTTTGAGCCTATTTTTCTGCTATTTTTTGGAAATTTTCTTGGAAAATTTTTGGAAAATTTTTCCATGTTTTTATGTTACCAAAAGTTAGGTTATGTAATTACCTTTCGTTTGATACCTATCTTTCCCTCCTACCACTTCAAACGGCTGAGTTATAGCGTTTTTAAGAAATCCATAAAAATTTCCACTAAAATACCAGGCGTTTTTCAGACGAAGTAACAGTCGCGCAGAATTAACAGGAGGCAAATTTTTTTTTTTATTTTTTCTTTTTCACTTTTGACCCACTTAGAGGCGGAATTTTCGAAAAATCTCAACGGATTCTTGTTCGCACGATCAGCCCCGATCGATTAAGCCTATTTCCAGCCATAAATTTTCACGGAATTTTCCGGAATTTTCTTTTTTTGTTTTTCATTTTTGACCCACTTAGAGGCGGAATTTTCGAAAAATCTCAACGGATTCTTGTTCGCACGATCAGCCCCGATCGTTTGAGCCTATTTTCAGCCATAAATTTTCACGGAATTTTCCGGAATTTTTTTTTTTTGTTTTTCATTTTTGACCCACTTAGAGGCGGAATTTTCGAAAAATCTCAACGGATTCTTGTTCGCACGATCACTCCCGATCGTTTGAGACTATTTTTCTGCTATTTTTTGGAAATTTTCTTGGAAAATTTTTTTAAAATTTTTCCATGTTTTTATATTACCAAAAGTTAGGTTATGTAATTACCTTTCGTTTGATACCTATCTTTCCCTCCTACCACTTCAAACGGCTGAGTTACAGCGTTTTTAAGAAATCCATAAAAATTTCCACTAAAATACCAGGCGTTTTTCAGACGAAGTAACAGTCGCGCAGAATTACCAGGAGGCAAATTTTATTTTTTATTTTTTCTTTTTCACTTTTGACCCACTTAGAGGCGGAATTTTCGAAAAATCTCAACGGATTCTTGTTCGCACGATCAGCCCCGATCGATTGAGCCTATTTCCAGCCATAAATTTTCACGGAATTTTCCGGAATTTTCTTTTTTTGTTTTTCATTTTTGACCCACTTAGAGGCGGAATTTTCGAAAAATCTCAACGGATTCTTGTTCGCACGATCAGCCCCGATCGTTTGAGCCTATTTTCAGCCATAAATTTTCACGGAATTTTCCGGATTTTTTTTTTTTGTTTTTCATTTTTGACCCACTTAGAGGCGGAATTTTCGAAAAATCTCAACGGATTCTTGTTCGCACGATCACTCCCGATCGTTTGAGACTATTTTTCTGCTATTTTTTGGAAATTTTCTTGGAAAATTTTTGGAAAATTTTTCCATGTTTTTATGTTACCAAAAGTTAGGTTATGTAATTACCTTTCGTTTGATACCTATGTTTCCCTCCTACCATTTCAAACGGCTGAGTTACAGCGTTTTTAAGAAATCCATAAAAATTTCCACTAAAATACCAGGCGTTTTTCAGACGAAGTAACAGTCGCGCAGAATTATCAGGAGGCAAATTTTTTTTTTTATTTTTTCTTTTTCACTTTTGACCCACTTAGAGGCGGAATTTTCGAAAAATCTCAACGGATTCTTGTTCGCACGATCAGCCCCGATCGATTGAGCCTATTTTCAGCCATAAATTTTCACGGAATTTTCAGGAATTTTTTTTTTTTGTTTTTCATTTTTGACCCACTTAGAGGCGGAATTTTCGAAAAATCTCAACGGATTCTTGTTCGCACGATCACTCCCGATCGTTTGAGTCTATTTTTCTGCTATTTTTTGGAAATTTTCTTGGAAAATTTTTGGAAAATTTTTCCATGTTTTTATGTTACCAAAAGTTAGGTTATGTAATTACCTTTCGTTTGATACCTATGTTTCCCTCCTACCACTTCAAACGGCTGAGTTACAGCGTTTTTAAGAAATCCATAAAAATTTCCACTAAAATACCAGGCGTTTTTCAGACGAAGTAACAGTCGCGCAGAATTATCAGGAGGCAAATTTTTTTTTTTATTTTTTCTTTTTCACTTTTGACCCACTTAGAGGCGGAATTTTCGAAAAATGTCAACGGATTCTTGTTCGCACGATCAGCCCCGATCGTTTGAGCCTATTTTCAGCCATAAATTTTCACGGAATTTTCCGGAATTTTTTTTTTTTGTTTTTCATTTTTGACCCACTTAGAGGCGGAATTTTGGAAAAATCTCAACGGATTCTTGTTCGCACGATCACTCCCGATCGTTTGAGACTATTTTTCTGCTATTTTTTGGAAATTTTCTTGGAAAATTTTTGGAAAATTTTTCCATGTTTTTATGTTACCAAAAGTTAGGTTATGTAATTACCTTTCGTTTGATACCTATGTTTCCCTCCTACCATTTCAAACGGCTGAGTTACAGCGTTTTTAAGAAATCCATAAAAATTTCCACTAAAATACCAGGCGTTTTTCAGACGAAGTAACAGTCGCGCAGAATTACCAGGAGGCAAATTTTATTTTTTATTTTTTCTTTTTCATTTTTGACCCACTTAGAGGCGGAATTTTCGAAAAATGTCAACGGATTCTTGTTCGCACGATCAGCCCCGATCGTTTGAGCCTATTTTCAGCCATAAATTTTCACGGAATTTTCCGGAATTTTTTTTTTTGTTTTTCATTTTTGACCCACTTAGAGGCGGAATTTTCGAAAAATCTCAACGGATTCTTGTTCGCACGATCACTCCCGATCGTTTGAGACTATTTTTCTGCTATTTTTTGGAAATTTTCTTGGAAAATTTTTGGAAAATTTTTCCATGTTTTTATGTTACCAAAAGTTAGGTTATGTAATTACCTTTCGTTTGATACCTATGTTTCCCTCCTACCATTTCAAACGGCTGAGTTACAGCGTTTTTAAGAAATCCATAAAAATTTCCACTAAAATACCAGGCGTTTTTCAGACGAAGTAACAGTCGCGCAGAATTACCAGGAGGCAAATTTTATTTTTTATTTTTTCTTTTTCATTTTTGACCCACTTAGAGGCGGAATTTTCGAAAAATCTCAACGGATTCTTGTTCGCACGATCAGCCCCGATCGATTGAGCCTATTTCCAGCCATAAATTTTCACGGAATTTTCCGGAATTTTCTTTTTTTGTTTTTCATTTTTGACCCACTTAGAGGCGGAATTTTCGAAAAATCTCAACGGATTCTTGTTCGCACGATCACCCCCGATCGTTTGAGCTTATTTTCAGCCATAAATTTTCACGGAACTTTCCGGAATTTTTTTTTTTTGCTTTTCATTTTTGACCCACTTAGAGGCGGAATTTTCGAAAAATCTCAACGGATTCTTGTTCGCACGATCACTCCCGATCGTTTGAGACTATTTTTCTGCTATTTTTTGGAAATTTTCTTGGAAAATTTTTGGAAAATTTTTCCATGTTTTTATGTTACCAAAAGTTAGGTTATGTAATTACCTTTCGTTTGATACCTATGTTTCCCTCCTACCACTTCAAACGGCTGAGTTACAGCGTTTTTAAGAAATCCATAAAAATTTCCACTAAAATACCAGGCGTTTTTCAGACGAAGTAACAGTCGCGCAGAATTATCAGGAGGCAAATTTTTTTTTTTATTTTTTCTTTTTCACTTTTGACCCACTTAGAGGCGGAATTTTCGAAAAATGTCAACGGATTCTTGTTCGCACGATCAGCCCCGATCGTTTGAGCCTATTTTCAGCCATAAATTTTCACGGAATTTTCCGGAATTTTTTTTTTTTGTTTTTCATTTTTGACCCACTTAGAGGCGGAATTTTGGAAAAATCTCAACGGATTCTTGTTCGCACGATCACTCCCGATCGTTTGAGACTATTTTTCTGCTATTTTTTGGAAATTTTCTAGGAAAATTTTTTCATGTTTTTATGTTACCAAAAGTTAGGTTATGTAATTACCTTTCGTTTGATACCTATGTTTCCCTCCTACCACTTCAAACGGCTGAGTTACAGCGTTTTTAAGAAATCCATAAAAATTTCCACTAAAATACCAGGCGTTTTTCAGACGAAGTAACAGTCGCGCAGAATTATCAGGAGGCAAATTTTTTTTTTTATTTTTTCTTTTTCACTTTTGACCCACTTAGAGGCGGAATTTTCGAAAAATCTCAACGGATTCTTGTTCGCACGATCAGCCCCGATCGATTAAGCCTATTTCCAGCCATAAATTTTCACGGAATTTTCCGGAATTTTTTTTTTTTGTTTTTCATTTTTGACCCACTTAGAGGCGGAATTTTCGAAAAATCTCAACGGATTCTTGTTCGCACGATCACTCCCGATCGTTTGAGCCTATTTTTCTGCTATTTTTTGGAAATTTTCTTGGAAAATTTTTTGAAAATTTTTCCATGTTTTTATGTTACCAAAAGTTAGGTTATGTAATTACCTTTCGTTTGATACCTATCTTTCCCTCCTACCACTTCAAACGGCTGAGTTATAGCGTTTTTAAGAAATCCATAAAAATTTCCACTAAAATACCAGGCGTTTTTCAGATGAAGTAACAGTCGCGCAGAATTAACAGGAGGCAAATTTTTTTTTTTATTTTTTCTTTTTCACTTTTGACCCACTTAGAGGCGGAATTTTCGAAAAATCTCAACGGATTCTTGTTCGCACGATCAGCCCCGATCGATTGAGCCTATTTCCAGCCATAAATTTTCACGGAATTTTCCGGAATTTTCTTTTTTTGTTTTTCATTTTTGACCCACTTAGAGGCGGAATTTTGGAAAAATCTCAACGGATTCTTGTTCGCACGATCACTCCCGATCGTTTGAGCCTATTTCTCTGCTATTTTTTGGAAATTTTCTTGGAAAATTTTTGGAAAATTTTTCCATGTTTTTATGTTACCAAAAGTTAGGTTATGTAATTACCTTTCGTTTGATACCTATCTTTCCCTCCTACCACTTCAAACGGCTGAGTTATAGCGTTTTTAAGAAATCCATAAAAATTTCCACTAAAATACCAGGCGTTTTTCAGACGAAGTAACAGTCGCGCAGAATTAACAGGAGGCAAATTTTTTTTTTTATTTTTTCTTTTTCACTTTTGACCCACTTAGAGGCGGAATTTTCGAAAAATCTCAACGGATTCTTGTTCGCACGATCAGCCCCGATCGATTGAGCCTATTTCCAGCCATAATTTTTCACGGGATTTTCCGGAATTTTCTTTTTTTGTTTTTCATTTTTGACCCACTTAGAGGCGGAATTTTGGAAAAATCTCAACGGATTCTTGTTCGCACGATCACCCCCGATCGATTGAGCCTATTTTCAGCCACAATTTTTCACGGAATTTTCCGAAATTTTTATTTTTTGATTTTCATTTTTGACCCACTTAGAGGCGGAATTTTCGAAAAATCTCAACGGATTCTTGTTCGCACGATCACTTCCGATCGTTTGAGCCTATTTTTCTGCTATTTTTTGGAAATTTTCGTGGAAATTTTTTGGAAAATTTTTCCATGTTTTTATGTTACCAAAAGTTAGGTTATGTAATTACCTTTCGTTTGATACCTATCTTTCCCTCCTACCACTTCAAACGGCTGAGTTATAGCGTTTTTAAGAAATCCATAAAAATTTCCACTAAAATACCAGGCGTTTTTCAGACGAAGTAACAGTCGCGCAGAATTAACAGGAGGCAAATTTTTTTTTTTATTTTTTCTTTTTCACTTTTGACCCACTTAGAGGCGGAATTTTCGAAAAATCTCAACGGATTCTTGTTCGCACGATCAGCCCCGATCGATTGAGCCTATTTCCAGCCATAAATTTTCACGGAATTTTCCGGAATTTTCTTTTTTTGTTTTTCATTTTTGACCCACTTAGAGGCGGAATTTTGGAAAAATCTCAACGGATTCTTGTTCGCACGATCACCCCCGATCGTTTGAGCTTATTTTCAGCCATAAATTTTCACGGAATTTTCCGGAATTTTTTTTTTTTTTTGTTTTTCATTTTTGACCCACTTAGAGGCGGAATTTTCGAAAAATCTCAACGGATTCTTGTTCGCACGATCACTCCCGATCGTTTGAGCCTATTTTTCTGCTATTTTTTGGAAATTTTCTTGGAAAATTTTTAGGAAAATTTTTCCATGTTTTTGTGTTACCAAAAGTTAGGTTATGTAATTACCTTTCGTTTGATACCTATCTTTCCCTCCTACCACTTCAAACGGCTGAGTTATAGCGTTTTTAAGAAATCCATAAAAATTTCCACTAAAATACCAGGCGTTTTTCAGACGAAGTAACAGTCGCGCAGAATTAACAGGAGGCAAATTTTTTTTTTTAGTTTTTCTTTTTCACTTTTGACCCACTTAGAGGCGGAATTTTCGAAAAATCTCAACGGATTCTTGTTCGCACGATCAGCCCCGATCGATTGAGCCTATTTCCAGCCATAAATTTTCACGGAATTTTCCGGAATTTTCTTTTTTTGTTTTTCATTTTTGACCCACTTAGAGGCGGAATTTTCGAAAAATCTCAACGGATTCTTGTTCGCACGATCACCCCCGATCGTTTGAGCTTATTTTCAGCCATAAATTTTCACGGAATTTTCCGGAATTTTTTTTTTTTGTTTTTCATTTTTGACACACTTAGAGGCGGAATTTTCGAAAAATCTCAACGGATTCTTGTTCGCACGATCACTCCCGATCGTTTGAGCCTATTTTTCTGCTATTTTTTGGAAATTTTCTTGGAAAATTTTTGGAAAATTTTTCCATGTTTTTATGTTACCAAAAGTTAGGTTATGTAATTACCTTTCGTTTGATACCTATCTTTCCCTCCTACCACTTCAAACGGCTGAGTTACAGCGTTTTTAAGAAATCCATAAAAATTTCCACTAAAATACCAGGCGTTTTTCAGACGAAGTAACAGTCGCGCAGAATTATCAGGAGGCAAATTTTTTTTTTTATTTTTTGTTTTTCACTTTTGACCCACTTAGAGGCGGAATTTTCGAAAAATCTCAACGGATTCTTGTTCGCACGATCAGCCCCGATCGTTTGAGCCTATTTTCAGCCATAAATTTTCACGGAATTTTCCGGAATTTTTTTTTTTTGTTTTTCATTTTTGACCCACTTAGAGGCGGAATTTTGGAAAAATCTCAACGGATTCTTGTTCGCACGATCACTCCCGATCGTTTGAGACTATTTTTCTGCTATTTTTTGGAAATTTTCTAGGAAAATTTTTTCATGTTTTTATGTTACCAAAAGTTAGGTTATGTAATTACCTTTCGTTTGATACCTATGTTTCCCTCCTACCACTTCAAACGGCTGAGTTACAGCGTTTTTAAGAAATCCATAAAAATTTCCACTAAAATACCAGGCGTTTTTCAGACGAAGTAACAGTCGCGCAGAATTATCAGGAGGCAAATTTTTTTTTTTATTTTTTCTTTTTCACTTTTGACCCACTTAGAGGCGGAATTTTCGAAAAATCTCAACGGATTCTTGTTCGCACGATCAGCCCCGATCGATTAAGCCTATTTCCAGCCATAAATTTTCACGGAATTTTCCGGAATTTTTTTTTTTTGTTTTTCATTTTTGACCCACTTAGAGGCGGAATTTTCGAAAAATCTCAACGGATTCTTGTTCGCACGATCAGCCCCGATCGATTGAGCCTATTTCCAGCCATAAATTTTCACGGAATTTTCCGGAATTTTCTTTTTTTGTTTTTCATTTTTGACCCACTTAGAGGCGGAATTTTGGAAAAATCTCAACGGATTCTTGTTCGCACGATCACCCCCGATCGATTGAGCCTATTTTCAGCCACAATTTTTCACGGAATTTTCCGAAATTTTTATTTTTTGATTTTCATTTTTGACCCACTTAGAGGCGGAATTTTCGAAAAATCTCAACGGATTCTTGTTCGCACGATCACTTCCGATCGTTTGAGCCTATTTTTCTGCTATTTTTTGGAAATTTTCGTGGAAATTTTTTGGAAAATTTTTCCATGTTTTTATGTTACCAAAAGTTAGGTTATGTAATTACCTTTCGTTTGATACCTATCTTTCCCTCCTACCACTTCAAACGGCTGAGTTATAGCGTTTTTAAGAAATCCATAAAAATTTCCACTAAAATACCAGGCGTTTTTCAGACGAAGTAACAGTCGCGCAGAATTAACAGGAGGCAAATTTTTTTTTTTATTTTTTCTTTTTCACTTTTGACCCACTTAGAGGCGGAATTTTCGAAAAATCTCAACGGATTCTTGTTCGCACGATCAGCCCCGATCGATTGAGCCTATTTCCAGCCATAAATTTTCACGGAATTTTCCGGAATTTTCTTTTTTTGTTTTTCATTTTTGACCCACTTAGAGGCGGAATTTTGGAAAAATCTCAACGGATTCTTGTTCGCACGATCACCCCCGATCGTTTGAGCTTATTTTCAGCCATAAATTTTCACGGAATTTTCCGGAATTTTTTTTTTTTGTTTTTCATTTTTGACCCACTTAGAGGCGGAATTTTGGAAAAATCTCAACGGATTCTTGTTCGCACGATCACTCCCGATCGTTTGAGCCTATTTTTCTGCTATTTTTTGGAAATTTTCTAGGAAAATTTTTGGAAAATTTTTCCATGTTTTTATGTTACCAAAAGTTAGGTTATGTAATTACCTTTCGTTTGATACCTATCTTTCCCTCCTACCACTTCAAACGGCTGAGTTATAGCGTTTTTAAGAAATCCATAAAAATTTCCACTAAAATACCAGGCGTTTTTCAGACGAAGTAACAGTCGCGCAGAATTAACAGGAGGCAAATTTTTTTTTTTATTTTTTCTTTTTCACTTTTGACCCACTTAGAGGCGGAATTTTCGAAAAATCTCAACGGATTCTTGTTCGCACGATCAGCCCCGATCGATTGAGCCTATTTCCAGCCATAAATTTTCACGGAATTTTCCGGAATTTTCTTTTTTTGTTTTTCATTTTTGACCCACTTAGAGGCGGAATTTTGGAAAAATCTCAACGGATTCTTGTTCGCACGATCACCCCCGATCGATTGAGCCTATTTTCAGCCACAATTTTTCACGGAATTTTCCGAAATTTTTATTTTTTGATTTTCATTTTTGACCCACTTAGAGGCGGAATTTTCGAAAAATCTCAACGGATTCTTGTTCGCACGATCACTTCCGACCGTTTGAGCCTATTTTTCTGCTATTTTTTGGAAATTTTCGTGGAATTTTTTTGGAAAATTTTTCCATGTTTTTATGTTACCAAAAGTTAGGTTATGTAATTACCTTTCGTTTGATACCTATCTTTCCCTCCTACCACTTCAAACGGCTGAGTTATAGCGTTTTTAAGAAATCCATAAAAATTTCCACTAAAATACCAGGCGTTTTTCAGACGAAGTAACAGTCGCGCAGAATTAACAGGAGGCAAATTTTTTTTTTTATTTTTTCTTTTTCACTTTTGACCCACTTAGAGGCGGAATTTTCGAAAAATCTCAACGGATTCTTGTTCGCACGATCAGCCCCGATCGATTGAGCCTATTTCCAGCCATAAATTTTCACGGAATTTTCCGGAATTTTCTTTTTTTGTTTTTCATTTTTGACCCACTTAGAGGCGGAATTTTGGAAAAATCTCAACGGATTCTTGTTCGCACGATCACCCCCGATCGTTTGAGCTTATTTTCAGCCATAAATTTTCACGGAATTTTCCGGAATTTTTTTTTTTTGTTTTTCATTTTTGACCCACTTAGAGGCGGAATTTTCGAAAAATCTCAACGGATTCTTGTTCGCACGATCACCCCCGATCGTTTGAGCTTATTTTCAGCCATAAATTTTCACGGAATTTTCCGGAATTTTTTTTTTTTGTTTTTCATTTTTGACCCACTTAGAGGCGGAATTTTCGAAAAATCTCAACGGATTCTTGTTCGCACGATCACTCCCGATCGTTTGAGCCTATTTTTCTGCTATTTTTTGGAAATTTTCTTGGAAAATTTTTGGAAAATTTTTCCATGTTTTTATGTTACCAAAAGTTAGGTTATGTAATTACCTTTCGTTTGATACCTATCTTTCCCTCCTACCACTTCAAACGGCTGAGTTACAGCGTTTTTAAGAAATCCATAAAAATTTCCACTAAAATACCAGGCGTTTTTCAGACGAAGTAACAGTCGCGCAGAATTAACAGGAGGCAAATTTTTTTTTTTAGTTTTTCTTTTTCACTTTTGACCCACTTAGAGGCGGAATTTTCGAAAAATCTCAACGGATTCTTGTTCGCACGATCAGCCCCGATCGATTGAGCCTATTTCCAGCCATAAATTTTCACGGAATTTTCCGGAATTTTCTTTTTTTGTTTTTCATTTTTGACCCACTTAGAGGCGGAATTTTCGAAAAATCTCAACGGATTCTTGTTCGCACGATCACCCCCGATCGTTTGAGCTTATTTTCAGCCATAAATTTTCACGGAATTTTCCGGAATTTTTTTTTTTTGTTTTTCATTTTTGACACACTTAGAGGCGGAATTTTCGAAAAATCTCAACGGATTCTTGTTCGCACGATCACTCCCGATCGTTTGAGCCTATTTTTCTGCTATTTTTTGGAAATTTTCTTGGAAAATTTTTGGAAAATTTTTCCATGTTTTTATGTTACCAAAAGTTAGGTTATGTAATTACCTTTCGTTTGATACCTATCTTTCCCTCCTACCACTTCAAACGGCTGAGTTACAGCGTTTTTAAGAAATCCATAAAAATTTCCACTAAAATACCAGGCGTTTTTCAGACGAAGTAACAGTCGCGCAGAATTATCAGGAGGCAAATTTTTTTTTTTATTTTTTGTTTTTCACTTTTGACCCACTTAGAGGCGGAATTTTCGAAAAATCTCAACGGATTCTTGTTCGCACGATCAGCCCCGATCGTTTGAGCCTATTTTCAGCCATAAATTTTCACGGAATTTTCCGGAATTTTTTTTTTTTGTTTTTCATTTTTGACCCACTTAGAGGCGGAATTTTGGAAAAATCTCAACGGATTCTTGTTCGCACGATCACTCCCGATCGTTTGAGACTATTTTTCTGCTATTTTTTGGAAATTTTCTAGGAAAATTTTTTCATGTTTTTATGTTACCAAAAGTTAGGTTATGTAATTACCTTTCGTTTGATACCTATGTTTCCCTCCTACCACTTCAAACGGCTGAGTTACAGCGTTTTTAAGAAATCCATAAAAATTTCCACTAAAATACCAGGCGTTTTTCAGACGAAGTAACAGTCGCGCAGAATTATCAGGAGGCAAATTTTTTTTTTTATTTTTTCTTTTTCACTTTTGACCCACTTAGAGGCGGAATTTTCGAAAAATCTCAACGGATTCTTGTTCGCACGATCAGCCCCGATCGATTGAGCCTATTTCCAGCCATAAATTTTCACGGAATTTTCCGGAATTTTTTTTTTTTGTTTTTCATTTTTGACCCACTTAGAGGCGGAATTTTCGAAAAATCTCAACGGATTCTTGTTCGCACGATCAGCCCCGATCGATTGAGCCTATTTCCAGCCATAAATTTTCACGGAATTTTCCGGAATTTTCTTTTTTTGTTTTTCATTTTTGACCCACTTAGAGGCGGAATTTTGGAAAAATCTCAACGGATTCTTGTTCGCACGATCACCCCCGATCGATTGAGCCTATTTTCAGCCACAATTTTTCACGGAATTTTCCGAAATTTTTATTTTTTGATTTTCATTTTTGACCCACTTAGAGGCGGAATTTTCGAAAAATCTCAACGGATTCTTGTTCGCACGATCACTTCCGATCGTTTGAGCCTATTTTTCTGCTATTTTTTGGAAATTTTCGTGGAAATTTTTTGGAAAATTTTTCCATGTTTTTATGTTACCAAAAGTTAGGTTATGTAATTACCTTTCGTTTGATACCTATCTTTCCCTCCTACCACTTCAAACGGCTGAGTTATAGCGTTTTTAAGAAATCCATAAAAATTTCCACTAAAATACCAGGCGTTTTTCAGACGAAGTAACAGTCGCGCAGAATTAACAGGAGGCAAATTTTTTTTTTTATTTTTTCTTTTTCACTTTTGACCCACTTAGAGGCGGAATTTTCGAAAAATCTCAACGGATTCTTGTTCGCACGATCAGCCCCGATCGATTGAGCCTATTTCCAGCCATAAATTTTCACGGAATTTTCCGGAATTTTCTTTTTTTGTTTTTCATTTTTGACCCACTTAGAGGCGGAATTTTGGAAAAATCTCAACGGATTCTTGTTCGCACGATCACCCCCGATCGTTTGAGCTTATTTTCAGCCATAAATTTTCACGGAATTTTCCGGAATTTTTTTTTTTTGTTTTTCATTTTTGACCCACTTAGAGGCGGAATTTTGGAAAAATCTCAACGGATTCTTGTTCGCACGATCACTCCCGATCGTTTGAGCCTATTTTTCTGCTATTTTTTGGAAATTTTCTAGGAAAATTTTTGGAAAATTTTTCCATGTTTTTATGTTACCAAAAGTTAGGTTATGTAATTACCTTTCGTTTGATACCTATCTTTCCCTCCTACCACTTCAAACGGCTGAGTTATAGCGTTTTTAAGAAATCCATAAAAATTTCCACTAAAATACCAGGCGTTTTTCAGACGAAGTAACAGTCGCGCAGAATTAACAGGAGGCAAATTTTTTTTTTTATTTTTTCTTTTTCACTTTTGACCCACTTAGAGGCGGAATTTTCGAAAAATCTCAACGGATTCTTGTTCGCACGATCAGCCCCGATCGATTGAGCCTATTTCCAGCCATAAATTTTCACGGAATTTTCCGGAATTTTCTTTTTTTGTTTTTCATTTTTGACCCACTTAGAGGCGGAATTTTGGAAAAATCTCAACGGATTCTTGTTCGCACGATCACCCCCGATCGATTGAGCCTATTTTCAGCCACAATTTTTCACGGAATTTTCCGAAATTTTTATTTTTTGATTTTCATTTTTGACCCACTTAGAGGCGGAATTTTCGAAAAATCTCAACGGATTCTTGTTCGCACGATCACTTCCGATCGTTTGAGCCTATTTTTCTGCTATTTTTTGGAAATTTTCGTGGAATTTTTTTGGAAAATTTTTCCATGTTTTTATGTTACCAAAAGTTAGGTTATGTAATTACCTTTCGTTTGATACCTATCTTTCCCTCCTACCACTTCAAACGGCTGAGTTATAGCGTTTTTAAGAAATCCATAAAAATTTCCACTAAAATACCAGGCGTTTTTCAGACGAAGTAACAGTCGCGCAGAATTAACAGGAGGCAAATTTTTTTTTTTATTTTTTCTTTTTCACTTTTGACCCACTTAGAGGCGGAATTTTCGAAAAATCTCAACGGATTCTTGTTCGCACGATCAGCCCCGATCGATTGAGCCTATTTCCAGCCATAAATTTTCACGGAATTTTCCGGAATTTTCTTTTTTTGTTTTTCATTTTTGACCCACTTAGAGGCGGAATTTTGGAAAAATCTCAACGGATTCTTGTTCGCACGATCACCCCCGATCGTTTGAGCTTATTTTCAGCCATAAATTTTCACGGAATTTTCCGGAATTTTTTTTTTTTGTTTTTCATTTTTGACCCACTTAGAGGCGGAATTTTCGAAAAATCTCAACGGATTCTTGTTCGCACGATCACCCCCGATCGTTTGAGCTTATTTTCAGCCATAAATTTTCACGGAATTTTCCGGAATTTTTTTTTTTTGTTTTTCATTTTTGACCCACTTAGAGGCGGAATTTTCGAAAAATCTCAACGGATTCTTGTTCGCACGATCACTCCCGATCGTTTGAGCCTATTTTTCTGCTATTTTTTGGAAATTTTCTTGGAAAATTTTTGGAAAATTTTTCCATGTTTTTATGTTACCAAAAGTTAGGTTATGTAATTACCTTTCGTTTGATACCTATCTTTCCCTCCTACCACTTCAAACGGCTGAGTTATAGCGTTTTTAAGAAATCCATAAAAATTTCCACTAAAATACAAGGCGTTTTTCAGACGAAGTAACAGTCGCGCAGAATTAACAGGAGGCAAATTTTTTTTTTTATTTTTTCTTTTTCACTTTTGACCCACTTAGAGGCGGAATTTTCGAAAAATCTCAACGGATTCTTGTTCGCACGATCAGCCCCGATCGATTAAGCCTATTTCCAGCCATAAATTTTCACGGAATTTTCCGGAATTTTCTTTTTTTGTTTTTCATTTTTGACCCACTTAGAGGCGGAATTTTCGAAAAATCTCAACGGATTCTTGTTCGCACGATCAGCCCCGATCGTTTGAGCCTATTTTCAGCCATAAATTTTCACGGAATTTTCCGGAATTTTTTTTTTTTGTTTTTCATTTTTGACCCACTTAGAGGCGGAATTTTCGAAAAATCTCAACGGATTCTTGTTCGCACGATCACTCCCGATCGTTTGAGACTATTTTTCTGCTATTTTTTGGAAATTTTCTTGGAAAATTTTTGGAAAATTTTTCCATGTTTTTATGTTACCAAAAGTTAGGTTATGTAATTACCTTTCGTTTGATACCTATGTTTCCCTCCTACCACTTCAAACGGCTGAGTTACAGCGTTTTTAAGAAATCCATAAAAATTTCCACTAAAATACCAGGCGTTTTTCAGACGAAGTAACAGTCGCGCAGAATTATCAGGAGGCAAATTTTTTTTTTTATTTTTTGTTTTTCACTTTTGACCCACTTAGAGGCGGAATTTTCGAAAAATCTCAACGGATTCTTGTTCGCACGATCAGCCCCGATCGTTTGAGCCTATTTTCAGCCATAAATTTTCACGGAATTTTCCGGAATTTTTTTTTTTTGTTTTTCATTTTTGACCCACTTAGAGGCGGAATTTTGGAAAAATCTCAACGGATTCTTGTTCGCACGATCACTCCCGATCGTTTGAGACTATTTTTCTGCTATTTTTTGGAAATTTTCTAGGAAAATTTTTTCATGTTTTTATGTTACCAAAAGTTAGGTTATGTAATTACCTTTCGTTTGATACCTATGTTTCCCTCCTACCACTTCAAACGGCTGAGTTACAGCGTTTTTAAGAAATCCATAAAAATTTCCACTAAAATACCAGGCGTTTTTCAGACGAAGTAACAGTCGCGCAGAATTATCAGGAGGCAAATTTTTTTTTTTATTTTTTCTTTTTCACTTTTGACCCACTTAGAGGCGGAATTTTCGAAAAATCTCAACGGATTCTTGTTCGCACGATCAGCCCCGATCGATTAAGCCTATTTCCAGCCATAAATTTTCACGGAATTTTCCGGAATTTTTTTTTTTTGTTTTTCATTTTTGACCCACTTAGAGGCGGAATTTTCGAAAAATCTCAACGGATTCTTGTTCGCACGATCAGCCCCGATCGATTAAGCCTATTTCCAGCCATAAATTTTCACGGAATTTTCCGGAATTTTTTTTTTTTGTTTTTCATTTTTGACCCACTTAGAGGCGGAATTTTCGAAAAATCTCAACGGATTCTTGTTCGCACGATCAGCCCCGATCGTTTGAGCCTATTTTCAGCCATAAATTTTCACGGAATTTTCCGGAATTTTTTTTTTTTGTTTTTCATTTTTGACCCACTTAGAGGCGGAATTTTCGAAAAATCTCAACGGATTCTTGTTCGCACGATCACTCCCGATCGTTTGAGACTATTTTTCTGCTATTTTTTGGAAATTTTCTTGGAAAATTTTTGGAAAATTTTTCCATGTTTTTATGTTACCAAAAGTTAGGTTATGTAATTACCTTTCGTTTGATACCTATGTTTCCCTCCTACCACTTCAAACGGCTGAGTTACAGCGTTTTTAAGAAATCCATAAAAATTTCCACTAAAATACCAGGCGTTTTTCAGACGAAGTAACAGTCGCGCAGAATTATCAGGAGGCAAATTTTTTTTTTTATTTTTTGTTTTTCACTTTTGACCCACTTAGAGGCGGAATTTTCGAAAAATCTCAACGGATTCTTGTTCGCACGATCAGCCCCGATCGTTTGAGCCTATTTTCAGCCATAAATTTTCACGGAATTTTCCGGAATTTTTTTTTTTTGTTTTTCATTTTTGACCCACTTAGAGGCGGAATTTTGGAAAAATCTCAACGGATTCTTGTTCGCACGATCACTCCCGATCGTTTGAGACTATTTTTCTGCTATTTTTTGGAAATTTTCTAGGAAAATTTTTTCATGTTTTTATGTTACCAAAAGTTAGGTTATGTAATTACCTTTCGTTTGATACCTATGTTTCCCTCCTACCACTTCAAACGGCTGAGTTACAGCGTTTTTAAGAAATCCATAAAAATTTCCACTAAAATACCAGGCGTTTTTCAGACGAAGTAACAGTCGCGCAGAATTATCAGGAGGCAAATTTTTTTTTTTATTTTTTCTTTTTCACTTTTGACCCACTTAGAGGCGGAATTTTCGAAAAATCTCAACGGATTCTTGTTCGCACGATCAGCCCCGATCGATTAAGCCTATTTCCAGCCATAAATTTTCACGGAATTTTCCGGAATTTTTTTTTTTTGTTTTTCATTTTTGACCCACTTAGAGGCGGAATTTTCGAAAAATCTCAACGGATTCTTGTTCGCACGATCAGCCCCGATCGATTGAGCCTATTTCCAGCCATAAATTTTCACGGAATTTTCCGGAATTTTCTTTTTTTGTTTTTCATTTTTGACCCACTTAGAGGCGGAATTTTGGAAAAATCTCAACGGATTCTTGTTCGCACGATCACCCCCGATCGATTGAGCCTATTTTCAGCCACAATTTTTCACGGAATTTTCCGAAATTTTTATTTTTTGATTTTCATTTTTGACCCACTTAGAGGCGGAATTTTCGAAAAATCTCAACGGATTCTTGTTCGCACGATCACTTCCGATCGTTTGAGCCTATTTTTCTGCTATTTTTTGGAAATTTTCGTGGAAATTTTTTGGAAAATTTTTCCATGTTTTTATGTTACCAAAAGTTAGGTTATGTAATTACCTTTCGTTTGATACCTATCTTTCCCTCCTACCACTTCAAACGGCTGAGTTATAGCGTTTTTAAGAAATCCATAAAAATTTCCACTAAAATACCAGGCGTTTTTCAGACGAAGTAACAGTCGCGCAGAATTAACAGGAGGCAAATTTTTTTTTTTATTTTTTCTTTTTCACTTTTGACCCACTTAGAGGCGGAATTTTCGAAAAATCTCAACGGATTCTTGTTCGCACGATCAGCCCCGATCGATTGAGCCTATTTCCAGCCATAAATTTTCACGGAATTTTCCGGAATTTTCTTTTTTTGTTTTTCATTTTTGACCCACTTAGAGGCGGAATTTTGGAAAAATCTCAACGGATTCTTGTTCGCACGATCACCCCCGATCGTTTGAGCTTATTTTCAGCCATAAATTTTCACGGAATTTTCCGGAATTTTTTTTTTTGTTTTTCATTTTTGACCCACTTAGAGGCGGAATTTTGGAAAAATCTCAACGGATTCTTGTTCGCACGATCACTCCCGATCGTTTGAGCCTATTTTTCTGCTATTTTTTGGAAATTTTCTAGGAAAATTTTTGGAAAATTTTTCCATGTTTTTATGTTACCAAAAGTTAGGTTATGTAATTACCTTTCGTTTGATACCTATCTTTCCCTCCTACCACTTCAAACGGCTGAGTTATAGCGTTTTTAAGAAATCCATAAAAATTTCCACTAAAATACCAGGCGTTTTTCAGACGAAGTAACAGTCGCGCAGAATTAACAGGAGGCAAATTTTTTTTTTTATTTTTTCTTTTTCACTTTTGACCCACTTAGAGGCGGAATTTTCGAAAAATCTCAACGGATTCTTGTTCGCACGATCAGCCCCGATCGATTGAGCCTATTTCCAGCCATAAATTTTCACGGAATTTTCCGGAATTTTCTTTTTTTGTTTTTCATTTTTGACCCACTTAGAGGCGGAATTTTGGAAAAATCTCAACGGATTCTTGTTCGCACGATCACTCCCGATCGTTTGAGACTATTTTTCTGCTATTTTTTGGAAATTTTCTAGGAAAATTTTTTCATGTTTTTATGTTACCAAAAGTTAGGTTATGTAATTACCTTTCGTTTGATACCTATGTTTCCCTCCTACCACTTCAAACGGCTGAGTTACAGCGTTTTTAAGAAATCCATAAAAATTTCCACTAAAATACCAGGCGTTTTTCAGACGAAGTAACAGTCGCGCAGAATTATCAGGAGGCAAATTTTTTTTTTTATTTTTTCTTTTTCACTTTTGACCCACTTAGAGGCGGAATTTTCGAAAAATCTCAACGGATTCTTGTTCGCACGATCAGCCCCGATCGATTAAGCCTATTTCCAGCCATAAATTTTCACGGAATTTTCCGGAATTTTTTTTTTTTGTTTTTCATTTTTGACCCACTTAGAGGCGGAATTTTCGAAAAATCTCAACGGATTCTTGTTCGCACGATCAGCCCCGATCGATTGAGCCTATTTCCAGCCATAAATTTTCACGGAATTTTCCGGAATTTTCTTTTTTTGTTTTTCATTTTTGACCCACTTAGAGGCGGAATTTTGGAAAAATCTCAACGGATTCTTGTTCGCACGATCACCCCCGATCGATTGAGCCTATTTTCAGCCACAATTTTTCACGGAATTTTCCGAAATTTTTATTTTTTGATTTTCATTTTTGACCCACTTAGAGGCGGAATTTTCGAAAAATCTCAACGGATTCTTGTTCGCACGATCACTTCCGATCGTTTGAGCCTATTTTTCTGCTATTTTTTGGAAATTTTCGTGGAAATTTTTTGGAAAATTTTTCCATGTTTTTATGTTACCAAAAGTTAGGTTATGTAATTACCTTTCGTTTGATACCTATCTTTCCCTCCTACCACTTCAAACGGCTGAGTTATAGCGTTTTTAAGAAATCCATAAAAATTTCCACTAAAATACCAGGCGTTTTTCAGACGAAGTAACAGTCGCGCAGAATTAACAGGAGGCAAATTTTTTTTTTTATTTTTTCTTTTTCACTTTTGACCCACTTAGAGGCGGAATTTTCGAAAAATCTCAACGGATTCTTGTTCGCACGATCAGCCCCGATCGATTGAGCCTATTTCCAGCCATAAATTTTCACGGAATTTTCCGGAATTTTCTTTTTTTGTTTTTCATTTTTGACCCACTTAGAGGCGGAATTTTGGAAAAATCTCAACGGATTCTTGTTCGCACGATCACCCCCGATCGTTTGAGCTTATTTTCAGCCATAAATTTTCACGGAATTTTCCGGAATTTTTTTTTTTTGTTTTTCATTTTTGACCCACTTAGAGGCGGAATTTTGGAAAAATCTCAACGGATTCTTGTTCGCACGATCACTCCCGATCGTTTGAGCCTATTTTTCTGCTATTTTTTGGAAATTTTCTTGGAAAATTTTTGGAAAATTTTTCCATGTTTTTATGTTACCAAAAGTTAGGTTATGTAATTACCTTTCGTTTGATACCTATCTTTCCCTCCTACCACTTCAAACGGCTGAGTTATAGCGTTTTTAAGAAATCCATAAAAATTTCCACTAAAATACCAGGCGTTTTTCAGACGAAGTAACAGTCGCGCAGAATTAACAGGAGGCAAATTTTTTTTTTTATTTTTTCTTTTTCACTTTTGACCCACTTAGAGGCGGAATTTTCGAAAAATCTCAACGGATTCTTGTTCGCACGATCAGCCCCGATCGATTGAGCCTATTTCCAGCCATAAATTTTCACGGAATTTTCCGGAATTTTCTTTTTTTGTTTTTCATTTTTGACCCACTTAGAGGCGGAATTTTGGAAAAATCTCAACGGATTCTTGTTCGCACGATCACCCCCGATCGATTGAGCCTATTTTCAGCCACAATTTTTCACGGAATTTTCCGAAATTTTTATTTTTTGATTTTCATTTTTGACCCACTTAGAGGCGGAATTTTCGAAAAATCTCAACGGATTCTTGTTCGCACGATCACTTCCGATCGTTTGAGCCTATTTTTCTGCTATTTTTTGGAAATTTTCGTGGAATTTTTTTGGAAAATTTTTCCATGTTTTTATGTTACCAAAAGTTAGGTTATGTAATTACCTTTCGTTTGATACCTATCTTTCCCTCCTACCACTTCAAACGGCTGAGTTATAGCGTTTTTAAGAAATCCATAAAAATTTCCACTAAAATACCAGGCGTTTTTCAGACGAAGTAACAGTCGCGCAGAATTAACAGGAGGCAAATTTTTTTTTTTATTTTTTCTTTTTCACTTTTGACCCACTTAGAGGCGGAATTTTCGAAAAATCTCAACGGATTCTTGTTCGCACGATCAGCCCCGATCGATTGAGCCTATTTCCAGCCATAAATTTTCACGGAATTTTCCGGAATTTTCTTTTTTTGTTTTTCATTTTTGACCCACTTAGAGGCGGAATTTTGGAAAAATCTCAACGGATTCTTGTTCGCACGATCACCCCCGATCGTTTGAGCTTATTTTCAGCCATAAATTTTCACGGAATTTTCCGGAATTTTTTTTTTTTGTTTTTCATTTTTGACCCACTTAGAGGCGGAATTTTCGAAAAATCTCAACGGATTCTTGTTCGCACGATCACCCCCGATCGTTTGAGCTTATTTTCAGCCATAAATTTTCACGGAATTTTCCGGAATTTTTTTTTTTTGTTTTTCATTTTTGACCCACTTAGAGGCGGAATTTTCGAAAAATCTCAACGGATTCTTGTTCGCACGATCACTCCCGATCGTTTGAGCCTATTTTTCTGCTATTTTTTGGAAATTTTCTTGGAAAATTTTTGGAAAATTTTTCCATGTTTTTATGTTACCAAAAGTTAGGTTATGTAATTACCTTTCGTTTGATACCTATCTTTCCCTCCTACCACTTCAAACGGCTGAGTTATAGCGTTTTTAAGAAATCCATAAAAATTTCCACTAAAATACAAGGCGTTTTTCAGACGAAGTAACAGTCGCGCAGAATTAACAGGAGGCAAATTTTTTTTTTTATTTTTTCTTTTTCACTTTTGACCCACTTAGAGGCGGAATTTTCGAAAAATCTCAACGGATTCTTGTTCGCACGATCAGCCCCGATCGATTAAGCCTATTTCCAGCCATAAATTTTCACGGAATTTTCCGGAATTTTCTTTTTTTGTTTTTCATTTTTGACCCACTTAGAGGCGGAATTTTCGAAAAATCTCAACGGATTCTTGTTCGCACGATCAGCCCCGATCGTTTGAGCCTATTTTCAGCCATAAATTTTCTCGGAATTTTCCGGAATTTTTTTTTTTTGTTTTTCATTTTTGACCCACTTAGAGGCGGAATTTTCGAAAAATCTCAACGGATTCTTGTTCGCACGATCACTCCCGATCGTTTGAGACTATTTTTCTGCTATTTTTTGGAAATTTTCTTGGAAAATTTTTTTAAAATTTTTCCATGTTTTTATATTACCAAAAGTTAGGTTATGTAATTACCTTTCGTTTGATACCTATCTTTCCCTCCTACCACTTCAAACGGCTGAGTTACAGCGTTTTTAAGAAATCCATAAAAATTTCCACTAAAATACCAGGCGTTTTTCAGACGAAGTAACAGTCGCGCAGAATTACCAGGAGGCAAATTTTATTTTTTATTTTTTCTTTTTCACTTTTGACCCACTTAGAGGCGGAATTTTCGAAAAATCTCAACGGATTCTTGTTCGCACGATCAGCCCCGATCGATTGAGCCTATTTCCAGCCATAAATTTTCACGGAATTTTCCGGAATTTTCTTTTTTTGTTTTTCATTTTTGACCCACTTAGAGGCGGAATTTTCGAAAAATCTCAACGGATTCTTGTTCGCACGATCAGCCCCGATCGTTTGAGCCTATTTTCAGCCATAAATTTTCACGGAATTTTCCGGAATTTTTTTTTTTGTTTTTCATTTTTGACCCACTTAGAGGCGGAATTTTCGAAAAATCTCAACGGATTCTTGTTCGCACGATCACTCCCGATCGTTTGAGCCTATTTTTCTGCTATTTTTTGGAAATTTTCTTGGAAAATTTTTGGAAAATTTTTCCATGTTTTTATGTTACCAAAAGTTAGGTTATGTAATTACCTTTCGTTTGATACCTATCTTTCCATCCTACCACTTCAAACGGGTGAGTTATAGTGTTTTTAAGAAATCCATAAAAATTTCCAATAAAATACCAGGCGTTTTTCAGACGAAGTAACAGTCGCGCAGAATTATCAGGAGGCAAATTTTTTTTTTTATTTTTTCTTTTTCACTTTTGACCCACTTAGAGGCGGAATTTTCGAAAAATCTCAACGGATTCTTGTTCGCACGATCAGCCCCGATCGTTTGAGCCTATTTTCAGCCATAAATTTTCACTGAATTTTCCGGAATTTTTTTTTTTTGTTTTTCATTTTTGACCCACTTAGAGGCGGAATTTTGGAAAAATCTCAACGGATTCTTGTTCGCACGATCACTCCTGATCGTTTGAGCCTATTTTTCTGCTATTTTTTGGAAATTTTCTAGGAAAATTTTTGGAAAATTTTTCCATGTTTTTATGTTACCAAAAGTTAGGTTATGTAATTACCTTTCGTTTGATACCTATCTTTCCCTCCTACCACTTCAAACGGCTGAGTTACAGCGTTTTTAAGAAATCCATAAAAATTTCCACTAAAATACCAGGCGTTTTTCAGACGAAGTAACAGTCGCGCAGAATTAACAGGAGGCAAATTTTTTTTTTTATTTTTTCTTTTTCACTTTTGACCCACTTAGAGGCGGAATTTTGGAAAAATCTCAACGGATTCTTGTTCGCACGATCAGCCCCGATCGATTAAGCCTATTTCCAGCCATAAATTTTCACGGAATTTTCCGGAATTTTTTTTTTTTGTTTTTCATTTTTGACCCACTTAGAGGCGGAATTTTCGAAAAATCTCAACGGATTCTTGTTCGCACGATCACTCCCGATCGTTTGAGACTATTTTTCTGCTATTTTTTGGAAATTTTCTTGGAAAATTTTTGGAAAATTTTTCCATGTTTTTATGTTACCAAAAGTTAGGTTATGTAATTACCTTTCGTTTGATACCTATGTTTCCCTCCTACCACTTCAAACGGCTGAGTTACAGCGTTTTTAAGAAATCCATAAAAATTTCCACTAAAATACCAGGCGTTTTTCAGACGAAGTAACAGTCGCGCAGAATTAACAGGAGGCAAATTTTTTTTTTTATTTTTTCTTTTTCACTTTTGACCCACTTAGAGGCGGAATTTTCGAAAAATCTCAACGGATTCTTGTTCGCACGATCACCCCCGATCGTTTGAGCTTATTTTCAGCCATAAATTTTCACGGAATTTTCCGGAATTTTTTTTTTTTGTTTTTCATTTTTGACCCACTTAGAGGCGGAATTTTCGAAAAATCTCAACGGATTCTTGTTCGCACGATCACTCCCGATCGTTTGAGCCTATTTTTCTGCTATTTTTTGGAAATTTTCTTGGAAAATTTTTGGAAAATTTTTCCATGTTTTTATGTTACCAAAAGTTAGGTTATGTAATTACCTTTCGTTTGATACCTATCTTTCCCTCCTACCACTTCAAACGGCTGAGTTATAGCGTTTTTAAGAAATCCATAAAAATTTCCACTAAAATACCAGGCGTTTTTCAGACGAAGTAACAGTCGCGCAGAATTAACAGGAGGCAAATTTTTTTTTTTATTTTTTCTTTTTCACTTTTGACCCACTTAGAGGCGGAATTTTCGAAAAATCTCAACGGATTCTTGTTCGCACGATCAGCCCCGATCGATTAAGCCTATTTCCAGCCATAAATTTTCACGGAATTTTCCGGAATTTTCTTTTTTTGTTTTTCATTTTTGACCCACTTAGAGGCGGAATTTTCGAAAAATCTCAACGGATTCTTGTTCGCACGATCAGCCCCGATCGTTTGAGCCTATTTTCAGCCATAAATTTTCACGGAATTTTCCGGAATTTTTTTTTTTTGTTTTTCATTTTTGACCCACTTAGAGGCGGAATTTTCGAAAAATCTCAACGGATTCTTGTTCGCACGATCACTCCCGATCGTTTGAGCCTATTTTTCTGCTATTTTTTGGAAATTTTCTTGGAAAATTTTTTTAAAATTTTTCCATGTTTTTATATTACCAAAAGTTAGGTTATGTAATTACCTTTCGTTTGATACCTATCTTTCCCTCCTACCACTTCAAACTGCTGAGTTACAGCGTTTTTAAGAAATCCATAAAAATTTCCACTAAAATACCAGGCGTTTTTCAGACGAAGTAACAGTCGCGCAGAATTACCAGGAGGCAAATTTTATTTTTTATTTTTTCTTTTTCACTTTTGACCCACTTAGAGGCGGAATTTTCGAAAAATCTCAACGGATTCTTGTTCGCACGATCAGCCCCGATCGATTGAGCCTATTTCCAGCCATAAATTTTCACGGAATTTTCCGGAATTTTCTTTTTTTGTTTTTCATTTTTGACCCACTTAGAGGCGGAATTTTCGAAAAATCTCAACGGATTCTTGTTCGCACGATCAGCCCCGATCGTTTGAGCCTATTTTCAGCCATAAATTTTCACGGAATTTTCCGGAATTTTTTTTTTTGTTTTTCATTTTTGACCCACTTAGAGGCGGAATTTTCGAAAAATCTCAACGGATTCTTGTTCGCACGATCACTCCCGATCGTTTGAGACTATTTTTCTGCTATTTTTTGGAAATTTTCTTGGAAAATTTTTGGAAAATTTTTCCATGTTTTTATGTTACCAAAAGTTAGGTTATGTAATTACCTTTCGTTTGATACCTATGTTTCCCTCCTACCATTTCAAACGGCTGAGTTACAGCGTTTTTAAGAAATCCATAAAAATTTCCACTAAAATACCAGGCGTTTTTCAGACGAAGTAACAGTCGCGCAGAATTATCAGGAGGCAAATTTTTTTTTTTATTTTTTCTTTTTCACTTTTGACCCACTTAGAGGCGGAATTTTCGAAAAATCTCAACGGATTCTTGTTCGCACGATCAGCCCCGATCGATTGAGCCTATTTTCAGCCATAAATTTTCACGGAATTTTCAGGAATTTTTTTTTTTTTGTTTTTCATTTTTGACCCACTTAGAGGCGGAATTTTCGAAAAATCTCAACGGATTCTTGTTCGCACGATCACTCCCGATCGTTTGAGTCTATTTTTCTGCTATTTTTTGGAAATTTTCTTGGAAAATTTTTGGAAAATTTTTCCATGTTTTTATGTTACCAAAAGTTAGGTTATGTAATTACCTTTCGTTTGATACCTATGTTTCCCTCCTACCACTTCAAACGGCTGAGTTACAGCGTTTTTAAGAAATCCATAAAAATTTCCACTAAAATACCAGGCGTTTTTCAGACGAAGTAACAGTCGCGCAGAATTATCAGGAGGCAAATTTTTTTTTTTATTTTTTCTTTTTCACTTTTGACCCACTTAGAGGCGGAATTTTCGAAAAATGTCAACGGATTCTTGTTCGCACGATCAGCCCCGATCGTTTGAGCCTATTTTCAGCCATAAATTTTCACGGAATTTTCCGGAATTTTTTTTTTTTGTTTTTCATTTTTGACCCACTTAGAGGCGGAATTTTGGAAAAATCTCAACGGATTCTTGTTCGCACGATCACTCCCGATCGTTTGAGACTATTTTTCTGCTATTTTTTGGAAATTTTCTTGGAAAATTTTTGGAAAATTTTTCCATGTTTTTATGTTACCAAAAGTTAGGTTATGTAATTACCTTTCGTTTGATACCTATGTTTCCCTCCTACCATTTCAAACGGCTGAGTTACAGCGTTTTTAAGAAATCCATAAAAATTTCCACTAAAATACCAGGCGTTTTTCAGACGAAGTAACAGTCGCGCAGAATTACCAGGAGGCAAATTTTATTTTTTATTTTTTCTTTTTCATTTTTGACCCACTTAGAGGCGGAATTTTCGAAAAATGTCAACGGATTCTTGTTCGCACGATCAGCCCCGATCGTTTGAGCCTATTTTCAGCCATAAATTTTCACGGAATTTTCCGGAATTTTTTTTTTTGTTTTTCATTTTTGACCCACTTAGAGGCGGAATTTTCGAAAAATCTCAACGGATTCTTGTTCGCACGATCACTCCCGATCGTTTGAGACTATTTTTCTGCTATTTTTTGGAAATTTTCTTGGAAAATTTTTGGAAAATTTTTCCATGTTTTTATGTTACCAAAAGTTAGGTTATGTAATTACCTTTCGTTTGATACCTATGTTTCCCTCCTACCATTTCAAACGGCTGAGTTACAGCGTTTTTAAGAAATCCATAAAAATTTCCACTAAAATACCAGGCGTTTTTCAGACGAAGTAACAGTCGCGCAGAATTACCAGGAGGCAAATTTTATTTTTTATTTTTTCTTTTTCATTTTTGACCCACTTAGAGGCGGAATTTTCGAAAAATCTCAACGGATTCTTGTTCGCACGATCAGCCCCGATCGATTGAGCCTATTTCCAGCCATAAATTTTCACGGAATTTTCCGGAATTTTCTTTTTTTGTTTTTCATTTTTGACCCACTTAGAGGCGGAATTTTCGAAAAATCTCAACGGATTCTTGTTCGCACGATCACCCCCGATCGTTTGAGCTTATTTTCAGCCATAAATTTTCACGGAACTTTCCGGAATTTTTTTTTTTGCTTTTCATTTTTGACCCACTTAGAGGCGGAATTTTCGAAAAATCTCAACGGATTCTTGTTCGCACGATCACTCCCGATCGTTTGAGACTATTTTTCTGCTATTTTTTGGAAATTTTCTTGGAAAATTTTTGGAAAATTTTTCCATGTTTTTATGTTACCAAAAGTTAGGTTATGTAATTACCTTTCGTTTGATACCTATGTTTCCCTCCTACCACTTCAAACGGCTGAGTTACAGCGTTTTTAAGAAATCCATAAAAATTTCCACTAAAATACCAGGCGTTTTTCAGACGAAGTAACAGTCGCGCAGAATTATCAGGAGGCAAATTTTTTTTTTTATTTTTTCTTTTTCACTTTTGACCCACTTAGAGGCGGAATTTTCGAAAAATGTCAACGGATTCTTGTTCGCACGATCAGCCCCGATCGTTTGAGCCTATTTTCAGCCATAAATTTTCACGGAATTTTCCGGAATTTTTTTTTTTTGTTTTTCATTTTTGACCCACTTAGAGGCGGAATTTTGGAAAAATCTCAACGGATTCTTGTTCGCACGATCACTCCCGATCGTTTGAGACTATTTTTCTGCTATTTTTTGGAAATTTTCTAGGAAAATTTTTTCATGTTTTTATGTTACCAAAAGTTAGGTTATGTAATTACCTTTCGTTTGATACCTATGTTTCCCTCCTACCACTTCAAACGGCTGAGTTACAGCGTTTTTAAGAAATCCATAAAAATTTCCACTAAAATACCAGGCGTTTTTCAGACGAAGTAACAGTCGCGCAGAATTATCAGGAGGCAAATTTTTTTTTTTATTTTTTCTTTTTCACTTTTGACCCACTTAGAGGCGGAATTTTCGAAAAATCTCAACGGATTCTTGTTCGCACGATCAGCCCCGATCGATTAAGCCTATTTCCAGCCATAAATTTTCACGGAATTTTCCGGAATTTTTTTTTTTTGTTTTTCATTTTTGACCCACTTAGAGGCGGAATTTTCGAAAAATCTCAACGGATTCTTGTTCGCACGATCACTCCCGATCGTTTGAGCCTATTTTTCTGCTATTTTTTGGAAATTTTCTTGGAAAATTTTTTGAAAATTTTTCCATGTTTTTATGTTACCAAAAGTTAGGTTATGTAATTACCTTTCGTTTGATACCTATCTTTCCCTCCTACCACTTCAAACGGCTGAGTTATAGCGTTTTTAAGAAATCCATAAAAATTTCCACTAAAATACCAGGCGTTTTTCAGATGAAGTAACAGTCGCGCAGAATTAACAGGAGGCAAATTTTTTTTTTTATTTTTTCTTTTTCACTTTTGACCCACTTAGAGGCGGAATTTTCGAAAAATCTCAACGGATTCTTGTTCGCACGATCAGCCCCGATCGATTGAGCCTATTTCCAGCCATAAATTTTCACGGAATTTTCCGGAATTTTCTTTTTTTGTTTTTCATTTTTGACCCACTTAGAGGCGGAATTTTGGAAAAATCTCAACGGATTCTTGTTCGCACGATCACTCCCGATCGTTTGAGCCTATTTCTCTGCTATTTTTTGGAAATTTTCTTGGAAAATTTTTGGAAAATTTTTCCATGTTTTTATGTTACCAAAAGTTAGGTTATGTAATTACCTTTCGTTTGATACCTATCTTTCCCTCCTACCACTTCAAACGGCTGAGTTATAGCGTTTTTAAGAAATCCATAAAAATTTCCACTAAAATACCAGGCGTTTTTCAGACGAAGTAACAGTCGCGCAGAATTAACAGGAGGCAAATTTTTTTTTTTATTTTTTCTTTTTCACTTTTGACCCACTTAGAGGCGGAATTTTCGAAAAATCTCAACGGATTCTTGTTCGCACGATCAGCCCCGATCGATTGAGCCTATTTCCAGCCATAAATTTTCACGGAATTTTCCGGAATTTTCTTTTTTTGTTTTTCATTTTTGACCCACTTAGAGGCGGAATTTTGGAAAAATCTCAACGGATTCTTGTTCGCACGATCACCCCCGATCGATTGAGCCTATTTTCAGCCACAATTTTTCACGGAATTTTCCGAAATTTTTATTTTTTGATTTTCATTTTTGACCCACTTAGAGGCGGAATTTTCGAAAAATCTCAACGGATTCTTGTTCGCACGATCACTTCCGATCGTTTGAGCCTATTTTTCTGCTATTTTTTGGAAATTTTCGTGGAAATTTTTTGGAAAATTTTTCCATGTTTTTATGTTACCAAAAGTTAGGTTATGTAATTACCTTTCGTTTGATACCTATCTTTCCCTCCTACCACTTCAAACGGCTGAGTTATAGCGTTTTTAAGAAATCCATAAAAATTTCCACTAAAATACCAGGCGTTTTTCAGACGAAGTAACAGTCGCGCAGAATTAACAGGAGGCAAATTTTTTTTTTTATTTTTTCTTTTTCACTTTTGACCCACTTAGAGGCGGAATTTTCGAAAAATCTCAACGGATTCTTGTTCGCACGATCAGCCCCGATCGATTGAGCCTATTTCCAGCCATAAATTTTCACGGAATTTTCCGGAATTTTCTTTTTTTGTTTTTCATTTTTGACCCACTTAGAGGCGGAATTTTGGAAAAATCTCAACGGATTCTTGTTCGCACGATCACCCCCGATCGTTTGAGCTTATTTTCAGCCATAAATTTTCACGGAATTTTCCGGAATTTTTTTTTTTTTTTGTTTTTCATTTTTGACCCACTTAGAGGCGGAATTTTCGAAAAATCTCAACGGATTCTTGTTCGCACGATCACTCCCGATCGTTTGAGCCTATTTTTCTGCTATTTTTTGGAAATTTTCTTGGAAAATTTTTAGGAAAATTTTTCCATGTTTTTGTGTTACCAAAAGTTAGGTTATGTAATTACCTTTCGTTTGATACCTATCTTTCCCTCCTACCACTTCAAACGGCTGAGTTATAGCGTTTTTAAGAAATCCATAAAAATTTCCACTAAAATACCAGGCGTTTTTCAGACGAAGTAACAGTCGCGCAGAATTAACAGGAGGCAAATTTTTTTTTTTAGTTTTTCTTTTTCACTTTTGACCCACTTAGAGGCGGAATTTTCGAAAAATCTCAACGGATTCTTGTTCGCACGATCAGCCCCGATCGATTGAGCCTATTTCCAGCCATAAATTTTCACGGAATTTTCCGGAATTTTCTTTTTTTGTTTTTCATTTTTGACCCACTTAGAGGCGGAATTTTCGAAAAATCTCAACGGATTCTTGTTCGCACGATCACCCCCGATCGTTTGAGCTTATTTTCAGCCATAAATTTTCACGGAATTTTCCGGAATTTTTTTTTTTTGTTTTTCATTTTTGACACACTTAGAGGCGGAATTTTCGAAAAATCTCAACGGATTCTTGTTCGCACGATCACTCCCGATCGTTTGAGCCTATTTTTCTGCTATTTTTTGGAAATTTTCTTGGAAAATTTTTGGAAAATTTTTCCATGTTTTTATGTTACCAAAAGTTAGGTTATGTAATTACCTTTCGTTTGATACCTATCTTTCCCTCCTACCACTTCAAACGGCTGAGTTATAGTGTTTTTAAAAAATCCATAAAAATTTCCAATAAAATACCAGGCGTTTTTCAGACGAAGTAACAGTCGCGCAGAATTACCAGGAGGCAAATTTTTTTTTTTATTTTTTCTTTTTCACTTTTGACCCACTTAGAGGCGGAATTTTCGAAAAATCTCAACGGATTCTTGTTCGCACGATCAGCCCCGATCGATTGAGCCTATTTCCAGCCATAATTTTTCACGGAATTTTCCGGAATTTTCTTTTTTTGTTTTTCATTTTTGACCCACTTAGAGGCGGAATTTTGGAAAAATCTCAACGGATTCTTGTTCGCACGATCAGCCCCGATCGATTAAGCCTATTTCCAGCCATAAATTTTCACGGAATTTTCCGGAATTTTCTTTTTTTGTTTTTCATTTTTGACCCACTTAGAGGCGGAATTTTCGAAAAATCTCAACGGATTCTTGTTCGCACGATCAGCCCCGATCGTTTGAGCCTATTTTCAGCCATAAATTTTCACGGAATTTTCCGGAATTTTTTTTTTTTGTTTTTCATTTTTGACCCACTTAGAGGCGGAATTTTCGAAAAATCTCAACGGATTCTTGTTCGCACGATCACTCCCGATCGTTTGAGCCTATTTTTCTGCTATTTTTTGGAAATTTTCTAGGAAAATTTTTGGAAAATTTTTCCATGTTTTTATGTTACCAAAAGTTAGGTTATGTAATTACCTTTCGTTTGATACCTATCTTTCCCTCCTACCACTTCAAACGGCTGAGTTACAGCGTTTTTAAGAAATCCATAAAAATTTCCACTAAAATACCAGGCGTTTTTCAGACGAAGTAACAGTCGCGCAGAATTAACAGGAGGCAAATTTTTTTTTTTATTTTTTCTTTTTCACTTTTGACCCACTTAGAGGCGGAATTTTCGAAAAATCTCAACGGATTCTTGTTCGCACGATCAGCCCCGATCGATTGAGCCTATTTCCAGCCATAAATTTTCACGGAATTTTCCGGAATTTTCTTTTTTTGTTTTTCATTTTTGACCCACTTAGAGGCGGAATTTTGGAAAAATCTCAACGGATTCTTGTTCGCACGATCACCCCCGATCGATTGAGCCTATTTTCAGTCACAATTTTTCACGGAATTTTCCGAAATTTTTATTTTTTGATTTTCATTTTTGACCCACTTAGAGGCGGAATTTTCGAAAAATCTCAACGGATTCTTGTTCGCACGATCACTTCCGATCGTTTGAGCCTATTTTTCTGCTATTTTTTGGAAATTTTCGTGGAAATTTTTTGGAAAATTTTTCCATGTTTTTATGTTACCAAAAGTTAGGTTATGTAATTACCTTTCGTTTGATACCTATCTTTCCCTCCTACCACTTCAAACGGCTGAGTTATAGCGTTTTTAAGAAATCCATAAAAATTTCCACTAAAATACCAGGCGTTTTTCAGACGAAGTAACAGTCGCGCAGAATTAACAGGAGGCAAATTTTTTTTTTTATTTTTTCTTTTTCACTTTTGACCCACTTAGAGGCGGAATTTTCGAAAAATCTCAACGGATTCTTGTTCGCACGATCAGCCACGATCGATTGAGCCTATTTCCAGCCATAAATTTTCACGGAATTTTCCGAAATTTTTATTTTTTGATTTTCACTTTTGACCCACTTAGAGGCGGAATTTTCGAAAAATCTCAACGGATTCTTGTTCGCACGATCACCCCCGATCGTTTGAGCCTATTTTCAGCCCTATTTTTTTTTACCTTTTTTGACCTGCAAAAGTGTGGGTTATAACCCACTGCCGAAAAAATTTTTTTGCCCGTAGGACATTCATATTTTCAGGGATTGTAGAGCTTGAAAAAAAAACGCTTTCTGACGACCTCTTTTCCCAATTTCCCTAAGGGGGCGGAGCTATGACGCTTCAAAAGTACCAAATTGGTCACTTTTGGACCCCTATAACTCCGGAAATACTTACTATTTCGAAACGAACTTTTAACCAAAGATAGTCCTCGTCAAGGGCTACAAATTATATTATCGGGGTGACTTTCTATCTATAAGGGTTTACCAACTAGGGGCGCCTAAATTTCTGAAAATCGATTGCAGACCAATCTTAAGATACCTGGGGAATTGGCAAAAACTCAATTTTCCAAAATATAATGATGCAGAAATGTAGAGAAAAGTTCAATCTAAGTTTTGAAACTCTTTTGGAATTTTCCCATGGGAAATACGGATTTTCCAGGAACAACGAAAGACGTCGATTTTTGCATGTTTTCAAATGGGAATTTTCCGGCTTTTCCAACCGAATTTTCTAATGCCCTATTTATCGCAGATAGTAGACTATATGACACGACTTTTAAGCCCCACCGCAACTCTCTAAGTTTAATGGTTTTCACACAATGACCGCCCAAAGTTAGGCTTACACGAAAATTTCCCAATATTAAATCGGTCATAAGTCGACCAATAGATTTTTCACGGAAAAAGTCCAGAAGCTTTAATGTGCGCATTAAGATTCTCTATAATATGGCTGTAACGAAAATTGGCTACCTAATTTATTTTTTTCGAAAACATCAAAAAGTCCGTTTTCAGAAATTCCGGGAAATTTCTCCAGCCCAAAGTTGATGACTTACAGATGTCTTATAGCCATAAATGGATTTAGATGGTAAATGTACTGAGCGAGTGGTACTGAAAATGTTTCCTAACTATTACAGTTTTCCCGGAAATTCCCGATACAAATTAAAATTTACCGGATTTTTCCGAAAATTTCCAGATGTCTTAATTAGAATATTAGAAACATTTTTTACCACTAGAGGACCCGAATCTATTTACGGGTTTTCCCGGAATTTTCATAAAACGGTTTCATATGCATGGTGATAAATCCATATTTTTTTTTTACAAAAAGTTAGGTAATTTAATTACCTATCATTTGATACCTATCACAACCTCCTACCACTTCAAACAGCTGAGTTAGGATTTTTGCCATTTAAAAAATATACCATCATTTTATTTTAAATATATTAATAATAATAATTGTAATAATAATAATTGTAATAATAATAATTGTAATAATAATAATTATAATATAATGTAATTGAAATTTTATATATAACTTATATTAAAAATAAATTTATATTTGAAAACAACAAATACAAGTCATTTCTTTTTATTTATTGTTTTCTAATATATTTTTATTTTTTTCATTTCTAAACATTACAAATATCAATGTTAAAAATCAAAGGCTAACAAATGTCCATTTCATACTATATTGTTGTCTTTGCTATATGAAAATTTTTGTTACCTATATTTATTTTTACGCCAAAATATATGCAATGTAAATATAAAAATTAAATAATTTGTGAGAAATAGAAATAAATAAAAATATACGTATTTTTTCAGATTTGTACCAGTCCAGCAGAAATTAAATTTATTATTTTTATGAATTTTTATTTTATATATTTATTGTTGGAGAAAGATATTACAATAACAAAGTTTTTTTTTCTATTTGTGACGGAAAAAAGCACAAACAAAATGGTAAACAATAATAAAGAAACGGAATGTTGTGTTGTTGTTTTGTTGTACTATATATATCAATTTTGATAATAATGACTTTTTAGAATTTTTAAATAAATTTATTAACATTTTCGTTTGTGATTTTTCAATATTTAGTTTTGCATATTATCATTTTTTCAATTACTTTATTAATTAACATAATTGTTTTCTTCTTTTTATGATTTTTGTGTTATCTATTTATGTGTATGATAAAATTTTGATAACAATAAAAAGAGGCTATGATTTCTCATATACATTTATTTTATGTATTTTATTTCTGTTTATATTTTTTCGTTTGTGGTTTTTGCATATATATTTCTTTCTTTAAATTATCATCGCACATTTAATCACATACAATTTATTTTTATGTTATTTCAGATACATACTTTGAATTTTCCACCAAGCACTAGGTAATATATTGATGAACCTATCATGTACTTTTCACTAAGTATTAGTGAGTCCGAACAATTAATCACATATATTTATAAAAATTAAAAATTATGCCACAGGGAATTCCAAATTTTTACAGATTATAGATAGTCTCCACAAAACCCTAAGTGGAGAATTAGATTCGACTATATTCATGGTCATGATTCCAAAAAATAACGATATATATATATATTAAAATAGGGATTCCGTACGAACTTCAATCAGACATGGTCCTCACATGGGACTACAACGTAACATATAATCATCCATGTAATATAATTCGCCGGTTATGAGTACAAAATTACTGCACATGCGAGAGTAGACCAATATTCAATACAAAGGTTAAAATTTGTGTTTTTTACCTATTTAGATAGGGCAAATTTGCCTTCCTGTGAATATGAATGTCTACAATCACATGAATAATCGTTTCGCAACCAGAACAAGGGTTGTGCGCGTGCCAGGCCTCAATTAATGCTAATTGATAAGTGCCACGACCCCGGCCATAACATGGAAAACCTATTGACAATGGAAAAAAAATAGTTAGATAATGTAGCTCCCAATGATTACACTACTGTTGAAATTCAATAATTTCTGCCTAAAAATATTATTTGTAACATTCCGCGAATGTGTTTGAAGGATATTAAAAGGTACAAACGGACCTAAAGAACTGATATATAAATATATTAAAATAGGGATTCCGTACGAACTTCAATCAGACATGGTCCTCACATGAGACTACAACGTAACATATAATTATCCATGTAATATAATTCGCCGGTTATGAGTACAAAACTACTGCACATGCGAGAGTAGACCAATATTCAATACAAAGGTTAAAATTTGTGTTTTTTACCTATTTAGATAGAGCAAATTTGCCTCCCTGTGAATATGAATGTCTACAATGACATGAATAATCGTTTCGCAACCAGAACAAGGGTCGTGCGCGTGCCAGGCCTCAATTAACGCTAATTGATAAGTGCCACGACCCCGGCCATAACATGGAAAACCTATTGACAATGGAAAAAAAATAGTTAGATAATGTAGCTCCCAATGATTACACTACTGTTGAAATTCAATAATTTCTGCCTAAAAATATTATTTGTAACATTCCGCGAATGTGTTTGAAGGATATTAAAAGGTATAAACGGACCTAAAGAACTGATATATATATATATTAAAATAGGGATTCCGTACGAACTTCAATCAGACATGGTCCTCATATGAGACTACAACGTAACATATAATTATCCATGTAATATAATTCGCCGGTTATGAGTACAAAATTACTGCACATGCGAGAGTAGACCAATATTCAATACAAAGGTTAAAATTTGTGTTTTTTACCTATTTAGATAGGGCAAATTTGCCTTCCTGTGAATATGAATGTCTACAATCACATGAATAATCGTTTCGCAACCAGAACAAGGGTCGTGCGCGTGCCAGGCCTCAATTAACGCTAATTGATAAGTGCCACGACCCCGGCCATAACATGGTAAACCTATTAACGATGGAACAAAATAGTTAGATAATGTAGCTCCCAATGAATACACTACTGTTGAAATTCAATCATTTCAGCCTGAAAATTACTATTTGTAACATTCCGCGACGGTGTTTGAAGGTTATTAAAAGCCACAGGTCTGAATCGAACAAAATAAAAACTTGGTCATTCACAACTCAGAACGGTTTTAGGGAAAAGCTTAGATTTCTTTGTATGTGAGACCGAACACTTAATCACTTTTCTGGGAGGAAACAATGCCCATTCTATAGTTCTAATATATTAAAATAATATGGTAAAATGATTCCCGAAATTTAAATTTTAAAAATCCAAAAATATGAGAAAAAATAACATTTTGACAATGTCATTTTAAAAAAATACTCATATATAATTAAAATATAAAGCTAAATTGAATTCAATCCACGAATAAATTGAAAATACGTGATCACGAATCTATTATAAACTCAATCTTTTTATTGGTTGTCCGACTACAGACATAGAGGGAAGACCAATAAAATTATTGAGGAAATAATTGGTAAATTTTGTTTCAACTATCCAGAACGCTTATTATTTCAATAAAAGAAAAAAAACCAAGCTTCTGGATTAGTTTGAAATAAAATTACGCACTAACTACCATATTAAATTAGTTATTTTTCTTAATTATTAATTACTTATTACATAATTTTATTACTTATATTTATAACTTATATTTAAAAGACACAATATAAAAAAAATTCTAAATTTTAAGAGAGTATAGATATTCTCCACAACACCCCGTACCATTACCATGAAATAGGTAAATTTCTGCTATATGTACGTTAACTTTCCATGTAATAATATGCAGGATGTGAGTAACTAAATCATTGGACATGCCTGAGAGTTTACACCAATATCTAAATTACTGAAAAATTATTAAACAAAGGTCCGCACAACCACGCGATGTTCAACAAATTTAGACAACTAGAACAAGGGGGTCCCATGATGGGAACATCGCATGCTTTGCCAAAATTTAATCATTTGATAACTATATTTTTCTGATCGGAATATATTAAATTATATTTCAGATTATTACAGTCATTAAATGGAGGCATTACACACAACGCGGCCCCTGGCCACAACACTTGAAAACTCTTTATCATGGAAAAATATAAGTACATAATATATGCCCCGCGCGTAATTGCAACTGCACAATTTCTACTTTCAACATTCGCGCTATGTAGAATATCTATCTGTCTCAGAAAATTTAGCGTTTACAATATAACACATAATAAAAATGTAAATTGTGTCTTAATAAACTTAAAATTAACTTAACTATAAACTTAAATTAAAGTTTTATAATATAACTTAAATATAACTTAAATTTAATAATAAATATTGTAGTCTCATTCCTGTTGATGTTGATGTAATTAAGTCATATTACTGCAATGATAAATGTTATAATAATTCATTAATTTACAATTATTTAAACAAAATAATTAAGTTCAACTAAAGCATTAAATAAAAAGAAATTTCTGTTAATTAGATTAAAATATGAATTAAAATATACAATACAATAGAATGTACCTAATATAATCTTAAATTGTATATTTAATTGAATAATATATAATTCTTAAATAACATCTTCTGCCATGAACAAAGTTCTCGTGAGACATTCTAAGGAATTTTGTAAAATTATATTTGATTGTGTTATAGGTTCGTACTACAATACCGAATATGTATGAAGGTTTAAATGAACTGATTTTATATGTTCCATCATAAATTGTCAAACAGAATTTATTATAATTATTTCCTTAGAATGTTATTTGATGGGTAAATTAACTTTGTAAGTACACTTTTAAATTTTGTTATTAATTAATTAATATTTTTGATTTATAATTAATGATAAATTACGTCCGATAAGAATTTTATTTTAACTATTATTATTATATGTAAAATTGCACAACAGATAAATGTTTTAATTATTGTATCTTTATTTCATCCTCTATTATAGGCTAAGATACACTACCAGGATTTGATAAAAATTTAAATTGTATTGTGAATATATAAATATATTTTAAAAAGACAACTATATAATTAATAAAATATTAACATAAAATTGAATTTATTGACTTTTTTATTTAAGCATTTAATATTTAAATTTTGTATTGCAATACTCTAAATATAATTATATTAGATTTATTATCAATCATGTACGGACAAAGAGTCGAGACTTGAACTATGGCTGAAACAATAAAGGCATCATATACGAATAGAATCCATAAGCGTAAGGCAATACGTATGAATCTTTAAGCCTTTCAAGTCGCCAAATAATAAAACTATAATAAAGAGAAGACGTTGGTATAAAAACTTCGGTAGATATATGTTTTGCGATAGGAATTATATCAGAAACGCAAAAAAAGTTTCTGTAAAAAACATGGGAAAGGGATACTACATTAAGACGGATTCGTTCAGTTTCAGATCTATCAAATAGAAATTTTTTCATACCAAACTGAAAAAGCCACAGAGGCGACACTAAAACGCTGACCAATGGGCACATAGCTTTGACTACTCTTATGGACATAGAGGATGCTTTCGATAGAACATACTTCAGTGACTTAAGTATGAGGTAAAATTAGCAGGCAGTGTCCCCAGAAGTAGCATTATTTTTTAAGATAATACGTAAGAGGTAATTTTTTATGCGTACTAATGCTAAAAGTGACGATACTTCACGTGACAGAGAAATGAAAGAACAAGATACACTATTGTGGTGTATATCAGGACAATTGCCCTACTAAATAATCCACTCGGCAGCGGTAGGAAAAGATGCACAAATATGGTCTGTTTCGATGTCATCAGGATTGTTTATATATATTCGGCAGATTTAAAGTTTAGTAAGTAGTAGTTTTCTGGGTAAGCCTAAAGTTTGTACGCATTTTTCATTTACATATCAGTTATAGCATAAATCAATCTGGTATATAATGATCAATCCTAGCATTATTTCCATAAATTGATAGCCGGTAGCATAATTTTATTGTCGCGTAATATTTGTGCTTCATACAATAATAATAGTATAAATAAAAATAAAACTGGTTTCTTTAAATACTAAAAACAATAATTGCGTGAATATCAAATATGTACCGTCAGCTAGATAAAAACTGCATTTAATATGTACATGTATGCACGAGATATTTAATTTTTAAAATTCAACTTAATGAAGGCCGCTAACAGAAATTTTCTTTTATTATTAGTTTATCCTAAAGAATTCGACATTTGGAAACAAATGTAAAATACAAATTAAAAAAAAAACGAAATAAAATCACACTAACTTTGCAATAAATTTTGATAAATTGTAGAAATTCTACAATAAAAATGATGTTACTTTGTTGTGCAATCCCATAAGTTGTTATAATATACTGCAAATAATAAGGATAAATTGTAGAAATTCTACAATAAATGATGTTACTTTGTTGTAAAATTCTACAAGTTGTTAAAATATCGCAAATAATAATGAAAAATTGTAGAAATTCTACAACTGATGTTACTTTGTTGTGAAATTCCATAAGTTGTTATAATATACTGCAAATAATAAGGATAAATTGTCGAAATTCTACAATAAATGATGTTACTTTGTTGTAAAATTCTACAGTTGTTGAAATATCGCAAATAATAATGATAAATTGTAGAAATTCTACAATAAAAATGATGTTACTTTGTTGTGAAATTCTATAACTGTACATTCATCACATGGTTCTATAAATAATGAAATTAAAAAATAAGGTAAAATAATTAATAAAAATGACTACGAAAAATTATGTTAAATTAAATATTTAAAATACTATTATGTACCAATTCAAAGTAGTTGCCTAGGATCCAAATATATAGTATGAAATTCCATCAATAATTTTGTGTTCTGTTAAACATTTTGTAATTGTATATTTGTATGTTATAAATTGGTTGGTATCTTAAAACGTCGTATACATATTCACCATATTTAATATAAAGCAAAAATTCTAAAAAATGCATCTGGTACAAATGGTGTACGTTTAACCACCAACAAATTATATTTTCAATATTAACTAATTGAATCAAAATCAGTATAAGTAGAATTATTATTATTATTTTATCGTAAATTTCTAAATGGAATCCTGTACATAATTTGAATCATCTCAATATGTTGATGTGCTGTTAAAAATACATTCTGCTATATTTCATCACATTTTTGATCAATTACTTGTTGTTTTACTGCTGGGTAGGAACACCTGCTGCCAGTTCTGTGAATAAATGAATTATTAATTTACTTACAATACAAATTATTTACATAATATATATAAAATAAAAATTATGCACTTAAATGCACACGTTGTAGTAGTAAATTTTAGTGTAAACAAAAAAATGGAAAAATATACAAGTCTTTAAATGTAAATTCCGATTGCCTGTTACAATACAATACAACCACGAAAGTTTACTATGCGCACGCATTAAGTATTGAATTAGAAGAAAATGTTGCGTTGTTGTTGGAAAAATATTAAATTTAAAAAAAAAACCATTTTCAACAAAATAGAAAATAATCAGAACGAAGAAAAATAAAATTTATTACAAGAGCTCAATAATAAAACCACAACAATAAAATAAATATCAAATGTTCACGGATACAATCACAAAAGTTTAGTATGACATGGCAATATCAAAAAATTTTTTTTATTCACAAAGAAGAAAGAAAAAATGTAACAACTTTCGCGTACAAAAATTAAGGCAAGGCAATTCGGCAATTGTAAAATAAATTGAAAACAAAAATTGATTGACTCTGTTACAATACAATTACAAAATTTTACTACATGCGAATTAAATATTCAATAAATTGTATATAAAATAAAATCAGAGAAAAAAAAATTAACATTTTTGCGACAGCACAACGAATGAAAATACGCATAGGAAAAACTCAATAATATTTTAAAATCGAGAAACAATAATTAAAAACTGTAGGTGAGTTTATGAGCACAAAACATAACCTGTGACTGGTAATAATTAAATTCAATATATAATAAATATAAAACAATTAAATACTGTTACTATTGATAGGCTACTATAAAATACAATCATAAATGTTTATTATGTGCATGGTCATCAAATACAATAATAATTAGAAAAACGAAATAGATTATGTTTTGATATTGATATATGTAAAATAGTGAAACAGAAAAATTAATAATATAATAAATTGAATAAAATATAAATAAAATTATCAAATTCTTTTTGCCTGGTACAATACAATCAGAAATGTTTATTATGTTATTGACTAAAATAAAAAATACAATCCAATCATATATATATTGCCTATGTGCACGACATACAATACAATAGAAATTAAGAAAACGAAATGGTGTATGTAAAATAGAAATAGAAAAAATCATATTAAATTGAATATAATAAAAATAAAATCATTATATGTTGATCGCCTGATACATTACAAACACAAATGTTTATTGTGTTCATGAAATAGTACGGCACAATTCAACAAAAGTTAATAAAACGAAAAAGAATTTGTATTAGTATTTACAGTAACTGTTTTCTTTTGGTAATCCGAAAGTACTTATAAGTAATTTGGTTTGAGTAAATGATAATTTTTTTACTTCTACCTATTCGCACTTTTTCTATTAATCACATGCAAGTACTTATGAGTAACAAATCTCATAGGGGAAGGAACATATTTTTTTTTGACATATTGATTGTTTTTTTTAATTAATTTAAATTAATAAAATTATTTTGTAAAAAAAAATTAACCACTTTTAGTACAGGTTTTTTGTCACTGCTAAACAAGTACTTGAAAGTACTTGACTACTACCGAAAGAAAACAATAAATAATTGAAATAAAAAAAAAACCATATGGATTGTATTCGATTTTCAAAAACCTTACAATTGTAATTATTTTGATAAAAATATCTGCTACTTTAGACAAATTTTAAGCAATAATAATAATGCAACCTGTTTTTGTGTGAAGTGTACCCCTGTTAATTCCTGTATATGTATTTACAGAGCAGTATGTGTATTACAATTTTCCGATTTGATTGTTATATTTAATATTATATAAAATTTCACAGAACAACAAAGTCATATTTTTTACACGTTTGCACGATCTGTTTCTCGGCTTTCGTCTTTATTGGAGCGGAAACACATCTGTCGATTTTTAGTAAGCGGATATAGCGGCGCAATGTCAACTGGATACATGAAGAACTTTAGATATAAATGGAAAGTGCGTGCCGACAGACGAATTAGGTTGTTACACAAATAAAGTGGTTCCTGCCGCATTGTTGGGGATGTCCAGAAAAAAAAAATTAAAATAAGTTGTGTTCTACGATAAACTATCATATGTACAAATTATTTATAGTTACAAGTTCCGTCTGTATCAAATGTTCTTGCTGCAAGTATGGTATCTTTTATGTGAATGGATATGATTTGCATTTGATGGGAAAAACGATTGAACTATTATATACAAAATAAATTAACTTACTTATATTATTTAAGTACATCACGGCTTGCTGTTTTATTTATTGTATGATGTGAATTTGTATTAATTATAGTAATCAATAAGGTTGAGTATATTCTGCGGATATTTATATAGACGTGTTACATGTATCTTGTGGAAATCTGAAGAAAATGAAATATTTACGTTATATTATTTTCTATTAATCAGTCACAGAAGTTAATCTTTGTTTATGTACATAAAGTAATATATATAAATTTTATAAAAAATAAAAAAGCTTACGCATAAATTGTTGTGGTCCACCATTGTCTACCTATATCGGGTGTCTAACTGTTTCTCAACAAACAAGTAATTGTAATAAATTTTCTAATTAACATATTGACAACATTTTTATTGTTGTTAGTAAAAATAACACCGAGTCGATGTTCAACGTTGATTGTCAAATTAGCTGGTGTTTCTAAAAATATAAGAACAATATAAGGTTTAATTTTATTCGAATTTGCCAAATAATTATTTAGTTATACAAAATAAAGTACAGTTTAGTGGTTAGATTAGGTGGTTGTAAGTATGATACCCTTGGTATTTATTTATAAATGAATTAACCGAGTAGTAGTACCACTTGTTCGTTTATGGAATAAATTAAATTTGATATAACATAATTTGATCATATTAGAAATCTTGTCAAATAAACACGTTTTAATATCGTATATTTTTCCAAATTTTCAAATGGTTTTTTATTACCAAAATAAATATATTTATTATCACACATTAAAAGCTGAATAAATATTTGTGCACAACTGTGCGCTAAATTAATTTTTTTTATATGTGATTTTGTTAAACCAGCCTATTAATTATTATGTACTAACTAAGCCGTACTGGTATTACAAGTAAGTTTGTTGTAATTGTTGTTGTTGTCCATGATGATGCCGGAATATTACATTCATTCATTAAATAAATGTAAATATCAGTGAATACGAAACAGATATTTCATTTGTATATTTTAATGGCGTCACATTATCCAGCAGATCTACTTTGTAGTTAAAAATATTTAAATGGGAAAATGGAAATCGAAACGAAAAAGAAACAACTTAAAAATCCGAACACATTTAAAAACAATTAAATAATTATATACGTAAAATAACATATATTTTACATTATTACTGTTAAAGTGGTCGTCGAAATTATCTTAATATAAATTTTTATGTTGTATCAAAACATTTTAGTAATATATAAGAAAAAAAAATTCGTTGATACTATATTTGACAAGATACGTGTACTTTTTTATATTCACCATTTTGAGAACTGGTAGTAGCAATACCAACGCGTCATCGAATTTTAAAATTCAATCACAAAAAATAATTTGACAATTTTATTAATAAAAAAAAAAAATTAAATACTCACAATTTTATAAAACAATTAGTTGTAATTGTTTGCAATAATTTTAAATTTAACTTTCATGTTACATCTTGATAAATGTAATATAAAACATATTGATGAGCAACAGGTGAAATGTGGCCTACCACCTTTTCTGGTTGAAAATTTATCTTCATAGAATTCATATTTTCCTAATATTTATATTCCATCACCACCAAAAATTCCTATTAAATATAATATGAACCTTTCTTTTTACTTAATCGCAATTAATTTAAAAATATAATAATTACTTACATTATTTTCTTTCTATTTTTTCCAAAAACTTCGACTGCAACGACTCAGAAATCAATACAATAATGTCATAAAAAAAAACTTAACTTTTTTTTCTCCGGCATCAAAACGTCAAAAATCATTTTGTTTTTCATTATAAAATAGTTTAGACAAAGGTGAATTTAAATACTCTGCCGCACTGATCCTATTCATATGCTCAAAGCTTTCAACATATTTCTATACGATATAGATGGCAATATAATCAACAAATATAATTTTGCAATTGTTCCCCTCTCAATTTTCATACTGTTTTTCAAATAGAAATAGTTTTTATATTTTCAAAATAAAAAATAAAAAAAAGTAATAAAAAATTATTTGTATGCGCTAAATCTATAAAACAAGGTAAAATCAAATAATTAATAATAAATCGCTTCAACAAAATACGTTATTAAAAACATGTTATTTAACTAGGAAAAAGAATTGCATATGATGTTAGCTGATTTCGCTATGTTTTTGTTATCATATGTACACCATTCCACCAAGGCACTAAAAAAACAGCTTTAGACACATGCAATATAAATTTAAATATTTACCAGTTATACGGCGACTTGTTTTATTACATTCAACTTCTCATGTTAATTAAGTCTTTATTCAAAATATGTTGTTTGCAGTAAGAAAATATAGTAGTTAATTTTCTTATTTGTGCTACTGCTGCCCCATAGTAAGTGGTGTGCATTTATGTCGCAGTCCAGTTTAACGATTAGCTTGTGAATCTTGTGCCATGTTCAACTAATTTTGAGGTGGAGCATTCATTTCTTCAACTGGAGAGAACGTTGAACTTGAAGTTATTATTACCTTGGTATTGGTATGTCCACCTGTGCGGCAATAATATCTGTTCGGAGGAAATAAAAAATAATTAGAAAATATAAATCTGACGAAATCAATATTTACGTATAGAAAAGGAATAACTGATTTTTTCAATATTAGTCTAAGATTCTGTGTGTAATGTGTAAGGACACAATGGTCAAATGGAATTTTTCTTTGACGAAACAAATCTGAAGCTGTAGCGGATCTGTGGAAATTCATCTGTATGATTTTAAGAGACTATAACTTCTAATGGTCGTTTTTTGATGGCGATAGTGACCTAATTCTCTCCTGTAGATTAAGGTCATATATTTTAATACATTTCTTTGTTCTGGTTCTGATCATCCAAGAGATAAATTTACTCTGTTGTTTTCTTCATCCGAAAAATAACCCGTAATAATTTCCAGTTTGGAAATATTTTCTTCGATTATCATAATTTTATGTGTTGATTGTTATTTTTGCACTTAGTTTTTCTGTCAGTTTTTGTAACCATATCCGAGGTATATTAATCCATGCAGCAGTTGATTAGTATCTCCGTCGGTATCCAAACATAGAGCTTAGACCTTTCTTTTTATCTCTAATGGAATTGTCTCAATTCTAACCAAAGAGTTTAGTATGTATTGGGATGCCATGTATAACTAAAATATTCCATTAACTGTGACCGCTTACAATCGGCAATTGGTGTTGTGATAGTATAATAAATCGGACAAAGGAAATTGTTTCAGCTCAGTTGATAAAACGATGTTCTTCTAACTGTGATAGAGGGTATATGACACATCATGCAATCCAAACTTGATTATGAGTTTGAGTTTTAAGGTTTTTAAACCATCTGTGCCATAATAGTTAATTTCTTTTAAAACCTTCTGTTACACCTGTTGGTAGGTGATTATATTTTTTTACGTTCGTTACTACAGTGACAGCGGTTTTACCGAAAATCTAAACTAAAAATAAAGATTAAAAATATGTACATAAAAATTAAAAAAAATGTACATAAAAATAAAAAAATTTTGACAAAAAATACGTGTTTGTCTGAGTCTGTTGGCTGTCTTAGCGGAAGCTGTTACATCCGCTGTATGATTTATTGATCTAATGTTGAATCCCACACGTCGTTTATTAAGTCATATCTTGGCATGTTCGTAAAATCGATAGATTTCACTATGCGAAGAAAGTAGTGTGTTTGTGTGTGTGTGTATGTTTGTGTGTGCACTTACGAATCACACTCTGGGAATAGTCCCAGAAATTTTTAACTAAAAATAAAAAAAACGAAAGGAAAAAACAAATTATTAATTAAAATTAATTTATTAATTAAAATTATTGTGTGTTGAATAATTATTAGTTATTATTATGTATATATTTTGATATAGTAAATTAAATTATATACCTTTTTTAAAATTTATTTTAGACATCGATGGCGAACAAAAAAAAATCATTTATGAATAATAAAAAAAAAAAAATTATTAAAAATTAGCATAAAAATAAAAATATTAATTTTATAAAATCTATCTTTTTATCGCGTGCAGAGATATATTTAATTACAATTTATCATTCAAAATTTTATATACACAAATTGATGAAATTGGTTTTCAAAATTATTATAATTTAATAGTAAATGGATTAATTTTTATTTAGATAAAGTTTTGATAAATTATTTTTTTAAATATTTAAAAAGAAATAATAAAATAAATTAGACATTATTTAATTATGACCATTTCGAAAAAAAAAAATAAAATATTAATGATTTGTTAATTAATTTTTTAAATAGCTTAATTTTTAATTAATTTTTTTTTTTAAATATTATCGAAGAATTCTCTATATTTGCGAATTTGTTTTCACAAGTATAAAATTATATATAATAATATTGTAATAATAATAATATAAATTATTATTATTATTATTATTTTTTAAAAATATCATAATAATAGTTAAAATATATTTTTGTAAATTCTATTTTTAGTATATTTAAAAAAAAAAAAAGGATAATTAAATATAAATGTATTTTTTTTTACATTATAACACAAGGCAAAGCACAGCATAATGGTAAACATACAGGAACCACAGCGGCTCCAGATTTACTTGAGCTTTTTGATTTACTCGATGCTTCATATTCGTATTCGCCACGTCCTTTTGCATAACCACCCTATATTGAATGATTAATTAATTTTATTTTAACAATATTTTAAGAAATGAATTTGTTGAAATGGTATATCTCAAACCTGAGCTCTCCATGCGGCTGCACTTTGTTCATTTTTAGCAAATAATTCATGACCAGGTGGATAATAAACCGGTGGTCCAGCTATATTTTTTGTACTAGGTTTTGGATCAACAATAGCAACCGATTTATTTGTTGTTAATGCTGTGTTAACCTCTTTACGTGGCGTATATGGTTCATCATTTGTTGGTCTGCCGCCACGACCATTTGACTAAATTTTAGTTTTATAAATTTATAAATTAATATTTATTGCTAAATAATTATTAGGAATTTTAAGGTTACTTGCGTCGCATTTAATTTGTGATTTATGTATACACATGATAAATTGACGTAACAATAAAACACAAATAATTACTTATTGTATCACAAAACGAACATGTTAAAAGAATTTCCCATCCATATATTGATACACCAATTCAAGTTATTGCCAGTGAAACATATAGGAACATTAACGCGACATTAATTGCAGTGAATTTGGAAATTTCTTCCGTACGGTATTAAACAATTCACCATATTTACAATTTTGGTTGTATTTTGGATAGATCATGTTTATTTAAATCATTTATTGATTAGTCAATATAATACCATGTGTGCAGACATTCCATATCTTTGAATGGCGTTCAACATCATATTACCAAAGATAATAGTTTTTCTATTTCAAAGTATAAATTGAACAATTTTTAATCACGGACACATATACCAAACATCGTGTCGCTGAGTATTGTATAATTGTTATTGTTTTTTTATTATATGAATAGTTACGATTGAAGTTCTGAAGCTGGTCATTTCTTATCCAAGTTTATAGTAATCTTGTATGGAGTCAGAGCAGACTGATTTACTGATAAATGTAGATTACATTTTATATAAGAGTTAAACGATATCTCCACAACGGTAGTAATATACCAAAGTTAAATATTATGACTGGTTATACCTTAAAAACCGAGATTGTAGAGATTGACTTTACGAATTTACAATTATAGCGACAGTTTAGACACCCAACGCATTTCGGCATAGCAATTTGCACAAATTGAATGAAATAGATAATATAGGTTTAGGTTTAAAATGGTAATGTAATGAAACAGTGCCTGATAAGTTTGCTGAAAATTGAAAATCACATCAAATCTAAAAACTAAATACCAGAACTTGACCATTTTTTAAACTAACCATAACTGTTGAAAGAACTGTTTATCCAAAACTAAATCTTTAGCTACTCGATTTTCATTAAAATAGTAGATCATTGAATGCATGTTCAATTTGGTTCCAATTTAAATTCACATAAATAATTTCACTCAAATTGGTCAGAGGCGCTCATTCAGTTATGAAATTCGTAGGAATACTTTTACTATCAATTTTGAAAGAACTTGTTAGGAAAACTTGTATAATTCAATTCTAAACATACATATTTAGTTTCAGCTAAATTGACTAGATGACCATTTTCGGAAATGCACTGAACTGTGAGCAACAATATTGAAAGGATTTGCTTGAAACTAACTAACATTCGAGCTCACACACCTAATATAGTTTAAAAATTTATCAGGAGATCCATTCAGTTGCCCTGGGTATATATAATGAAACAATTTGTTAGAAAATGAGGTTTTAATTCGAAAGTTAAAGTAAATACCAAATTTAGTCCGCATTTACAATTAAAAAAATATTTCAAATTATAAAGTTTCTGGAAGTTGATAATAAAGACTAATCTGTGATTGCCAGCGTTGACCTCCATATGCATTTACATTACATTGATTCAGCCAATATGTTCAATGCTGATAGCATATGAATGGAAACTACAATAGTTTGGCTCATCCGTTGTTAATCTGAAATAGTAAATTTACAATTTAAAATAAATAATCTTACATCATCAAAAGTAGCCAAAAGATCATCTAGTCGTTTTGGTGGATGACCATCAACATTTGTTATTTCAATGCCATCGGTTGGAAATGGTGGTGCTAATAACGGTTGTTTTTCATCATGTGGTCCTCCATTAGTTGTTCGTGTTGTTGTGTGCGTTGAATATTTTGTATATGATACATTGGGATTTGGTTCATTGGGATATCCATGGTTATGTGGCGGCGGTAATGGTGATGATGAAGTCGGTGGAATTGCATTATTTGGATAATTATCATTTGGATATGGCTGCTTACTACCCGGTGGTCCATACATTGTATTTGTTGTATTTGTTATTTCACGTTTATACATATACGTTTGTTTTGGTGCCGGATGACCCGGTTGTTGTGGTGGATGTCTTATATTTGTATCAAATGGATAAACTGGTGAACCGTCATTAGATGGTGGTGGTGGATGATGAATATTTGTATTTGTATTTGTGACATCATGTTTATAAATAGTAGTTGAATTACTCGATGGTGGACCATTATAAGGAGTTCCATATGGTGGTTGTCCTTGGCGCCCACCACCTCCTCCCGGCGGATAAACATCAGATGTTGTTTCTCGAACATCCTTTTTATAAATATATGTTTTATTTGTTACTGGATCATGTGGTGGATGTTGTGCTGGCATTGTATACGGTTCAATTGGATATCCATTTGGATAATCATTTGGATAACCATTCGGATAACCATCATTTTTATTAATTGTATTGTATGTTTCATTTTTATAAACAATAGTTTGATTTCCACCACCACCGGGCGTCGGTAATGTATTATGATGATAAGATGGTGGTGCATTTTGGTCGGTCGTATAATTTGATGTATTCGATGCATTTGAGGTATTATAAAATTCATTTTTATATGTAAAAGTTTTATTAGTCGGAATTTGGGGTTGTGGTTCACCGGGAATTTCGTATGTAAATGTTTTAATCTAGAAATAAATTAAAAATACATATTATATCATTTGTAGAATAAAATTTACACCAATTTTAATAGCAATAATGTATTTATACTTACAGTCGTTGTAACTTTGGTTCCAGGTCCAGGTAATATATCACCCGATAATGGTACATTTTTCAATTCAGATGGTAAATTTGTTGAATCAACTTCAACAATTTCTTGATACGGAATAATTTGTTGATCATTAGTTTTTGAATAATTATATGAACGTTTTGCGGTAGATTGTAAATTATCATTTGCCGATGGATCCGAATCGTATGATACATCACGAATAATTTGTGTGTCAATATTGTTTTGATAAGATGGACTTTTTTGTTTCTGACGTGATTGTCTATTATTTGTTACTGTTGTTGTTGTTGTCGTTGATGACGATCCATTATTAATTGGTGAATTAAATATAAGTTCACGATTGACTTGATTTAATTTTGCATCACTTTTATTTGTTGACGAATAGGTTTTAATTGTTTTTGAAACACCTGAACTTGGTTCACTAAAAATATATATTTACAATAAAAATATACGGATTAGAATTAATTTAAACAAAAAATGATATAATATTATCAATTAGTAATTTTAAATATTATCGATTTGAAAATGTGAACTTATGATTGGTGAATTGCAAGAAGTTGTATTTCCTAAACTTACTTATTCCAACCTAATACCACAACTACATTAATTACGCTTTATTTGGACAATCGCAGTGCACTGAAAGAACTGAATTTCAATTTTTGCAAGATTCTTAACCCTTTCAGGAGATTTTTTCACATTTATAAATTTTGAAGCACAAACAGTAAGTTTTCATTTCATAGTGTCAAATTTAACCACACGTAATGAGATATTTGCAAAATTTTATGTATAAACAATAAATTTAAAAGCCAAAAAAATGTAATTTTATTTCTTTTTTTTTTTTGTCGTTGACCTTTAATATTTTATTTTCATTAAAAAAATAAATAAATAAATACACATCAACAACAGACACACACACACACGAGACATTACGTATATCGATAACTATATGGAACAGAAACACACAGTCACGCACGTCGAACGACAAAAGATATTTATAATAAAAATAATCACACAACCGAATATTTTGAATGGAATAGAAATTGAATTGGTTGGTGCATATAAAATGCCGCATAGTATATGAATATCTTTGAAAATATGGTGTTGGACGCTATTCAGATATTAATAATGACTTCACACACACACTAAGCTTTGGGCAATTCACTCATAAGAATAATTGCAAACCAATTGGTGAATTATTATATAGTAATTTTATACCAACTTGACTGCTATGTTAGATATAGTTGTGTCGAAAAAACTAGGGATATTATAATGCGGCGGGATGACTTGAGCTTATGTGTGATATAAATCCTGTAGTCAACTTGGTAGGGGGGGATACGAAAAGAGATCCAAATAGTGGGGTCTAATTCGATATCACACGAAAATTTTGTGAAAAAATACGTATATTAAAATATTGTAATAATTTAAGATGTCAGAATCTATATGAATAATTTTTTCATTATCGCAAAACGAATGTAAATAATATCAATATAACAAATAACATTACTACGGGAAAATGTTCACCCAAATGAATATAAAATTTCATAGTCATAGATTTCAAAGATTTCAATAACACTTTTTCTAATTTTATGTGAAACATAATAGATTAAATATTCCGACGTAGGAAAATTTGAATATATTCCATTTGGCAACTTTTTAGTTCTCTTTTAATTTTATGTGTTGGCGATACCATACGCACAAAAAGAAGGTTCAGGACTTATAATAATTAGAAGGTGTGAAAGACAGAACGGTATAACTCGAGGTGTACGCTCAATATGTTTAACAACAAAAGCACAACAATTTAAAACTTGAAATACAAACCCAAATTATCATGAAAAATGTAACACATTTTATTTAAACCTGACATTGTTTGAAAGAAAAAGTTGACTACAGGTAGGTACCACCTATTTCGTTCTGCATACATCGCAATATTTAATGATTTTAACTATAACATTCCAATTTACAGTGCACCCAAACATAAATTATCCCCTGTAGATTTTATTTTCTCAAAATGCAACTCGTTATGCAGAATGGATTAAAGATGTGGTCAAATATAATCAAGTGTATAGAGATGGTTTTGAAGCGACGCACTATACATTTACGTATAGACGGTAATTTAGTAATTATTTTAATTAATAAAATATATTTGTTCTAAAAACCTCATCATTTTTTTTACATAAAAAATACAGACATTTCATACGAATATACCGCAACGCAGCAACTAAATTTTTAATATATTTTATTTAAGTATAGAAAATATTCTACATCCACTTATAAATTTTCAATATCAAATTTTTTTTATGATTAAATGAAAGAAAAAAAAATGAAACAAATTTAGCATATACTTACAGAAATCCTGAATCGATGCCAACATTAGAGAAATTATTATCTTAAAACGAAAAAAAATAAACAACAAAGAAATTAATCTATTAATAAATTTAAAAACAAGAAAAATATGAAAAACAATAAATTTAACACATTAAGAAAAGAAATAAAATATAATGAAATGTATTCCCATATATCCAAATAGTCAATGAATTATGTTGTGCTGAAAAGTGGACCATATGGCGAAGGAAAAAATTGCTTGACTAATTATAACGCGTTATTCTTGGAAAATGAAAACGAAATCTATTGCATTGTATGGACTGTGAAGATATGTACTATCAACAGAACTTTACTTCGTTCAAACTTTAGAGATAGGATTATCTTGCTTCAAACGAATTAGTTGTCGTCGGAAAATAACACCACTACTAGTTTCTGAAGGTTTCAGCAATTCATAGTCCACAACACCTTTTTGATCCCTCCACCAAAAAAAACACATTTTTTATCTCCAGCCATAATTCGATGCAGAAAACCATTTCTTTGTTGTAACATGTGATTTTTCGATTTTCTTACGGGTCTTTCTGTCAATTCAAGTGGAACCCATTTTGCAAGTTTTTGAACCATTCTCAGCTTAATTAATCGGTCCGAAACACATTTTTGAGTGACATTTAATGCGGCTGCCAATTGTTATTGTGTTTGACAATTATCTTCGTTCAGTAATTGTTGTAACTTGGCATCTTCGAATTTTTTTGCTGTCCTTGGCGTTGGTCTTCCATAACAAAAAGCTCTTCTTTGAATTGTCTAAATCATTTTTTGTATGTACTGTTATCTAAGGCATGTTCATCATAACCTTCTTGTACCATTCGATGACTTTCAGCAGACGATTTTTTTAAATATTAGAACAAAATAATAATATCACCCACAAATGTCGTTCATTATACACTTTCCATATTCCTCATAAAATTGATAAAATCAGAAGATGCGATGTCTGAAGAATACCCATATTAATAATGACCATTCCATTCGGTTTTTGTTCTTTTTGTTGCAAAAACTTTTATATATTAACTTGGTTTGAAAATTGACATTAATATTTGCATAATATAGATGTCTTCAATAATGAGTTACACAATTATGGAGGCACACTTGGTGTGGATAGGCGATTATAGAGGAAAATTACAATCATCCAACAGGTGTCCGAGTGAAAACATGTAATATTGCTCAATCAAAAATCCATATGTGAACATTAGTATAATGACGTGTCTATTATACCACGGTATATTCTTTCATAATCTAAATTTCAAAAAATTTTGCTGTGTATATTATTATTTAATTACCTCGATCTCTAGAAACATCACGTTCATGTTTTAAGTCCAATAATAATGAATCAAGTTGATTGATATTTTGTTTTACATCAAGTTGTGGTATATCATTGCTATTTGATGATTTATATTCATAGTGAGATGTTTTAACGACTTTATTACGTTGCCCCTAATATAATTATAATAATGTAAGAAAATGAAATTAATTGTTTTAAGCACAAGTTTTTGGTATAGTTCAGTTAAACATAAAATTAATTAGTACTTACACCACCCGGACTAACTGAACGTTCTTTTACAATTGTTGTTGAATTGGATGGTGATAAATATTCAACTTGTGAAGAATAATTTGTATCTTGTATTGGTGATATACCCGGACGGGCAACACTTGTTTGTAGATCGTCAAGTAAATAATCTATAGAAATGAAAAATAAAATAATTTATTGTATAGCCATCACAAATGAATAATTTTCATAAATTATGAATGCATGTACCAACTGATAAGAACCATGGTACACAATACTGTTCTTTTTTTTTAAATTCTGACGCCATAATTATAATTATATTCTTATTAATTTATAAATAAATGACTGTTTTATATATATGGTTTAAAAATTATGTATATTATTTAAATTCATCATAAGTTATATTTATAAATTCTTCAGAAAAATTAAATAAAATATATTGTTAATAATTACAAACAATATATATATAAAGATTAAAATGTTTCGAATTTATATTAAACCGCCGCCGCATGTTTAGTCATACCATACTACATTTATGTGCATAAAAATAATATTATTCTGCAATCAAAACAATGAATAACGTACAGATAATACGAAAATAAATTCACTGTATATAAATTTCACTTATTAACATGTTGGTGAGGACACGACACATATATATACTTCTGGCCTCTTAATGAAGCCACTACATATTAACTGCTATATTTGTCTTTTCCGATTCCGTCCACTTGCAATGTTGTATATTCCCGCCACTACATACTATTTTGTTAAAGATAATGGGATAAGGATATACAAAGAGCTGAACTTTTTGCATTGGTATAATCATCAAAAACAGTATAATCAGTACACTTGTTGAACGAGCAAATCGATGTTGACGATGAATACTTTTGTTCACTAGTACCATAATTTATAAGACTGTCGTCAAATTTTCAGAAAACTTGTAAGCTTGTAAGCTTGTTGTGATATTGCTAAAATCCATAAAAAATATGTTTAAAATATTTTGCATGATGAACTACACATGAAAAAACTGTCTGCCATATGAGTACCATAGCGTTAATTGAATTTGCCACAAATGATTATTTATGCGTTGTGAGGAGATTTTAACGATCTAATAAACGTGATCCAAATGCGCATTGTTACGTCGATTCATCACTGTTGATGAAACATGGATCCATCACTACTATACCATCATACCAGAAATCAAACAACAATCAAAATAATAGACGGAAGTGCTCCGCAGAATAAAAAACATTTGTTAAGTCAGCAGAAAAGGTTCATCGATTATCTTCGAAAAGGAAAAACAATCAATAGTGAATATTAATGTGCATTATTGGATCGATTGAATGATGAGGAACAAGCTAATATACGACATCATCACACACTGCAGTTTTAAGTGAACAAAAATTTGAAGAATTACGATTCGAAATTGCTCCACATCCACAGCATACAGTTCAGCAGTCACTATTTCTTGTTTCCAAATCTAAAAAAGTTTTCGTTAAATGATGAGAGATTATTGTTGCGAAACTGAATCGTATTTCGAAGATCTTGAAAAATCGTACTTCGCATAGATGGAATTAAAAAAAAAGGATTTTGATGAAGTATGGTATTGAGTAGGGGCGGGGAGACTATGTTGAAAAATAAATAATATAAATTACTTTGATTGTTTTTGTAAAAATAAATTAATTGTTTACTATTTTTTCTTGATTCATTCAAGTGATTTTACGGACAGAGGATGTATGTACTATATATAACTATTAGTATAATAATAGCACATAGTAAATATACAATAAATATAGTAAATATTGTATTCAACATATAGTGTCATATAGTATAAAAATAAATATAAATATATATACACTCAATAACATATCATGACTGTACGTCTATTTATTCATGTTCTGAGAATATCAAGTGTATTATAGAGGTATATTAATGTATAGGATAAATAAATATATAGTAATAGTATAATTAATTCATTTCTTACCGACTAGGATAATGTAGTATATAATTTATATATTTTATAATATGAAAGGTTTTGTATATTATATATTTATAACTGATTTATATATGTATTATAAAATGTGTGACAGACATTTTTCAAAAGTATAGTTATATATTATACATTAATTATATATACCATTACCATATAGTTATGTATATATATAGGATGGATATAGTAAGTTTGCATATGCGAGATATGTGGTGATACAAGAATTATTGTCAACAAAAATATCGATATATTAAAATAAAACTATGACTAACCTAAGTTATTATCAAATTCGATGGTGGATGTATTGTTTGGCGAAAGCGGCCGACTTGGATGCAATGAACGGACGACATTTGATGATGATGAATACTCTTCCCGTCGTGACTCTCTAGTGGTCATTCTGAAATAGATGAAAAATAAGAAAAATTAAAATTTTAATATATAAAAAATATATTTTTCGTTTCATTTATTGAATTTAATAAAATCGTACGCATAATATTTGTATTTTTAAAATTTATAAAGATTTTTTTTATATATTTATTTATATTTTTATAATTAAATTGTTTACAAAGACGCATGGGTTTGCATAAAATATATAAAAAAAATTATTGACATTGACCCACTTCCATTCAGTTTTTATTTTTTATTATTTATTTAGTTATAACTTTATATTTTTATACTTGCGCGCATATAATAAGTTTATTTAGTCATTTAGACTTATTTTTAAATATTTTATTGTATATACACACAATAATCTGCATATTTCTTTGAAAACACACAAGTAATTTATAATTTTGTTGTAGTGCGGTTGGATATAAACGGAGAGGTTTTTATTATTTTTTTTTTTATTAAGAATTACAATTGAATTATTTGTTTATTAAATTGAATCATTTTATGATTACAATAAATTTTATTAATATTATTTCCATATATGGTAGAAAATGAAGAAGTATTTTGATCTACCATATATATGTGTTTGCAAAGTATTATTCCGTCACATATACACAATGGATTTAATTGTTGAAGGGTAGTTGAGTTTTTAGAGTTATTTGCAGCAGTCCTTTTGGATTGAAAATTGATCAGTTAAAGAGGTTTCCAATTTACCACAATATATATATAAACAATTGATGCTTTCATTCAACAATGTTTATTATTAAATAAGCTATACATATATTAGATTTCATATAAAACTTAATTTAGAGTTTGAAATAAACATATAAGATTGGGTTTAAGTGTTGCTGCAACAAAACAGGTGTATTGTACCTTAGACTATATCTGCTCGAGATCCGTTTCTTTAAAGTATTTTAGGAAATGAAGACGATTCAAAAACTTTACAAGTTGTTTCATTAGACATCGTTAAAGCCTTTGATAGGGTTTGGCATAGAAAAAAAAGTGTTAGTATCTCCGTTTTGTAATTGGATTACTGATTTCCTTATTGATACAATAATTAAGGCTCAATAACTATTTCGCTGATGACAGTACGTTACGTATTCCATCGCAATCATATATGCGATAAATGCGATAATTCATGATGATTTAAATATAATATCTAATTGGAGAAATTTGTTAATCAAAGCCTGTTTATATTTACCAACAAATGAATAATATAAAGTGAACAAATAATTTTTGATAATAATGATATCAATCAATCAATCGGTTTAATAACTTAACTATACGTAAGCCATTATCAGAAAATTTAATATGGCACCAACATTTAATATACATATGACGAAAAAAGCAGTTTGTCGTATTGAATTTTTAAGAAATTTTGAACATTTAGCTCTTATTTATAAATACCTTGAATGGACAATTCATATTCATATTTGGGCGGGTGCTACAATTGCATCAGCAAAGATAAATAATATTTAAATTATGATTAGTCCAAAAAATTCATAGATCGAATCCACGAAAGGAGTACTTTCACTAATTAATAATGAATCGATTATAAATTAAGAAGCTATATCCCTATTGATGGTCACTTTTTATTATATTTCACATAATTCCAACATCTCACACATTATCTACAAACTATGAAAACAAAAATATTAAATATATATAGACGTTTGAAGGGTGTTGTTGATCTCTTTCCTGTTTCTTCACTTCTAATTAAATCTATGCGTAATCTGCATATACCCACTATAATATTACTTAGTTTTTCCGTTTTGCTAAGTTCATTCAACCTCTGCATACAATACTGGATCTATGTGTGTAATTTGAATGGATCGAAATAGATGATAATGGCACGGCTTATCTGACAATGATTTTATTGGTGTATTTTTGGTCTAGGTTAAATTAAGCATATTGATTGGACATCTCGAGTATATATATCGCCATGAGTACTGTCAATTTTTGTTTTTGAACCATATAAGTGTACGCTATAATTTCACCATTATCGTAACTTTCTTTTCTCTATTCGACTATTTTTATAACAAATTGCATATAATAATTGCATTTGGCACAAAAATAAAAAGGATGTAAAATTGTGTTGCAGAGTTTTTCTCAACCATTACATTGTTAAAATATGTTTATAACTTTCAAAGGATCTATAAGCGTTAGATAATATTTGAATTATTTGTTGCCGAGTTAAAGCGAATTGTAAATCATATGATATAGGAAATGGTACACCACTGCAAGACTATTAATCCAATATCAATTTTCTTAAATATAATTAATTATATTCTTAATTATCTGCGACGATAATTCTGTTCCACAACTTTTATACCAATACGAGTACAAATATACAAATGCAATACAATAAAAATAGCGTATATACGAATATCAAAGATTTTTCACAAATGTATTCCAATCTTTTTTTATTGGTCATACTCTATTTTTAAATTTATTTAAACGCGATTTTCTTAATAATAAACACAAATATATAAAATGAACACAATTTTTCATAAATACACAGGCAGATTTTGTAAAATAAACTAGAGATGTTTTTTTTTTTTGAATAGGTGGTTATTATAATTATTATAATTATTTTTATAATATATATTAATGTGAAATAATTTTCATAATATATAGACACACCACACTTTATGTATGGAATATAGTATAGTAAAAAAAATTAGGATGTATTATAGAGGAGAAGATTTACAAAATTTTTCATTATTGTGCCATATTTTTTTTATTTTTAATTAATATACAGGTTACCAAAAACAATTAATCACGATGTGAAACAATGCCAATTTCAATAATCAATTGAGATATCGTCGTAACGGTTGAGCGAATTGATATCATTTTTAATTTGAAAAAGTATTCACAAACAATAATAAAGCGGGCAATGTATTGTAAATATAAGTAGTAATTAATTAAAAATTTCAATTAAATGTATAAATTGGAATATATAAAATAACGATCGTATACATTTAGAGATGATTCATTCGTCGAATGCATAATTATAATAATAAATATCTTTTTAATGATGGAATAGTACACAAACATTAATTTGAAATAATTTTTATATTATATGAAAAAAAAATTTTAATCAGTATTATTTTCATTTAAAATATTATTCACATATAAAAATAATAATAAAATAAGATGAAATGTTATTTGAAGTGAATGTAAAGGTTTAGGCATATTTAGGATGAATACGTATAGTGTAGTAGGTACTAGGTATAGATAGATAGAGTTATATACATATTTTATAAACAATCGCTTTGGGTACATATAGAATTATTGATAAATTAGTATATGTTATTTTATTAAATGCTCACACACAAATTAGGATCAAATTAGAATATATGAACACAGTGTGGAGTGAGAAAAGGTGCAAATGATTTTAGTTCAATTTTTACATTACGTGTGTATGTTTACACATTCGAAATATAATATATGGTGACATATGGTTGGAAAAAATGCAACACAAGCTTATAATGTGCTGTGTTTGATGACAAAACCTTAAAAGAATGCATTGTGATAAAAATTGGTTTGGAAAAATTTCGTTCTTGTGATTTTTCACTAAAAATCTGAACAACGTTCAAGTCGTCCATGCATTGGAAGTCGATGATGGCCAAATGAAATAAATAATCAATGCGGATAGGATAGTCATAGCACACAAGACATGAGATTACATAATAAAGCACGAAGTATCGCACAATAAGGCACGAAGTATCGCACAATAAGGAATGAAGTATCGCACATTAAAGCACGAAGTATCGCACAAGTATTATATTGTAACGCGTTTAAAACAATGTGGCTTGGTAAAAAAATCTCTATTTATTGGTTTTTTCCAAATAAGAAATTCGCATAGCACAACGCCGAAAATGATACATCTTTGGAACGATTATTAAAAATTCCAATATAATGTAAATTGAAAAGGATTGTCGGGCAAGCAAGATAAACTATATATATATAAATAGGGCAAAGTACATCCAAACCGGCTATTCATCATTTTGGTGGTATTACAAAGTTATTTTATGATTTTTCAATGCAACTAATTCAATAATTATAATTGAAATGAACAATGCAATTCTAGAAAAGCAACCAGAATTGGCAAATAGAAAAGATATTGTATTTCACCATGACAACGGCAAGACCACACACACATTTTTAGGTTACTCGTCAAAAATTATTGGACTGTGATGTCACATTCACCATATATTAGCATGTTCTTGCACCATCTTTCATTCATTTCGAAGTTTTCAATACTGCATTTGGTAGGACCAGCAAGCGCAAGTGGTATAGCATTGGTTTTCAAAAACTCCATGAAACTGTAACTGTCAATGGAAATAATTGATATCCTCTTACATGCCAACGCTCGGTCAGACGTTCTATAAGAACTGTCACGGATACACTTTTGAAGCCCGAAGTAGGTAGTCCGTCTGCAGTGTACTCATCAGACATATATAACTTCTTCTGATTATCATCAAATCGATGTCGGGTTGGTAACACGCTTGTTGTTGAAGAAATGCGTAAATGAATATATATAGCTTCAAAGTTAATATCGTTTTATCGACACAATTAATCACTGCTCGCATTGCCAGAGAGATGGGAGTAATTTGTACAAAATATAGGAAAAAATTATATACTTTTGAATAACCGCGTAAATAACGTTTGAAATATTATATAATAATAAGGAGCAACAAAAAATGTGAAGAACAAATTCTACCCATTAGTTTTCCAACACCATATACATTTATCAACATATTGTTTTCTAATATATAAAAAGAATGCCATTCATTCATAATTACAGATAGATAGATTATTCAATAGAACAAAATACATATATAGTTTTTTTTTTAAAATCAAGAATGAATTAAGTTATTATTTTGATACTGAAAACATATATTTGTTGCTAACAGTTCATATATGCATTAACATTTTAATTGAGGGACTGTCAAGCCGTCTATTACAAATAGGCGATTATTTCTGTTATATAATTAATGATTTAATAATTAAATTTCTATACAATTATAATATAATACTCGCGTATTATATAAGTTGTTGCTTATATATAAGTGTCTTATTAAGAAAAGCAAGAGAGCGTATAATATTCAAATGGGTTTTTATTTTAAGTGCATAATGCACATTATTCCCACACACACACACAGGCAATCACACATGCATTTTATTTACATTTCGTTCCTATTTAGAGTTTAATATAATTTCTATTTATTTATTATAAAATATATAATAGTGATCATTTAATTTGATGTTAAATTTTTATAATGAATTTTAAATGAATGCAGTCAGTTTTGATTACGAATGGTATACAAAATTACACATGCCAGTATTATATGTATGAATTACAGCAGTCGGAAAATATATATTCGTATTTGTACAAACATATAATATAGAGAAAAACCACAATTTGTATATTATATAATTAATTGTGTACATTTTGTTATTGTTTTTAGTCTATAACTATATCAACATTTTTTAAATGAATGATATGATACTACAATATACGAGTAAATAACATAAACCATAATATATAATACAAATGTTATTTTAAAAACGCCGGTCTGGGTATATATAGTTACAACAGTCATTATATTACGTCTATGATGCAAACAAATATGGTATACAATTCAGTTAAATCTCTCAAGGATATTTTATTTGTATAAAGGATTATGTTTCTAATAAATTGGTTTTATTATAATCTCTACTGTTGGTTGTTATAATTCATTGAATTATACAGGGTGCATTATATGTTCGTTGACAAATGCACCACAGATTGGTGAGCTACAACACTCAAAAGTGAAAAATCCGCTGATGATATACCAACCGAATTTTTCTAAACGTATCTTGAATAGAATATATTAGATTGCTGCCAATAATACGTGCCGGTTTGGAGAGAGAAGAAAATTTTCTTTAATAAATGGTTTGATTATCAAGCTGCTTAAAAAGTATGACCGGTGTTTTTTTGTATAATACAAACTGGTATTACTGAACACCATTATAATAAGTGTCTAGTGCACATATTTTACACCAAATCATCTCAAAATGAATCGAACAAGTTCTTCGAACGTGATTTTTACACTCACAACAGTAGTTTTGGTTGGAAAGTTTTAACGAAATATCAGTTAAGCTATTGAAATGATCAAAGAACTCTATCTATAGAAACTGCAATTGTTGAGAATTGCTTTGCAACAAACATGGAACACCATTCCGTGTGTGTGTGTGCTGTTGTAAAACAACGTTGTATCCTTTCAACACTATCATATACATTATTATGTTTTTCATTGTAGTTACGTGTTAATATTCTCGTGGTATTTACCTATGGTGACTATTCAATCGACTTGAGGATCTATAATTTTGCCGATGATTGATACTTTTTAACGTACATATTGGTGCAAAATAAGAACCTACTACGAAACACACAGGTCGAAAATTAAAATGCTACAGTCGGGAAACAGATTATAGACGCTGATCCATATATGAATAATTAAGTATATAGACCGATGAATTCGCTGCTACCTCGTTAGTATGGTAACAACTGATGGCGGTGCGATAAGTTACATAAAAACTATGGTTGAATTCAACGTTCAAAGTGACTCTTAATACCAAATAGCGAATTTCCGATTCAATAAATAAATAAGTATTATATATAAGTGTCATCGAAGAATCTTTCCTGTTCGATGAAACAATGGGTAATGAGAAGAGTGTTGGATGAAGTGTAAAGGTAAACTAATGTTGATATTCATATAAAAGAATGAAAATGGAGATGAATCGGTCATACATTGAGATGTACTGCTTAGGATATTACAAAATAATCATTGGAGTGAAATTCACAAGGATAGACAGAATGTGCTTTTTTTGTGTATAACTTCAATTTTATTTTATTATTTTGACCAACACTGCACAGTTTTTTTTTTCCACAAGAAACGAGACTTCGACATCGTACATATCTATTTAAATATTATGTAAATTTGTATACAATCTCATATCTCTCTCTCTATATATACTACAACTTATATTTATCATATTTATTTATATAGATTTTCTAAATGATTTAACACACAAATGCATCACATTCACAGCCTCTAACACATATGGTGGTAATAATATTATATGTTGTTGTTGTTGTTGTTGTTGTTGTAATATGCTTTATCATCGCACATGTGTTCCTCTTGAATTTCATTTACTCTTTTATGTATATTTATTATACTATTTATTTTTGTATAATTTCACATGTGTAATGTTACACGCAAGTAAAACATTTATTATGGTATATGGTCTGGTGTGTGTGTGTGTGTGTGTGTGTGCGGTATAATAAGGAAACATCGACATTTTACACATATACCAATTATATAACAAATTTTTAAATTTAAATAAAAAATAACACCTTATCAATATTAATAACTTTGATTTCTATGAAATTTATAAAAATTATTTTCTTAATTTTAACTATAAATTATTCTAAGAAATAAAATAAAATAAAAACCAAAGATTTTATTAGAGCGCCGACGATAATATAATCGACAATCTTTATTATATTATATATGATTAACGTTGATCCCTCTTCTTTCCATTATTATTATACTAATAATAATAATAATAATAATAATAAAAATAATATATTTATGATAATTTTATAATAATTTCATATGAAATATGCGTGGTCTTTTATTATGAATACATTCTATCTATATATAGGAGAGCTAGATGTAGTAAATGTATACACGTATATTTAGATATAGGCTATATATAGTGAATAGACATATATATTAAAATCACCTTATCTAAATTATTAAAGTTATTTGTTGCGTTGGTGTTTATGTTTTATTTAAATAAAAATGTATTAATAAATAGTTATATGTGCATTTAAATAATAAGTATATAAATTCATAAATATATATATTAGAATGTTAAATATAAAAATAATAACATCAAGAATATTAAAAGATTTGTATTTGTACATATATATATATTCATATAGACATGAATAAAATATATATTGACGACCTTATAAGTTCAAAAATGGTAATACAACTGTTTTAAATGGTTTTTATTTATATATTGTACAGTAAATAAATAAAAGGTGATTAAGAATTCACAACAATTTGTTGAAAATTTAAAGATATACAGGCCAATTAATTGATAGTTCACTGCTATAAAACCATTTTGCATCACATTTTCCGATAAAAATACAATTTATAATATAAAATGATTGAATTTTGAATCACCCTATCTAAATAGTTTTTTACAAATTATTTTTATTGCAATAATTTTTATTATTTTCAATGAATTCAAAATAAATACAACATAACATTTGTTTCTTTTAAAATAATACGGTGCAATACAAGATATCAACAAATAGAAAACTGTGAAAACTACGTACGTTAATACATATCATTTAGACATTATATATAATATAAAAGAATAGCTGAAATTGTTACTTCACCGTTGTGGCACCTGTAATCTGTAAGTACTTGTATGTGTGTGTGCATATGAAATGTCGATATTTGCCGGCAAAAAAATGCAATTCTTATTTGAATAACAACAACAACGAATGAATTTAATAATCTATTGTACTCTTCCGCTTTTGAGACCATCACCCATTCACCATCAATCCAAATGTAGAACTTCTTCGGAGATATTGAAATGTGCTGCATCGATAGAAATAAGTGGTAGTCAGCGGGAGGAACGGGACATGTGTGGGCATGTTTCGAAAGATACTGTTGAGCATTGTTATGGAAAAAGATCAGTTTTTCATGTCTACTATCCCATTGAATTCGTTTTTCCTTTAATTAATGCGCGGTTCAATTTTATCCATATTGTTGTTATGGTAGCGATTAACATATAATAAGTTTTAGTAATTCATATAATATATCCGAAGCTCCCTTCTAATTCCAACAAATATCCAGCAAAGCTTTCTTTTCATGCAGCTATTGCATACCATATGATTGTAACGTTGATGACTGATTCGAGCCCATCGCTTAGAACGGTTGAAAAACATCAATTTTTTCGCTACAATTCCGAGATGTGTATTTATTGAAGCAACATTTTACAAATCGTTTTCCGCCCTTTGCGGATACCTCTTTATTTCATTTAACACGACATCCATTTGCCTCTTGTCTGTTCCAAAATCGCATGTAGACTATTGGAAATAGTTGAAAATTTAAGATTTTTGACTTTTATGCGAGTGTCATCGAACGAAATCAATTTTTCAATTTCTTTAAACAATTGTAAGAAGTGCTACACAGAAAATGTGTGTGTGCTATTGATTAAAACAAAGATATATATTGTATTCAGGAGTAATGTATGGTAATGATAGATAGAGGTGGGTGAAGATAAATTAACAAATGAAGTTACATTGTATATGAGACAAAAAAATTGTGTATATATTGATAGATTAAAAGGAAAAAAGTAAAACTTATTAAAAGGAAATGTTTAATTACGTTTTGTGACCGGTAACATATACATTCTTGATGCAAAAAGATGCAAAATTCAAACAGAGACCATGATTTTCATTGGTTAATTTTTGTGTCAAGATACAAATTCCATCCTGTTGAAGTCTCCGGATAAATTACGTCCGCCGGATGTTTACGGTAACAAAATATAGTCATCATAAGAATCTATAGGATAACATTGCAAGATTATTAGTATACAGATGGAAGTTGATTTTATTTTATTGAAAATACTAAACTAAATAGCTTCAAATTTACATGCGGACACAGTGTAATTAATCAATGAAAATAAATTATTTTAAAAACAATAATATAAAATCAAACACAAAATTATTGTATTAAATGTCCGAAGGCTGAAGATAGTGTCACAGATGTTTATCCTATAAAAGTGTGCTATTTAATTCTATATGTACAAATATAGAGAACAGAGAAGAGAAGAAGACGAGCAGAACGCAGTGTATTTATGGTATACGCAAGAATGCATTCACGATTAAATAAATTATAAAATTCTTCTGTATCTGTAATTTTATTATCTATATCTACATATACAATATTATAGATAGATAGAAAATAAAAACTGGTCATTTTTACGATCATTCGTTTCGTTCAAATGAGATCATCTTCATAAAAGGAAAATCGAAACATTAAAATATATATGGCTATGTAATTGTAAATAAAAAATATATATATTATAAATACGTTCATAATATTCAAACAAATATACAAACACACATTATAAATATAATTATTATATAAAAATAAATTTAAATTTATATGTTAACCCTAAAGAAACTCATTGTCTCCTGTATAATTACGTCTTAATATGTAAATAATTATTTTCAAAAGATATCTATACAATCAACATATTCCCTTTGTTAAGACGTTTGTTGGACACAGTGGTGAATAGCGAGAGCATGACTTATATAAAAGAAATATGATCATTATATTATATAAGATTAGATGCATTTCAATGGGTTGGTTATATAATGTTAAACAAAAAAACCTAAGACATATTCTTTAAATTCAAGGTTATTTTAATATATTGTCAAATAATTAAAGAATATGGCAATATAAAATTTTATATAGACACACAAATTTATATTTAATTTATTTTATTTTGATGAACAGCAACGAATTAGCATAAATGTAAATTATAAATGCATATAATAACAAAATTCAGTCAATAGAAATTTCAATACAAGTATAAAATTATATAATAATATAAAATGTATAGGTATTAAAATTCTTATAATTACTATATTTATTATCTCAATCCCATTCTACACACTCTGTGCCATAACAAACGGGAATGGCTATGTAAACCATAGAACACATAGTGCCAAGCTCTTAGTTTTTTTTGTGATTATTATCTGTGAACGTTCCTCAACAAACTGTTAAAATTTCATGCTATTACATTCAGTAGAAACGAAAATACAACACATAAAGTTACAGCTGTTTTTGTGAGTCGGTCGAAAAATTAAATAATGATCAAAAATTGCAGCGAATTCACTTTTAATTTAACTCCCTACTCCCTACTAATTTCTATTATTTCCTAAACTTCATTTGGCTGAGAAAGAAAACCGTTTTGCATCAGTTGTAGACATTCAAAAAGGCGTCGACCGCACCGTTTTCAACAGGCATTCAAATCACTGACATAACAAAAATCATTTGATTCACTTGTTGAGTGTGCACAAATCAATGTATTTCACAGTTGATGGACCATATTTTGGATAAATAAAATAGTTTTTGTGAAAATTTAATATTTATTTTTTGTGTTTTTTTTTTAATACATTCCGGATTATTATGGGACAGAGATTGTATTTTATGGAACAAATAAAAAATTAAAAAACATTTTGATTTTTAAAAATGACGCTATAGTAAAATGATGAGAATTTATAAATACGAGGTGTGTCTATATAAAATAAAGAGACTATAATGGTGTAAAACATTTTATTTTAAATTTATATACATATCGCCAACAATCCTCCATATGTGAATTTTCCATTGTACAAAACATTGCTAGAAGTCTTTTTGTGTGAGATTCTTAATGAAATGTGTCGATTTTTGCCTCACGCAGATTGAACTGTTTGAAATCTAGCTCCTTTTTGATGTAGATTTGAACTTGAGGACAGATAAAACCCATATGGTGTCAAATCAGATGAATAAGGCAGATCAAATCAGATGAATAAGGCAGATGATGGTTTAACATCATGTTCATGCTCGGGCGTGCATCATCTTCAAGGTTTTCCCAGTCATCTTGGAAACGCTTAAAACATTCAAGCGCGCACCTGATAATCTTTCATTATACATATACTTCTTTTAAAAAAAGATAAGATTTTCCAGTTTCATACGAAATTTCAAGCGATAATTCGTTGCTCTAGATTACAGCACTTTTTGGACAAAACAATACAAACAATCGAAGGTCACGGCTAGAGTAGATAATACGTCTGCTGAAACTGGACGGGCGGCAATCAAAAGAGTAGGCTTCACGGTACACAGCTGTCGGTCGTAAGACTTTGGAGCATATGTACTTTCGCTGGAGAATCATCAATCTCGTTATTTATAGCCACAACTCGTATTCACTATATGTGTTATAATATATTACAAAATAAAGGCACGTAAATTAAAATTGATTAATTAGTAGATTATTAATTAAAAAGATTCAAGATATAAAACATTAAAATAAAATGTTTTATATGCATAAAAGGAGGAGTAACGAATTTAATTATTATTTTGTTTTTTATGTTTTTTTCAGTGAATCCATGATAAATTGTAATTAAAAAATTATTTCAGACTTTATAAATATTATTTATATATTAATTCCATATAATATACACGAAACTATACTATAATAAAATGGAATATAGTAATGACTTGTAATTTATTTATATGTTCTAATATATTTCTCAAACTATGAATTAGGTTTCTTATATATTGATAATAAAAAAAATGTTCCCATATAACTAAATATATGAAAAAATGATTGCCGTCAATCACACTCTAGATTCTAGAATATAGTTCAAGCAGTATATTTAATAATTAATAAAATAATATAGTATAAACTTTCTTCAATTAAATGCAACATTAATTTTAATTACATGTTAATATGAGCGTACACGTGTGTCTGTGTGTGTGTGTGTTAATATAATTTATGTAATATTAATTTTCATGTTTCCTTATATTTTATATGAGTAATTATTTGTAAATTTATAGGTACACAAATATACCAGGGTGATTCAATTATCAACGATGCCAAATGCATGTCGATATTACTGATAAGCGTTAGAGTGTGGAGTATTTAATGAATAAATGATGTGATATAGCTTAGAACTGTTAAAAATCGATAGAACACAAATTTTTACACAAAACCCCCATTAAGTGTCATCATTTGTTTTGATATTTTATATCAAAATGTTCGTGCGGTCTCCGAACAATAAGACCAATGGTCACATATTACATTCAGCAATGAACAACGACACAGGCGATATATGCTTCAACTGAAACTTGGTTTTGTCATTTTCTACATATTATGTACTGTATTTGATTCACCATTTCCAGGTGCTAGATATGAAGATCTTTTAATTTTTAAAGGATGACGGAGTTGTATTGATTGATGTTAAACTAATAACATTCCCATATGCTCTGGGTTAGTAATTTCGAATGTTTTTGATACACTAGACTACTGATACAATAATACGCGTATGAATGAAATATGAAATATTTCTTTTTCGATGACTCAAGACAATTGAAAAGGAATCGGTAAAACTATCAAACCAAAGATGTTGAAGCATGGAACGTTAAAAATCTGTACATTTTTGCATTCAGACTGTGTCCAAAAATTCAACAGGACGGATTGGCATGAATGCACTTTGGTTTTTGCTAAAACAGTACGTGCGGTAATAGAGGGAAATGAAAAGACGGACACTTTAACTAAAATGAAGCGGTGGCACACTATATGTCGCAATAGCCAAGAAATGGTAATAAAGGAACTAATTTAAAGTGGTGGAATATTGAAAACGTGTTCCGGGACAACATGAGAACCTGTAGATAATCAAAATTAACTCTAGAGAATTTCTATACAAAGTTATGAAAACTATAGATGGCTTATAGAACATGGGACAAGAAAAACTTGGTATAAACTTGTGGCAATTGTGACGGCAGATGGTGGCTTAGGGTATCATCTGAGATGGATGGCAATACTTTCGGCTTATATACATATATAGAATCTGCATATGGAGGGCGTCATATACGATTGCGGCTCATTTCGTATATCAATGCTTGGGTTTGCGAAACAAAAGGTTCAAGATTACATTTTTTTTAATACTTTTGTTTTCGTAAAACTGAAATCCACTACACTTTTTCTTTTAAGTTTACATCACTTAGTGAAACACCTTGTATCTACAATGCCCGTATATATGTGAATGTAATATAAGAATATCATAAGAATATACATTTTTATGAATATATATTTAATTATGTCATTTTTGTATTAAAATTAAACTGTGTGAGCGTGTGTACCTCTTCTTTATATGTACATTAATAATTTACTATACACAAGTTTTATAGCGATATTAGTTAATAATATAAAATTTTGTATTTAATGATATAATTTATAATTCTAGAAATTATACTTTTGACATTGAAAATACATATAATATTATAATATATATAGATTTCATTGATTGATTTATAAATAATATTATTAAATATATGTAAAAACAATTAGATAATGCATTTTGATTCTAGTGTAGTTGAATTTACAATTTAAACACCTAAACGGTTATGTATATAGATAATAAAGATAATAAGAATAATATCATAGAATTGGAATTAAACTTCTATAGGATCAATGAGACGGTAATTAATTTAAAATCTTTCCATCTTCCACACTCATTTAAACTGCTGCTTTGCCATTGTTATATACAAATTGAATAAATTGAATTAAGAATTTGCCATGGAAATGGTTTTTTTTTAATAATATTTCCATGGCTATCTATCATTATTTTTATTTACTTGAAATTTTCAATTTAAATATTTCTTAATTAAACTTCTTCTGATTTAACAGCGCATATAGCCGCCTAGTCCATATGATACTCATAAAATTTGCAAAACTTTTATCATGTCAGGTATGTATCAAATCACAATATGTGAACATTTTCTAACAAGTCAATAATTTCAAAGATAAGAATTTCGATGATTACAACATTTAATTTATCGTTAGGTTGTGCGGAGTGTTCTCCTTTGGGTAACGAAATCTTAATATGCATATAGTATTTATTGTTTTTTATCTTAAATTTATAAAAATATTTTACCGTAGGATGAAAGTATAAATTTCATATGCTTTATTGGTTTGATATTAAACAAGATTATTTATATATATTGATATATACAAATTTTGTAGGTTGATATACATCATATATTATTTTAATAATTCTCAAGGTTTGTTATTTAAAAAATAATATATGTTATAGGCTATAGAAGGTATGCTAAAAGTTATTAACTTATTATATAGTTTAGGTAGGTACTATATATAAATATAAATATTATTCACAACCTTTATTATATAATTATTAACATCATATTGATTAATGAACAATAAATACCTGAGCTCGCTGCGATCGCGTATTTTAAGTTTACCATATATACAAATTTACATATTTATAATAATTATTATAAACAAATAAAACAAAATATAGGTTGAGTGTGTGTGTGTTTGTGTGTGTTGGAGAGTATGCAAAAATTTAGTAAAATAATAAACATGTTTAAGCCCAAACAACCATAAATTTTGTTCTATATAAAGTCAACAACAAAATAATAATAATAATACGCGAGCTAAATTAATTTCATCCTTATGTTTTTTTTTAAAAACAAAATATTCATATTGTGAATTTTATTATAAATAAATTATAACCAAAAATATCTTGTTAACAATAAATACGATTTATTTGTTTTATTTTAAGCAATCAACCCATTATATTGTGAGTTGGCCAACAAATAAATTTCAATTTTCATATTTCCGATGAGTCTAGATTAATTTCGATGTGTTGTGGTGAGACAAAACCTTAAAAAATTAAGTGTTAAAATTGGATTGATAAAATTCCGTTCTGATGATTTTTCACTTAAACATGAACAACATACAGTTGAAATTGATGACGACCAAATCAAAACAATAATCGATGCGGATCGTCATAGTACAACACGTGAGATTGCCGAGAAGTACGATGAATCAGATATACAATGCAAAAGCGCTTAAAACAACTTGGATGCGAAAGAAAAAAAAACTCGATATATATGGATTCCTCATGAACTTTTCACTTAATACAACGCCATTGTCCCGTAAGAGGAATATGCTTCGGAAATGTAACGAAAATTATTCATTTTTGAAATGATTGATAGCGATGAAAAATGGATTGTTTATAATAATATAAATCGAAGCAAAAAGAACCAGCTCAAATAACATCCAAAGCTCGGTGTTCATCCAAAAAAAAAAGGTTATGTTCTCAGTTTAGTTGGATTACAAAGGCATTGTCGCTATTTTCAATTTTTACCACGCTACCAAACGATCTATTTAGACGTGCGTATACATTCAATCAACAACTAACCAAATTGAACAATGCAATTCAAGAAAAATGTATCAAAATTAACAAATCACTAGTAACTCGTTAAAAATTATTAAAGCATTTTACATTATTATTTATTTCGAAACTTTGTAAAACTTCTTGAATGGTAAAAATTTCAATAAAGAACAATCCACTGGATTCAGTTTTTTGATGATTTAAAGACCAGAAGTTTTATGAGCTCGCGGAATCATAAAGTTGCCAAAGGATCATCAAACAAAATGAACAATATATTACAGAAAACATTTCATTCTACAAAAAACAAATTGTCTCATATTTTCATTAAAAAAAAACGCAATTTATTAGTGTACGAACCCAACATAAAAATTAAAATCAATTTCCGTATGCGATGTGATCATCATTAAGTTGTTAAATGGGATATATCAATTTTTAAAATTTATAATAAAAACAACACGTTTATGTAATGATAATAAAACTCGTCAAAAAAACATATTCATTCTAGTCACTATAATACGGTGCGAGGAGCATAATGTTCATTATAAAACATTTATTTTCATGCATACCAGTTGATTTGATAGCAGATAGCATTATGTATTTGAAAATATATATAGTTTAAATGCGAGTATATGTAAATTGAAATAAGAATAAGAATAAATTTATTATATTTCATATGTGTAAATGTTTTACCAATTAGGTATTTTTGTAAAAACATAATTCAATTTAAATTGTTTGTATAAATATGCGCTATAATAATATAAGAGTTGAACATAAATATAGAAGAAATATATAATATAATAAATAAGTTTGTTTATGTATAAATTTATAAATGACGATGTTGTTAAATAATTTGAGTAGGAAGTTGATTTATCTCTGTCTATATATATATAACACATTTCATATATGTATATTATTATATAGTTGGCACGTTGGCACAGTCAATATTTATTTATATATAATTTATCTAATAATATATCTTTGTATGGCATATATGTTATACTCGTTTGAAAATTATATACGTTAATCATTTATTTTGTTACAATGTATTTACTAATTAAGAGACACATATATGAACAATTTACAATTACACTAAATTGAAAGTATAATTGGAATAGAATGCATGTATAAATATATATGTAGCAGTGGCAAACGGTCCACGGCAGCAGGATAGTAAACATTGCTGCCCAAACACTTTCTTTTAATTTATATATAACAAATTCAACAATTATGTATTTTGCTTCAATTCATATAAAAAAAATATCAACTCTTCATTTTATATACAAATAAAAATCAAAAAAATATACCATGCGAAGTACGTATTGTGCGTATAGTTAATAATAATGATGAAAACACAATAGAAAACAATTCAGTTTAGATCGATGTCCAAAAAAATTATTAGAAAAAAAAACATGAGTCGAAAAGTGATGTAGAAAACCATTCGTATTACATCGATATTTGTAAAATCAACCTAAATAACATTGATTAGAGAATGCGCTTTGGAATACAATTCATTTGGCATACATTGTAATACAATTATTTTATATTTTCCAAGCAGTCCAATGCAGTTGTTAATTATAGTTATTTATCATTTGAAGGTAGAGTTGTGTTGATAATTTCGTGTTTCTATTTTGCATGTGTTTTTCCGTTGATTTACGGTCGAATGCTTAATGTGAACACACTTTATCAGAAAAAAACATTTTGTAAAAATGATTCGATATGGGGTGGTTTTCATGTGAATGATCTGGGGGAATATACTGGAACCTAAAAAAAATCGAAGATATACAATTTTAAAACATAATTGAATGAAGATGATAACACAACAACAGCAACAACTGGCGTATCGATTTATTAAATGTAAGAGAAATGGAAAAGATTTAAATTTGGATATAAATATTGTGTTATATACAATTTTCTCATTCGTTTGTTATTTATTTTAAAGGACTAAAGGACTTAATTTTATTATTACAGGTAAATGTACAGATAGGATTTGTATGTGTTTGTGCGGGAACCTTTGGAAAAAAACAAACAGGTTTTAATTTATTTGTATAATAAAATAGAACAGTATTGTGGGTGTACAAATATTATACCATCCTCTTTTTAGAGTATTTTTTAGAAATCGTACAGAATGATTGTATTCTGCTAAATTGCCTTGTTGCGGGCGGTAACGATCACATGAAATTATTATTTTTGAATTGAATAAACCAAATATTATATTCTGTAATAGCATATTTACCAAAATTGCTACAAGCAGAAGTAAGACATTTTCGTGATACCTTACCCATAAAAATAATTGATGTTTAAATCTTCAATATTTAATTTAATTAAATAATTATAGAAACAAAAATAAAAAGACCGACACATACTGGTACACCTAATATTTATGTATATATAGAAAATAAAATAAAACTTAAAAAAGGTAAATAAATTGAAATATTTATGAGAAAAAGTTCATAATGTTCAATTATAGAAGATAATAATAACTTATTCAATACCAATACAGATATAAATTTATAAAATATATAATAAGTTTTACTAATCCTCGTTGGACCAATTTATATTAATTAATTTATACATCCTTTTTATTCATTTTATTTTATAAACTTAAATAATATTAAATTAAATATTTGTTTTGTTTATTTTAATTTCATTTATATATTTTTAATAACTCCATCGCTAACACAAATTACAATGAAAATTGAAGGAAATTTTTTTCAATTAAATATAGATAAATTTTCCTCATTCTAGGATGATTCTATATCACATTTATATTCTGTACTGTGTGTGAGTGTGTGTAGTGTGTTGTTATCAATCAAATATAAGGTTTTATTTTTATATGAAAGCATAGCAGCAAAGGAAAACTGTTAGTTGTTGAAAAAAAACTATGCTAAATTTTATATCACATATAAAGAAAAACATAAATAAAAATAAAGAAATGTTAAAGCTTTCCTCCTTTGATGTGTGTTAAATTTTCATACATAAAAAATCATAAAAGTAAATTTTTTAGTGGTAAAAACCAAATAGAAACTCAGGATATTTGTGCACCTTTAAATTATATATAAAACTAAAACGATAATTGAAAAAATATTTAGAACATTTTTCTTAACGCATCGAAAAATTCTATACACCGATTTTTATATGATAAAACATATTCTATCGTTATACATTTATAGCCAGGAGCCGGATAATATTGGACAATCGGCGATGAGACTATGTGATGATGATGTTATAAACATCTCAACTGGATCGACATTTGAAATTTAACTGAAGACTATGTAAAAAATAAACTGTATATATGTGCAACATGGGTGCCGTATTTGCTATATCAAGTGATCAAAAAGTATGAGAAATGTTTGAGAAGAATCAAACCGATTTCGTTTGTCGATTTATAACTATGGACAAAACATGAATTTCCCTCTACACATATACCAGAATCAAAGGTGCATTCAAAGCAATGGATAGTGTATCCTTGTTTTAGCATATACTCGTAAATCATGTTACACCAACCAAAATGGAGCTTATGGCATCTATCAAACAATCATTACAGTCATGTCCGTAGTCAGGAAATTACTCTGCACATGGAATTGTATAAAAATTCACCAATTGCTCTATAGAATTTTTAGAACGAAACGTATAGATGTTTGAGTAGCATCCGCAACACCATATATTTTCAAAGATATTCATTTTTTTATTCCAACAACGAGCGCCAAGTAGTAATTAAAGTTGAAAAATTTCAGTATAAATATAAAAACAGAAATATTTCATATGTAAATTTCAGGAATTAAAGCCCACAGTATTTTACGATTGATTATAACATCAATCCTATCCGCATTGCATCCATCAGTGTTATTATCATTACATATAGATTTAGTATTATTTAACATGAGAATTAAAATGAAAATAATATATTGTATATGCAAATAAGGTAAGAACATTTTGGACTGCTTTTACATTCTTCAAATTAATTTATATTATTATATATTGACAATTGTGTCAATGTTATATAATAGTTAATTGATCGGTATATCAAATAATGAACGACAAATGCAAATTATAAGTGTTGTAAAAATGTAATTGAATATCTCACATTGTTTCCAAATATATGGCGGACATTTAAATTGTTTCTCCATATAATTAATTAAAATTTAAAATCCGAAATATACATATTTTACATAAAAAATATATTATAACCTTCAATTTAACAAATGTTTTCAATATTTATCTCTTGTTCTCACACACATCTATCGTATATTTTCGGACAATAATTATAATAATAATAATTTTTGTAGATTTTAAAAATAAATTTATATATGAAATTATATGAAAAATTGTATTTATAATTATATAATGAATATTATTTAATGATTATTTTACAAAATTATAAATTCCAATATATGTAATATTTATACTATAATATTTAGTACTAATATAATAACTAAATATATATATATGCCATGAGATATAACACTCCTATAATAGCATTGTGCCATTGCGTCATTATATAGTTTAATAGGAAAAATAAATGTGTGTGTTTCGTGAATAATAAAAATTAAACATTGAGGAAAAATAGCAACGTTAAAAAAATATTATATATGTAAATTGGAAAATATTCAAGAAAATGAAACATATGTTTTTTTTTTAATTTAAATTATTTTCATATAAACTGGAATGAAAAGTATAGAATTTTTATGGATATTATTATGAAAATTTAAATGAATTGAATAGATGATGTTGTGTATAGAAAAAAATTTAACTATATATTTACGAGTATAGATATTATCATTATACTATTGTATTTAATTATAGTTTATATCTAATTTCTAATTATATAGTATACATTGCGATAACAAATAGTTTATAATGAGTATATGTGTCACCTACAAAACAAACTTGTATTTTAAATACTTTTAACTATTTTACAACAAATAGAAAATTTAAAAAAAAAAAGTACTTTCTTGAAATACAAGTATTTTAAGTATTTTAAATAAATTAGATAATTTGAAATACAATGTTTCTTTCTCTTATTATGTCATATCGACAGTGAATTGAACCAAAAATTTACCTCATTAAAAATACAGCTGCAGTTTATCCATAACTTATAATTTAATATAAAACCATATAACAATTAAAAGTAGCACCTGCTCAGTTCGTCAGAGGAGTTGCCAAAAATAATCACATCATCAATAATTATCGGACATTGATCCGGAAGAAAAAAAAAACACCTGTGGTCATACATACTGCTTAAATGATACTGATAATATGTGATCATTAAAAACAACTGCAGATTATAAAATACATTTGAAAAGTTGAACTGGAGTGGTTGCTCTGTTGAGTTACAGTACACTTTATATCACTCTTCATACAATCAATAACCTATTTAGATTATCTTGGATTCATAAAAAAATGTAGAAAATCAAGACTATATACACTTTTTTTTGGATAATCCACTGTACATAATAGTCAGTCTTTAGTTAACTTATAGCTAACACCATATTATAAAGCATAATCGTCATTATTAAAATTTAACAGAGATAAAACAGAAAAAGTATTTAATAATATGTATTTAAAATAAAATATTACATTCAAAGACTATTTAAATAAACAACAATATTCACGAAATATATTTAAATCCTTCCGTAACCATATCACGTATATTTGGGTTGAAAAGCTTCAATCGTACGGGGGACTGTTGCCACCTCAAGATAACAAATAATGTAATAAATAAAAATACCATCCTTGATATTTATGTGGTATGTCAACAATTTTCGTTTGTAAATACTTAGGTGGAACAAAAATTATCAAAGCAAAGGAATATGAAATTATAAGGTAAAGGTGTGCAGGATCATCTGAATTGAGTTTACAAAAAAATACTTTTCAATTTATAGTTCAATTTCATAATAATTCAAATAATTTGCTATATAATCAAAAACTCTAATTTGAATTTTTAATAATATTTAAAATAAAAATATATCGATAAAATGTGTATGCGCTTCAATAAAATAATCTCGTCTGTTACATACGAATATTTAATCGCATTACGCAATCCATTTTTATAATCCACAATAAAGCTGTTCGTTTTATATTTAAACATCTATGATTGAAATATAAGAAAATACGTTGAGCATATATATATACGAGCCATTCCGAAAGAAGAATCTTATCAAAATCATGCATTGTTTCCAAATTATTTATAATTATAATTTTAATATCATGTTTCTGTGCCAACTCGATTGGAAAATATTATTGATGATAAAACATAGAAATAGTCAGATTTAGCTCAATTGCAATGACAAATCCAAACCATTCTGCAAAATTATTAGTCATGACAGAATTTGAAACAAAAAAACATATGCCAAATAAAATCCACATTATTATAATATGCAAAAGAGTTCAGTTTCAGCATCGATACTCAATATTCGTATATAATATATTAAGTTGAAATACTTCAATTTTGAAATAATTAAAACAAAAAAACGAAAACTCACATCCTGCGTTAAGAATACCGAATTCTCTGGGACCTAATTCATCATCGGTGCGTATCAGCTATAAGTAAATACGATACGACATATAAAATATATAAGAAAACATTTTAAATTTAAAATTCCGAAAAAAAAAAACAAATCAAAATAAACAATATGTTAAAAATAAAATTATAAATAATACATGCACGGTCTGTCCGAACAATAACGCGAATGGATTAAGTAAAGAAGAAATTCATTCATTTTTACATTAATAATTTTGTTTGTTCGAAATATTTTCCAGAAATATAAGTACATCGATTTGCATGTTACAACAAGTGCATCAAAGGACTTTTTTATGTCACAAATTGTTGAGGACGTTGACTCATCCGTTTCTTATCAGATTCAATTATTAGAAAATCATACCGGACGGTTTTTGGACAGAGGGTGGTGTTATTTTGTTTATTTTATACTGTTTTTAACGTGAATTAATTTTTTTATGTTATATATGTACGTAAATAAGATATTTTAATACAATATTATAATCAAAATACAATTGTAACGTACACGTTTTATTTTTAAAATCCATTGTATATGATATTTTAACAATATATATACGATCAAAAATCAAAATATAATTGTAAAACGTTTTTATAAATGAATCGCATATGTCGGACGGACGGTAGCGGAAAAATATTTCAGTTTTATAGTGGTTTTACTATAAATAATAGATTTGGTATAGGATGGTGTAATTATAGATCAGTTAACATTCGATCTCTATACGGTCTATACGCCTTTTGTTATATTTAATTGAATTTTATTTTAACTAATTTTTAATGTATTGATTGTATTGTAAAAGATCTCCATATACTTTTCTACACACCGTCTTTATATAGTAAATATCTTGAGGGGGTTCCTTCCACCATCTACATAACTGACAACATAAGTATAATTTCAAGAATATTCCTGTTTGGCATTGGTGGACGTGATGCACGTAACCTTTTCATTTGTTGTTTTCAACCGCTATAGACGATGATACAAATAGTACAGTACTGCACCATTCGTGGTACAGTAAACTGTTTATAATAAAGACCTACCAATAAACAATTTTTCTTTAAAATTTAGTGCTGAAAGTGGTGTGATCATTGGAAAACCGGAAGCCATCGATACGCGATAAAATTTTAACTATTAATGGTATCTCAAAATTTTTGTGGTAGAACATGATAAGAATATGCTAACACCCTGTTAAGATCGTAAAAATGTATTTTCAAAATAATTAAGTTGAAAGATTTATTTATATGTAAATTAACCAAACGCTTCTGGAGCAAATAAATTGGGAATATTCAGAAGATATGGTAAGGTTGGGAATTAACGGATGTACAATAATTCAGATACAGATACAGATCTTTAGAACATTACATGCTTAAGCTCAAAATTTTATGATAATCGGATAAATGATATTCGATATATAGCAATTAAAATGGGAATATTTGGTTGCTATGGCAGAACGCAGAAGGAGTGTGAGTATTATCATGTAATTTTGCACACTTATTATTTATCATTTCTCTACAAAATTTCTAGATGATATAAAAATTTTTGCAATTAATTATTCCAATGGGAATGTTAATTTTATGTGAGTGTGTGGTGAAAATTAGCTTTACAACTATATTCTACATATAGTTATTTAAATAATTATTTTTTAAATGAAGGATTTTCTATATAGGAATAGGGTCGAATTAGTGTTTGAATTTTGGTTAGCTTTAAAACTTAGTCGGTTTATATGGACCACAGAAGCTTATTTTCAAAAATTTCGTAACAGTGATCCACGTAATTGTTACAAGAAAATGGTTGCGAAGAAAAAGACTGAACTCATCAGATTTCTTCATAAAAACTCACAGAACGAAAATCACAAAACATTGGATTACTACAAAACCATCATTCCGATCAGCATACAAATTGACGATGTATGCATTTCTCTATCTGTATATTTATTATTTTAAATAACTATATATATTTAGTTAGAATATGCATGTACGTAGTATTACGTTAAATTTCCGATAACAGATACAATTATACGTTCCATGAATTGTATTTTTTAAATAAATATACGTTAAAATAGTTTACGCATATACAAAGTCAAACGGAGAAACCAAAGAAAATCAACAAAAAATCTTGTAAAAATAAATAAATACATTGGGTCTTTTTTTTCTTCTTATATCTTCTATAAATCAATGAATAAAACAAATCCACATTAAAAAATGTTAAACCAATACACAAATAATATAGAACCACGCACACATGTGTTAAGAAAATCATTTATAACATGGAAATTAATTAATATTTTCATTTGGTAATTTGGCAATGTTTATAATATAATTGGAATAAATAATTTGTATTAATTAAAATTATAGAAAAAATAGTATTACATTATAATTTTAAGTACGCCTTTGAAATAAAATAAAGTAACTATACAAAAACTTAAAACACAATAATAATTGTATTGAATGCATTTTATTTTATTTTATACATTCACGCACAGTCTATAAATAAAACATATATTTTCTTTAATGAAATTTACGGAAAGAAAGATTTTTCTTTTCATCTACTCCTCGCCGACATATACACAGAGAAAATAATAAACATAAATGAATATGTATATTTTAAGAAATATATATTAAGAATATACGTATTTTTATAAATATATATTACAATATTTTAAATATGCACTTTTATTTAAATGGTATATGTGGGGAATAAGTGTCACATCATGACACATTTAATTTATATTTTCGCAATTAGTTGCTCTACCAAAAACGAGAATTTGCAGATTTTTGTATAAACGAATATATAGTAGCATAAAATGTTTTGATCTCAAACCGATTTTAAACTTTAAAAAGGAAAAAATTAATTAACAAATGCAACAAATTGTCTCCTCTACCCATACTATAAATAAACACTCTGGCAGAAAAATAACCGGAATGGATTCAGAAAAAGATAAACAATTAATTTATTTGTACATAAACATAGAAATGTCATTTTGGTTATGTTTCCAATGGATTTTTTCTGCCTCAAGTCAAACACATTCAAACATCCCTTCTCAAAAACTTGTGTTTTGAATAATCGGTAGCATTTTTATTTACTAAAATTTCTTTATAGATATTTTTATCCATTGTTTCGACCACCGAACAAATTATACTATAGTCACTTAATGCACTATCTTGTGTTTTACATGAAAGGAAATGTCATGAAACTGATGAAAATTGGTTAAAATCGGTTCACAATACTCAAAGCAGCCAAAAATAGATGACAACGTTTTACCAAATCATTCCAATTATTTCTTCTGAGACAGAAGGTGTACATCACATACATATACTCTAATATATAAAATTATAAACAGAAATGATGTGGATTATCTTCTATGCCTGCAACACATATAAAAAGCAAACAAATTATAATATAAACAAGTTATTTTTTACAATATAATAATGTTTAAGTGCTATTATTTTTCAAATCTTTATACAATAACAAAAAAAAAAACCTAATCGCAAAATATTATTTAATAATTTATTGTTGGTAAACATTTTATGACATTTAATTTAACTTTTTATTTATGCTATGTATATTCAATGTATACTCGTATATGTGTATTGCATATAAAAATGGTATAAATTTATTTTGTACCAACATATATAAATTTGTATTTAGGGTTGGTCACTTTCTTTTATTTTATGAACCCACACAAACAGACATACAGTTTAATTAATGAAAATAAAACTGATACATCAGAATAGTCGTTAATCTTTTAACTTCATATATTTACACAGTGTAGTCGGAAATATTTTAGAAAATCAACGAGATTTATAAGGTAAGCACACATAATCAACAATAAGTGATCATAAGAGAGATCAGTTTGACGCACGATCAATAAGAACAAAATCTTTGATTAAAATCGTACGATAGCTAATTAATAATCAGTAAAATAGTAAAATCATATTGATAGATGATTAAAGAATAAAATCCATATGCAAATCAATGTGTTCATGAATGTATTTTCTCCGATGAGTAATTGTTTGTTTATCTACATATATGCGACAGTAATAATATATAATACTCAAAATAATAGATTATTATTGGATTAGACTGATCATATATACTAGAACCGGCAATATGTTCCAAGATAACATAATTGAGCTTCGCTTACGGTTTTGCGAATTGTATGCAAACGAGACAAGCTGCTGGATGCTGTTTATAGAAAAATTATAGTTAAAATCACTGCTTAAAATTTTGCAGTAGATTGTTCGTTGATTTTTAGGAAAATTTAGTTCAATTCAACCCCTCACATACATTCCGCTATTATTACTTTGTTCGGTGTATGTGAAGTATACGCCTGTAAATTGTTCTAAGAATTCACGGAATGATTAAGCAGATTGGACTTTAGATTGACTGCCAAATTAGGAAAAACAACCAGTTATGCCGTCGCTTGGCCTCCGATCGGACAGGTTGACAATGAACTCAAGCTACGAAAAAAGAACAACGACACTAAGATCCTTAGCTGCAGATAGGTCCGGTTGGAGAAACGTGTTAGATCAGGATAAAACCACACCTGGGTTTTAAGACTATGCAATAAATAAGTAAACCCTCATAGATTTTTCATATGGTTTATGATATGGACCCGATATCACCATCCATATAAATATTATCGACACAATTATGGCATCATAATAACAAACGATAATAAAGTATCCCGGATTCGCTTCCAAAAATTTGTATAATACATTTGTTCGATGTTTTTATATGGTGCAGTAGAACGACAAACGATCGTAAAGCATTTGCGAAAGATTTTGAAAAATATAGTGTAATGAGACGCTACTCAGATGTTAAGCTGCCATAATTAATAATGTTTATCGGTTTTACTCTTTGTGAACTTAATTATACAATTATTAATTATTATTAAAAATTATATATAATTGCATAAATTTAATAAAATCACTAACACATTAACCCTCACTGATTTATGTGATATAAAAATATATTGTTGAGAAGTATCGATGCATTGCAATTGATTGCTTTAGTAAATTAAATTGATATGAACTGATCCAATGCTGGCTATAATGAAATAGTATAGTCCAATCCAATCAATCATTTGAATTGGTTCTTAGACACATTGTATATTGACACACTATGTGTATATCTGAATACACATATATATCACCCATCGCTCGCATAAACTACATTGTGTTGTCACATAATTGATGTTCGTCTGACCACAGTAACTATATAAAATATAATTAATCTATTTTGTCATAAATTCAATTTTACAACATATTTTCAAAAAAAAAACGGTGAAAGCTTTAACATTTATTGGATTGTTTTAATAATCGATAAACATTCTGTATCCCATCCCATATATCTCAAAAATGTTATTTTAGATAATTTAATTTTAATTTAATTTATACATAGGTTTGAACTTAAACAAAATTTAGAGCTTATAGAGATGAAAGTATATTAAATTATTCAAAATTATTTTTAGATTACAAGCAACATATGAACAAAAGTTTTTAATTTATAAATTAAATATTGTGGCAAATGGAAAATTCATTAAATTGTTAGTATTTATAAATATATAATTGATAATAGTATTTTACTAAACAATATCTATGGTATATAGTACATTGAACCATAACATTACGTTATTTATACGAGTTTGGTTTGGAATTAATAGTTTATAAATAATCTTTTGTGATAAGAATTTATCAACTTGAAATGATTGACATACATATCAATAAATTTTATATGGAAGATGATTAAAAATTAATAACAAATAATGTGATAGATCATATAACAACGCAAAGAAAGATAATGTTTAAAAAAATATTATTAATTCGACCTGTGACAACCCTTACCAATTTTAAATTGTATATATATTGATCAAAATAACATTAAGGTTATTCACATTTCACTTTGTATGGAAATTTATTAAAATATGTATTATATAAAACATATTTGCTGCTATATATAATGTTCAAATTCAAATATTAAAAATAAAGTACCATTTCATTTATAAATTATTTTTGCATAAATAAATAATATAATATTTTATATAAATATGCAAATGAATGACAAAACCTGAATTTCATTTTTTGAATAAAATATTGAAAATACATTATGAAAAAAATTATGTTTCATATGTACCAAACCTATAGGTGAATACTCCCGCACACATTATCAATTCATATATGGCGGGGACAACAAACACAGTGAGAAAAATTTACATATTATTTTAAAGTTTTGTATACAATGTGAGTTGCTCAAACAGGACAGTCTCAGGGCTACCAATATCAATTGCAACAAATCATTACCACTTATTATATATACACACACACACACACACACCTATACCATAAATAAAATGTTTAAGCCGCAATGAATTCAAAGAAATCAAATTCATGATTCTTTAAAAAAAATATTTATTGGTTAATTAATAATTTTTTGTTCCATTATATGGAAACGGAAAACAATATATATGCACTGGCCACATGGTTGTTATAAATTTAATATATTAATGGGGGTTCAACATTAAATGTGTGCGAGGTATAATAATATACAAAAGAGAAATTGAAAAATGATGTTATTTTATAAAAAAAAAATATATATATAAAATTGCTTTTAAGAAAAATGGCAATAAAATAATAATAAAAAGAAATATGAACCACTCAACAATTTTAAACAGTTTATTTATAATTTTATATATTTAAAAGAAGAAATTTAACATATAATAATTTAAAAATTATTAAATTTATTGAAATGTGTTAAATTTTTACATAAAACAAACAATATATATTTAGAATAGATGGGAATATGCAAAGTCCGGCTTGAAATAAACATGTTAAATAATATCTGGAGGTCGCATCGTCCAATGTAAATATAAATATCTTAAATTGTGAGTTGTATTTTTTTTTATTCAAACGTCAAAAGTGTTTAATTATACGAAACCTGAAGGGTCACGTCTGTGCTCACATATAGGGATGGATCGAACATACTTTGAGGTATGGAGTGTGTGTATGACGGATATTATAGGTTGTGGAATCTACAGTGGAAGACAAAGTTGGGCTGACCAAGGGCTACATGGAGCAGAACTGTAAATTACTAAACCCAAAGTCGTAAGGTAAAACATGGCGAGAGATAAAGACTTTGGCTCAAAATAAAACACAATGATGATCATAGCTACCACACTGCGACTAACATACAATTATTGATGATGAGGATGATATAGATGAGAAAAACTGGTTGTGTATTAATTTTAAATAATTTTAAGATCATAATGTCATTTGGAACAATATATTATATATTTTAATTATAGATGGAAAATTGACCGAATTTAAAAAAATGGATCAGAAACATCGCTCTCAATATTATAATTATATCGCAATATTCTTGAAATATTTGTGCAAATTTATCACTCTATACAAACACTCACAAGATATAATATAAATATTTAAAATATTTTATTTATTTTCATATTTGGAAAGTCTTCACCAAAATAATATTGTGCGTATTTTATCATCAAAAAATATATAATAAAAAAATTTCATAGGATAATATTTTATTCTGAATACCCGTCTGCATATACAAAAAAAAAATAAATTAGAAATCGTAAGATCTTAAAATAGATGAACCGATTTATTATTTTAAAATATTTAAATTCAAACGAAAAAATTTTTCGGCGGCAATTTTCTTTTCTATATCATCTCTTAAATTTATTTTATACTTTACTTTTCTATTCTCTACATATTTTCTTTTCAAGATCAAATTAGGAATAGGAAAAAAAATAGAACAAATTAAAAAATATGCGTACAGAAGGGCCTCCGTATACATAATAATTAATAACGCACAAATAATTAATAATACTAAATAGACTTGCTATAAAATTACTAATTTTACTCCCGAATAATTTAATTAATATGTGTAATGTAATCTTATGCCAAATTTTCATAATAATAAAAGCGATAAAAATATCTACAGTCAGGGATCATTAACACACAACTTATAGTTATATAAATAATAAATAAGTAGCGGAAAAATAATGTAAAAATAAACCGATCATCTACCGATCACTGAGAGAAAGGGAAGCTGTTGTACGAAATTTTCAAGAAATTAAACATGACAAAATTGTTAAATCAAAATATATTTGTAAAGAACCGCACTCAATGACTCCCTGTTATTTGTAATTTATCTATTTAAAGATATATATGAATTCAAAATATCAATAATAGGAGCTTAAAGAATTCTAATATAGTTTTTTTTAGCGGAAATCTGTAGTTTTTCTACCAACACCAACACAAGCAGTGAATTTTATGTGTAAATTTATGAATTAATTAATATATTATTTCAGGCGTACTTATTGTTATAGTACTTTTATTGAATCCGAATTGAACGTGTTATGTATATAAGAATGTAATTTGAAGTGAACTCAATTTTTTTTGAACTCACTATGTTGAATGACGACGACTTCTAATGCTGAGGTAAATATACATTAACGATTTAGAAAATCAATGACAAACTTAAACAGTTTTACAAAGAAATCGGCTTTGGTTTTGGAAACTGGTTCGATGTCATGATTGAGGACCAATAACATTAGGCCTGGGAATAGAAATACTGCAGTAAACAGTAAGAAATCTAAATAAATAGTTTACAAAATTGTCTATAATATTTGTTAGATACTTTAAAAAAAACGAGTGGCACAATTGTGATAAAGTGGCTTACCATTTTCGTATGACTTGATAATCTATTCATATAGTTCCACTCAATGGGGTACAATTATGCGGGTATCAAAAGATAAATTTCACCCAACCAAACCCCGCATTGTCATCATCAAGTTATGTTATTCCAAATGGAGCACATCTATATACGATCAAGAAGGAAAATTAATTCGCATGGGGGTATGGTGAATTTTTGAACACTAAATTTTTAAAGACATTTGTGTTTTTACTTGATTTCATAAACTAATAAACTGGTAACTCTGCTGAAATTTGATTGATGTATTAAAATCCACTCACTATAAATCTCCCAATTTATTGCGTTCATTCCGCAACAATTATTAAAATGTAATGATTTACATCCACACGTTGTATTGTTATGAGTTTTTCTCTAATGATTATACATTTGTGTATTGGATTGAGAAATTATGTTTATTTCTGAAATTATTTATATTATAAAAGATCTAGATCATTTTGCAGCCACACTTTTTCATTTCATGTTCTAATAAGAAGATATAAATATATTCTGTGTTGATTACTATACACGATGTGATATCCAAATCATTTCGTATATTTCATTTCAACATACAATTTTTATCATCATATACACAATTGACAATTGAAATGATATCGTTATCATATAATATATTAGAAAATAATGTGCGTTACACATTTCAATTTATTTTCAAGTTCAGTGTTTTAATTTATTTACTTTTATGTCACCTATTTTATAGACGCGTATTTTATTATAAACAAACATTTATGCGTGTGCGGTGAATATACAAAAACCTACAGTAAATAATTATAAATACAGTATCACCAATAATTGTTAAATACATCTCTCTATTTTATAGATTTTTTTAGTTTGCCGTTTTAATTTAGAAATTGAACACAACTATACAAAATTTTTACTATATCGAAAAATTTATGTTTTCATTCCACTATTTGTTGTCACAAAAATATTTAAAAAAAAAACGTATGAAAATTAACACTTTTTACACGATATATGTTTAACTTCACAGGAAATATTTCGGTAAACTATCTACAAAGAAGTTACTGCTGTACATTTTAGGTAAACAAAATGTATGAAGTTTGTTATTAATGCTGTGTGACTGGTGGGACCAGAAAGTTGTGGTGTACCATGTGTTTTATTTTCACAAAAAAATGCTCATTTGATACCGATACACCTGATATATATATTACCTACATTTAAACTATATACAAAATTGAATAATAATAATTTTTGCAATGACTGTATAAATTATGTGTATATTCTTTTCACATACACACACCACACACACATCACACACACCCAACACACGTATAATAAAAGCAGAAGAAAAATTAAATTGAAAGAAAAAAAAAAAAAACACCAACCAAGCAATATTATTTTATTTTTGTACAATTATAAGAATGAAGAAAATATACTAAATCTTAAGTTATAGACTGTATAAAATAAATAATACTACAAATTTTGTGTATACACGCATCGTCGCCAGTGGAAGGGATCATCAAGGTTATTATGTTTTAAAAGAGTTTGCATAAAATTTTGGTCAAATAAGGTAAGCAACAGCGCGGTTTTTCTATATAATGTCTTATATATATTTTTTTTTAACAGAACAGCAGCAGCAGCAGCAACAACAACAACAACGCAGCACAGAACACATATTTGGCAAAAAAAACCTTAATGGTGTTCTTGTGAAAATGATGTGTGTGCGTATAGTGTCACATTAAGTCATCGGAAAGTAGTAATACAGTTTTTTTTTTTCAAAATTAATTTCAAACTATACAAAATCGATTACATAATAAATTTCGTTGATTTTTTACTCTCTTAAATTATAATTATTCAATCCTATATTCGATTACGCAAATTAACACATTTCACTTTTTTAATATGATGTTCAAACAACACTTATTTATTATAAGAAATTTGTCTTAAGTGAATATCAATTAACATATGAACAAACACACACAAACACACATATTACATATAAATGCTTCTTATACATACACATACACAGCATATGTTTATTTTTTTCTATACGCGTATATTCTTGGTGTAAAGTTAAAATATAAAGATATATAAATTAATTAATTACATCAACAACTCTATAATTAAATTCAGATAAAATAAAAATGATATCAAATAACAAAATTATATTTATATAAATAATAATTAATAATACTAAATTATATAAATAAATTTGAGATTAAATAAAAAGATATTAATTTTATTTACACGCACCTTCACTTTTTTTTTTCAAATTTTTTTCGTATATAATATTGTCGGATCACCTAAACAATTACCTATTGCTATTTGTTGGCTATAGTATTTATATATATATATATTTAATATCTATATCGGATAGATTAAGAATACAGAACACACTACTAAAATAAACACTATAAATTAAAATGACTTAATAAAATTTGTATGTATGTATTTTTAAAGGTAATAAAGATTGAATTTACAGCAGAGTCAAATCGAGTCAACAATATTATAGAAAAAAAAAAAAAAAAAACAATTAAACACAACGCGTATGATGAACCGTATTACAAAGTTTCTCGAGCAAGACTGAATTTAATTAAAGAAAATAATTTTACTTAACATCTTAAAAATAAAAATAAAGTTAAAACAACAAATTTTTTTTTTTCTTGTATGCGAGTAAATTTATATAATTGTATTTGTGAATCTCGCTATATAAATAAATAAATTTACTGTGTGTTAAAGTAAGCACAATATGAATTTTATAGATTGAGATAGATTTTGAATATTTAGAAAAAAAAAACTCGTATACAATTCTCTACTTTTATAAGTTATTGTTTTAAAGAACAGAACAAAACTATATACGAGCATAAAATTATTATAACACTATTAGAAAAATGTTAGGAAAGTATTAAATAAATATTGCGTACACACACACACACACACACATGCACCGTATTATAAAACGATATATTGTTAAAGTAATCAAAAGTTAGCAAAATATGCCGCTGTACTATAATTATAATGCCACAAAATAATTTTAAAATCCGAGTATATTTCATATAAACATATTGTATTCAATTTATATTTGTATGTATACACTTGTTTAGAGGTAGTCAGTCACATATTCGTTTGTATATTACTTTGTTATATCCCATTGAGCTAGTATTTATATTGTTGGATACTGAACAATCCTCAATGTCACATCACAAGCAGAATAGTTACGGAAAGAAGTATAACACCGCACCTCGTGTATTCACCAGACATTGTTCCATCTGATTATCACTTGTTCCCCGCAACGATACACCGTATGACTTAATGTTATAGGATAAGCCGCTTGAAAATACATGACAAAACTCTAAAAAATGAATCAGCCTCAAAACTGAAACCGTGACTTTCAATACATACGAAACTCTGTTGGATGGTACATGTTAAAAAAAAAAAATGAAGAATTAAACATAAAATTTAGAAAAATGTATTGACTACTGGGTAGGCAGGCACTCAGATCTATCAACCCACAAAAAAATTATTCTAATCAGTCACACATAAAAATTGGTTCTACGGAGCACATCATTTATAGTGCTATAAAAATTATTCAAAATTGTTCAAAGGTACTATGTTGCACATATAGTTTTAATGCTCAGTGGTATATTCGTAACGTATATATCCTTTGTGATTTTTAAAATACCAATGGGAATCTACGAGATATATCGGTTGCGGACAAACATAAAGAACAACAAGATAGATTCATCAAAATGAACATATGCGTGAACATTTACAGTTTAGAAATAAGTTAATAAATAGACATGCATTAAAGTTAATTTATCGTCAGATACATATTTCCTTAATTTCCTTAATTTTTATATTCCATAATACAATGTGCAGACACAATGTTAATCTTTAAATAGCGTCCTCCAACAATATATTTTGAAAGATGCGTATTTTTTTTTTGATTCCACATGTGTATAAATAATAAGTTAGAAATGAAAAATTTTTCATACATTCTTCGACAATCAAAAGTTTGAACATATGTTACATAATTTTATCGAATTTATCTCATTACACTTAAATGGTTTTAGAATAAAATTTTTAGTTTATAATTAAGTTGTGGTAAGCCTAAGCACTAATTTTAAAGTGTCTGGATCCATATGTAACCAGAAGTGAGGATAGTATATATAATTTACCATATTCAATTTTACTTAAAGTTACAAGTTTTAAAATTTTAAATAAAATTAAATTTTTTAAACATACCCGCATTTTAGATGATTTCAAGAAAAAAAACTGCAATGCTTTCAATGATCCTATTGATGATTGATGAAACAAAAACACAGAAGTTATTAATATTAAATAATATTTGATTCCGAAAACTTGTAATTTCTTTCCTGAAAAATTCGATATAATTATTATTATTTTCTATATCTGTTATTTTATTATAATTAATTACATAATTCAAATTTATACATACATAACCAATTCTATTTCCAGCAATATTAATACTTGTGGTGCTTAAAATATTACAATGTAACATTTTTGAAGACGAAATTTATTCATATAAGCTGTCTGTAACACATTCACATACACGTTATTAACTTAAATGTTAATATCTCGTTGTAACAAGATTTGTACATCTTTAGATATACATTTTACATCTTCACAACTTGTTGTTTTGGGTAGTATCATTCTATTTATTTCGACCACGTATTGGACATTTTCAGGTACTTCATTAACATCTCCTCGTTTTTTTTCTCCCATATGATTTGTTCATAACGATATTTTTTTCTAATTATTTCATATTTACGAATCCTTTTTCTATTCTTCAAGCTATATATATAGAAAATAAATAAAAAATAAAAAAAAATTCAATTAATTAATTTTAAGTATATTAAGTTATATGATGATTTATGGATTTATAGAATCAACCATATTTATCATATAAAATAAAATTAATGACTATACCTTTGTCCATTAATATGATAATTTCATGAATTATATCTTGGAAAGCGGAATTGGATATAAAAACTTGAATTTACAAACATGGACATGACTTTTTTTTATCTTTTCTTTGTCTTCTGCTAATTTTTGTATCGCAGAACAATTTTTCTACTCCACTTTTTTTCAACTTTAGTATATATTTTTATATTCATTTAATTTTCACGCTTACGAAATCAATTGATTAAATTTAAATAGTTCTGTTGTTTTATTTGCTGATGTCTAGATAAAAAGTTCTTTCATTTATTCTTTAATTTTTGTTCTCTTCATCGTATTCAACACTCAACGGTTTTTTAACATTTGCTATGATGACTTTTTTTTTCCTTTTCTTTGTTTTTTAACTTGATGTTAAAAATGATGACTAATTCTGCTAACAAAAATTAATGTTTCAGCATCATCATTTTTTTTTTACCAGCAGCAGTTTTTTATCATCTTCGATTATCAATATCGTCATTATGTTTGCTAAAATGAAAAATTCAATTAATTAATTGTAAGTATATTAAGTTATATGATGATTTATTTATAACATCAATCATATTTATCATATAAAATAAAATTAATGACTATAAATTTGTCCATTAATATGATTAATACATGAATTATATCTTGGACATCGGTATTGGCTATAAAAAATTGAATTAAACACACGGATACGACGTTTATTTTTTCTTTCTGCTAATTTTTCTTTTACCGAATAATTTTTCTTCTTTCCTTTTCAATTTTAGTATATATGTTTTATATTCATTTAATTTTCATACTTACGTAATCAATTGTTTAAATTTAAATATTTATATTGTTTTGTTTGCTGATGTCTAAATAAAAAATTCTTTTATTTCGTCATTGACTTTTTTTTTACTTTCATCGTATTCAACACTCAACGGTTTTTAAAACATTGGCAATGATGACTTTCTTTTTTTTTCTTTTCATTTGTTTTTTTTTTTAACATGATGTTAAAAATGATGACTAATTCTGCTAACAAAAATGTATGTTTCAGCATAATTTATTTTTTTTTCATTAGCAGCAGATTTTTGTTTTTTATCATCTTCGATTGTCAGATATAGCTATTTTGTTTGCTAAATTTTTATATTTTATATTTATACTTTTAATATTAAAACCATAAAATAGAACTACCATAATTTTCGTTCAATTATCACGTACACGTCAGCCATTTTTAAAAACAGAATTAATTTTTTTATATCCATTTCGCATGTGCTACTTTTCAATATCGTCTTGGAATTTCTCAATATTTTATTTTTATTTTTTAAGTAATATAATGTAAAAAAAAGTATGTGTATTACCTTATTATTCCAATATGTTAAAAAATAAACAATTTTATGTAATATTATCTTGAAAATATCTAAATTATATTAATTAATTTTTATTTTTCATTAAATTAGATTTTCGCTTCTTTTTTTTACGTTCAATGAATTATTATACATCACCCAATGCCAAATGTCATTAATATAATTCATGCATGATTTATCAGTGAATTTTTACTTTTATTTGCTTCTAAACAAAATTCACAATACTCTTTTATAAAACGAGCTGCTGCCATTGAACGTCATCATTTTAATGATCAATAAAAATGAAAACTTTACAAATGTTTTTTTTATGTGTGCATTTTATCGGCATATCGAATCAATCGTTCTGTGATTCGATCGACATTATTTCGCATTTTTCTGAAATGATATAAAAATAAAAATAAATTTATATTATACTATAATCGAAATTGAATTTTCAAATACAAATATTATATAATTATAAGGTATTTAATTTGAAAAAATATGTGTTATGATATAAATAATTAATTTGATCTGTGTACAATTAACAAGTAACAAGCATTAACTATAAAAAATATAAAGATTTTTAATATTTCACCCTAATTAAATATTCGTGATTTTAGAAAAGTACTATTCTTTGGATTGTCTGGCAACATATAATAGCAATAAATGCATATTTGGGATTTCAGATATCAAAATATACTCTGAATATTGTATTCTTTGTGGTTATTTCACTATATAATAAATAAATACATACTCATACAAATGTAATATTATTTTATTAATACACATGTTGGTAACAAGTTAGTATATAAGTAAGATATTGCATATGGTGAACGAACATCCTAACATTAAACATAACGACTCGACTACGTTCAACGATGACGTGATCTTATAGAGATGCAGTTAGTTAGCAGAGGTTGTTGTGGTATATAATAAGTATGAAACGAAATTAAATAAATTAAACATACATGTTTTTTTCTTCCTCTTTCTACATCAGAATCACACATATTATTTTTATATATATTGTATTTATATATTTATAAGAAAACTTATATATAAATAAATAAGAAATATAATATATACGAAAAGTAAATGAATAAAAAAAAATAAAAAAAATCAATGTCGTTTTGTGTAGGTGTTTGTATTTTACATAATGTATTTGAAGTTAACTCTAAAATGATTACTATATGAATACATGGAATATTTAAATTGTATTCGATACTGGATGCGATACTATAGCAATAAAATATATTGTATATTCATTGTATTAAATTTAAGAGTATCTATATATAAGTGGAACATGTGGCATATACCAGACCATTTTCATTGGAGTCAAGTTGGTAAATCACTCGGCAAGGCAGTATTTTACTATGCACAAATTGGCATTACCGAAAGTTCAGTATTGTCATAATTCCATTATTTTTAATATAAATGAATACTACCAATACGAAGAAGCGCATCTTAATAAAAAATTGAATATACAATTTCTTTCTGTGACTAGTGACATATAAATGTACTCCTCTCATTTAGTGTCCTTTTATAGCTAAAGAACCAGATGACTTAGAGAATTGAGACAAACCAACTTAAAATACTTGTGATATCACCAAATAAATCGCCCAGATACTTTATTATTTTAAATAAACTGGTTTATCATTTGAATAAATTAACTATTTATATAGAAAATGATGTCCAAATCAATTTTCTGGATCAATTCCACAGTTTCACCAACTATTCAGATGCAATTAAAGATGCACATAACTGCAGCAATCACCCACTACAAATATCCAATACACACAACGAATTATTTATGAATTTAATAATATTTATTAGGATTTTTAGTAAAATGGAATATGAACGATAATGTTATGAACAATTATTATTTGAAAATAAATGTAATATAATTCTACGAATAATAATAATATGATATGATAAATTAATTTGTTTGCAACTGCATAATGCAATTAAATAGCCATTTAAATATATCACCAAATAGTTCAATTAATTGATATTTATAGACATTTTTCTATGCCGGATATTTCAAAGTTAAATATCACTATATGGGCTAATTAACCATATAAAAATAATACGAATTATGGAAACACCTTTCGTTAATTTGCTGTACAATTAATGAATTGTTATATACTCCTGTGCGGAGTAATTTACCATTTTGGCTGTAATAAATGTTTAAGCTTAAATATTGCAATTTAACATTTTTAATCCCATATTCTCAGCAAAATTGCAAACATTATTGCGATTTTTCATCTTATTGAAGATAAAATATTAATAAATAGACACGTAGAATTTTTTGGCCATTAGAAGACACCGCTGCGGTTGAATTATTTAAAGAAAAATATTTGGTGATAAAACCCCTTTGAATATGGTGTTAATTGTGGATTGTTTGTTTTTCTAACAAAATGGTTACAATGCCTTGCAGTAAGTCAAAAAATAAATACTGCTATATTCTTAATTAATCCGAGTTATAGATGTTCAATAGAATAAAACAAGCAAAGTATTTGCTCCTTATTTATTAACTGTTAGTCTATGAACTTTTCATAAATGTACAGGAAAATGCAGGTATTTTTATTTAGAGAAAAATGTTGCAGCTGTTATTTACGAGCTATCAAAAAAATATGTTTTAATTCAATATATGCCATTCATCACATAATCAACACATTAATAATAATAATTGTAATGTTGGATTTGCGATTACTATAATTGCAAATTTGATTTCATGTGAAAAAAGTCAGCCATTAGTTGCAGACACACCTATAGAGTATAGCTACTTACGATGTGATCGAGAATATGGGATCCTACATCAACATTCCAAATTGATAAGAGAAGTAATAGTAATAAAGCTCACATGGATCAATAAATAATATATATTGTACATAAGACATTATTATGAATTATTTAAGTGTGAGAATTGAAGAAAATACACAGATATTCTTAGTGGAACAATATAAATATGTAGAATTTTTTAGACTTAAAATTTCTAGTAATATTTAATTGAAATTTTCCATCCTGTATTTTATTTTTAAACTATATAATATAATTAATGTAAATGGTTAGAGGCGGATGCGATAAATGTGGTCGGGCGAAATTTTCTCTATCTACAAAATTAGCAGACACCCACATAACAATAATAATAAATTATCTAGTGGAGAATAATTGTAGACGAATTATTAAATTTATATATATTCACATTGAATACAGCCGGAGTATATTTGATAATTTTTAATCTAATATGTATAGTTCGGGATATAAGTTTTGTAGATGAATGAAATAAACAGTGAAGCAACATCGGACAAAGGCAACGAGATTTATATGTTATTGTAAGTAATCTGCGAATATATTAATCGGTAAAGAAATTCTTCTAGGTCATTATAATAACAATAGAATTAATAGGTAAGTGATGTATATTGTTCGCAAATTTAATGAAGTCTGTTAAAATGTAAAGTTGCGCACTCTGCGTAAATACAATGAACTAAAGATCTCGATAGAAAAGACAAAAGTTTAATAGATCTGATAACGAAGACATTTCCTTTTATATAGGTACGTGACCGATTTCGGAAATTTTCCAACTATCGGAGTTTAATATTCAGGTAATTGGTGTTGTTTGCGTATAGTGGAAACAATAGAATTCGGGTTTATAAAAAAGTGTGCAATACATTTATGTTAATATGTGCGAATAAATTATATTATATTATTAATTATGTTTATTACCCATTTATTATTTTGTTATACACATTTTCAACTATATATGTTATTTTAGTAAATGCAAATATTGTATTATTAATATGAAAATGAAATTCACATAATAAAGTATTTGATATTATTACACGATATTTTGTATTTTCTTATAAATTTTATAATAAAAAGGTATATAACTACTCGAATTGTATATAACCAAATTCCTGTGAGGATAGACCGTAATTTTTTCACACCTCTATATGTACAAACATAAGTACGTGTGCATATAATACAACAATATAATACAAAATGAGGTCTAACAATAAGAAGTGGTATTACATATTTTTTTAAAAACCATTAGACCGTAATTATATTTAACAAATGTGATTGTTTTCATAAAGTTTTAGTATATTCATCGAGCGGTATCCTACTTGCCTATGTAATAATATTTTATAATTCCTATGGTTATATAGTATTAAATTTACTCCTATACAATTTTGTTATAAATACGTACTTATACAGGAAAGGTTTTATAGAATATATTCATATATTGAAATTTAGTCGCATGTAAATTTTCATATAATATTTCCAAAATTAATTACATGATGAGAAAAATATACATTCTTTTATTCTATACAATATCCATACCATGTACGCGTGTAAGTGGGCTATGTAATACCGGTAATATCAACTTATTATTATTATTATTATAATTTCCATTAATATGAAAAGAAAATTCAAATGGAAATGAATATTGATTTCTTTCTTTTTTGTAATATTATTATAAAATTTCTCAATATTAAATTAACAAATAATGTTTTTTTGAATATATTTAGTGAAGTTTTGTTTAATTAAAGTTATACAATTAAATATGAATATAATTACTAGTAAACTCCGGAGAATGTGATAGACTTCTGTGTTACATATAGTTTTGCAGAAAATCATCGGGTAGCGGGAATCATGCTGTTATCTATTTTATCGAAAATCATTCATCGGTAATCGTCCTTATTTTTCGCAGTATTATTAACAGATACTACGAGGATTGTATGGCCAAAACACAAATTGGATTTAATACATAGGGGAGCAATTGACGAGGTGGCCATCATCACATTAAACTTATATAGCATAAAAAATTAAGGATAATTAAATAAAGTTACATTTACCCAACAAGAAATGATCAATAGTTTAAAGTTAAAAGGTTTTTTTACCTTTAAGGAAGAATGTTGGTATTATTTATAGATTTGGTGGTGCGGCTTATGATGACGTTGGATAATATTAAGTCACGTGTGTTCGAATCCACGGTAAATTATCTGAGCATTAGAAGACTACGTTAATGGACTACGCACCATGTCGTAACGACACTACTTTTTAATAGTTGCGCTGCAAAAGCCAGTAAGTGTGGTGTAAGCTAATAATAAATGGGTCGAAATATGGTGGCTGATGCTTTCGAATATGGTTAAATATAAGAAGGCATCGATTCTATATAGGTTTGATAACTAGCAGACAAAACAAAACATATGGTGACAACTGATGCATCAGTAATTCGAGATCAAAATGCTAATTTTGGTGAAAATAATTTTGTAAATTGTTATTCATTATATACTTGGAATCTTTGGAAAATGTGAAAACCAATTTCAATCAACACAAATAATTTGGTATATGCGCACTTGCGTTATGCAGATAGTATCTATATGAGTTTATTTTAAACGTCACAGTCTGAACTCTTCTATACTGATCCAATTACACATCTTGCTCAATATCATAGGAACTACCTATATGATCACGCATTTAAAGCTCATATACCAACTTTCATTCAAATAATAGACTAAACCACAGTAGAATTGTCTTCGCAGGGTATGCATTTTGAAGTAATTTCAAAGGAATTACCTGCATAATTCCATAATTGAAGTGTGTAAATTAAATTCCATCTAAATTTACCTGCAAGTATTTGCAGAAGTATCTGAGTATCGCGAATTCGGAGAACTTTAGTTTAAGGAATAAAAAATAGTCACAAGGAGCTAAATCTGGCGAATATGGTGAATGTTGAAGTAAAAAATGTGATTTTTAGTTAAAAAAATCAGTGATTATTGTTGAACGATTTGCATTAACATGCAGTAACCTTCCACTACCTGGTTTCTCGATATTCAGCACGAATGTGACTTAGTAAACGCTTCAATACACCAAGGTAATAATTAACATTAACCGTTGAACCGCCGTTGGAAGAAACTCTCTACATGAATAATTTGTTTTGGAATCGTAAAAAGAAGCATGTTTTGATTTTTAACTTCATTAAACGAGTGTTCTTTGGATTTCCTTTGTCTGGTGACTGCGTCCCATCAGCACTGCGACATTTAGTTTCTGACTCCTCACCCAGTAACAATAGATTTCAAGAAGTTTTTATCGTGACGAGCGAGTCGTTATCATATTCAGTCTTTGCAATGCTCAATTCGGTGTAATTTTTTATAAACTGTTTATCTATATGGAACGCAATACGAATTCAACTTTGGTAGACCAATTTTTTCAGTTAAAATGCGATGAATTGTTGTTTAAGGATTACCCATGTTCCATTTCCAATGAATTTGATTGAAGATTTCTATATATATAAGATTTCACGAAATCACGTACTTTTTTCAATACTGTTTTCCATATAATCACTTCACATAGTCGATCTGAATGTTCATCATCATTAACGCATCTGCCACCTACCATCTTTTGGATATTCGAAATCACTCAAAAACTTGTGTTTTGGATAAACAATCATCGCACCATAAGCGATTTTAAGTATTTGAAGCGTTTCTGTAGTTGTTTACCATTCGCTTACAACAAACGTTTAATATTTAATCTTTGTTGTTTCCGATGGGACAGAGGTTGTATTTTATTGGTTGGCGATTTTTCAATGGGTTAATTAAGAAATGTTAATATTTCTGTGGTACTTTTATCACTGTTTCTAATACACATACACAGATTTGGTATATATAGGATCGCATATAGTCTATATTTCATACTTACTCGGTTACTCGGATTGCATGTTCTATACGCCATATAGACAGAGTTTATTACAAACACAAGTCCTACTGTATATGTACCCGTCTATAAACAAAGTAATAGAATATTAAACTATACTTTGTATTGAAATATATTTTATAATTTGGTTTGATAAAAATTCTAATCCATATGAATATAAATTTTATTTCCTTGGTGCAACGAGTTGCGCACTATGCCCACTTGTTTGAATTTTATCAAGCACATATATAAAATATATTGTATGTACTAAAATAATATATTAATTCAACGATAATATTATAATATTATAAAATCATTGTCACAAATACTTACATATAGCAATTTTACTATGAGTACGACGGTACGACATATAATAGTATAAAATAATAATTTTCTCAATGGACACTCTCGTATCAAAAAAAAAGCTTTTCATTTTTCAGTATAAATAACAACGAAATATGTTTAATACATGATGTGAAATTAAAATTTATAAAATAAAATAATGAAAATTTATATAAATTCTATAAAAATTCAATGGAAAAATTACATTGTTTATAAATAAAAATAAATAAATAAATAAATAAAAGGATGAAAATGGAAAAATCCTTGTTACAATTTACAAAAAGTTATACTTCTGCGCGCAAATACAACATCTCACCACACCACACCACACCACACAACGCCACCACCAATGTATGGTATATATTTTTCCACATTGTATACATTCAAATTTTCCAGTTGGTCATGTTTATACGGAAATCTCCACATCAGAAAATCATTTGAGTTGTACGTATATTTTTTTCATTCATTGACAACCACACCACAATGACGAGACGCTGCACAATTTTTTAATGTTTCTTTTTTTTTGTTCGTTGGTTTTGGTTTTGGTTAGTTGAGAGTTTGTCGTTAAACGGTGTGGTAGTGAATTTTTTTTCAATATTTGTAAATAAATTTTTAAATTTTTTATTATTTTTAAGTGCAAATGGGTGTTGTAATAATAAATTTTTTATAAAAAGAATATAAAATATAGAATATTTTACACAACACATTATCATTCAAGAAGTCTTTGTGTGCGTGTGTGTGTGTTTGTGTATGTGCGTTTTTTGTTATCAATGTTAAATATATATATATTAGAAATATGTAAATTTTTCCAAAGGACTTTCATTTACAAAGTTTTTCTTTTATTAAAATAATATAACGATATAATATTATATTAGTTAACGTTTTTTCGTGCTATATGCACACACATACAATAAGAGGATTTAATCGATATATAAAAAAAAAATTGTGTATAAAATAATATAATATATTTTTGTTTTAACAGTTTTTTATATCTCTCGTACAAAAATTTTTTTTAATACATATTTTATGTGAAAATTAATATTTAATTCTTTGTGAAAATTTTATAGTTTTTTGTTTTTTTTTTGGGTTTGGTTTATTGTTGCAATATTGAATATTGACGAAAATTTAATTATCTATAGTCCAACAGTTGTTGTTTTGTTATTTTAAATTATAACATTATGTTATTTTTATTTTAAGACGAATTCTTCTACATTTTTTATAAGGTAATTTTTCATGGTATTAAAAATTTAAATATTAATAATTTATAGTAATTTTAAGAATTTTTTTATTATTATTAATAATCACTCATTTTCGATGCGTTGCTTCTGCTTCTATATATAGAGCGTAATATTATTAAATAAATTAAATTAATATAATATGTGTTTGTTTGTGAATTATGGTACAGGCACAGTATTTTGATTATCAGGTGTACCCGTATCACATGAGCGTTTTTTTTTGTGAAAATAAAACACTAATTTTAAATGGGAAAGTAAAAAACATTTTATTCAAAATATTGACCATTGTTTCTGACACATTTTGACCACCTTTCTGGCAATTTGTGGATACAACGCCAATAGAATTGTTTGGCTTTTGAAGCAAACCAATCAGACACACAATTTTCGACTTCTTCGTAGGAATCGAAGTGCTGCTCAGCCAATGCGTGTCCCATCGATGAAAACAAGGGTGTGACAGCAACTCCCAGCCAAGTGCTTTGATTGTATCCTGAACTGGTTTTGCTGCTTTGTATGCAGGTGCATTGTCATTGGGCAAAATTACCCTGCCGTGTCTTCTGGCCCATTCTGATCGTTTTTCAATCAAAATGCATGGTTCAAATTGATAATTTTTATTGTCGGTAGCGATCAGCATTAACAGTTTCACCTGGTTTTAGGAGCTCCTGGTACATCACACCTTTCTGATCCCACCGCAGATACACAGCATTGTTTGTGTTGCCGAAACGATTTGGTTTTGCAGTCGATGTTGATGGTTGTTCTGCATTAACTCATGATTTTTTCCGTTTAGGATTCTTAAAATAAATCCATTTTTCATGGCCAGTAACAATTCGATGCAAAACTAATTTTCTTTCGTGTCTGACAAGCAAAATTGCACAAGTGTTTTTTTGGTTTTTCATCTGTTTTTCATTCAATTCATGTGTGGCAACCATTTTCCACACTTTTGGATCTTTGCCAGAGCTTTTAAACGGTCAGAAATTGTTTGTTCTGCAACATTTAACATTTCTGTCATTTGCTTTTGATTCAAAGTGTCATCTTCACATCCAATATTGCTTCCAATTCGATGTCTTCAAACTTTTTTGGTGGTCTGCTCACTTTCATTGTTTCTCACATCAAAATCATTATCTCTGAACCGTTGAAACAATCTTTTGCATGTTACTTCTGTAATATCATGATCACCATATGCCTCGCGACAAGCATTCGATGCAATTCTACAGCCGTTTTCTTCAAATGAAAACAAAAATTTAATGCTTTCCACAAATCATCATTGTCTATGGTACAAAATGCGACCATTTTAACACGATGAAAAAATATGATGTTGTTTGTACACTGTGACTTGTTGTATACTAAATATGTTTGAGAGATGTTATGGCAAACAAACAAAAAAAATTAAGGCTCGTTCACTACAAATGTTCCCTATCGACACATTTCTATCTTGACGCTCACTTTATACCGGTACACCTGGTATATGTATTTAGTACAAATACAATATATATAATTTAAAATAAACTATAATATATATATTATTATATGCATAAATATATGGTATATATGGTATGAGATAAATTCTACTGCGTGATGATATTGTATAGATATGATAAATTTTACAAATAATATCATATATAAAATAATAATCACTTCTATACAAATTTCTATTATTAAATTTATTAAATTGATATGATGTTATAGTATTAAAATTTCAGTCTATTTAGAAGAAGAAAAATAAATATTATATTAATAATATAATAAATAAATATATGTGTATGAGTACATTATAAAAATGATATACTTGTAGATTGTAGAATGTAGGTAGGGTGGCCAAAAAAAAAAAAAATTCATACAATATTTGAACAACTTATTTGTGCGTGCTTACCGCAGTGTTATCAACAAAAGACGGCACGACAGTTGAGACAGTTTAGTGTAGTTACTAAAAATGAAGTGCTTGTGTAGATGAGTTGAATAGTAGACTACATTATGAAAAAAAAATTGGAATGTCCACTTACTAAATTTTCCGGAAAATCGACTTTTAAGAATTATCATCTTTTTGAATTACGGACCATGGTTTTAAAGGATTTCCTGTTTTTTTTTTATATAAAATGCAAATTATAATAAATTTCCAATCTTTCATAGAAGAGATTTTTAAAATCGATTCACACGTTCAAAAGATATGACCGATTTTCCATTTGATGCCATTGAAATTTTATATGAAATAATGCTGCATAAATTAAATGTTTCATTTGGATGTTCGTTCACTTTATACAGTACCACAAATTTCTTTAAATTTTCTTTGCCATCGATTGGAAAATTGGTTATATCTTTTGAATGCTCGTGAATCGATTTTAAAAATCTCTTCTATGAAAGATTGGAATTTGATTATAATTTCCAATGGTGTAAGCATAAATGGAAATCCGTTGTTAAACTAATATTAAAAAAGGTGATAATTCATAAAAATCGATTTTCCGGAAAATTTAATTCGGTCAACACCCAGACTATTTTTCATAATTTAATTTAATTTCATCCAGCTTATTTTTCTAATTCGGGGTTCAGAAAATCAACGAGTTATTGTTGAGAAACGAATATATCCACATTGTATAAGTGTTTGGTACGGATTTTGGATTGCAGCCATTAATATTTGGATTATTCTTCATTTGAAAATGTGGCTGGTTACACAATAACAGATATAATTTATACAGCTTTTTGTGACTAGCAAGATATAAATGTGGATGACAACAAGACGGTGTCACATACCGCCATACACCCCAAGAAACAATTCAATTATTGTATGAGACATTTCTTGGTCGTGTAATTTTCCTTTTTGATCATCAGAATTTGCCGTCCAGATTTTGCTATTTAAAGTCGTTTAATGTTTTCCTTTTGGGTTTTTTGAAATCTAAGTTTTATGCACGACCACCCGAACGTCTTGAACTAGGAAATTGATTGCTGTTTATACGAAATTTAGCTACATTTATGCAAAACGGTCATGGAATATTACGAAAAAAAAAGTGTGCGTACATGTACCAGCAAAGCCGTGGTGGCTATTTACAAGTTATATTATTCCATTCCACATTTCACATGCGTTTTCGATCAATTTCTAACTTTTTGCGTGAATTCTGGGACACCCTTTTGCATATGTAATTGTATGTATTTTTTCTTTTTTATTTCCACATTGAAAGAAGAATGAACCGTGAAGAGATTTTTTTATTTTTCATTCATTTTTATTCATTTTAATCTGTGTAATATCGCAACATATTTATAAATTTATTTACACTTGTGTGTATTTATATATACAGAAAAACACCTTCATAGTGATATTTCAAAGGGACTTATCCGTGACAGTATTCCGGATATTCTTATACCTTGGGAACTTGGTACAACTTGACTATTTAAAATAAAATGTTGATAACATTTTGTATGCGAGTTGAGAATGGGATAAATATATTTATATGAAAAATTTTCATGAAGATCCCAAAAATATGGAAAGCTTTAGTATAGCAGAAGCTATGGGAACATGAACAATTAGACCATTTATTATCCATAACATTGATCTAATTTAGTATAGGTATATTCAAATTGAATTTTCATTAAATTTATTATATTATTATGCGATAAGAACATTTTGTGGTACAAATTAAAAAATCATAATATCCATGTCAAAAAATAGAAAATTGCATGTTATTAGATGCGTTGCTGCTTGGGTGGCAGCTAATAAATTACGTTTTTCACATATTGTATAGTTAACTTATGATGAATTTTGAAATGTATGTTTATACGTATGCAAAATATCAATTGATATATTTAATTGTGTGCTTCAATTGTCAATTCAGTAAAGTTCAGTCCAGTTTAAAGTTGATGATGACCAAATCAAACCTATAATCGATGCATAGCACAACACGTGAGATTGAAGATTAGCTCGATGTATAATATACATTGAAAAGCGTTTAAAACAACTCGATATATGGATTCCTCATGAACTTACATTCACTTAACACAACGCCATTGCCATCAGAGGAATATGTTTATGAAATGTATCGAAAATTACCCATTTTTGAAATGATTGATATAACAACCAGTGAAAAATGAATTGTTTACAACAATGTAAATCGAAAAAGATCGTATAGCAAGGAATATCCAACGCTTAAATTCATAAAAGGACGTTTATATTATCTGTTTGATTGGATTACAAAGACCACATTGTCTATTTAGAACTTTTACCAAGCAACCAAGCGATCAATTCACGGGTATACGTTTAACAACTAACCACACTGAGCAATGGAATTCAAGAAAGCTGCAACAGAATTAAAAAATCGAAAAGGAGTTGTATTCTACCGTGACAACGCAAGACCACACACACACACACATCATTGGTTAGTCGTTAAAAAATTATTGGAGCTTAGTTGTGATGAGTTGCCACATACAACATATAGTTCTAATCAAGCACCATCAGATTACCATTTATTTCGAAGTTTGCAAAACTTTTTGAATGGTAAGAATTTCAATAATGTCAATAATCATCGCATGATGTTAAAACGCATTTGCGGTTCAGTTTTTTTTTTCTGATAGCGACCAGGAGTTCTATGAGCTCGAAATCATCAAGTTGCAAAAACAAATGGCAAAGGGTCATTGACAAAAATTATATGGTATGATTTTTTGCCATAGCCATGTTCATTAAAATCGGAGAAGAATCCAAATTATTCGGGTGTTATGAGCAGGCATGGAATATACATAATTGTGGGTATTAATTTTATACAGAAGTTCATAAGTAACCGTCTTATAATCCATACATATTTAAATTTTCATCGAAATAGATAGCGAAATTATACAATAATAAAGTTTCTGATAGTGTACATATCGTCCTTATCTTGTTTAGAAATGTTCAGATCAGAATACCAGTTTATTTTAGATGTGCATAATTGTGAATTAAATTATATTATATTTTGAGAATTACAAACAAAAAATTAATATGGTTTGTAAAAATTAGGACGAAAAATAATGTCACTATATGGAGAGGGTAATTTCCGTACAAAAAACATTCAAGGGACGTCATTATGGGCCAAATGCATATATGAAAATTCATCGTTCATATGGAAAAACATCACACATCAATCAAACATATATGATTAAGTTATCACTACGGAGCAGTTCCACTGTATATACAATATTAATAAGATTATACATATATGAATGTATAGAATGTTTTGAATCTCGTTGGTATACACAGGAACAAGTAATTTAAAAATCTCTGTATTTTATTCAATTGAATTGGCAAATTATATTATTTGATTTGTAAAAAAAAAATAAATAAAATAAAATAAATAATAATAAATAAAATAAAGAGAAAAAAATAAATATATGTTTGATAGCACAATGTGTAGCAGCACATGCATAAAATACTGAAACTGGAACTAACGACATATTCATATGTGGAGTATTTGCGTATATAATTGTATATTAAATTGCTTTCTAAACTCCAATTTATAATAAGATATAATATTTGCCGCCAAATGATAAATTTATATTTAAATAAATTCTATGTACAATTTTTCATTCATCATTCAAACATGATTCATTACAAATTGAGCAAATAAAAAACGAAATAACATTGTACGAACGACTGCGCTAAGAGTATGTATGAGAAAATAGTATTTCTATAGTCGAAGGCAAAGGAATTACATTGACCCATTCCGATTGCCATTTACATAATTGATTCCGCTCACCTATTATATAGACTATACCAAATGATTGCCAATAAGACATACGCCAAACCGTCCCGCTTAACTCAACTCATTTTGTTGCATTCACAGATATGGCTAAAACTTTTGATACTTAGTATTTTTTTATTCCTAATTTTTAGGTTGGTCACTCATTTTTGTGCTCACGCATTGATCACTCGCACTTCCTTATTTATAGAACGATTATAATATTCTTCATGATGGAATCTGCTTCCTAGTATTTTCTCATCCATTCAGCTGTACCTCAGGATTTAGTACTTTCGCATACATCTCTATATACTTTCCTTACTTTTCTTCATGAATGATTTATTAGCATAATAACTAAAATAAATTACATTCATTGTTTTTATCTGATGACAGTTCCTTCCTTTCGCGTCATGTGAACATCTGCATGCAATCATGGGGTACATGCGGTGAATGTCGCTCGGTTCGTCGGACAATGATATCGCTTTACACAATTTTGAATATCCAATATCAAGGTTCTGTCGAACCGTAATTGAATGGCATACATTTTTGTCATGGCTGAAACGGGTCTAGGGGATCATGTGAAAAAGAATCCAAGGTTTTCGATAAAATCGTTCTATAGTTGTATCAACATTCACACGCCTTTGCCATTCACAATGTAAACTAAAAGAGCTAAAAGTTTATTATTAATTTATATTAAATTGTTTTTATAGAAAATATCTCGTTTTTGTATACGGCGAAAAACGTAATTAGCAACGCGGGAGTTTTGGAACTTCATATAACGTTGAATATTTCTATATCGCGCGGACACATATTTTTATGTTATGAATTTTTAATATTCTAATCCTATAATCCTAAGTAAAACATTGGTTATATCAAAAAATTCGACAAAAGGCAATGAACTACCACTACTATACCAATACAACTACTGATATAAAATGATAAAATAATGTACGATAAAGTGTAAGTGGACTATAATCTGGATTAATTAAATTAGTTAATCAACATTACAGAAAAACTTCAAAAATCATCATGAATAAGTCATGCGATGAAGCCACAAAAACAACGAATAAATCGTTATCTAACATAAAATTAAAAATTAAATTATTATTGATTAGAATTTTGTTATAAATATCAAGGTCTCAATAATATTGTGCTTATACAAATTCATATAATTATACAATTACATTTTATCCATATACAATTGTACTCATATTTATTTACATCAATATTTTCAACAAATGGTTCATAAATATAATTAAATATTAATTGATTTTTATAAATATACATGAATTTCCGTTCACATAACAATTTGAAGTGATTATAGTTAAATAATATAGACAGTATTACCACAAATTGTTGCGCATACACGAGTTATACATATAATTACATATGCCTTCATTGATTTCCCAACCCGGTATTGAAATAATATTGTCATAAATATGCAATCAAAATGGTTTTGAGATTACCGTCGCACACGTTTACAAAACCACTTTTTTCCTATACTCGATATTGAATTTAAATGGAATACAGGATGTATAAGGAGCCCTATGTGTAGTACATATACATAGATTTGTATGTATGTGTATGTGTGTGTTATAATACCTATATATTTTATTACATAAAAAAAACCATTTATCCTTTATATACAAATACATTAATTTATATCGTGTATCCAGGAAAAACAAAGAGAAAATTTAAATAAATTCAATAATGAAATTATATCACGTAAATTATACAGTTTATTCATGTGTAAAAAGTACATATAAAAAGCTATCAGTTATCGATCCAATTGTTACATTTTAAAATATATTATATATTTATTTAAGATATAATAGGTAATATTTATATTGTGTATCTCTAAAATCTCTATATACAGATAATAAAAAAAACATAGTTGTGACAAAGATATAACAATAAATTATGAATAGAAATTAACTTAGAATTTATATGAAGTTGTAAAAATTAACTTCATCCATTAAAATCTAGTTCATAATGGAAACATGAATCAGTAATTATCTTATATATGTCGCGTTCCCATACAAATTATCCTTGTAAAGTCCTTGCTCCTTGAAACAATTATATGTTTCTACAATATTAAATTTCAGGCTTAGCTAGTTTTTACATATAGAACTGATGTCGCAAGAAAAATTAAATATTCAAATTAGATCCTTGACATATCCTTGTTATACTTGTTATACTATAATGAACAATGAAAATGATATAATTTTTCAGTTGGCTTCACTATATATGTTACGACTACTATGGGTATACTTAATAACTTTATTAAAGCTTTGTGTTTATATAATAGTATATAATAAACAATATAAATATATATATATTGTCGTATATAATGTATATATAAGATAATCCATAATCTCTATGCATATAGCTGGGGGATACAAAGATATGTGTTTAGTAAAAAAAAAAGGGGATTCCATTTGAATTCATTATCCGAAATACTGAATTTATTATTTTAAAACATTGTATAAGGTACACTGTATAGATCAATCTATTGAACATTTATTTGCGATACGGTTTTTGTAGCAATAGCCCCATCAACCACCACCACCACCAAGTCATATGTTATTCCAACGGGAGCATATATGGCATTCATGTTGTATTCAATTTGATTGAATGAATAATATAAATATTAAATTCCAACAAAAGTTCAAATCAAAGTTAGAACTTATTCATTATCAGAATGATAATCAAAAGAATTATTGAAGAAAATAAAAACCCGCAGTCATTTTTGCATATATACCATGTGCCCATTGGACGTTTAAACTGCTTTTCAATCACAAAACTATACAGCTTCAAGAATCTGAACAGCCGGAAAAATCTTCATATGAAAAACTTAATATTTTAAATTTGGATTTGCAATTGTACAATAAATATAAACAACAACGAATTGATGTTTCTAAGCACTATTTACCAGATCGAAATACAAAAAAAATATATATACGTTACTCCTACAACAAAAGAGCAGTTAATACAGTGAACAAAATCATAAATGTGAACTGATTCAACAAAAAGCGAATACATTTCACAAAAGTTGGAAAATTCACCTACACTCCCGCATTACATATACTGTATACATCGACATTCTTGCCATAAATCTACACCAACCACGTTAGAATATTATCTATCGTTATTGAAGAAAGCCAACGGCATGAGATATTTTCAAATATTTTGAGCAAAATATATACAATATATTTGAATACTCGTAATTTAAAATTTCATAATTTCTAAACGGGTATAATTATTTTTCACGTCATTTGAATTGGATGCGTGCATTATCTTTTAATTTTAATTCCGATACATACTTAATCAAATAGAAAAAAAATTAAAGGTACATATAAAAATAATTATTATTCTTGAGAAATTGCATTGTATGGAAGCGGTCTGCATAGGTTTCTTAACTCTTGTTTTTGAACAACTCAGGAGTAATTTCAATAACTATAAATCACATAAATTCTATACAAGCATCCGCACCGTATTCACCACTTATGTGTTCTTGGAGTCTGCCTTGATAATAATCCTAGTTTTAAATCTCACATTGATTATGTGATTATTAGTATAGTAAGGCAAATTCTGTTATGAGATTTATCTTGAATCTCGCGTATAAACTCATCTATGCTGCTTGCATCAGGTCGTTATTTTTTGCACTTTTGCGTTCCATATTCTTGACAATGGTTGTGCGGAGTTTGGTGTTTTTATTATGCATACACAATGTATAACTAGATTGGAATCAATACAAAAAATATTTCTTCGCATTGCACTGAACGACCGATATGTGCTTCCTATAGTTATGAACATATAGGCTAAAACTATTTGGTATGCCTCGACATTATTAAACCATAGGCTGTCCATTGGTATAACTTTGATCTTGAATGAATACCAGTTAACCAGTTAATAGCGCTAATATTTTATATAAAATTAATATATTAGGATAAACAATTCTTCAAGCGAAATTTTGTTTTAGACAATAATACAAAAACTGTATAGCTTTTAAGAATTTATATTGCGGTGCTCCAAAATATATTCTTTCAATGTTAATAATATTTATTTTGTCAATTGATATTATTAAAATAGTCACTATATGAAAAGAAGGTTTTGGCTCCAATGAAGACGTGACCGTATTTTATACCAACAAAATAATTTAAAATAATTTGAATAAAATGTGATCAGTAGCGAGATTTGTTTTGTATTTAAAAGTTCCTTCAGTTATAAGGTTTATATTTATGTACAGAATGACTATATATTAAGTCATAAGTCAACATACAGTCAAGTTGGTAAATTATTCCGTATATCGCGATTATACACCATCAACGAAAAAATAGTAATCCGGCTGTAAAATTCCTGTATTAAAATAAATAGCGAACATTTTCAAAGTGAAAATGTCGGGAATTGAACCAGGTATTTTACGATTGATTGGGTACCGACTGCGCCACTGAGTTAGAGCATATATATCGGTACATACATATAATAATTCCATGTAATACCTGTTAAACATATATATACCGGTGTCAGACTTACATACTATATATTGTATATATGGTATAATGTTAATCCCGATGTCATTTAGTATATATGGTACATGCATAGATAGATATACAAAATCTATAATACCCATACGAGCAGTATACCTGTAACATATACACGTGAATGTATAATCTTGTGGATGATGGAAAAAATATATATATGTAAAATATATTTAGTCTACCATATATTATATTGTTAATAAAAGAGCAGGTATAAACCTTCTCAATATGTAACCCTAATAAGATTTTAATTAGGTCAAAGTGATAAACTATACATTGATGTAACATTTATGGAAGATTGATTATAAAATTACGATATAACAACGTAATAGCGCAGTAATAACATGACATAAATTTTCTACTAGGTATAATACAAAATCTGTATAAACATTTCATTATAGTGAATACGAAGAAATCAAATTGTAATATACAGAGTAGACTCTATACTCAACGAATATTCAAGGAACCGAAAAAAGGTCGATTTTTATGTGATGGTATTAAATACATGCGAATATTTAAACTCAAGGGTTTGTGGTGGTTATGAAAATTTTTTGTCCATTATAAAATTATTATATCCTTAAAAATTCACCCATTAGAATATCTAAAAAAAAAACCATTAAATCGGGTTGCTTGACATTTCCAGGTTACCATATATATATACAAAGTACTAACACAAATGGAGAAGTTTTGTAGATGAATATACGATATTTGAGTCTAGAATGTGATTCTAAGGATGGTGCTAAACAAGTAATATTAGATATTATACAAACGGCTTCTATTGATTAGATTGAATACCTTGTTGATCGGCAGGTTAAATTGAATGAAATTTTCTATGTGATAAGAGAATGTATTGATTAGATTAGTTTATATTAAGTTCAATAAAATCGAAAATATGCTTCTTTAATTGTTCCAATGTGAAATTTTTTGAATGCCCATCTTGCGAAGTTGGAGGTGTAAGAAATCCAGTTTATAACAACAGCATTAACTAATTACTTAAGTTAATCAATTGATTTTTTGAAAAATCGACAACTTCAACTGTGGCACGGGATTGAAGGGTTCGTTATTTTAATTTCTACAAATATTTTCTTATAATAATAATAGCTATAACACAATTTTTAGATCACTTTTTGCAAGAACTTTTATATTTTTATCATAGGTTTTTGTGAGAAAATCAAATTTTTCGATTTTCTTCTAAAAAATCGGAAGTTCAAAGCGTCAAATAGATGATTGTTGACATTGTTGGTGTAGTAATTTTTTATGTACAAATTAATGGGACCGAAAAAATAATCGACACGTACAGTTTTTGGTTGAGTGGTATTATCTAAAGAGTTTGCACTGTATACATATATATTTATCTATGTGAGAGTTACCACCATTGGTTACCGAGAAAACAAATAATGTAACTGACCCTTTATTTTTCTATATTACAATATATACAAAATATGTATTTTGCAAATATTATTATCATAATTCATCTTGGCGTGAAATTGAATTTCCCCATCATAAATAAATTACATAAAATTCTGTTTATAAATAGCTCTATAGGTCGGTAAAGGATGTATACGATCACGATGCTACAATACACATACATTTTTGGTTTTGGTTAATTTTCCGGCATGAAACAAAACAACCGGCAGGTATACAGATTATTTTTTTTTTTGTTAAATAATCAATATTTACAATTTATGTGTTAAATAAACAATTAAAGGCATTAAATTAAAGCATCACATACAAAATACGAAATATATTTATAAAAATATTCACATTTATGAGCATTTTTTTTTTATATTGTATATGACTGCTTTTGTAATTAGTTTCTTAATTGACTGTCAGTCTATTTACAAAATAATTAATGACGCACCTTCAATTTTTTATTTTATTTATTTTTCATTAATTTTTGGAAAAAATATGTGTTTTGTGTGTGTTTGTGCTGCTGACACAATAGCGTTTTTGGTTCCATTTAAAATAAAACTATAAAAATGTAATAAAATCGTAACATCGTAACAACGTACAAACATAAATGTTTAAAATATTAATTTGCCTATAGAAATAATAAAAACAATTCATTGATAATTTAATTGCAATTTAATGAATGTTGTACCATATATAAATTTTAATTCAAAGTATAATTTATGATTATATTCACACAGTACCTGTATATATGGTAGGGTATATTCAATAAAAGTATTTAAATACATATTTGCGGCCAATGTATTGCGACTGTTAATAGGGTAAAGCAATCTCATTTCGAACTGCTAGAATTCTATTTCTCTGACAAAACCACACATATGCAATATTAATGTATAAATAGAGTAGAACATTTTTTTAAAAGGCTATTGCTTCTATAATTTATGGGTATCGTTTGGGTTTCTATAGTTTACATTTGCGATTATTAATTTTTCGTTTTCAATTCGCTAAAAAGAGGTTAATTCATTCGGAACGGAAAATGTAAAACTTTAAGTAAATCTAGTGGAAAAACAATCAGAGTATGAAGCAAAATTTTTTAAATTACTTTACCGCTCCAAAAACAGCACCAGACAATGTTATAATCTGTCTGCAAAATTTTCAAATCTAATAAAAGTATTGTAAAAAGCACGAGGATTAATGAGTGGATTTTCGGGGAAAAAATAAGTATGTCACTTATTTTTTATTGTTTTAATGTTAACTTAATACATCGATTTTTCATTGCCATTATAGCAAACACTTCAATTTAAAATTGTTAAACAGAATATTCTTTGTCTTTCGCATGACGAAAACCATAATTTAAACGAAAAATCGGTCATATCCTCTTTTTTGAATGGTGTGAATAGATTTTAAAAATCACTTCTATGAAATGGTAGGAAATTGATTATATTATATATAATTCTCTATATACTATGGCCATTAGATATTAAAAATATTAATTTACTTACCAATGAGTTTTATAACGCTTACATTTATCTACTGTTCCGCGCACTCCTTCACCAAGTCACTTTCGTCATCGTCAACGTCGTCTTGTTGACCGTATTTAATAACTTAGCTTTTAGCAATCCCTCTTTCAACTAGTGCCCGTCTAACAAACAGAACCGTCAAGTTAGTAAATGATTCCATCATAAGAGTATTTATAACAATTAATTGCAATGCCTAAATAGCGTCCTATATATTGTTACGTGTAAACATTATTCTATATAGTCTAACATCATATTATTAAAGACATCAGTTGTGTAATTTTCAGTATACAATATACTGAAAATATTTCAGCTCCTCTATAGAATCAAATTTACAAACCCTACGCATTTAATGTGCACTAACTTCTCTAAACCATTCCGGTAAGATTTCCTTAAATTACACGTTCATTTTACCTGATATTCTATATAAAAATTTTTAACTGAACATGCAGTAAATTTCTAGACTTTATCGCAATAGCAGTAAAACAAATGCTACAGTGATAATCTATTGGAAATTTCATTAGGTTTTCATTCTTTACAATATGTGTGTTAATTAAAAAGCAAATAATTTATCACTTGTAAATTCATCATAAAATTTAAAATTATAGTTTCGCTGAGAATTTATTTAGAAGTGAAATTAATAAAAACCCTATGGAAAATAGTTGGAAAATTCTCATATACATTTGAAATAGAAAGAAAGAAAAACGTAAAACCTATTATTTTGCATAAATTATATTATATTTTTAGAAAAATTTTTCCAAAGACAATTTTCCATAGCAAAAAATCAATAAAATAAGAACTTCATATATATATAGTTCATTGACTGATAACTCCCAATACAAACTCCATGATGCATAATACAATTCTAGACAATACTCGTATATAATAAATGAGCATCTTGCACAGTCAATAACTCTATCACTAAATAAATGTATACGGAAAAATTATATACAGCTCTTCTTACAATATTATTATATTATTTATATAAAAATATTTAAAACCAATTTCAATCAACTTTAATATTTTATAAATGTTTTATGATATAATACATGTTTCGATAGAGCTGATACTACACACATATAATAGATATCATATAATCAACAAATATGTATACGATCAATACAGAGTGTGCGGAATATAATGTTACGTTGCATATATAGAAATTTCTTTTAATTATCTGTACAACGTCTTCAGAATGTGCCTTGTTCTGCATTGGTTTGAGGCAACGTTTTAATAAAAACGGAAATTATGCCATATTTTCATAGATAATGTTAAGCTAAAATCAATAAGGCAAAATTACTTTAATAGTATGTTATGCTTCCAGCAGGCGCAGCTCTAGGGAAAATAAATTGAGTACCACATGTAAAAATATATTGCTCCTAAAGTCACATAAATTGTAAAATATTAGCCCGGAAGCAAATGGGATTTATTTCGGAAAATCGTTTTTTATGAATTAACCAATTTTCTAATTATTGTATATTCACAATTACAAAATTTATTTAATTTCCAATGCTTCACGTAAATATAGAATAAATTTTTAAAATTGCTTTCAATCGACGTCTTTGAAATTTTACTATGAAATAATGATATTATAGTCTAGATTTTTTGTACCATTTTTTATGTTTGGAACACAGTACCATTATTTTTTCCTTATTTTCTATTACATCGCGTGGAAAATACTGGCTGATATTTGCAAAATATTGGAAATTGATTACATTTTATAATTCTATAATGAAAATTGAAAATCCGTTAAAATTATGGTTCCCATAAGTAGGAAAAATTTGATAATTCATAAATAATGATTTTCCAGAGTTAAAATTTTAACATTTTTTAATTATTATCATAGTGACTTAAAGAAAAATATATTTGGAATAAAGTTATTCAATCAGTTTCCGCCGCTGTTGGTTTATTAAAGAAGGAGGTATATTATCGGCAAATTCCATAAATCAAATATGGGGTACAAGAACAAGAATAGTGTGAAAATAATTTATATCTAAATTTATACTGCAGCACAATTGTTATCGTCTTTATTGTCAGAATTGAAACCATTGGATTACATTGTGTGGATCGCATATTACTATATAAAAGTAATATTGTGTTATATTTTAGGAAAACAGCATGCGTGACGAATTGTCATTTTGAGAACCTGTGTAAATCCATAGATAATTCATATTGAATAAATAAATTATCATACAAAGTATATATAGGCAACGAATTTATGTTACACCCTGTATATAATATTATTTTACAATACATTAGCTTAAAAAGCTATATATGCGGATTATATAATATGTACATAAGATATTAGATAAATGTCGATATAAAAATACAGAAAAATAAACGTTTTTTTTTTAATATGTTATTTATTGGACAATGTTCTTGGTATATCTATATAATATTCTTTAGAATTATTGATTTATTGCACCTTGACAGAAACTTTACTACATATGCTCGTACTTGTATAGATATTGTTTATTTAAAATTGTAATATAAATGGGTATAATATTAAACATATGTATATAAATATAAGACTATGTTTCCACTGGGTTGAACAAGTATATTCAAACGGGCGTATGATTAGTTTAATATACGTATTTTAGATAAAAACATCTAACATACTTGTGGCTACTCGATGTATGACTCAAATGACATCGACTAGTCATAGGTATGTTTGATGTTTCCATCTAAAATACGTATTTTAAACTAATCATCTGCGCGTTTGAATGTACTTGTCATACCCAATGGAAACATAGCCTATTAAATACAAAAATTAGTAGCACATATGGATATTTGTCTTTACTATTTTTATGTTGCCACAATAAACCTATTCATATAGCTGTTCAACGTATAAATACATGAATTTAAAATTGAATGAAATATGTGAGAAAACATAATTTTACATTTATTGAGTTTAATTAATTTTACAAATTTTCACGCAAAAATTCTACTACAAATTCACCACGCGTTGTAGCATATAAACATTATTTATTCTAACGAAACTTAAGTGGTGGACTCTGTTCGTGTGTGTCCCATTGACAGTCATTTTTGCATTTAAACTTATCCGCCTGTATTATTACGACAGAATTTGCTCTTTTGTTTGCAGCGATGCAATTTCCGGTTCTTCATTTAAATTTACCAAAATACTGTGCCATTAAAAATTATTAAATTAATTGTTATTAATTGTCCAAAGTAAAAGTGTGGAAGTTAATTACTACGTTAATTATTATAATACAATATTATTATTAATCTTATTAGAATTTTCCTGATTTATATCAAACAATAAAAATGTTGATTACTTTTTTCATTGTATAGTTAACCAATTCGGTGCGGGATCATTATATTAAAATTTGCTTAACATAGCAGGCATTGGGCGCACTACCTTATAGCATAAAATAAACCCTCATCTTATACTTTATGAATTGCTTCCTTTTTTTTTTTCTTTATTATTAATAAGTATATTACAAATACTTATACACAACTATCTCTCTCTGTATATGCGTATATAAATGTGAATTCATTCATTAATGTATCTAATATAAAGCAGCAGCATCTTCGTTATTTTCATCTTCTATTCATATATATATTTATACATTTTTCTGCACTTGTTCGCACATATATAAAAAAGAGTATAACATTTTAAATTTACCACAACAATTCCCTTAAGTAATACGTATTTAATTAAATTTTCTTATGAGTTTTTATTTCCGGTATAAATATTTATATAAATTTTTTCGTTTTAAATGATATATATATTGGATGAACGCACGCATAACTTCGTGCTCGATTAGAAAATAGATATTTTCATAAAAATAGTTTTATTAATCAAGATTATTTATTATAAATATAATCTCTATCCAGATTGGTAGAGTGTAATGGATAATGCAAAATTTCCCATATCTCCAACTCATTCAGTTTTTGTATATATAGCATTTTGTGTGCCACGTGCGATCTGACATTAGCATTCAGTTGGTCAAAATTGAACGTTTCTTCTTTGTTATGCTCTATCCAGACAGTATACGTGGCCGCTGTTTCTTCCACTGCAATCACACCAAATACACATTCATATCTTGAAAGTGAATCCGCAACCTTCTTTTCAATGGTAAAATACGGTTGAATTATCATTTAAGCTCTCAGCAATCTTTATACAATTGTTATGCATGGATTATTTTCCATTATAACACTGACAATACTCGCGAAGATTTACCTGCAAGCGTGGTTGATAATAAAAAAATAACCATCACAATATTGTTAGTGTTCGGAGTATAGCACGATTCAAATATATTTTTCTGTACACAGTTTCACCACTTACTCCTTTGCGAAATATCATATGAAATTCGTGCACAAAGTTATGCATTCATCTAACATACGGTTTATTATTGTGAAATGGTGTGGCATTGCAATTGGATCATATACGTAATATGTAACACACATTTATTTATTTTATATACATCATTTAAAAATATAAATTTATATTATGTTTATTTAACATTGTTCTGTCCATGCGGATTTTACACTTCACATGTGTAAGTCTGAATTTGTGCACACTTTTTGTTAGGAACCATACGAGATAGAAACATGGATCCAACAGTGACTGAAAGGTTGAGACCTTGAGTTTATATTCTGATATATGATTCTATAATATTGATATTTGATAAGTACTGGGATATAATATAAGTAACCAACATTGTACCGCATTGATCTGCCGAAAAGGACAACTGCCCTGTGGGGTCAAAATCTAAGAATTTCATGAAGAACATTTTCTAGCTACATACAAAATTTGTTTAAAATGACACAAAAAATTCCATACCATTGAACATATGGTTGCTCCCAGAACTTCCAAAATACCAAGATTATAGAAATATTCTATACCATGAACTAGAGGTATTAACCTTTCAGTTTGATCCCTGAGTTAATGTATGAAAAATTTCAGAATTACACATGTAAGGGTGCAAAAGATAAAATTGTTTGTTTCATTTTCATGGCGGTTTTTAAATTTGAATAGTGAAAAGTTATACACATGTAGATTCGCATTGGCAGAAGGGTTAAAGGAACAATTCTTAAATGTTATGTGATGGAGAAAGAATAAGTTGTTGTGAAAATATAAAATAAATAAAAACCATATAATTAATTTTATTGTGGTATTTATTTTAGTTAGTGTTTTATTATTTCTTTATGCTTTACTATTAAAATGAAATGACTTTAAAGGATTCATTTTAATAAACATAAACATTAAATACTCGTATAAATTTCATTACTATTGCGTGTATATTGTTATTGTTATTTTATAAATTTTTCATTATAAATTGAATTTTACACCTCTTTCAATATTTAATTAAATATATCTGCTTTTAGAAAGACACGAGAAACCGAGGCCTTAAAAATATACAGTATATCACCTGGTAAAAAGTTCATCATAATTTCCTTCAAAACCACCAGGTTATAATCACTTTTACCTAACACACTAATACCTTCCCTCAAAACTAAATCCCTGACTATATTCCCTTTTCATTATTTTCTTACTCCAATCTCAAGTACCACTATACAGCATCCTCTATACATCTTCCCTTATTTCCTCAGTGTCAGCTTTCTCTATCTCTCCTCCTTCATTCCCTGTAACCGCATTTACTGTTGCCTCCAGCTGTCCTGCCTCACATCCCTTTGTTCTGTTCAAACCTTCCCTCTAACTTTTCCCTTCGTTACTTTCAACTACACGCCTACCACCTGGGAAAAGAGTCGGTATCAGCTGCCTAGAAACTAACAAGAACTTACAATAAAATATTTATATCAACAATTTCATCAAAATAGGACAAATAAATATTAAGGGTGTATGAGAGCGTCGAGAAGGAATGGAACTACATAGTGTCACACACAAAAATAGTTGAACCTAAGAACTATGCTGCTATCCTATTGGGAATATCTTTAGTATACATACATACAAGTGGTGGGAGAGTGACAAAATTTTGGAAATACAATTTCTAGTTAGGCATATAAAAATATTAAGTTGAAGATGTAAAGAAAATCTAAAGTATAATTCTGTTAGAGGAATATTTATTTTCTATGTGGATACTTTAAGAATATGTAGAGTTTGTGTGTGATTTCAAGAGAATCAGATGATTTTTTTTAGTTATTCTTTTGGTATTGTATTTGGGTTATTTGGGAGCGTTCGCAATATAAAAAGGTAGGGTGCTGAAATTTCAGGTAGGCGGTCGCAAGAGGTTAATCTTTAATTTTAATCGGCTCATAGACCACATAAATTTGTGTCATAACAATCTAAACACCAACTCGTTCAACAACAACAAAAATTAGGATAATCGACTATTGATAATTCACAACATATAACGATCAAACTATAAATGTTAAAAATTTTATAAATGCGCTATTTCATTTTATATTCATATCGAACATATAGGACCTTTTCATACTCTGAATTTTTATGTCTACACAAAATATCGCACGTTATTGTTGACTGACTTTTATTTTATGATTAACTCGTTTTCAATTGTAAAACCATAGAATTATATGCACATCATACACCACCATACATTACTATACAAACTTTTAATACCTTCGCATACCATACCACCTAACAAACTTTTAGCATACCTTAAAAAAGGATGAAAATATTGAAAAGTCTGGAAAATAATAGACGTGACACGATTTTCTGAAATGTATACACAATTTTTAGTTGGTGGATTGATAACAAAGGTAAAAATAAACAAGTAATTTGGTTTTTTTTTTTAAACAGAAATCTTCAGCGCATAGAAACAGTTTATATAATATTTCTGATATCTCATACATTTTAAATCGGTGATCGTTCAACACGCTGGCATAGATTTTGTCGAACATTTCTTTAGTATATAGCAACTCTTTTGGACAACTTGGTGGTGGATGGGTTGTTTTCGTGCGAAATTCAGTAAACCATTTATGAATTTATGAAGTTGGCTTTTTTACATAATAAAAATGTTTCATCAACACTTTTCTTCCATTCCAACAAATAAAACCAAAGTTATATGCTCTCAAAGTTGAAAGTTCGCAGATGAGTTTTTTTCGCCGATGTAATCGCTTTCGTGATAAATGTGCCGCAAAATTTTTACTGTCTTTACAGCGACCCACGCTCGTATTTGTATATAAATTTCAATATAGACATTTTCATATACGATACACTTTTGAAATTATGATTGTGTATTAATATTTAAAACAGAATTTTTGCGAAATGTATAATACAACGTATCAGTTACCTACTATAAACACTATGAAAATTCAGAATTCATTTAAATAATTAAATTCAATGTGGCCTTTCTCAATTAGTTTATTATATTCATATACCATATATACTGGCGGTTATAATATAACAATCCGGAAAATACCATATTCAAATTTATACCGCACAAAGTAAAATGTTATGTAATTATTTAATATTTAATGGAAAATATAAAACCAAAACCAACAATTTTGTTTCGGTTGAATTCATTTATGTACCACCATATCTGCGTGTATTTTTTATATATGTTTTAATACGAAAAAGAAATGTACATTTGTAAATATTCTGAATATGGAAATTATATTTTTCTACAGTAATATTATAATGATTATTAATATACACATAGGATTTCGTTCAAGATTTTCATATCATATATGATTTTAAATCAAAATTCAATCAAACCTCTAGATGCCTCATATAATCATAACAAAATACAGAGTAGGATACTGCGCGCTATAAACTCTATATGATCATTTAAAGACCATCACACACAAGTTCAAAGAGATATCGGGTTAGTTTTATAGATACCGATTAGGTGTCATAACGAATTTTCACAATGGATATATATAAGTATAAAATGTTTCCGATGCAGAGCAAATGCATCTTTTTGTTATTGCAACGAAATCGATTAGTTTCAGCTGTAATTTTTTATTTTACCTTTTGAAATTGTGTATAGTAAATGTGGAGGAAGTACACATCGGAAAAACGGCTTATCATTTTCATATTCCAACAATTATATTTGATTTTGAAAAGCATGAAAGAACTGAAGTTTAGTATGTAATAGGAAAGTTTTATATATTTTACACACCAATTTACAAAAATTCAAAAGTATTGAGACATCGTCACAGTAATTTTGCAATGGATTTTAAACTTTACATTTGCAATCGCATCGAGGAACTTATTATGTTTTTTATATATATATAAACCTATGCATGAAGAAGTAACCTTAGGTCATTAATCATTTATCGATATTTGTACAAAAATTAAGTATACTTATATAGAATATTTTCGAGGTATAATAAATGTACATTGCAAATGAGAATAAATGTGTACGAACCCAGCTAACACAATGGTAAGATACTTAGCATATGGTAATACATTGAGGAGCTATTCACACACTAAAAAAAACCTCTACAAACTTAACTCCTAGATACAAGGAATTTATTCAGAATGGAAATGGAGACAGACGTTTCAGAAATGTTGTCAAACTATTATTTCTATGGATTTCATTCTGATTGGATTCTATGAAAATGACTGGGAATCAGTTAGTTTAGACCGTGTCAATATACAATACATTTAATATAGATTCATAACAATTTACAAAAATAACTATTTACATTTCTATTCTTCAATCACCTCACGTTTTCATTATCGCGAAGTATTACCTCGCGTAAAGTGTGTCATCAACTAGAGTATAGATTACCGTATTTCGTAAGCGCTTCTATGTAAGAAACTAAGTATACATTCTACATAAGCGAATTCGAATGATTTTCATGGAAGCATTCTGGGTCTCTGGTTCTGGAAGTACTTCTCAAAAACGGACATATCAATATACACAAAAGTATGTACTTTAAAAAGACTTCAGAATAGTTTCCAGTATGTGTGCTTCTCTTATCCGCGGTAAGTATTTCCAAATAACTTCAGAAGTCATTTTAGTTTAACTGGGAATATGGATACAATAAAAATTTACCGATCGTTTTCAGTTCAATAAAATACAAAAATAAGTATCAATTTTAAATTACTATATATATATACGTACACCTAAGGAATACCTCTCTCGCAATACGTTTTATATTTGTGTTAGGAAACACACATATTGGTTCTTATAAATTTATATATTTGTTTTTATACTCGTAAAATATTTATAAATATATAATAGAAGATATGAGCCACCTGAGACAAATTTATTATCGACATTTTGAATTTTGTTATAATTTATATATAAACAAACACACATTTATATGGATTTTTGATTTCTATTTTTTTTTCATATTACCAGGAGAATAATGTTTATGCATTTTATTGCCATTATATGTACTAATGTTCTGTGACGTAGAAAATATAGTTAAAAATTTTGACATTGTTCAATTTTTATTTATATAAATATTAACGGAATTCAATTGTATTCACAATTTCACATACGTGTAATTTATATTTATATTCCTACTTTTCCTTCTTCCTACATTAGATTTTATATAAGTTCACATTTAAATGATATATTAGTAATGGTTCATACACACTGCAGAGTTTCCTTTATCTCTATCAATTTATTTATACTTATTGCAGAACAATTTGAGCAAATATGTCCGTGCAAATATAGAAAACTGTGAATTTATGTGTCCAAGTAGTACGAAAAGGTGTTTACACTACACGGAAAACAGAACAACATATTTTTTAAGCAAAGAAAAATATAAATGGATCAAATGATCACATAGAGCTCTGTTTAATGGTGTTTAGACCAAGGAAGGTTCAATGTGCTCTTCCTGTGCGTTAATTCTCTAAGCGTCTGGTTTCTTATATACATGTGATCCGTTCATTGTGGATTGTGTATCTTCCAAATATCCATTTCTTTTATCCTTATCCTATATCCTTTATCATTTTCCAAATTGCTTTCGCATAGGTCATATATTCACATAAGTAGTGTCATGGCATGATTCTTCCTACAAGGAACACTTTATAAAAGTGATCGTGTACCAGATCGTTTCAACATATCAGCCTCTGCATTACCCACAATAATGGTGTTTACACTACAAAGCAGTGAAAACTCTTCTGTGTGTAAGTAAGTACCATAAGTCTTTAAATTATGAACTACAACATATTAAAACATTGCTTTAGGATATTTTACATTCTCTTTATATTAAGCTATATTTATAAGTGGGGCATATTTTTAGCTAAAATTATTTATATACCTCTCCTCTTTTTTTCGTCTGTTGGAATAGTGTTGATATATTATACACAAAGGTGCTTAATTTGCATATATGTACGAGAATATATTAACTATTTATTATATGTGTACAAGAAAATTATGCCTAAAGATAAATAAACAAATTAATGCGATAAGCAGATTTTATTTTTCCTTTTAATGTTGACTCTTAATTTGTATTTTATACTGTTAATCTTAATATGTATTAGCATTTTATATATAGGATATCCATATATCCAGTTAAATATAAACCATATAAATATACATTGGTATTGAAAAGGTAATTGCGCTGGAATAATAGATAAAATAATAAATGCCTATAGAGAGAAGGTTACTTGAAATTCATAACTCCTTCGTTAAATTTTAATCTATTAAATAATGGTCTTCATACCCCTAAAATATACGGATTAAATGCGGGATCACAAATTTTACCAATAATCATTTAATATTCCATACATCTGTATCTTTAAAATTTATAGAAGAGTGATTATATATACTTCTATCAATCACAATCGCACTTTCACAGATCATTAAAATTTGTAATAAAATGTTTAAATACAAAATTTCGAGAAAATAGAAAATCCGCATATGGTTTTTAAATGTCGTTTCACAGATAAAACCCATCTTTCAAATGCAGGAATTAATCTGATTATTCAAAAATCAACAATTGAAATTGCTTATAAAGATTTCATTGAAAAAGATTATCACAAACGATTTATTTTAAATTTTTTCTCGTATACAGATCGGATTGATTATATGGAAAAACAAACACAATGGGAGGAAGTGGTGACATATATTTTAAAGTCGCTCCGTTTATTTTTGAGACAGAGTTTGTAGGTTACATTTTCATTCAATTACAGACTGTCACTATATATTCTATATAGCAGTCGCAAATTTTATCATTTCAATTTGATCGGGTCAAACTATTTGGAACTATAAATATTATTACTTATTATCTTCGTATATAAATTCGATGAATAAATGACTGAATGAATAATAACATCATCGTTATATGTACAAGCAAAATGATTGAAATTAATGCTAAATAATATGAATAATGTATACAAATACGACGATTGTTTATCATCATTATACTTATGATGTAAAATATATAATTAAATAATTCTACACCATCAAGAAAATGTGGTAGTTGGTCACATATGGACTAGTAGTTGAGGAACACTTATAAGAAATTTTCCGAAACTGTCAGAAGGTTAATATATTGAAATATGATAATAAAATAAATTTACTTCTACACACTCAATGACTCAATATGCACAACTCTACACAACACATTATACGGAAAATAATTTTTATACACAAATATTGCGTCAGTGAAAAGGTAGAAACTTTGGATTCTTATATCGATACAGTTTATTAAATACGTGTATATACAGGGTTCTCTAATAAAGTCAACGCCACATTTTTCTCATAACATTTATCAATCCTCCTAACATAATATATACAGATATAGATAATATGATTAAATTTGAATGATAAACGATACCTTATACAATAATCCTTTAAAAAATATAATTGAATTTTCATGTTTTTCTTTTTGTGCCATTGTAAATTCTTTTAAAATGAGAAATTCATATATTTCTTCTTTTTACATAATGAAATGTACACACATAGTATTTTTTTTGAAGAAGAAGATTCTTATATATTATATTAATAGCACACACACGAATCCACCATATATTGAGAACGGAATAATCAATAATTCAGTGGCGACTTATACCAAAAAAAAAACCTGAGGTCTTCAGTTTATGAATCATATTGATATCCGTTCTCAGCATAACTCAGAACCAACGGCTTCACAATTGTATACGGCTATATATTTCAGATATACTATACCATGTTCAAATTTGACTCGAAATTTTTCATTTAAATCTCGATCGTTTAAGATAATGTCAAATTGTGTTTTGTTCTTCTTTACAAAACCATATTTTTGGCATTACTACCAATTTGTAGCTTGATTACTTAACAATTGCTAATTTGACAACGTCTTATTTACATCAAACTTTTGTGTCTCGGAGTTTGCTTTAATATGGATAAAATATTGAACAATGCATTAAATTTTGTGTTAAAAGAACGAAATTAAATGTTCAGACACATTGGAAATGATAAACAAGTGTTTTGATGATGATGTTTTAAAGAAAACAGCAGTATATATGTGATTTGAATGCTTCCAAAGTGGTAGTGATGATGTTGAAAGTTATCCCCATGCCACAAAAACCATTAACATCGAAAACCGTATAGAAAACGTTGATAAAATAAGAAATATTTTGACCGAAAATACAAAATTAACCATCAGTGTGATTCCTGAAGACATCAACATATCAACTGGATCAAGACATAGAATTATACATAATGATTTGGTCTTGAAACGTGCACTACTGCAAGATTGCTATCAAAAGAGCCTAATTTTTTGCAAAAAAAAGTACGTGTTGAATTTGCTGAACAGATGCTTTCCGAACGTTGATTTCGATGAAACATTTATTAAACGCATAATTTCTGGTGAAACATCAATCGAGTCAATGGCAGTTTATCCAGAAGTCCCAAAACCGAAGAAACCACATTGTTTTCAAACCAAAACGAACGATTACAATATGGTATTGTGCATCGCATGAATTTCTCCTACAAATTCAAGCAGTTAATAAAGAATACTATTTAGGTGATAATGCACCATTGCACAATGCTCGGATTATTCGTGAATTCTTGGCCAAAAACAACACAACAAGCAAATGCTGATATGGCACCGTGTGTGACTTCTTTCTATTCGATAAAGTCAAAAAAACCACTTCGATGAACAAGAGCTATACAACAAAAATCGCTGGAAGCTTTAAATGCTATACCAAAAACGGAGTACCGGATGTGTTTCTGTAGAGCTGAATCAAACGCTGGCAAAGCTGTAATCTTATATAGCAGTTGATAGGGGGTATTATATAGAAATATATAAGTGATTGCAACAAAATAACGAGAGAAGATATAGGTGGAGTCAACGGGAGAAATCGGTTGTAATTTACAGTCTTCAACTATTGTTGTGGTATATTCACAGCGCACAGAGAAAGGAATTATAATTCTGAATTTTTGTACATCAGAGCAGACAATTTTGGGCGTTCTCTAGAACGTTTTCTAACGATTATCGAGTAATCGCCGTTGTTAAATATAATAAATAATAAACAATAAAAAAAACTACAAAATATCATATGGTACTAATTTTTTCTTCATAATTTTATAATAAATCGCATTCTATTACTATTTTATCTGATTTGTATCCATCGCAATAAAACTACACATAAAAATTGTAAACACCAAACGATCAAACCAAATCTATAAATAAATTCTATATTTTTGTTTCTCACATTACGTAGTTGATGTAAATATAGATAGACACAAAAAAAATATCGTTGAAACGGTTACATTGTGCCATGTGAGTAGAGTTAACTCATTTTTCTATATAAATTTTATATGAGCTTTTTCTTATATACATTTAACAATATTATTATTTATGCAAAACACACACATTCTCAAATTAAAAAAGCTTTCAAAATTAAAATCATATGTATAGAGATAATAAAAAATATCGTTGAAATGTTATATTACGAAATGAGTTTTATAGAAATTTTGTTCGGTTTCTTTTTCTTTTATACGAATTGCATGGTGCTATATTTTGTATAATTCTTATGTGGTTTTAGTTGGTGCGATTCTTTTTCAATTTTAATTAATTATTGTTATTATTGTTTATAAATTTAATACGCAGCTACGATTCAATTAATGAGTGTACATTCTTTATATATCTTAAATTAAATGCATACTTAATGCGACTTGTTAAATAACTCCCGGATGTGTATATAAAATATTTCAAAAATTATTCTGTAATTACGATATTAATTTGTGCGTGCAAGAGCCTAACAGAGCCTACATTCTCACAATAAAAAGCAAAGGTATAGTAGCTGTGCTGTTGTATTGATTGGCATTGACAATAAGTTATGCGATTAACATTAATCCAATATATATTTTTTATATATAAATCAGTACTTGATAAGTAATTCTAATAACATATTTAGAAAATTCTCACGCTTCGTGCCTGTAAACATAGTTTTATTTATAGTATTCTATAACCGTCATTATATTCATACATGCATTTATATATGGATTTTATGCTTTTATGTTTAACAAATATAGAATATATACACACACACACATACATTTATGTTGTGTATGTACCATATATTTCAAATATTATGTATTCAGTAGGTGTTATCAGTATCTCTCTACATAGTATTAGAAAAATTATACGTGATGTTAAAAATAAATCGAAAAATATATATTTAATTAAATATGAACAGGTATTTATGACGGTGCAAACAAGCAAAAAATATTAAAGTATAATTTATATGCATGCAGTCTATTCTATTTACTTTTTTGCAACTTATACTAAATTTTTATAATACTTTTTTGTATAGGTATACTCAAAAAAAAATATTAATTAAGAAATAGTAAATATAGTACTAATATACTATAAATTAATTAGTAATTATATATACCATATATACTCGTATCGATAATAAATTACATTCGCATACATGTATCGAATTAGAAGTATATTATTACGCTGCTGATATTAAAAGACGAACTTTTGGCACTCAGTTTTTTGCTAATAGAAAATAAAAATAAATTTATAGGTTCTTGTTTTTTAAATATTTGCATATTTTACAAAAAAAAACAAATACATCCGCTCAGAATATAAAATAAGAATTATTAAAGTGGTTGTTTCCTCGTTTCGATACTTTTGAAAGCATGTCGTGATTAATTCAAATTTTAAAAATGTCTTTATAACAATAAAACGTAAAATTAAAGTATTGTTAAGCAAACATAATTATTATACAAAAAAATTGATTTAAAATATGCGTTTATAAGTTAGTTGAGTTAAGTGTAGGGTAATCATAATAGACTAAAAGTATACTGCTGCTATATATCTGCATGCCCAATTTGCCATATAACATATACCATATCCTCATCCCAGCAAACCTTTGCTATAACCTTACCACATCAAGATAAGCATAGATATAATCAAAACACGCACAATGTAAACACATGTCCAACGGCAGAAATGGAGATACTATATCTCTTCGGATCTGATCCCAATATATTTATTAATGATACAAGAAAAACATCTCTGCGATAAGATTCAGAGTGGTGGGCAAGTATTAAAAAGCGGAAAAATCATCACGATGACACCTTGAGAAAATCTCTCCGAAAATACCAAACGTTACATCTCACTTTGAGAAAAATTCAAATCAAAGATAAACGCAATAAATGAAGACTTATGAAAAATAATTTTACAATGCAGATTTGTATGCAATTTATAAATGTGTTTAATTTAATTGCCATAGAGAATACTATATTTACGTACTTACACTATAAATTCTAGGAGGATCGGCTATTGTGTGAACAGGTTGAACGAACCTGGTAAGAATAGTAAAGTAACATTATATTGGGTGTATGCGGTCACGCTAGTATGCGAAATGAAGAAGCGGATTAACAACAACGTTTTTGTGAGATACTGGCAAAACTGGACCATCTGGGAAAGGCTGAAAACACAAACTAAAACAGAATGGGAGCATCTATGGAACACAGAGTCAAAGCTTTCAGATAATCCAAAGAACTTTTGCGGCGATTCTACAAGGACTGCTTACGGATCACAGCAGATTGACAAAAATATCACATGAATGATGAATGCAGATTTTGTAAATCTGCAAAAAAAAAACCCCACAGCATATACACTCAAAAACGGAACGGAGCATTTATCTACAAGAGTAGAGATAACCTGTGATCTTATACTGTTTGGATGACGACGCAGTGACTCTGATCCCACTCCATATGCTGGGATTCATTAAAGACGCGACTTTTGAAGAGGATATTTTGCACACCGTTACACAAGCAGATGGTACAATACATCTTTTCAGTTGTAGTACTGTAAAACCACTGCCCTAATCTAATCTGCCAGATGATATATTGTATAAATCGTTTTTGACTTTGACTTTAAAGAATTTAAGCAGTAATAATTGTAAAAAATGTTTGTTTCAGCAATGCATATATTAAACAACACATCAATTCTGGTTGCTACATCTACATATCATCGTATTTTTGATATATCATATATTGTGAACAAATGCGATTCCCATCTTAATTAGTGATCCCACTTCCATTTATATATTATATGAACACCAGGAATAAACGATTTACCAATACGATTTTAACAATATTTTTGGTATATGTATTTTGACCTGCCTGACAGAGTTGTTCGACTTTGTTATAAATTAAGATTATAATGACTGAAGTTAATAATTTCGTTTAATCAGTAATTACATGACTTACTTTAAATAACTCTATAACTCTTCACCATAGCGGCACTCATTAATTAATGATGGCTTATGATATCACTGTAGACACACTTTCACATATATCACCCATACTGTTTAAAATTGCAATTTAAAGATTTATTTCTATTCTATTTATCTGCAGCTTTCCATATAAACAAGCGACACACAACAAATTCCTCTAAATTAATATATTTATTAATAGAAAATAAACAATTATTCACTATTTAATTTAAATCAAATATTAAAGATTTCCATAAAATTAGGTCATATCATAAATTTAAATTTATATACTAAGGGAAAAAAAAGAAACAATTTCTTTTAGGGTAAAAAGTTTTAGAATAAATATAACTTGTTTTGTAATTTGTTATAGCTATAACATTCATTGAGTGCGTGTTTATATTTAAATTTGTATGAATAAAGTTAGGTGAATAAAATATGTATATTGTTGTGTGTGACTCTGTTTTCAAGAAATATATATAAATTTCAATGAATTTATTATGTTTTTCATTTTATTTATATCTTACCTACCCAAATATATATTTTATATATGAAATTGTAAATTGCGAACAGACAAAATTTATCTCATCTCATAATAATAATAATACTAAATATAAAAGGAAACGGCAAAAATGTTCTTGTGTATATGGAGCAAGAAAGTTTTCGTTTTATTTTGTATACGGCACACCACCATCACCGTCATCAACGTTAAGATATGAATTAAATTTTGACAGGTCTTAATTTTTTTATGTAAATTTATGTATCAATTTAAATACATATGATTTGTATATTATTTAAATCTAATAAAACGATTAATTTAATAATATTAAAATAAATACAAAAAAAAACCCCCGCATATATAAATATATTATTTTGTGGGGTTGAGTTAAATATTTGGAATTTGCATTACAATTCTATTTTAATTTAATTTAAATTTATTGTAAATTTGATTATATTTGTTTCGCACAAGCACAAGTTTTATACCACACATCAATTAAAAATAATGCAAATAACGAAAATGAAATTGTATTGTATTTATTTGAACAGATTCACTTTCGGCTATATATGCGCGTTAATTGTTATACCACCCGAAGTATAATAGTTTACAATGTAATGCAGGAACATTAAACAATTATATTCTCACACGTTTATATTTATAACTAGTTTAGTTTCACGATTATCGGAAATATAAGCTTCGGTTTAATATGGGAGCATTCAGTATATATTATATTAGGAAAATACTTAAAAACATTATCTCTATAGAGTCATTCAAAATGTTTAACATTTCAGGTAATCTATACATTGATCAATTTTACTATCATTCTAATTATGAATATTTAGGAAAAATGCGGTACAGGGGAGGAATATATACTCTATCCCAAAATAAACGTAGTGACAACAAATTTCATAACATTACATTCAGAGTAGAAACGAAAATACAACACATAAAGTTACAGCTGTTTTTATATGCGTCGGTCGAAAAATGTATAATGAAAAAAGATTAAATATTAAACGTTTGTGTTTTTAAGAGAATGGTAAAATAGCTATACAGAAACGCTTCAGATAATGCTTAAAATTGCTTATGGTGCGATAATTTTCTATCCAAAACACAAGTTTTTGAGTGATTTCGAATATCCAAAGATATGGTAGATGCGTTAATGATGATGAACATTCAGATCGTCCATATGTGAAGTGATTACTAAAGAACACATTGAAAAAGTACGTAAAAGTTTGCAAGAAATTTTCAATCAGATTCATGGAAATGGAACATTAAACAACAATTCATCGCATTTTAACTGAAAAAAATTGATCTATGCTGAATTCGAAATTTGTTCCACATCGATTTACACAGATGATTAAAAATTGCATCGAATTGAGCATTGCAAGGGAATTATATTGAACTTGCACGACGTGAGAAAAACTTCTTGAAATCGATTGTTACTGCGGTGATGACACATGGTTGGTGCTTTCAATATGAGGCAGAAACCAAACATCAAAATGTTGAATGACGGCTCAAAAGAAATTCTAAAAAATCTCTTAATTAATGTGGTCAAAAATCAAAACAATACCGATTTCAAAGGAATTATTGATAAAGAGTTTCTTCCAATTGCGTTTCAACGGTTAACGCTAAGTATTACCTTGGTGTATTGAAACGTTTACTATAAGTCATATTCGTGGTGAATATCGAGAACGACGCAGTTTGAGGTTACTGCATGACAATGTACCAGTACATCGTTCAAAAATTATAACTGATTTTTTAATTAAAAATCCATTTTTTTGCTTCAACAATAACCGTATTAACTAGATTTAGCTCTTTTTGTCACTATTTTCTATTCCCAAAACTTTATTTGGCCATGGAATAAAGTCGTCATGCATCAGTTAAAGGCAATCAAAAGGTGGCGGCCACCATTTTCAACCACCTGCGGTGTGGTATTTTTTTGAACTTTGTAAGAAAAACGTATTGTTTAAAAATTTATTCGTAATAAAGTCGTCACCACGTTAATTTGAGCTCCAATATATTAAAATACAATGACCGCACATAGTGATAAAGTTATGCATTGATTTATGACAAAGTGTTTTATCAAAAACAAACAATCTAACAAAAATGGCAAAAAAATAGGGTGAACCGAATAAATCAATTGATGTAAAAATTAAGACAGAATGTATCTTGTGTTATAAATATATTGATGTTATTTGATACGAGGAATATTAAAATAATGTCCGCTTAACGATGTCTGTAACCAAAATAATGGAAATACGTAATGTATGATACCAGGCTGGTTCAATATATTTCAATGACATTGTTCCTCAGACCAGTTTTACAAACCAGATTCAAGAAACTTTGGCACTTCGTCAACTCTTATATAATTTTGATCAAATTTTGTATGTATTTTGTGAATAGTTTATGAAACTTGCAGGGAAATTTTGTCGTCATATACATTGTATTGAATGCAATATTCGCTTATATCGCTTGTACATAGAATATTCACTGTATATATGATACCGAAATACAATTTTATATAAGAACCACATTTCACCCAGAGCAATGTTAAATACTGTGATATATAAATATTTATTTATACATATAAAAATTCTAACATTTTCCGATTCATCTTTTGCAATATAAAAAGGATATACAATAAATAAATAATTCTTATACATCTTACATTGTTATATTGTCTAACAAATATTTATGTACAAATGTATATTCGCTGTTGTTGTATACAATACATATATTGTAAAATACATTGAACAATGCCTTAGAGAGAATTCAATCTGTCTTTATCTGTACTCCTCGTAATGCATATATTGTTATTGCAGCATATATGAAATGTACATATATTTAAATACAATTCTTAAATGTAAATCCTATGTCCTTGTATGTACGTACAATACGCAGACATACTCTATAAACGAAGTTTCCCAAAAATAACCAGAATTATTCTTCCCAATGCCGAAACTGAAATATCATATCATAAATTGTCACTCAAAAATCGGTTTATACTAAAGGAAATGTAACTGGAAACTGTGACAGTTTGCTAAGGTCGTTAAACAATCCATAAAGCAATCGGCAGTGCCTATATATGCGGCGATACTAGATCTAAAGCGCCATAAAAAGCGATTTCTCGCGTTATTTTTCGGACAGAGCTCATACTAAATATACTAGTATTTCTATATTATACTAAAAAATGTACATTGTTTATATTTCCTTTTTGAAAAAAAATATAACTACTAAAAATATACAATAATAGACCATTTTACGGTTGACTGACATCGAAATGACATTATACAATATAGACTAGTACATTTAAATACAATAAAATTCTATTCTTTTATCATAAGCATTAGATTTTTTTAGAGATGATACAGTAACATTTTAAACAATAAGCAAATGTACAAGTTTATATTTAGAACAATTATATAAGGCACATGCTGCACGACGAACATTATAGAATAAAGTGCTGTACCTCGATTTTGGTTCCAACGTAAGTTATGTGGTTTCACTTTAACGTTGATGTTGATGACGGAGTTATTCTCATTGTTTGTGGTTTAAACCCCGATAAATTTAACGGGCGTTACGTTTGTAACGGCTACAAAATAACATTTAATTCTATAATACGTGTATTACAACGCATAGATTTATCTAACGTCCGTGTGCCATTGGCAGGAAAATATATTTCTAGAAAATAAAATGTACAATATAACGAAGAAGGAAGTAAATTTTATTTATACAATATATAGCAAAACGAATAAATAACAATGGAATAATATATTATTATCTTGAAGTTATATAATGATCCTCTATTATTAACCGACTATATAAACGTAAAGATAGATTAGAACTTTATATTATTATGCAGTTGAATGTATTTTAAGAAAATGTCTTATATAGATAATATTTGATTTTATTATAAATAACAATTTAGTATAATTTTTTATGTTTGAATTGAGAAAAATTGTTATGCAGAAAATCACATTAAAGGATTTCATGTGATCTTAACAATATAGTCATAAATTGATGATTTGAAAATATCTGCAGCATTTAGTGAGGATTAGGAAATGGTAATGTGTTATGAAACCTATTGAAATTACACCAAACTGCAGTCAATAGTGAAGTGTGTTCTGTCATAATAAATAATCAATTTGGCTGCGATCACTGTATAGGTAAAACGGCTATAAAATATGAAAAAGGAGTATGGATGAAGTGATTTTTTAATTATGAGAATTCTCAAACGTTTTGTAAGATCCACACAGATGTTTGAAATGTGTTATGCCCGCACCACTACCTCAAACCATATATATACCAAGCTACACCACCTACTACTAGCATTTTTTTTTGTACTTTAAAAGTTTAAAATTACAAATACAATAATATATACCCATACAAATAATAAAATAAATGAGGAAGTTCTTTAGGGAATATTTTCTTTATTTGAACAAAAATTACTTTGTTGCACAATTTTATATATTGTATTTTCTTATAGACTAAAATACATTAATATATGACAGTGATTACATATACTTATGGTAAATATGCAATCAAGTGCAATTGCTCATGTTTACAATATATAAAAGTATAAAAGTTGAAAGATAAAAGTTAATACTAGTATAAAATTCAACAATAATTATGGAAAGTATTTATATCAATTCAATGACTTCATGTAAAATACATAAAACCGCTTACACGCAGTTAATATTGTTATACAAAACGATACATATCACATTGAATTAATATGAAAATAAATACTAATAAATTACAAGTTCACTATTATTGTATTCAACATACAATGGAATATTTTTGTACCCGTCAATTTGGACTATAAATACACAATATTTATTGTAGAGTATAGACTAGAATTATCTGTTAAATTTTTCGGGAAATCGTCTGTCATGAATTACCATTTTTTCTAATTATCGGCCATTGTAGTTTAAACCGGTTTCCATGTACATTTACAGACATTTAAAATATGATCAATTTCAAATATTTCATAGAAGATCTTTTTAAAAACTGCTTCATCACTCGTTCAGAAAATATAGTCAATTTTCCAATTGATGTTGTATTTATAAAATAAAAAATGATACAAAGAATGTTTACAATATCATTATTTTTCATATAAAAACTATATCTTCTATGAGAAATATTGGAAATTTATCCATTTGATAAATTAAACACACTATAATTGTATGAAATATGTGTAGCCAAGCCACACAGAGAAGCACTGCGAGTTTTACGACAAAAATGGAACTTATACGAACCCATATTGCAAATTATGCGCGGAACATTTGAATTAGAAATAGTTATGACTCCTCCGAAATATTTTGAATATACCCTAACCTTAATTTAGTAATAATGTTTATTGTATTACATTTATAATTTTATATTATAGTATTTATAGAATAGAGATAGTAAGTACTATATTATACTATACTATTTTATGTAACATATAATAATGATGACAATTTAGTTAAAATTTATATGTAATATTATACCAAATACTATTTTTTACCTACCCCAATAATATATACCCACTATCGCATATTATTATCAACGTAAAAGGAACACAAAAAAATAACTAGGTAAAGGTGTGGTCGTTCGTATAGCATATTTAGATGACCAACAAATGATTATCACTGTGAATATTCTATAGAGATAATATACGTATTATATTATATAATATATAAGTGAAATATGTGAATAAAACACGTAACCAAATTATCTAATAATAATATATATTGTGTATAATGCGTTTCTTCGTCGCTATATATATCTATTCCTATATATATATTAGGTGAACCGAGAAGTTCTGTTCGTTTTTGGGAATAAACCAAAACATTATGGTACATACAGCGTGAGGGCAATTTGTATATCCTATTCAAATGCTTTTTTGGTAGGGGCGAAAAATTGAACCAATGCTTGTGTTTGATATCTTCATCGTTTTTTAATGTTTTGACCGGGCACAACATCGGATTTATAAGTGGTCTTTTTCTTACGATGTTTTGTTATAGTTATCAACCGGTCCATGAAGGGTTCGATTATATTCCGTGTAAACCGAAATGTGCTCGATCAATCAAATTTTTCTTATTTAACTCATGCGTGGCGGCACCACATCTCGAATATATCCATACCAATCCTATAAGTTTTCGAATCTGATTCGAAATGGTTTGTTGAGCTGAATCAAGCTTTTGCGCAATCTTCTATATTGTCAATCGATCGAAGATGGTCGCCAAAGAGCTTGGCTTATCAAAAAGGTCGAAATTCCCTATTTGAAATTTCTTTGCATTTTCTATAGCAGAAGCTATATCTTTATCAATAAATGTCTACTACTACTCCAAATATATTAATTAATAAAATCTAAAACAACAATGTCAAATCAAAATACAATGTCTGTTGTTAGAGCGCACCCACTACTTTAACTTTTCCATTTCTATTATACCCAGAACGGTGGTATATATATATTTATACACTCATTGTCAGTGGTGCACAATGGGTACAGCGTTCATGCTGTAATCAATAGTGATCAAGTGTATAATTATTTCAACTATGATTTACTGACTATAACGTTACCGTATCGAAAACGTAAAATCGAGAAAGTATTTTAAATTTAGTTATGTTTGCAGTTTCTTAAATAGTTTCGATTGTGCGTGTCATTTGACAAAATCAGTCACATATATACATTTATTCATTATTGTCAATCGATAATGTACCAACAAAAAAGGAAAACAATTAAACATATGAAATTTTATATAGGAATGCATCTACAATATATTAAGATATATGGCATTAACATAAAATTATTTAGTCGGTATTGCAATCATTATGAAATCACCAACTACTTCGCAGTATATATAGGGCAATCAAAATAATGTGTGTGATATTTTGTTAAAATGTACATGTATGCCTGCGACAAACTGTGTGTTATACTGTATATTACATAATTATATGTATGTCAACTTGTTGGAACAGATACAATTGTATAGTAAATTAACGCACGCACCATGTTATGTAAAAAGGTATATTGTACAATATATAATAATGAAATTCTATAAATTATTATTAATATGTTTTTGGTTGTATCGTGCTGGTGCGGGCGTTAGTTAGGTGTAATTTTATTTTTGGCAATCCTTGGTAACAGTATACTATCCGCAAATATCTTATATTATAGAGAAACAAATATGAAACTATATTATATAAATATATATTCTGGAATACAATACTTATTTTAAATTAATTTTTAGTATATGTAATTTATTTATATTACACCATTATATAAATGTTTGTGTTAGATAATCATCGTATTATTGGATTCGGTTAGAATGGGATGAGGGTGTACCGATTATTATAATTTCCATTAAGTTTACTTTTATATAAATACAAAAATATTATATATGAGAAGAAGGTCATAGACATATAGGGAGTAAAAATTTTGGAAATGTCCAATCCTCTGATATTTGATTCAACTCTCTGTTAAATTAATTTGTTGTGTCATATGTACATTATATTTTAACCGTAAATTGTTCCTGAAATAAATGAAGCGCTTTGGTGAAAATTCAACCAAAAAAGAAAATCGATAATTAAATTTAGTATCAAATGTGGACACAAATCGGACAGGTATATTGTAAGACGGAAACAGTGTGGTGGTTGAAATCCACAGAGTATATAAGTGGAATGAATGAAAAGAACTCGTTTTTAACTAAAATTATTTACATTTTAAATCAAAAAAATTAAATCTTATACATTGAATTCGTGTATCCCTTTAATGATAAATACTTTTTTATTATAAAATAATAAAATCCTAATCAAATTTATTATAATTTATAAAACATTTCCTCCTTTTGTCCAATTAATTGTCTACTGATGCTCATTATTGTTACCAATTATTATACTCAGTGGCGAAGCCAGAGAAATAGTCTTCAGTTTTTAATACCTTATAACCCGAGAGGAAATTAGAATAAATTATTAAAAAAAAATTTGCGTGTTTACCGAACTAAAATAGTACAGACAGATTTTTACCAGTATATAGATTTTTACGAATTATCATCATTTTAAATTAAGGACGGATTTCAATGTTCGTATACAGAATTTCAAATTATAATTAATTTTCAATCTTTCATAGAAGAGATTTTAAAAATCGCTACAAGCGTTCAAAAGATATGACCTGTTCCGCAGTTCATTTTGCAGAATTGCCATGCAAAGCACAATTTATTTGAATGATTGAAATAACATCATAATTTAACTTCATTTTAAATTTTGAGAATAAAAAGTCTCAGTAGGGTGATAAATCAGGTGAATGATTCAACACAAGCAAACGTAATGTTTTGCTAAAAATCTACAACCAATTATTGAAAAAAATTAGCACATACTTATGTTTTGCCCAAATCTAAATGCGAGAAGATTCAAATCGTTTCTTGCTTCACTTACATTTATAATTTTAATTGCTGATGTACTGGATGAACTTTGTTTCCTGGATGGGTATGGAAAAAAAAAAAAAATGACAAAATGACAAAGAGAACTGACCAAGGTATATGCTTATCGAATCCTCGAGTATACATCTTTTCTTAAAATACAAATAAGCAAAATTATAGTTGGCTACAATATACCATTTTAAAACACTCTGTATATATATATCACCTGAGCCTTTTACAATTAGTAAATCACATTTATATAATACATAAAAAAATATTTATAATTTAAATTGAATCAGTGAGCTAATTAACATGCGACATGTTTACCCTCTGCGATAATTTATCATAAAATTTTATTATATCAACTTTAAGGTCCTTTATATTCACATCCATTTACATATTTATGTAGCCATTCATTTAATTTATATTATACATAGATGATTCTATATAAATTTATAGAAATACACGTCATTTTCTATTTTGTAACATTTTTTTTCCATCCATTTCTATTTACAAATTATAAAGTTTTTACGGCCTAACTATAAAAACAAACGAAAATTTCAAAATGACAAGGAAAACAAAAAATATATTGTATATATACGTGGAAAGTTTGATAAGAATGGTAAATGATGTAAGAGATGGTCATAACATTTTAAAAGGAACATTTTTATATTTGAAAAAATCTATCAGCAAAATAGGTGTCGTCCGTTTGCTCACTATCGATCAAAATTGCATTTGTGCGGACCATTAATTCTCAACGTTGTTTGAAGCTGTTTATACGTAATACAAAAGAATTTCTATGTACCATATATCGATTCATAACTGTTAATGAAACATATAGATTTATGAACACAAGCACACAAGAAACAAAAGGACAATCAAATAAGCGGTGCATCAAAACAAATACCAAGCAATGGCAACTGTTTTTTGGAATTCATAGTTAAATATTGGTTAACTATTTAGAAAATAGAAAAACAATTATCTGTGCATATTATAGAAAAAGTCATTATATGATAAAGTACGAGCTCACAAATTAGCTGGTCAAATTACACGAATTACATTTTAAATCGTTTCCCCATCATCCACCGAAAATTCTCCAGAATTGACTATATCATCTTTACGTAACAAACGCAAACGTTGAAGACCTCAACAAATCCTATAAATTATTCTGTGTGAATTAAAAGATTATGAAATATTGGTGTAAAAAATATGGATCGAGCTAAAAGGAGTTTATGTGAAAAAAATCAAATTAATTGATTATTGTAGTATTTTTGTCTTCTTTATCAAACCGCCCACGTAATATAATAATAAAAAAAAAACACAAACGAATATTTTAATTAAAGCCTATTCCTTTTTTTTATACATGCTACAAGGTAATGTACGCAGTAGTGTTGGTTTTGTATCCGTCATGTTTATCATGTATCTTTCCAAATATGTGTTAGTTTAGTATATAAGTTATATAACTATTGTAGATACAGCTATAATACTATAGTTATATATAAACGAATGCGTTTAACTATAAAAACATAATATAAATAACATATATTCAATTATTATAAACACTATAAGCAATAAGCATAAACATTTCCTTTTCCTATATACCATATCTATCCTATGCGAGTACATTTATACCTACGCCAACTGCCCGAAAAATATCCGGAATGAATATCTGATATTTAAATAGATCTATAGTAACGCCATATATTGGCTACCGCCAATTGATTTATGCGTATATTGTATATCGAACTTCACAGTCTTGACCCGTCTATACAAATAAGTGAATTCAAAATTAATTCCATATCAATAATCATTAAAAACGCTGATAGTGACCATAATATCTTAAAAACTATTGTAACTGAATGATGAAACATGATTTTTGCATTACGAACTATATAAACTAATCATCAAAGTGTTAAATGGTGGTGATCACCAGATAAATGCAATTCAAAGAAATCTTGTTTGATGAAGTCAGTCAATGAAAATTAATATTGTTTTTACGATTCCAATGTAATTTCTTCCATGCGTTACATACACGTTGTTGTATATTTAAGTGTTTGCTATATACCGCGTATATTTATCGTTTTCGTCCTTATAGAGCCATGCATTTGTTGACATTCCAATCTGCGACATAAAAAAATTAGTTAATATCTTTGTTGCAAGTGCGCAAATCGATTATATTCCTTAATTTTTGCTTAATCCATTCCATTTCAGCGTTCATTTTTCGAACATAGGGTAGTTGAATGTGTATTTTCTATAAATTTTGTATCTTGAAAATCGATTCGATTTTATTTTTTCATGCTATGTGTTTAACTTTTTATATGTGTATATTTATTTTTTCTATTCTTATAACATATTCACCACAATCATTTTTACGAATATAAGCAACAATATAAATAGCACATAATATTATAAAAAATAAAGTTTGTTTTCCAACAAAACTTATAGCCAAAGAAAAATTTTTTTGTATATATAAAGAACAAAATAAAAAAAAACTAAAGCTAAAAGGTTTCCTTTTTTTGTTATGAAGGTGCGCGCGGTGGAACACTCAAATGTGAAAAGTTAAAAAAAAACAACAACCATAAGAATCTGTTAAGTGTCATTGTCACAATGTCACCCCATATAAAATATAATATTTGCCATATGCATTATTACCCATTTACACTATTGGACAAAATCAAGTGTAGTGTACACAAACATTTTATTATCGGTCAACAATTTAGTAAAGCCCGCACAGGAAGTAACAATTACTACAAAAAAATACATATGCCATTGTATTTATTTAAGAGAGAGATTGTTTTTGTGCACTCTTTTCATATATATGGGCAGGTAACGCATGTTCTGTGCTGTACATTAGAATACCAATTATATAATTGTACGATAACAATAGATTTGGCTTTAGATAATAGAGTTTAAAAATTATAATTTTATAACAAGACCGAACACAATGGATTGGATATTTAAAAAATTATTTAATAAATAAAAAATGTTAATATCGACGAAATGGAAAATATGGTAAATGAATTTGGTTGATGCCACATAGCGAGATCACATTTCCCCATTAAAAGTGTCAACTTGTCAAAATTGATAGGTATACACACATCTTGGCATAAGTATATTAATGATCAATATTTATCATATTCCACTAACACAACATTTCTCTCGGAATCTATATGTTCTGCAGCAAGATAACACAAAATTTTTTGAAAATCAATGATGATCGCACAAAATATTATAGAATCGTTTAGAAATTCTAAGCTGAGGCGACACCTAACATAGAAGCAGTAACCGAAAATGAATGTATTCCGTAAACTGGTGCTATAATGTAAATTTTTGCGGATATAATAAAAATATTTTTTGAATTTTATTTGTTCTTTATTGTGTCCAGTAGTGTATGTACTGGTGCGGGTGTATATTATACACGACGCGTCTACATATACACAATATTACATTGAAATATAATATGTAATTTATAATATTTAGTTAAATATAAAGTTAATTTAAAAACATATGTGGTTTTTTATATCATAAAGTTATCAGAAACATACATTTTTAATTGAATAGATATATAATACCATATATTAACACTTGAAATCGACAATGCAATTTATTCTGCAGTTGACCGAGTATAAATCCATACGAAAAATAAACAAATTTTGCTTTCTATATTATTGTAAATATAAATTATTTTTTTCTCAATCCATTTCGGTTATTTTTCGCACAGAGTGTTTACTATTCTTAAAAATTATCACAACTTAGTAATATATATTTACAGTCATGCAATTTGAACTCAATGAGATTTAAAAACGCACCGTATTTTTATTATTATTTTGAACTACGAGAATAAGTTACCCAACTCCCACACAGTGGCACAGTATGTGTAGCTTTTCCTATTATAATATATTTGAATTATGAAGTTATTGTAAAGTTTAAATAATAAACTATAATTTAAAGGATTGGCACAAGTCCATTTATAAGGGGATACATAACATAGCATAAAGTTGTTATTACACGAATTACATAATTTGGTCAAAAGTATCGATGTGAATATCAGTCGATGCAAGTAATACTGAAATACTGAAAATACACAATCTAAATAGAAATGAGTTACATAGAAAATGTCTGTTTAATAATGTGCAAACTCACCTACGTATACATCCTGTACTTATATCGGTTAAAGCAATATAACACACATCTCATATATTCACGTCATTTAAAGATTTTCCATATATATTGTATAAGGCATAAAAACTTATTGGATATTTATAACTTAATTACACATAGCAATCCCCTGCAGGCTTTTACCATATAGATTTACCAATAATATAATACAAGTACATACATGTTCTACAATGAATATATGAATATATAAATCTGTAAATAATTTGACAATTCCCTTAAGTGAAAAGTTAAAGTTATATACAAACTAACTTAATATGAGACCATAATTTTCCAGCTTATTTTATTATTAGTATTTGATAATATTATATATCGATCACGCACATGCTAATACACAAAATCATATGAATAGAATAATTAATATTTATGTTGTGGATTGAATTTAGTATACATCACTATATTATAATATATAGTTAGACGTTAAACTATATACATATTAATACTAAAATTGGTTGAAAATCAAAGTCTCATGGGTTAATTTTCAACACTATAATTTCGTACGCGTACACATATACATAAATATAATTATTTACTATAACTCTACGATAAATATTGCCATCAAAATTTTCATTGCGTATACAAAACAAACTTAATTTAACTTTTATTAACATATTCTTTATTGGTGCAGTGTTTATAGCAGCAGTACATGCCGCATTCAATTTGAAGGTTGTGAGTGCAATTTTTCATACTAAAAATTATGCAACTGATCGATCAATTGCCAATTGTTCGTTTTTATAAGTGATGCCATAAACGATTACATTTGCGATGATAATGTGGAGGATGTTTGCACAGCCAGTGCTCTCTTTTGTGAGATGGTGCATTTTTTTTTCTTCAGTCGATTTTCCTCATTATCAATTATTTCAATTTATTGTTGCACAATAATAAGCTCCTGCGAAGGATGTATCTGTTTCAAGAAAGTTGATGAGTATATATAACAAGCATTTGATTTTGCATACGTTGTATTAACTATTCTTTCGTTTGTGATGTGTGTGTGTATAGTGTGGAGGATTTCTAGCAGTTCAATCATTTCGTTCATGTTTTCCAACATCAATATTATTATTAGAAAAATCTACACTCATTTCGCTATGATAGACATATCAATATATGTAATTGTCGCAATTATCACACGTATCTGTTATCGTCTGTTATGCAAAATATAAATAATGTAAACACCTTCGAATGTTGGGGAAAAAAATGAACGAACTGTGTTTCTATTGATCTCAATAGATTCCAAATATACCTTCTTCTATTTTTGTGTACTAGCAAATTGTATGTGTCAGAGCCAAAAAGAAATGTCAAAATTAATACTACATCATATACGCTTTTGATGTTTATAACGCTTTCCTCAATGACTCGATACGTTCGATTAGTTGGATTTAATCTAACGGATGGGACGGTTTACATCTTCTACAATATAAATAACTAGCGCCTTTCTCAGTGGCTTTCTTAGCGCTATTAATTATAAAACTATAACTGTGGTATAGGATCAAAAGTAAAATACATTAAATCAGACATAGGATCAGAAGTAATCATACGCCTATCATATATTTAATATACAACTTTCTTATATTAACTCGCTTTATTCGATTAATTGGATTAACTAACTAACGAATGAAATAAGCATTAAAATAAATCATATATGCTTTCCTCTATATGATTACGTTCGATAAATTTGATTAAATTGTTTCGAAAATACCATACAAATTTCCACGGAACAAAAGTTGATATGGATCCATCAAATTTTTGGGATGTGCCAGTTATTCTCACAAGCCGTCACCTCCAATTTAACTAAAAGAAAATTTGATAAGATTCAATGTTGCTATCAATTAGTTTCTTGCCTGTTTCAGTCAGAATTACTTATTGATTAATTAAACAGCAGCAGTATAAATTGTATACTAAAAATACTAATGACGTCTCAAAGTGATTTAATGGGCACAGTCGCTAGAACACTTGTCATATCATCTGGAGATTATATAAATTTAATCTCAGATGCACGAAATTTAACATGAGACATTGTAAGAAAAAAAAGTAATTAAAAGTTGTCTTCTTGAATCACCATTGAAACAAGTACCTATACATAACAGCAATTAATTGACATTAATTGACACACAATTGTGTATACTAATTACTAATTCTATAATTACTGAACACATGTATGTTTTAGCATTTGTATATATATATCGATATCACATTATGACTTGACATTGCTTAAGCCCACGAACACAAAACATATTGAATAAATATCAATTAACAAATTTTCGAATATATTTTTATGTAAAAACAAAGATAAAATCAAAACCAAAAGCCGCACAAATGGCATCATCATGAGATTTCGCTATATACATAAAATTGATTAACATTGATCCTACTGACCTTAGATTATCAATGAAACGTGTGAGTATATGTGAAGTGATCATATTTATAGACTATAAATATATATGTTATTTATTTAATTCTAATTTACGATAACATTGCCAATCAATCAATTTTAATTATTTAAAATAATATGCGGGGTGATCCAATTTTTTAGTTGTATACATTGAATTTAAATTTTACATATTCATATTCATAACAATTTTAATTTGAACGAACTATATGCTGAGGGTACGACTGGTTTTTTATTTAAATTTATTTATGTAAAAATAGTTATTAGAAACTTTGCCAAATCCTTCCAAAAAGGAAACAAGTGGCGCATAAAATTTTGTAGATATGATTCATTTGGGAAAAACACACAATTTAAAACACAATATCGTTAGAAATTTTTCAATTATTATATAGATTTCAAAACATTGATTGATATTGAATCTACTATTTATTTATTATATATAATATTATATTTTATATCACATTTCAAATTCTAAATAAGTTTTTGCATTTGTGTATGGGTTTTTATTACAACAAATTCATATGTTAAAAGTTATATTTTACCTATAAACATATTAAATTTAAATGAGTTTACGATTATCTACACTGAGACAGAACGTTGCAATCGTATATTCTGGTATTGTGCACGTAATATACAATATTTATTGTATATTATAAACTTTTATTATAGAGTCACTGTATATATGACCATTAATCATGTGACAAAATATAATAATAATAAAAGGACATACAATAAAGAATTTTATTATTATATTATTGCATATATAGGTACATTTTTATTTCTATTATTATTATTATTATTATGCTAAAGTAATTTCTACACTAACTGAAATGAAAAACGATATTATATAGAATATAAATGGCGATTTTTTCGGCACGCACTAAATAAAATATACGGAAATGGCATTTTTTATAACTTATACTTATACTTTTGTTTAATTATATTGTCACTAAAATAGCATACAATAAAATATTTTATTTCTCTTCAAATCATTAATTCATTGTCAGTTTTATTTTTATTCTTTTACGAATTACACAACGAATAGTAAAGTTCAGTATAGCGAGTTAGTTTAGAGATCAGCAATGGGCTATAAGTCTTATATTTATAGCTATTATTATTATTATAATTGCTATTTTTTAAGAAATCCTTAAAACTTCAAAAATTTGTTAGTAAATGCAAAAAAAAAAAAATGGATAAATATATAATTCTAGAATAATTCTATTGGGAATATTAAGGCTTATGGAAACCTGTGGCGAACCAAATGTTTTCAGATTACAATATCATTATATTTTTCTGGTAGACGAGTTAAAAGTAAACTACATTATGATAAAAAAAATTGGATTGTTCACTTATTAAATTTGCCGGAAAATCGAATTTTAACAATTATCATTATTTTGAAATACGGGCCATAGTTTTAACGGATGGATTTCCAGTTTTGTATACAGAATTGTAAATTATAATCAATTTTCAATCTTTCATAGAAAAGATTTTTAAAATCGATTCAGACGTTCAAAAGATATGACCGATTTTCCATTTGATGTCAGGTACAGTATAAATGCGTTGTACCATTTGGGTGTTTATGCAATACTACAAATTTCTACAAATAGTTGTAAAACTGATTCAGTTATAGAAATATTCATTTTTTTAAAAAAAAATGAGACACTGACACAAAAATGAGATGATGAAAATGAAAATTAATAATCATTGTTAAAAAGTACGTGAGGGACAATTTCGTGATAGTCACTGGCATTAACTTTCATTCTCCAGAACTTAAATGGTAGTCCGTTATAAATTATAAATTTTAATTATATTCACTGTATTTAATTAATAAAAGCAAAAGAATATCAATATCTAAATAGGAGATTTCGTTGAATCTAAAAGGATTGTATCTTGTTCCGAACTCGAAGAACTTCCCAAATAAAACAAACGTAAATAAGGGTACAAACTGAAATGTCATCTGCTTTAATTTAATCATTTGTTATAACATCGAATTACTTTGAAATGAATGCATTCGCAAATTTCCCTATCTATACTTCATAAAGTTGCCTCGCATATGGACAATTGTTTTACAAATGGCAATCTGAATAATATACATATACGTATTTTAGAATACAAGTATCTGATACTATTACAGTTTGCTATAAACCAACACATAAAATCAGATACATCAAAAGCATGCCATTTTTAAATGCGTTGCATATGAAATCAGTGTCGGTAAAGTTCTTTCAGATAATGCATATTCATCACCATAATCGTTCGCGACTAATCGGTAATACTTACAGCCGATATTTAATATTATAAGATCAGTAATTTTACGTGTGTTAAGATCAAAAAAATCGATAGATAAATTTAATGAAAATAATAGTATAACGAGATTTCGTCTTTCCCGGCTGATAATTAGTAAACTATTATTTAAAAAACATAATCAGTCGAAAGAGATTATGATCGCATCGGGATGAATCAGTATATGATAACATTTATTTATTTGGCGAAATTGAAAGGACACTTCAAGGTGCTGCTATAAACGTAAACCATTGTATTTTTCCTATATCAACAATGGACCACATCCATTCGTTCATTTTTATACTGAGTTATTTTAATGCATATCGTTTAGCAGTACCAATTTCTCGCACCTCCAGATTATTATTTGTATCTATCTTTGCATGGACTCTCTTAATGTTATATACATTTTACATTGATCAATTAAATTTAATGATACAAAAAAAAATCCATAATTTTTAAACTAAATTTTTCTATAACAAAATTATATTATTTAAATATAATTATTATTGTTTTTGACATTATCTATGGTATATGTAGCACTAAATACGGGTATTGAATGTAAATCAATTGAATTGGCATACATTGTAACATAATGGATTTACAACACTTCAGAAAATACAAATAAATAAATAGATTTTAAACAAAAGAAAAGCACTAACCAAAAATTCAGAAGGAATAATTTGTATAAGAAATTAGCAAAAATTCTAATTTCAAATTATATTATTGTCAAGTTTTATACTTTAATATTGTATAAAATCTCATATACAATTACTGAAATAAATTTAAAGCACATAATGCCGTTTTGAAATGTAATAATTTAACTAAAAATTAGTTCGTGTCTTATGGATGAAATTGTATATAAATAAATTATTCACTTTTAATTTGTAAATGCATATAGAAAAGTTTTAACACATTGAGTGCCGAGGTAAATTTGATGGAATATACTTCCGCAGAACTCGGTACTGATAAAAAATTTAGTATATGTTATTTTTTATCCTATATGAATAGGATATGTATGAACTATTTCGGTCATTGTTCGCCACGGGTCACTTCCTGCAGTGAAATATACCATTACAAATATTTCCATAAGGCATTATTCAAAAGTGAATATAACAATGTGCATTCTTCAGTATAGCTATCATTCATATTTGTATAACACGGCCTCCTCCTGGCCACTTCACATGTCACTCACATATGAATGATGTGGCACTCAATGTGTTTAAGCACACGTGTACATACAAAACGAGTATGTTGAAGTATTATTATAAAATACACGTAATATTCCATCTCGTATTTATTGAAAATAATAATATAACAATTAAAAACTTATTTAAAGTTTAATGTTCGTGTTTATAATAAAATTAAATTATTTTACTTATGTAAATAATATACGTATGGAAATTTAAATAAAAAACCATAACCATAACGCCATAACCTTTTAATCACTTTTTAATATATATAGGTGGAATTATTAAACAATAAATAATTATATACCTTTTTTTTTCTTTACATACAATATTGTTTTATGCAAATAACTATTTACACAAATAATATAAAAAAATATACATATTTTCAATATTTGATAGACTTTTACATTAATACCCATTGAAAAAATTTTAATACCATATGAATAATGCAAATATTATTATTTACTTTGCATATAACACAACCGCTGACCGAAAAATAACCGGAATAGATTACGAAAAAAAAACCCAATTTAAATACATCGATTTGTACATTCAACAAGTGCATCAAAATTTTATGTTTTGATGATCGAAATTCTGTATATGAGAATACGGTGATCGTTGACTGTTCAATGATGTCGCAATTGATATGCAGATTTTGATTGGTTTTGAAAACACCAGCATATGTTTCATCATGGCATAGGCGACAATAGTTTTTAAGAAATTGTTGTCACTTTTAGCGTTTTTAACGTTGACTATGCGAAGGATCAATTCGGATATACCAAGTTTCATTTCCATGATTCTCATTGAAAATTTCTGCTATAAACATTCAGATGATGTCAAACATTTTTTAAATATTTTCTTCTGTAATCTACTCATTGACTTGTATTTTGAATAAACATCCATAATTGATTTCAGCCATTTCAAGCTCTATTGGTATATATAGAACATTTACCAATTTGAAAACATAATTTAATGTTGGTTCTTTGTTCTTTATATATAGAATTTTCGACCGAATCACAAAAAACTATTGTCACTTAATTTGTTATATTTTGGTTTATACAGTGAAGTAAAATGTCATGAAAATTGAAACAGTTTGTAAATAATACATAAATCAATCAGCCAATCAGGCTGTTATATGGCGGTTAACAGAACCAAATATGTTAGAAAGTCATTCCGGTTAGTTGTCGGACAGAACCCGTAGTATATATACATTTACATTTTATAATACAGTAAACTAATTATATATTTATAATAACGTATCAATCTATTCCATATTATAAAGTGGACTAAATGTCTGCAATAATAAACGATGTATATTTATTATAATCCGCTTTATTTGGAAATCCATTGTATTATATACAGGCTGTTCACGAGCGGTATGCATTCTTGCGAGGCGATGATGGGGGACATAATTCTAAGCCGAAAATATTAAATGACACTTTTCGATTTGGGGCTCTGTTTCCTAGTTACCGTCCTAAGAATTGTTTTCGCTATAGTCTCATGTTTGAAGAATTTGATTTTTTTTGAAGTTATTGGAAATCTGTATAGTCACATTTTCTTATCATCCTGAATTGAATTTAGTTGAATGCAAATAAGGAATTTATACACAATACCTATCTTATACGCAGGTATTTTGTAACTAGTTCCTGTAAAATTTATATGACCCACGAACTTTCACATTCAATTATGTTGAATTAACTCAAAAATAATTCTACAGTTGCCATAGGGCATCTTATCCTTACGCAGGATCAAAAACCAAATTGTATATTGTTACAAATAATACGTAATTTTTTTTTGAATTACTTTGGAAATTAGTTAATAAACTATTTATGTCTTTTTCATTTAGTTTCCATATGCGGGATTACAGTACCAATATATATATGATAATAATTACATGCTTGATTAGTTTTAATAATAATATACGTAATATGGAAATTTTTCCCCCACAAATTATTTATAATTCAATATTTTCATACATATTTAGAATCGAAATTGCCTACAGCTTTTTGCAAAAATAATATTTACATATTATTATCGAAAATGTATGTTTGTCTCAATGGTATATATAGTTCACATTTAGTGAAATCAATTTGCATATAAATATATACAGAAATTTGTTTATTAAATATAAATCAATTGATATTAATATATTTAGTGGCGCAGCGGTTACAACAAATCGGGTATTCAATCAGGAAGGTTGCTATATATACGACCATTCAAACGGTGATAACATAAGCACAAATTTTAATCTCATATAAAATTACAGAACTGAATCATGTTCGTCTATATGGTATCAGAAAAATGAGTAAATGAGTTAAACAGCCCACACAAAACGTTGATCAAAGACCAATTCAATTATTAAACATCTGCCAAACCATAATTGCTCAGAACAATTGGTGAATTATTATATAACTTTAATTATATGACTCATATAGAGTAGTTTATTAACTTGGCATATGGTTCAGTTTAGAGGGTGAGGAGAAAATTGAGGATATATTACACGAAAGTTTTCACAAAATAAACGCGAATACACCGTGATCTAACCTTCTATCAAACTTATCAACATTTTATTACCGAATCAAGATTTAAGTTATGTTATTTCAATCGAAGCAAATATAATTTAACAATCAATAATAAAATTTTATATTTTTGATTTGTGTATTATGGAAACATTTACTAAACGGTTGACTTTTGGTCCATATGGTTTACAGGGACAAAAAACTACAATATTATTTTTAAATCCTTTACAAGGACAAACAAACGTAATAGGTTTTAAAAAATTGGTATAAATTACTCAGCATATATGCGTAAGTATAAATATAATAATTAACCAATTATCGAAAGATGAATGTTTCTTTAATTCCTTATAATTTCTATTTGAGTGATGGTAGTTCATAATGATGAGCATTGAAATGAAATTGTATCAGCTTTTCTTTTAAAACTAAAAGCTATACGTACGCTAGAGTAGCTATACGCTAGGATTTAGATAAATATAAACCATTTTATTTGTTTTCAATAAATGACACCATATCCGACGACCCAAGACTTATCAAAATAGATCAACTCTGCTATAAATGCACCATATGAATATTTTTATAAACTTTTAACAAAACTTACGTACTTACTTACTGCGGAAACTATGTAAAAACATTAATCCAATAAATAAACATTATCAATTCATGATTCATATAGAGATAAATTATATTTAGTTTTTATCGGATGTATAATATTACTGGATTTTGCAAAGTTATAAATTTATATGTAGTGGAAAAAGTTTTATAAAATATTGAAGTGATATATAACTCTTGTTAAAAATATATAACAAGTACTGAATATTACTTTAAAAATTTATAAAACTTTTTACTCGCAATAAATTCCATATCGTTTTTTATATATAGTAATTAACTATTTTATATCTAACTAAATGAACATATGTATTTCTAATATAATAATTTATCTTATTTTCTTTATCGTTTATCATATGTAGGATAAAATTAAAAAATATGATAAGCGAGCTGTTCAAACATAATACGGAGAAGAAATGAAAACTTATGCAATGAATATTGAATATATAGTTCAAATTGTCGGGGTGACCAAAAATATTCCATTGAATACAATATTTTGAACATATTCGCTTGAAACAAAATATTTACTGTGTTTGTAATTATTTTTGGAAAAACTCTCCCATAATACTAATAATACACATAGTCGTCCAGCGATATTTAAATATCAAAATTCCCTCTTTACAATGAGTTTCAATAAAGTGTGCAAAGAATTTGCAGTTTATCACATGTTTATTTGATGAAAATCTACTGCTACCAAGAAATTTTTTAAGATTTGGGCAGTCGGAATGAGTTAAATCCGATAAATCCAACAATTTATATTTTAAATCTTACAATTTTCCTATAGCCAAGATACACTGCGTTGTCTGAGCGGATACATTGTCTTAATGGAAAATTATTTTATTATTTTGCAAACTAATTTTCGCATCAAGTTGTTTCAAAAGTTTTCAATAATATGCTCAAGTTAATATTTTATTCCTTTTCTAGATAATCAATCAATAAATCGAGGACGTAATCTTTTCTCCTATAAATGTAATGTTTTTACTTTCTTTGTTGCACACTCCTCTATTCTATTCTACCCATTGTTTTGACTATGTGCCTTTGATTCGGGTGTATAGTGGTAAAATGCTTGTTTCGTCCATGGCTATAAATCGATAGACGATTGATTCTTCTTAAAACAGTTTCGCTGTTTTTTGGATAACATACATTTAAGCTCTGAGGCGTCTAATCTAATATTAATTAATCTTTTAAATTTGTTATATATTTATGGGTTCAACATATAGGTATAAAATAAATAAATTAAATCGATTTTATGTTTTTGGATGGGATGCCTGCTTGAAACTGACATATGTAATTATAAATGAGTGCACATCGCTCTTTGTATATATACAATTTTGATAACATCATTTATATATTACGAGAAAATCTAATTGAAAAACCAACAAACATATCTTTGTTAATGTTTGTACTCCTACGAGTATGATATCTATATATCAAATATAAAAAAACAATCTTACATTGAAATCAATAACAAATACAATCAAGTTGCGGATGCAATTGAAACACGAGTGTCTTTAAACTGATTTAAAAATAAAATATAAAGTGTGCCTGATGCTGTTGTGTTATGTTAAAACTCAAATTTATTTTAAATAAACAATACCTATAGTAGTTTCCATCGTTTTATACAATCCATGACCTTTTTTGTGTGGCCAATAAACCGAATTACAGAACCTAAAAGTTTGATTTCTTTGAAGCGATACAAGAATCGACAGCATTTTCAAGAGCTTCAAAATAAGCGAACTCATCATATATCATTGATCTGAACAATTGGATGAAGCATAATATATTGTGAATACAGAAGGTTGTTGTAAGATATCCCATTCCCAAGTACATTTCTCTAACATTTATTTGGCCACTCATATTGAAAAAACAACTTTTCAGTGTGATTTTTGCATATTCTGTGGTTGTTCTTTCTAGCAATGGATCACTTCAAAATGATTATAGTTGTTGACATCGTATATATAGAATTAAATATTGACATAGATTCAACAGATATTAACACTCCACACCATGTGTCTGTCCATAGACAAAATTGAACTTTGCTCCTTGTTTTTCTCCTTATTAACCCTAGCATCAACTTGATATTTGACTATATCTTCTACACTATTGTGCATTTCTGAATAAATTCGTGAAAAAATGGAGAGAAGAAATTGGGCATCAAATATATATCTATATATATATATATTAGGTATTATGTATACAACTTCGTCCATCCAGTACTAAATATATTATTCCTAAGAACGCTTTCATTGATTTTAATGAAATTTTGAATAGAAGCTTTTGTGAGTTGTTTTTAAACTATATTTTACAAGCAAACAAAAAAAATTGTTAATGAATAATTTGCGAAATAAATTGAAGAAGCCTATATTTGAATTGTGTAGTGATTATAGCTATTCAATGCTATAATCTAATACAATTCATAGTATAGAAGTCATTGTATTATATAACGTATTGGAGTGTACACAAATACCATACGGTCAACATTTACTTGCGTTAACAATGTGTCTTAAGGGACGAGAAAATAAGGATGTTGTTAATACGGAACGGTACATCACATATGGTAAACCTCCATTTATCAGTTTATCTCATATTGTTATCAAATAATTGTGTAATTATAATAAACACACTCGATACAAGAGCAACAATATGAAAATGATATTATTTAATTATATATAAATAATTTAATAATTTCTCATCCGGATTTGATTAAATTTGAAATGTAAGCCTACAAAATATTCGATAGGGAAGTTTCTACAAAATTATAGAATATAATCAGGAACAACAGGCTTACAGTATACAATTTGGTCATTTCTCATCGTATTTTGATCAAATTTAGTATGCACATAGAGATCATGATGAGTTCCTATGGAGACATTCTGAAAAATCGATACTCAGAACGTTCGCAAAAAACTTGACTATTTCTAATTTTGAAGAAATTTAGTAAATGTATAAGTTTTAAAATAAGATTCCATGAACATTTCCTATGGAGATTCTGGAACTTCAATGCTCAGGTTAGAGTTGCTGATCAGCATTGAATATCATGGTTAATTTGATTTGATTTTGATGAGAAATGCGGCCAGAGTACTTAAATTAAAATAATGTTATAATATATGCAATACTATTAACTTGTGCGAGGTTAGAGTTGGGAAATCTTATACTTCATGTATTATATGAGTGTTTTATATTATAGTATTTTACGTTTGTTTCCCCCAATTTTCTTATTATCCATTGAATTCTATAATGTTTTTACGAATTTATGCATGCAAATGTACGCATAGAATACAACTTTTGTATAAAGACATAGCAGAAAAAGAAAGATTTATAACTTAAGAATTTTTTCTTTTTTTTACCGATTATTTAAGTTTAAGAATTTTTTATACAAATTCTTTTCTTTAACCATTTCCTTATTATTATTTTATTTTTTTTTTTTGTGTTCTACATTCAGTTTATTTTTATTTTTTTTTTATTGTTGTGATGAACTGATTTACAGACTTTTGGTATACATATACCATAAATTATCTATTCTATATATGGGAATATACCATCAGAGTTCATATATATAGAGTCATATATAAAATATTAAGAAGTTGACTTAAGATTAGGTCAATGGGATTTAGCATTAAAATTTGTATATTTATACTGAATAGAAATAATAATTCAGTATATAAAAATAAGGAAAAGAAAAAAAAAAAAAGGATAAAAGGAAGGATAATAAAAGGAATAATAATATATCAGCGAAAGCTGAATGATACGGTTTATTTTATATATTATATATATTTAGATGAAAAATAACTCTGTATAATATACAAATATTTATAAGAAGGATAATATATTGTATACAACTAAATAATATACGGTGATGAAATGTGAATGGATTTTTATCTTATCTTCAAACGAAATTTTGATTGGTACATTCATAGGCTCTATTATAAAATATACACACTTCTATATATTGTATAAATAAATAAATAAATGATATAACTATAAATATTAATTTTTTGTGGATATACCTAACCTTACACCGTACACCGCATAAATTTCTTATTGCTTTCAAATAGTGACGAAGTAAAGTTTTAAAATTTTCTATAGCCGTTTTGAACTTAAATTGTTTAAGTGTAATGATATTGAATTGGTTTTTCCAGAGATTTCTTATCATCCCATGCGCTGCTTACAGTGCACTTTATTTTACTGCATATAAATATTATATATCTAACATTTCAATCAAGTTGGTAAATCAATTGGTACGCAAATATTATAACAATTTACCGATTTGATGATTTGCAATTATGTTTCGATAGATGGTTTAATATTTAAGTTATTGTTTTAGTGTGAGCAGATATAGTATTGATCTTTGAATAGCGTCCACCAACATATATTTTCGAAGATAGTCGCTGTTTGATTTAATTAGCGAATTAATGGTAATTCATGCAAATAATTTCAGTATTGAAAAATTACTGAGAAATGGTTTTTATATTATAGTACCGAAATTGAACTCACAACTTCCAGATAGAATAACATGGGCTGAAATCACTGCGGCATTGTATCACGTTCGATTCTACAGTGTGTATCTGTATTAGAACATTCAGTGGTGCAGTGGGAAGCGTTCATGGTGCTAATGGATCGTGAAGTAACGTATTCAATTTCCGAAATTTGTCAATGGTTATTTTTTTATTCGTTTATGTATAAGAAAATGAAAATATGATGTTGACAGCTATATTCAAAGATTAACAATGTATTCACTCATTATATGGTTTAGTGGCATAATGGTAAAAGCACATTCAATACGGTGATGGCAAGTTCGATTCTCAGTATTGTTATGAAAACATTTTTCAGTATTTTCCATACTAAGTTTTATTCAAGTGAATTTACATTTGTTCGTTTATGAAATCAAAAAGCGTTTATTTTTGAACAAATATTGTGTTGCGGACGCTATACAGCAATTAACAATGTCTCCATACACAACGATATGCGGGCGATTCACTCATAAGAATAATTGAATTAGTAAAGCATCTGATGTAGAAACATAAATGCAGACAAATTAATTGTCACATACAGAGTAATTTACCAACATGACTAAGCAGCAATGTTATATAGTTATACCGTAAAGCATTGACGAACTATTACGGGGGTGGGATAACTTGGTGTTTGTTTGAAGAGTAGTCAACCAATGTGGACCCCAATAGTGATCTGATTCAATATCTCCTGAAACATTTATAAAAGAAATGCACTCATAATTATTTGATTTACTCATATATAAAAATAATGGAATTAAGGAAACATATATACCCTTTCGATAATTGCAAACCAATTGGTGATTTATTATATATTCTATCCGGCATGCAGAGTAATTTATACCAATTTGACTGTATATTCTTTGTTTGGCAGATGCAAGAAGTTCCAACGAATTGCGTATTCCAGTAGTTAAAATAAATTTATTTATACAATTTTCTTTAAATTTTATGAGAAATTCTTATTATATCCGAAGGTGTCGCCGAATGCCTCTCACCTATCGCAAACGATTTTAAATAATTGCAATATATAAATACATCAAATTTAATACTACTTAAAATTTTCTCAAGCACAAATGATTGGTATTCCAGTAGTTTTCCAAAGAAATCACATGGTCATTTACACCAAATTAATCCTTTCACAGAATGTAAATAATTTCGGGACTGAATTTATCCAGCAATATATACCATTTTCTTCGGTTTTGGCATTGAAAGACATTGACTGCGGATAGGTCAGGTTGGAGAATCGTGTTGGAGAAGGTTAAAGTCGTACCTGGGTATTAATGCCATGGCGTAAGTAAGTATATGATATGAAATTATTGGTTTAAAAAGGGAGAGGTCTGACGTATATAAGAAAAAAACTACAATAGCCGAATAATTTCAAGCATGTGCTGTTTCTTTACCATATTTAATAAGAAATGGTCTTTATATAGCTGTACAAATAGATACAAATAAAAAAAAGAGGCATTTCGGACACACTATGGTGCAATCACATTCTTAAAGCAATTGCAAACCCATTGATAGAAAATATATGCTTTATTTTTGTGTATAGTAAAACCAATTTTTTATTATTAGTTATACAATAATTGTCGAGAGTTTACATATGTATAAATATTTAGGCATAGCCAACACACACTGCAGGAAAGGATAATCGACAGTACATCCTAAACGCTCATTCTATGAACTATGTGTGAGTATATTAGTGTTTTAACTTATTATAAATTTAATCATACACTCAATGATTTTAATCGAAATACATATAAGAAGATATAATTTCTAAATGGTATATAATTTGTCAGTTAACATAACATTTCTATAAAATAAATATAATTAAAGTGGAATTTATAGTGTGAGAGATTGTCTAATAGTTATACCCTTATAATTATTCAATAAAACTTTTTAATTATGTTACCTTTCCTATATTTCTATATACATTTTTGTGTGTATGAGCGCGCGCGTATATTGTCTGAATTTTTAATTTTAACGCCAAATGTACATTTAATATGTAAATTTATTAATTATAACAAAAAATTAGCATATAAATATAACTTTTTACAAAAATTTAACTGAAAAAGAAGATTGTTTGACTATTTTTTGTTATTTTTTTCTTCTAATATAAATACCTAAACTTTATTATTTTTACTTTTGCGTATTTTATTTATATTCTTATGAAAATATATATTTTCATTTGCTCCAGCGAATATTAGCGTAAACTTACTTGTTTTTATTCTTTGTATAAAAATAAAGGAAAAATTTTCTATTTCTTTATTTTATGATTATTACTTTTTACTTTGACAGAGAAATATAAACAACTACAATATACATAAAATTATATTATGTGTCAAAATTGCCAGGATAAAAATGTTTGTTAAGCGGAATTAAGGTGTGCGAGCGATCTGACACCATTTCAACAGTGTTTCATATATGGTAAATGGTTTAAATTCTAAAATTCAAGATTGTCAGTTAAAATGCGTTTTGTCGATCCAACCACACATAGCTCTAATTCATCAATTCACCATAATAATTCAATTGATCGTCTTCTCCACATATTCCACTATAAGGAACACTACACTTATTAATAACGCAAATTTCACCCAACAGCAATAATTAATCTTCAATATATTTTGTATCTTCCGTCCTGGAAATTTTGGCATAAAGGATAGCTGTATGTGTGTGTGTGTGTATATGCATATGACATGTACAAATATAATATAATATTATTATAAATTATATATACGAGAGTATATGTAAATAAGAAAGATTTATAAATTGCAATTTCTGCAAAATTCATATAGTAAATTTATTACAGTGTCTTTTGTAAATTAAAGTGAATTTTTAAAATTGCTTTTTGTTTGATACAATTATGAATTATCGTATAAGGTGGAAATTGTGTAACGTAACGTAAAATGTGTACATATAATAAAGCATTATGATTAAACAAAGAAGGATCATATATAAATTATGTTGTTTGTTTTAAATCAAAGATGGTTTGCACGAGCAATTAAACTTGCAAAATGAAAATGACCTGGATAGCATTTTTTTTTGTATAATACTTCATTATGTGATTTAGATTTAGAGTAATTTTGAAAAATTATTGCGTAAAAGTGTTTCAAATTGCATAGAGTAATTATAAATAAATGTTACCCAAATTTAAATATGTTGTTGATGAGCTTTTTAAAGTCATTTTTCATTCGTAATGTATAGCACAAAATATTACTTCCGTGAATATTGCGAATTATACATAGAACTAAAAGGTTGATGGTACCACGAATTTTTTCCAATTTTAATATAAACCTTTCATTGTCAAAAGTACAAAATTAACGTTTGAATCGTATTTACTGCGACAATTTGATGATGATGATTTTATAAAAGCGAGAATTAATTCCGGCACGTTGACCAAGGAAGCACTGGCGAAGGCTGAGAAATAGCATTCAGTTTTCAATATCGTTTTATTTATCTTATAACCTGGGTGAAATTAAACTAAATTATGAAAAAAAATTTGTGTGTTCACCGCATTAAATTTTCCGAAAAATCGACTTTTATGAATTATCATCTTTTTTAATTACGGCACATAGAGTTTCGACGGATTTACATTTTTGTATACAGAATTTCAAATTATATTCACGCCTCCAAAAGATATGACCGATTTTCCAATCGCTGACAGATAAAATTAGAAGAAATTTGTGGTACTGTTTAAAGTGAATGGTACAAAAAATTGTTACAGTACGATTATTTCATATAAAATTTCAATGACATCAAATGGAAAATCGGTCATATCTTTTGAACGTGTGAATCGATTTTAAAAATCTCTTCTATATGAAAGATTGGAAATTGATTATAATTTACAATTCTGTATACAAAAATTGAAAATCCGTTAAAACTATAACCCGTAATTCAAAAAGATGGCAATTCTTAAAAGTTGATTTTCCGGAAAATTTCGTAAGTGGACATTCCAATTTTCTTTTCATAATGTAGTCTACTTTCAACTCGTCCACCAGAAAAATATAGTGATATTGCTATCTGAAAACATTCATTCTGCGCCACTGTAAGGAAGGTTCACTGCGCTCCGCCTGTGAGTTAATCCTTGAAGCGTATGGTATCAGAAATGAAACCAGAAATGTTTCTTATATATATGATCCGTTCATTGTGGAGTCAGTCTATTGCGTATTTTCAAAATATTGTGTGCCTAGCTTTTACATAGGCCGGACATTCACATAAGTAGTGCCATGTCGATTTTTCCGACAAGGAGCATTTAGCACAAAGTCAATTTGTTACCAAACTGCAACAATTAATTTACTGTATGTATATTCAAAATGCTTCTGTTATACTACAACTAGTTCTTTGATAAGTTTTTTATCGTTTTTTGTTTCTTTGAATTCATTTATTGTTGATGTTAATATTCTGTGCCATCAATTTTTTTAATTATTTAGATTAATATTCACAACTGCTTTTGGATGGTACATTTTGAGAATATATTTATAAATTAATTATGTAAAGTAATACTTCTATTTAGAATTTGCGTGTTATTTTTTGTGGTGGTTTTAGTTTTATTCTATATCATAAATTTGAACCGCACCACTCTATTGTTGTATGGTTATGGTTTTATGTACGGTTTATCTACCATAAAATATTCATGAATATCTTTATATAACCATAGAAAGAATATCTGGAACAAAAAATGGAACAGTGTACTGTCAAAATATAGTAAATTAAGTTGAATCTTTATTGTAACTTTTTATTGCATATTAATGAAAATTTAAAGTATAGCATTTAGATTTGATAAGAGAATATATCTACGGAGAACCATTTGAAACTTTAGAAGTTTGTCATTAGATTAGATTTACAATGAGATTATATATGAACAGTTTTTATGCGAAATGATACCCATAATAGGGTCAGGCATTAGAATTATGTTATGAAAAATTGAACAATTTAACCATTTATCATCCAATATTGATCAAATTTTACATTTATACGTAGTTTTTGATTGGAATTATATTATGAAAACTTTTTGAAATGACATAAACAATTTGAATTAAACAAACTATAGCATTCATATGGTCTTAATGATTCATGATTCTGTCTTTTAGTTCAAATATAAATTTGTTAAAATTTTCCCTTGAAATATACGGTACACAATTACCGCATAAATATATATCTGAGGGGATACACTTGAATGTGTCGCTTATTTATTATCATTCTGCAAATTCATATTGCACAATAATTAATAAAAACTTTTAATTTTCTATAAACAATTTTCATATTAGTATAGAATTTACATTTTTTATAATTTATATATAATTTAAAAGAATATGTTATAAGTTTGTTTTTCATTTGCATTATAAATTTTCATTATAAATGCGAGTTTGTATTGTAACATATATACGCTAATATAACATAAATTACAAAAACATGATACGTAATACTTATATTTTGTGTAGCTTTTTAAATTCACAAGGGTATTTGGTGAATGTCTTCTCAAATTTAATAAGCCATACAGTATAAGTAAACATTTATGCTTTTTCATGGAATAATTTTAGAGTATTTAATTTATAAAGTATTCATCGTATTCGAGTATAATATTATATCAAGAATTAATATTTATGGGATAGGGTTATGAAAGTTGAAAATACTAACTAACTATAACTATATTATAATAATATATATTAAATATAATATAGGTCTAGTAGAATTGTATTTATTTACTTATAAAGTATTTGCTTATAAAATATACTACTGTGTTCAAAAAATATAAGTTGATATTTTAATATCGTGCAATTCGTGCGAAGTTTGTGAAATCAAATAATATTTATTGTTTTAATCGTCAAAGATCTGCGGGGTGCTTTAAAATAATCGGTTAATAATTATAGATGGGCGAGACCTTGCTGATACTGCGTTGGGATTTCAAAAGTTTCGGTGAATACCATTTTAAAAGATGGTTTGTGCCTCATTCATTTCCCATTTGGTTCCAAAAATACTCAATGAGTTTGAAAAAGATTGTCGTGTAAACGTTTACTGCAAATAGATGATTTCTGACTATCAAATGGTCTCAAATATCATTACGGGAGATGAAACTTGGATCTATGCTTGTAACGTGGACCGACAGGTCTGACCAATCGAACGAATATCGTGCCAAAGATGTATTACAAAACCGAAAAAACCGGGCCATAGTCGTCAGAATCATTTTAACAAATTTTCTTCGATTATCGTGATAACGTGCGAGATATGAATTTCTTTCGCCGGGTCAAAGTATATTAATAAAAAATATTATTTGGGTATTATACGTTGTTTGCGTGAAGCTATAACTATGTGTGAAAAGATAATTGTTGATAACGCGCCATTACATACATTGTATTATTTCGCCAATAATGTAACTCATATCGTTCCACAACCACCATATTTGTTTAATTTAAGACCATGTGCCTTCTGCGGATATTCAGCAAACTCAAAGGATCGCTCCGTTTTGCCTCGATCGTGAAGATAAAAATCCGAACACGAAGCAAGCATTTGAAACCCATTCAGGAAAATGAACTTTTTCACAGACCGGTTCATGGGATGCGGGAAATACATATTGTTGCATGTGAAAAAGGTAACCAAATTGATTTTCGAATGAATAAATAAAGATTTTTCAAAATGTTTGTAATGTAACCTTATTTTTTGGACACAATAAATATAGTACACTATAGTTTAAATATCAACGTCATTACAAATATAAATAGTCTGGTGTAAATAGAAAATAATTTAGTTCATAATTTTAAATTTAAGTTTCGTAATTTATATGGGCATATTGTAGACAATCAGTGAAGAAATATAATAGCATGACATTGAGTGTATCTTTAAACATATTCAACAATTATTAATCCTTGCAGAGAATATTTTAATTTGAAATATTTTAGTCAATTTTTCGCAGAATGTAAATGTAACGATTCGTCTGTAATTTTAGTTATTATGCCCAAAGAAACTAAAACAAATGTTCGGCTATGCAAATGTTAAAATAGCATTGATATAATGTTCCAGAAATTTATATTATATATCCATATAGAGTATTTTACATTATATATTGTAGTATATTATACTAAAATTCACAGTATTATGTTATGTTATGTATGTTAAGTATAACATTTACTCTATCTCTATGGCATAGTAAAATATTATTGTATGTTCTATATGTTTGTAACATAACATATATAAATATTTACATGAGCTTATATGAATATAATATAAATATTATAGTATGAAGTAGTATAGGTACGGTAAGAATACATGAGTTTACAATTTTACATGTAATATATAATGTATATTTACAAACAGTAGAACAAACAATATACTCAAATATGAAATTGTCAAATATATTTCTATTATACTATAATGTTTGTGTAGCATTGCTCTTTATAACGCAAAATAAAATATATTCCCTTGGAAAAGTTTACATTTTATCCTAAATTGTATATATTAATATGTATAGCATTCTTTTACCGCACGTATATGTGTCTATTCACAAGTATATCTACCTAATTTACATATAAATATTTTAATATGTTTAAATACAATATGTGATGTACAATAAGAATAAAAAAAATAATAAAATAGATACAAATGTTTGTAATAAGAATTATAATATTATATGATGTGTTTAAGATGCAGTGACGCAGTCAAACAAGACATGTATGTGTAATAAACTTAAAATTTCACTTTTAAATAACAATAGAGATTGTGTACAGGTTTTGAATTATACTGTTTTGGTTAAGTTCGATCGTAAATTTGCGCCACTCCCACGATTTATTTGATACGGTTATACGATCGCTCTATAACAATGAATATATCTTTGCAAACCGAAAAGATAAATCCATGAAATTAATGCCATATTTCTTTAGTTGTTACATACCGATAAGAAATTCTTGAAAATTCTTTACATTTTGGAAGTTCTAGAAGCATAGGTGAAGCAATATACATCCAAGATATGTATATAGTAAATTAAAAACTATTTTAATATCATAATTTCAATTCATTTACACATTAAGGCGTAAGCCACATGGCAACCGAACGAACGCCACGAATAAAGATGATTTTTCTTAATCTTATAACAATAGATTAATAACATTTTTGTATCACTAATTTTTGATAGACAATAATTTCAATTAATATTTTTTTTGGAAGGATTAAATTATTGTACAAAAATACTTTTATTAACACAAATTATTAAGCTTTTTAGTTTTCCTGGAGATGTTCTGCAAAACTTTAGAACTTAATCAATTCTTATTCAATTATAATCAAATTTTGCATATAATGGAATTATATAGTTATACTACGGAAATTCTAAATTGATATACTCAACGCAGTTTTTGTGGACGAAACACTAAATACTTTAATAAATGAAGTATTCATATAATCCAATAATACATCTGCATACCAAATTTCATTAAAATTGAGTTAGAGTTGGTGAAGTTTCAAAATTTCTAGAATCTGGCCCATAAAACTGTCCAATAGAGTATCGATTTCACAGAAGTTCAGTAGGAACTATTCATATAATCCTAAATTATACATCTGTATACAAAATTTGATCAAAATTAGATAAGAATGTAGATTCTGGTGCATATAAAACTTGACTGAGTAACGAAATAACTATTTTGGAATTTGCATTAATATAAATTAAAAAATTATGAATTTATATGGATTTTAACATAATTTACTACATGCTGAAGCTACAATGCTCTACTTTTGCTTCCACAGAACATCTAAGATATCAATTATTTGAAAAGGAAAATAATTATAAAATAAAACATAGAACTTAAGCTTTGATTCAGACTTTATTTCATAATTCTGACTCATTTGTTTTGGTATTTATTTTTTTCCTTGAATTATCCGGTCTTAGTTTAGTGCTGTACGTAACTATCGCATAATTCAAGGGATACCTGTATTTGAAAATATTTTAATTTTGTGTAAATATATATAAAAGGGAAAATAATATGAAAAAAGGACATACGCTTGTTGAACCCAAATTTGTATGCGAATGTGATAATATTAACATTGTTTTTTTTTCTCTTTATTTTTAGGTAAGAAGACCCCCCCCCAAAAAAAAAAACTTATAGTTTTCGATGAATACTTTATTTTAAAGTAAGTATTATTAAATTATTATAAATTGAATTGGAAAAAATGAATTTAAAGTTTGTTAAAATATTTGTTTTATATAAATTTTATATATTGAAGTCTAATAATTATTTTTAAATTATCGCATTCATAACCCAATAATGGTAGTGTGTAGCCATTATTGTGCAATGAAGTTATATTAAGTATATTATAACATAATCACGATCAACAACCTGCCTCTGACCATTAATACAGTTCTATGTACTGTACACTCGATTCTAAAATTGCAAATTAGTCACACACAGATCAAATTTAAATCTCTATCGGGATGATTTAACGTTTATACTTTCAAATTATCTTGAACAAAATCTATTCTATATAAATTTCTTTGATTACTGTTGTCCCTGGATATTTATAGACTACTGACAACCAAAACACTTTTATATTACAAAATTATTTGAATAAACACCTGGTTTGTAGAATTTCATATAATAATTTAAAACTAAAGCTTGTTGCATGTGTTACCAATGACGCTGTTTTAATCAAATCTATACTATATAAAATTTTATAGCGAATCGATGAGTCCCGGTTATTGATCCAATGATCTTGACACTTCCAAATAGTTCATATATAAGACAATTTCGTTTCAGCACTAAATTAAAACTGTTGAGTTGATAACCTTATTAAATTTTAAAAAATGTGTATTAGTTTGACCAGTCAGTCTATTTTATTTTCCGCACAAAATTAATTCGATGAAAGTTACATATAGACTTAAAATTTTATTATAACAAATAATTGACATATATCCTTTTTACTAAAATCATAAATTTTCATCTGTAAAATATTTTCCCTTATCGAAATATTTTAGACGCACAATAAATAACTTATCGAGGTATATTTTTAAATAGGCAAATAAATATTTTTTTTAAATTTATATATTTCATCAATTTTTTATAATAATATAAATAAATATTCTTTATAAATGACATCGAAAATATTATAACATGAATTTTGATGTGACACCAAGTAAAAATACAAAATATAATGTTTATCGTATACACACACGCAACAAAACATAATATAATCAACCACATTTTCCAAATTCATCTGCGGTATAATATAATAAGTACGTGTGAGTATTCTTTCTATATTTATATATATCATCTAATATTTAGTTAAAGAATGTGTTGTAAACAATTTTACAAGACCGTTGTATAGATACAGAAACGTATATAGAAGTTTATATATATATTCAATTATCGATCCAATTCTCACATAAAAGTTGTAGGTACAAGTTGTTTCACATATATATACATTTAGCTTTTTAGATGAATCATATCTAGCATCATTGTAATCAACAAAAAACCATCGTCGTCATCGTCATTATGACAATCATCAAACTAATTTTGATAAGCATTATATTTCGTGTATCTATATAGATAGAAAACACAACGTGTTAAAGATAAAATCAACAAAACGAAATAAAAATATGTGAGATGAATAAACAAATATTATCTTATATGAAAAGACAAGACAAAATAAGATATTCATTATATATATATAACCGAGCTTTGGTTTTATCATCACAGCATGTCCTTAAACAGCACATACATATATGTATAAACACGCATACATACATACATACATATGTTATAATATATACAGGATATATTGTTCAATTATTTCGGAATATGTAATGTTACGGAGAGAAAACATATAAGGAACACGATTTCATATACAATAAATAATAAAATTTGGTTGTATCCTGTAACGGAACAAATTCACATAAGAAATAATGCAATAGTACTTCATGTATTGTAAATAAGAAGGCGAAGGTGTTATGTGTTATAATATTATGTAATGTCCTGAAACATAAGAAATTGTTTGGTATTTATTTTAATATGGAAACTTTTCAGCTCGTTTATTAGAATAGCAGAAAGAATATCTTTGAAAATATGTTAAGAATATTTGGAAGGGAGCGGTGTGGACACATCCAACTATACTCCATATTATGATAATCTTTTCACAAAAATACTTATACTATGTTCAAATATTTATGGATGCAATCAGTACTCCTTATAGTCTTGATCGCTGAAAAACCATAACATCGTAATCGAATGCTAGTCGAAGCTTATGGTGAACATGCTTTATCTGATAGAATGTGCAAAGCATGGTTTCAACGTTCAACGCTTCAAAAGTAGTAGATAGAATATCTCAGTACTTGGTGGCACCAGAAAGGAGTGGTGTATTATGTTGGTTGAAACAAAACCAAACTGTCAATATTCAACTCTATATTGCTCTACACGTGTGCAAAATTTTACTACAATCCGAGAGTGAAGTATTTTTTCACAGCGCATAACCTTTTGCTCGTTTATGGAATAAATGGAAATTGATATCTTTAAAATATATGTTGTTGGATGCTATACTCATAGATTAAGAATTTCCAGTCTGCATATAAAAGAATTAAATAAAACATATAGCTTTTGATAATTGTAGACCAATTGATGAAGTGATATAATCCAATGCGAAGTAAAAAACAAACTTTAGTGTAATAATATGAATGTTTGGTATAGAAATGCAATAAGATTCACATACTTGGAATAACACAGCTTAATGATTATGTATATAGGACATGCCACTTTTCCAAAATCTTGTGATGCATCTACTCGCTTCAGTTTCATAAAATTCCTAGTAAAATATTTAAGTTAAAGAGTTAAATCAAATCAATTAAACTGTTCGAAAACTTGTGTCAGATAATAAGTGCGGCTATGGATACTTGTCATATCCCAAATGTGGATTGATTTCCTAGCCATAAGATAAAGGCCCCACACACTATGCAGTGTTCAGTGTACATCGTTCAGTGAAATCTGTGCGTGGATGTGATTGAAATCGTTGCTTGATTAGACTTCAACACAGACTTGAATAAAGCTTAAATGAAATCTATATTTTCTTTGATTTTCCAACGATTTATGTCAGTGTTAAAATTTGCTTGAGTGTTCAGTGTTCAGTGATCAAATTAATTTTATTGTTGTTATGTAATTAATAATTAAATAAAATCTATGTTTTCTCCGCATATTGGGTTTTCAAAAATTTTGCTTTAATATTCGTAAATTTGAAAGATTTACTTGAACAATGCATAGTGTGTGGTACCTTTTAGATCAACGCGGCACAATATTGTAGTCACTATAGTTTTTTAGGGAATCTTTATAATAGCAGACGTTACATTAAAGTTTGTAAATTATATACACTGTCGTATGTGATTATAATTAACAATCCATCCATTGATCTGCGTATAAATATAGTTTTATAATAGATGTATTAATTTATTTAATTGTTCTTAAAATTATTTATTGAATACTTATTGTAGTTCATATCGTTAAACTAATAATATGATAAATTTAAATCTGTGAAGATATTCTCAACCGCACACATTTATGAATTCTTATAATAGAACTTTGAATCCAGATTTCTATATAAATATATTGTCACCAATTTCACGTCTAAAATCAATATGATGATTACTCGAATATTGTATATATTATAAATGTTATAGCTGTTCCTACCGAATCTATCTGCAAAACTATGTTCTTTATTAATAATTTTAATCGCATTTTAGAATATATATTTATTGTTCTTCGGTAACCTAATTAAACTTAATTTATTTTCATTTTATTAATTCTGGCAATTGATTATAGAAATACGGCAGTATTGTAGAGATGCAAAATTTAAGTTTGACACACTCTAAAGCCATTCCATTACACATGCATTGTATTTAACTTATATTTATCAGAAATTGCTGCACGCAATCGATCAAATTAAGGTATAAAAAGCGGAAATATAACTATACGATGATGCGTATAATAAATTAATAGTTTTCTACAAATTGTCCCTTACATTTGCTGATCCTTTATAATTTACTCATTGTACATTTTAATATAAAATCTCTTTGTTTACATTGACATCTTGACTTTTTCTTTATTATATTGAATAATATGCATCATTATGTGTGTAACGTGTGTAACGTGAATTATAAATAATAATATCATGATTACAAAAGTAAGAGAGACAAATTTTAAAAAATTAACAAACAATATATTAAGTTTTTCTTTATTTTTTTTTCGTGAGTATATGCAAATCCTTACGTAAAAAAAAAGAAAATAAGTTCACAATTTATTTAACCTAATAACAAGAGTTTTATACTTTTCGATGAAACTCTCTTGGCAATATTTATAATAAAAATGGAAGAAAAAAAATAAGAAATAAGAAATGAATAAAAAGGAAAAACATGTCCTTTTTATTAACTTACGTTAACATCTTCTTAAGATGAGTTGTTTTTTTATTCTTACCAAAAAAAAAAATATAAATTTATTGTTAAAAAAATATATTAACCAGAAAAAAGGTCTTTTTACTTAATCAAATTTTCTCAAATTATAGCATACATGTAATGAATATTTGCGTCATATAAATACATATTAACATAATTGCGTTACGTAAATGTAACAATGCAACGCGTGTATAAGAAAATATATTATAATAATGTAATTTATACGTAAATAAGAAAATATTATTAAAATTGAAGGATTCAACAAAAGCTCCTTAATTTATGTTTAATATTGGACATTAAAATATATATTTATTTTGTTTATTTATGTTATGTGTAGATAGAAATAAGTTTAATAAGCTAAATTTTCATTTGATTCTTATGATTCATAACGCACTTTTGGAATTTTCCTTTAAAAACTCAAATTCTGCCATCGGTGTGGACCGGTTCAAATACGTACGACTTATTATAAGAGAGTAATGAATATTAAACCTATATTACAAATACATTTAAATTTAATCATATATGTTTTGGGCACTTCAATTCAATTGACAAAGTATTATATGAACGAAATTTCTACAACGCAGTATTTAAGATGAAAGTACAAATCAAAAAACAGAAAAATTTTGTGCAATCCTATTTTTGTTGCGGCTCTATTTTACAGATAAAAAGTAAAGAAAATTGAATGTACGATCATTGCTATCGCGTTGCTTCTAAAAAGTGTAAAATACTGGCTCAATGTTTAAAATTTTATATTCGATCATCAATATAATTCACAAATGATTAGAAATTACATTATTATTTTATTGTATAAACATTTTTTAATGATTTTAAAATAAAATTAAGAAGAAATTTATTGGTAGGATCAATGTCATGGGCCGGGGCTATTTGTTAAGCAAAACTCAGAGTAAGTTACATCGAATATACAGAAGGTAAAATGAATGGCTGATAGCGACCTTTATATTTTGCATTTACCTCTATAATGGAGTCTACACAACATTTTTGGATCCACTGTCACAACCAACTATGAATTGGTTAACAAAAAAATGTTGGTCTTATATAGTGACCCGCACAAGTTATCCAATCAACAAGGATGAACTTTGGGATACACCAGTTTTAGTTTGGAACTCTTTTTATGAGTGCCAGACGTAGAAAATATATTTAATTCTATTCCTAAAAGAATAAAATGTTTGAATCTAGAAATCTTCATCGGACAGATCAACCCTCAACTATGTTATCCATCAAAATTGCATCCTATTTTATCATATTACACTGAACCTCTCATCCTTCATCCACACCATTACCATTAATTAACTGCAAAGCTGCAATTTATCATTGGGAACTTATTCTAAACGAATATATTTATATGGGTTCTGGGGATGGAATTGCATACGTTAACATTTTATATATAGCCGATAACTTTACAACGATTCATATTTCTTCACTTCTACAAATATTTTGAGATGTTGGACAGCAGCAGCTCATCAGCAGGACATGCTTTATCGTAGTATCAAAAATAACCATACATCTACGTGATAAATTGAAAAGTTAATACATGTGGTGGTGTCACATTATTATTATTATTATTAAGCTAATTTACACTGCATTAGCAAATAATTAATAACTGAGAATTAATGAATTAATTTTTTATATTCAGTTTTCAATACAAATCAATAAATTGTTCATAATGGCATTCATGACATGTGCCACAATAATGCTTATTGGTTAATTTTGTATAATTATCTTTGTATTCCGGAAAATGATCTTCAAATTTAAAATAGGCAATGTTTCTCTAGTCGGTAACTTTTTATTTGTGTCAGAATTAAATATTCAATTATGTTTCATGTGTGTAAACAATAATTCGGTGAACTATCACAAAAAAGATGATGTTGTGTTACATCAAATAAATGTATAATAAGGTCACGAGTTAGAAGAATGCTTTTTTATCAAGAATCATGACCTAAAATATGGTTCCAGAATTTCTCTGCACCACAATTGGATCTGAAAATTAATGAAAAAGTACTTGATTTACAAAATTAGAAAATCATTTTCCATCAATGCATCTGCACACACCAGAGTCTTTTGACGATTAGAAAATTTTGCGATTTAAAGGGTACGAATTGTTGACACTCAATTTGTTCCGACCTCCATCCATTCCAAACGATATGAACCAAGCGTAAGAATGTTACGGGGGAGTTTATTGAAAAACTAAATTATTTTTATCATTATAAATATATGTTTTCACTTGTAATAAAGCGAAATTTTTGAATAGCCCTCGTATATAAAAGTTATATAATAAATTACAATGTAAAGTCCCACGTAAACAAAAAAAAAGCAGGAAATATAATATTTGTATAAATCTAATATTTAACCATAGTTAATAATCAGGAGTACAATGGCATACCATATAATATTAATAATTTATTATTAGGTTTCTAAATTAATGATTTAATCTTTTCATATACTTTATTATGCTCGGCATAAACAACGCATTTCCTAGGGCAGGTAATACGAGTCTGTAATACAATTATGAATGAATATATATATAATTGAAGAATATACTAATTTCATAATTAGTTTATTACACATATACCATAGCTATAGCTTTCATTATTTATTTAATTTAACCCGTACATATTGTTTGTAATTTTATAAATAAATGTATGCACGCTGTGTCCACTTTTGCATGACTTTAGTAAATTAATGTCGGTTTTATAAATTAAAATAAAAATCTTATAATAATATAATAAACAAATAATAAATATACATATAACATTATTATTTGCATGTCAACAATTATTAAAATTTATAATAATGTCCATAAAAAAAAAAGACTACAAATTGCTCCACAAAAATTACACCAAATATACACTAATAAATTAATGTTATACTTATGACCATAAAACCAAGAAGAAAATATGAAGAAATAATCATCACATTTATCTTTTCCTATTCTTTATTACATATTACAAATACACAAATATTTGTTTAGGTGTATATCCTCAATATGTTAAATTAGCACGCGAAATCATTTGCATCGGTATCAAAATAATTATTATATTATTAGTTATCTCTGTTATCATTTGCATAGGAAATATTTTCAGATTATCTATTTAATTAAAATACATTTTAATATGTTATTAATTTATTGTATGTATCGTTTGTATGGGCAGCAGTTCGAAAAGTTTCCTTTAATGATATAACAAAATAAAAGTTCAAATGATTTTTGCATTTTTCCACAATTGACATAGACGAATTGGGTTAAAACCGATATTTGTTTATTTCTACTTCTACAACCAATAAATTATTTGATAATATTTTTAAGTTTTTATCATTAACAATACGAAAATAAAAAAAAAACACAATAACAAATCATGTAAATCTTAAAATTTGTAAAAAATATTTCAGTGGGATATTATTTATAATAAATTAAAATGTTTACTTTTTATCGTATTTGTATTATAATTTATAAATATTGAATAATGTAAATGTAAATAACGTAAATATTGTATATATAATAAAAAAACAACATTTATAAGGCTTTTTAAAAACACTTTCGCACAATCTATAGCACATACATTTTTCATTTGCTTACGAAAGGTTTATTTTATACGTAACATTATTTTGTCTTTTTTTATCACTTTATCTTTTTTTTTCTTTCCCAAATAATGTGGGCGGAGTCAAGTAATTACTTAGAATTAAAATAAATTATACTTAAAATTAGGTTATTTAAATTTTATACAATAAAATTAATAATTATAAATTTAACATACCCCTATTTTAATTTAACAACCGACCTTTAGGCAAACCATTCCATTTTTTCATCTACATATTCACATTCACGTATGTTATATTGGATGTAAAACTGAGAAATTTTCTACAATCCGACAATCAATTTTATTACACTAACATCCATCACTTTTTTCACGTTTAATTATATTATCTAATTGCAAAAACTCTTTATATCTTATTTTAAGTAAAATATTTATTAATTATAATCGGATCATCTTGATAAAGATTGATATGTTAATAGAAAAAAAGAATTTCACAATATATGTTGATAGATGATGGCCGCCTCGATGGTTGTCGTTGTCGTCTACACATCTACGTCTTTGTTTGTTGAAAATAGAAAACAAATGAATGAATTATGATTGAATGTATGGTAAATTGAATTTTGATGTAAAATGAGCAAAAATTAGAGAGTTCACATCGAACCACGGTTTGGAGGGGCAACATGAAATTTTGACTGAGCGTAATGAGTATGTTCAAATCTAATAATATTATCAAGCTGTAATGGCTGATTGATTTGTGTGATTATAGTAATAGTTTTTGTAATATGCAAAAATAATCAATATACAAAACACGAGCATTCGATCATTTGTGGATATTTTTTTATGTAATAATTAAAAATTGAATAATTGAAAACATTTTAGTATAATTTATTACTTAATAATTGTTATAATTGTAATTTTTAATGCGATCTTTGACATTTTAATTTATGTCCTCTAAAGTGACGAAGAAGCGGCTCCTTAGAAAATAGTCAAATTAGAAAAAATATTGTTGCTCTACTTCTTTGCATAAATTAAATGCAAATATAATTTTTTATTCTTGTTCTTATACACATTAAATAAATTTCTTGATAAATATAAGTTTTGAAAATGAAAAAGCCAGCTCGAGCAATACAGCTTAGCTAAACATCAAATTAAATTTTGTAAATTTCAAATAAACGCCATGGCGTAAGATGAAGTGTAGCTGCTAATGAAGCAGCTATGTGAAATTTTGTTTTCTAAAACGGCATAAGTCTTGTTTTTATTATGAAACGGGTGAAAAAGCGATGCCAAATTTATATAGAACATGAATTTTACAGTAATATTTACGTTTTCTGAGAAACAACTACTTAACAATCGGTCAAATATTTCGCAACCGATTCGCTGTGATTTGGATAAAGCGTTAGGAAAGTAATCTTTCAAACATTCTGTCCTTCAATTTAGATTTTTAAAATTTGATAATATAGAGGAGAATTACATAAATAATTTAGAGTCCAATGAGTAAAATGTAAGAAACAATATAATAATATATTCGAATTAACCTTGATAATGTAATTTCCTCTCTACATAATATTCAAAAAGTATTAATTAATCCAAAGATATTAATATAATGTAAATTTTATATTAACAAAATAGATCAATTATCAAATTTAGCTGGGTTTTTGATAGATTTTTCACAAAACGAAAAATTTTGGCTGGATATGGTGACTGTGTGGAAGTTAATTGTTATTATTCCTAAATCATTTATTATAGAAGAAAATGAATTTATTTTCCAAAATAATTTAATTAATTTAATTATATAAACAAACAAAAATTCACACATTTTCATTTACATATCAATTATGCGAATTTAGAATCAAATTTTGTCTATTCAGTTTAATGTCCACACATTTTTAATACAGTCATCATAGCCACCATAGCCGGTGCCAGCGGTGCCAGCAAGAAAAATTTGGTCATTGAATAAGTTCATTTAATTTATTTCTTCTTCTTCCTCTCTCCTCATTTCATCAACTCGTTCTCAGTAAAAAAAATTTTTCATTCAACGTTCATCCTTCATCAATTAACAGCAGCATGTAAAAATTTTGTACGTTCAGTGAGTTTGTGTTAAAAAATGTCTAAAAAATTTTAATTCTGCTTCGTATTTGTGCTTAGTTTATTTTTTTATATTTTGCTTCTTGACTACCAATATTACATTTATGTATTATGGTAATTGTTAAGCAATGATTTATTGGGAATATTATGGATGCAGTATAATTTTTGTAATGGATGATATTGGCTGCTTCGTGACGTCATAAAAAAAAATGAAAGAAAAATCTAATTAGAATCAAAAATTATGGAAAAAAAATTAGAAATTATTTAATCAATTTAAATATCTATAAATAAAAGTATTTCAATACAATTATTGGAAAATATGGATGTATCAATCCCATAGGTAAAAAAAATTTCATTGAATTTTCAATTATTTTTCATATATTTAATCTAAACTTTGCCTTGCGACGAAATAATAGATATATGTATTTAAAATGCATATAAAAAGCAATATGGCTGCTGCTGCAGTGACTTGGTTTGGGTTATACAGATAGATGGTGCTTTTTGTTTTCTCCGTAAATTGAAAAACGCTTAAATAGAATAAATTTACCAACAATTTTCATTTACATCCACTGCTAATAGCGATAATAAAGGTATAAACAAAATTTTTTTAAATTATAATTAATAATATAACATTTACGTAATGTGCAAATTGCAAAAAACATTTTTTCAAATCCATTTCTCATTTTAGCATATTTACTTAAAAAAAATTATACTATATATTTATTATCTAATAATCGGTTGACATGAGAAACATTTTCAGTATTCTTCATTCATTCTGAAAATACTCAACTAACAAAACTAGCATCTTTGAAAATTGACTTTATTAATCGTATTGTCCCCACACAACACGCTATTGGTTATTCAATTAATCTAGTTTTTTTTTTTGCTTTGTTTTGTTCACATTTGATTGAACTGAGAACAGAATTTTTTCAAAATTTATTTAAAAATTAATTTTACATTTTCTATGTTGAATTTTTTAACTACATGACCATAAGTTTGTGATGCTTGAAATCTTTACCAAAACTCATATTTACCTACAGACCTACTGTAACTACCCAAGACGTTCTAAAATTTAGTATCCGAAGTAAAGTAATTAAATATTTCTCTAGTTTAGATTCGTAGCCATAATATTGTATTTCATCTTTTTAATGCTATGTTATAAATAATCAAATTAATAATTTTATATATGGTATGCAAATGTTTGTCATACAATATTATTTATTTATACATACAATTTATGGCTATAATAAAACCCTGAACATAATGCTTTTTCTTTTACAAACAATTATAACTTTTTACTATTATTATTATAACAAAACATTAACATTATTATTAATCTTATTTATAATCCTATACATTTAATATCATTTATTATCTAAAAATCAAAAAGTTAACGTTGTCGTACTCAATGTTTTAGTATTCATTTAATAATCACGTCTTTTCTAATATAAATTGATGGCTTCATTAAATTATAAATTAAATGTGTTCCTACGTTGGGTAGTATATTTTGAATCATTTTGAAAATACAAAAGTAACATTATATTTGTTGTTGCACTGTGACATTAAAATTGTCAGTTTTGTTCCATAAGTTTAAATTTGTAATAATAATATTGATTCTCAAATCAAAAACAGGCAATGCCAAGAAATAATTAACTGTAAATAGATTTATGTTAAACAAACTAAATATTGTTGGTATTACTTATGAAATGTATAATGGATATTTCTTGTCATTTATGCATTGTATTCTTAATGTCGTCACACAATTACGTCACTTATACAATTATTATGTGCATTCGAAAGTATATCATCATATCGTTTAAAAACGACCATGCCGCTCATCGTTTCTTTATGTGCTACCTGAATTCTTCGAATTAACAATTTATTTAGAACATATTCTGTTAATCTTTACAGTTGAAGTTTATTTTTAATTAGATATATTTATAGAATTTTAACTATATGAAAGTCTAGGAGAGGCAAGCTCTCAGTATACAAATATATTTGGCGTCGGGTGTGTGTATACTTCAGGATTTAGATGCTTTTTCGCATGCAATAAATGTTTATTATCATTTATAAGTATTAATCATATATGTTTTCTATCTGCATATTATGCTATGCTCTAGAAAATGACTTCGCATTTATGTGCTATTTATTACACAATATATAAAATGAAAAATATATGATTAAGTACGTTTTTTATTATTTTAATGATACAAAATAAATAATGTCGTTTGATATATTTAAATAAATTATGTACCCCTATATTAAACACATACACATATGTGTAATTTAATATATATATATACAAATCTTATACATACCATAATAACGTGTAAATATATATATATAAATTTCAAGGTAATAATAATATCGATTTTCTAAGAATAAGAATATATGCATAATAAATACAATAAATATTATTATACTTGATATGTTTATAGTATATGTGTATATGTATACAAAATATACATATTATAACCGTGTTTTATGTTATTTCATTCATAAAATGTATATACATAAATGTAATATAAAAATATGTTTAACAACGCACGCAAAATTTATCTTTGATATATCCATTATCCTGCCATAATATATAATTTACGTATACATTTTACATATATTTCTATATATATATTTAACAAAACCATTTTTATTTATGATTGTGTAGATTATAGAATATCCATACATAAATAATATATAAAAAGCCAATATAAATATGTTTATACATACCGTACGCTGCCACATAAACAACAACAAATAAGTTATTTAATGAAAATGATCTGAAAGCTTTTTGGTTTAATTTAAATTGATTATACGTTTAATAAGATGTGATACTAAAAATAGTTTTAATATGTTTGTTTTTAGAATAATATATCGTATAATTGTGGCCAGAAACAAACACACAAAACTAATGAGGGTTAGTTTGACAATTTTACGAGCATTGATTCTCAATATATGAATGCAACAATTTTTAAAGCAACTTATTATTCCACCCATAAATATTGTTTTTGTATCATGCTTACTAGATCCTTTTGCGCTGAATAATCGTTAACGTATTTTATACTTAATCGGTGGTCAAATAGACGAGAAAGACGTCGAATCAGTCACATTATAAGATGATTCATAATTTCAATGTTTTCACTGTACAATTTTGAATAGATATAGAAATAGATGTGTGTGTGAACTTGCATTGTTTTTATTTCTTATCTTAGAGGTTATTCCCGACAAATAAATTTGAGTCTACCAATCAGTTTAGACTGCAGTTCTACAATTCTTTGATTTCACTATGACTAGAATTTACTAAAGAATCATCATATCATTAATTTGTTGTGTTAATCCTTGAAGATTTTCGACCTCGGCTATTACACGTCTGCGCCGTGAACTCACTCCACATTAGTGGAACTGCGTTTCTTATGTCCTGTGGTTTTCACTCCAACGATTTCCTTATTCTGTCCACAATAGCTCTCAATGTACAGTCGATGCCTTCTCATTTAAGCCGTTTGAATCAATTTTTATTTGTTTGCACTTCGTTCAAAGTTTTTCATTTTTATGGATCAACGCTAACATGAACGTATTTATTTACTTTTTATAATTGTTTAGGCGAGATGTTTCGTATGTGCTTATACAAAATTGATATAATGATGAATTGGTGCCATAATACCGCGGCCGCAGAATTTATCATCGTCCTCAATTATACGCTATCATCGATTTTATATTGGTCACCGCCTAACCTGTTTCCAAACTAAAGCAATTTAATTTTCGATACGTTGTTTAGAATTTAAGTTTAGAATAATACTTTTCCACATTATTTTGCTTGTCACCCCTCTCGTATGTGACAATATCGATAAAATTAAGTTCCTTAAGTTAAATTGAATGCTAATCATATGCTCTACAGAATAGATTACATTATACAGAATTGATCGCTATCACTAGTTACAAATTAATTAATATCATTGTTTTAAATAAATAAAATACTTGAACTTCTCTTGTGAAAATACGTTAAAATTGTATATGTAATATTATTATTTCAAGTAATTATTTGTCTTATGGCAAATTCTATTTGGTCTATTTCGTACGTGTACCAATACTAACACAAACTTTTTTAAAATCATAGGTTTTTCTAACATAGCAACCCAGGCTTTAATAAAATTTGTTTGAGTGTCTTATAGAATAGAACACACTTTTGAAGTGACATTGCATTTTGTATTGTTCGTGCACCCAATATAATAGTTGTGTCCATTTTCGTTCCCCTACCGAATGAATTTCACTGATTGCTTGACATGATCAAAATCAAGCCATTCCTTCAATGAAGTGTCCCTCGTCATTTCTAGCTCATGCTTGAAGGCAACCGTAGCCTCTCTTTGGGTAGGTGAATTCCAATAATGATCAGCCGGACATTAACATACGACATATGCGTCGCAATGAATAATAACGACCATGTATTTCTTATTTTATTTCAAAATTATTAACCATACATTTTAGTAGATTTACTTTATTGAATATTGTTCAATTGAAATGCATGTGTTTTACAATTTCAATTATATATACTTGATGTGTATAGTAACAATTCCTCAAAGCCGCAAACTATTTATTTTGTATTTCACATTATTCTGCATATGTTTTCTCTTAAGCAATTTATGATCTTTAACACTAATTATAATGAATAGATTCAATTAAGAGAATAGAAAATGCAAACAAAAAAAAATGACTATATATCATTATAATATTCATTCATATTTCATATGAAATTATAAGTAAATTTAATTAAATTAACAAGAAACACAATATCGTCTGATGTAATTTTTGTTTTCCTTGAATAAATCATAATTAATGTAATAACATTTTCGTTGTGAGATATAAACAAAAAAAATAGAATAAATGTAGGGTACAGTGAGCCATTCTCGCGAAGTTTCTATTTATTGATTTATGATATCATAGGCAAAAAACAAAGGTTATTCATTATAATGACTACCACCTCAGCGTTTCCACTTAACAACAATTTAAAACTGAATGTTCATTTTTGTCATCGTGCGCAGTTGGAAATGTTTCATCTTCAGCAGTGCAGTCAGATTAAATTACGTTTGCGTTGGTAATAATGCAATAGATTCTATGTCATGAATTGACTTGAGATTTGTCTCATACAAAATATTCTCCAATGATTTAACGAAAATGTTAGTTCCATTATCTCCACCATCAGATGAGATAAAAAAAACATTAAATCAAAACTGACTGAAATGTTGAACCATAGACTAACGTTGAATATTTTTATAATCTGGAAAGTTAAGAAATTCTATGACCCTAATTGCAACAAATTATCATTGTTCTATATCCTCATCCTCCGATAAACAACCGAAATTGCTTTCGTAAATTATGGATCTGGTGATGCAATTTATTGTCTGACGATTGATTGATGATTATAACATTTCCTTCAGTGTAAGTCAAAATATAAGGCATTAAGTGACTAGTAATTTTTGTGTATCTCGTCGGTCGACGAATGTATGAAGAACAATGAACCGTTTTAAAATGCTTGTTTATCCAAAACACAAGTTTTTGAGTGGTGACAACGACAAACTCAATGTAATTTAGTTGAGGGAATATAAATATGGCCGAAAAATAACCGTATTACATCGAACAATTCAAGTTAGTAAATTACTACGAATTGATGTACATCACAATTCACTAAATTGGTCAACATTAATACCAATGACTATATTATGAGCGATTGGCCCATACTCTACCCTTCTTTAGAAAATATATTATGTATAAAAACAATGCGAATTTCATTCATACTTAATTAAAAAATAATATACCTTTCACATAATTCACTAGCACTTTTTTTCCTTTTTAATTTTTTTTGGTATTAGTGAGGGTTAAATGTATAACACAAATATAAAATCACATGAACATGATATAATAATTTAGGTATGCTTGATGATTGCTGATTGTGTATTATATGTATACTGTTATATATTTTCATTAGAAATATTGAGATTTGTGATAACAGAATATTTATAATAATTATTGTATACATTTTTTAACATTATGAACGCACGAATAAATGACATGACTTGTATAAAATGGAATTCTTCATTTATCCTACATGGAAATGGTTTTCAATGAATTGCGGAAATTGGCTATGCTGATGCGTTACCGATCGAATACCATCTTGAGGTATATAACGTTGGACTTGAAAAATATGACCACCATCATTCATTTTAGAGGAAATACACAAGAGCGTGCGTATATAGATTTCTAAGGAGAGATCAGCCAAAATTTAAAAAATGTCAATATGTTAATTTCGAAATACTGAATATATTTACTTTAATTTGACTATCGTCAAAGGTCATCGTATACTCACAAGATAACTAACTATACATTAATCATTAATTTATTGAAATTATTTTAACAGTAGTCACAAAGACGATACGAACCTAAGCATTTAAGTGGATGAAAACAATTTTATATTTAAGAAACAATGAAATTTTGAAATTTCAAAGCCACAAAATATATTTTGAGATATTTATTCTTCCATTTTTCTATTCGTTAATAAATTCCATCATATCAAGGAAAAATTGGTGATTTTTTGATGTGATAAAATCATAGATTGTTTTTCCGATTTCGTCCATATCACACCTTGATTTGAAAAGTGTAAACATCATTACGTGAGCTTATTCGGCTATCGAGTTCTCCCACACGTATATTACCTTATCGTGGTGTTGAGTTTATTAAATTTATATACCGCAGTTAATTCAATTTACAATATGTGGATGTTAAAGGAAATATTATTGTATTATATATTTGCTAATATAATTTATGTTAAAATAAATCAACAAATGAAACACATCGTAAAAAACGCAAAAAACGTATCGTATATGATAAAATAGTATTGGGACAAATATTCCACAAATGAATAAATAAACAATATTGGATACCGTAGTATAAAAAACATATATTTGGCATATGCATAAATGATGATAAAATAACATAAATTATGATAATAATAAATGTTGTAAATTTGAAAATAAAAAAAATGTAATAAATGAAATTATACCCCATAATATGGATACATTAAAAAAGAGAAGCAAAAAAAAGGGACAAAACAATTCAATTATTTCAAATATATTCAGATAAAATACAGGATAATCTCTATATTTATGTAACGAAGTCATCTCTAAAATAAAACAATATTATGTTCATCTCTATATACAAGAATATGCATTGTTCACTTCATCAAAAACATATCGGCGTCATCTCTAAACGTCTGTTTGAATCATAAATTTAATTTAATAGATCATAATCGCACGAAAACATCATTTAATATACAATTATATGTTTTGTTAGAAACGGGATCCAAGTTCTCGCTATTTTCAATCGGATATATTGTGCTTATATTTTAAAACCTTGATTTCTGTATTGTAGTTCATCTTGGATAAATCTCTGATGCCATCCATATAAGCATTTTAAAATTTTGCCAGAAGTAAAACGTATCACATTCCTTCTGTCGTCACCATTACGCAGTGGTATAGCATATGTTTTATAGTTACTTAGTCATTTTTATAGACATAATTGTCATATGTAATTTTCAGTTCCATTTTATACGAATTGTGACTGACTGCAAAATGACTGAATTTTTTCGATTATCTTCAAAAATTTGAACAGATATGTTTATTTCAATAAGTTCTAAAGATTTATGTGACAAGACTTCTACTCCTTCCGGAATATCTCATAGGAAACAAATATTCTCAATAAAATTGCTTCAGATTATTTGAAAATTTAAGCATGTAATGATTTAAGACTTGTTAACACTCCTATCGGGTGCTGCCATTACATCAATATATTGCCAATAGAATAGAATTACTCCTACAGTATCCAATTATCTTCAAATTTTCAACTTAAACATTTAATAATAATAGTTCCAAAAAAAATTTATGTGGTCGTACTACCTTCAATCCTTCCGCTGTACTACTATTTAGCATCCAAATGTTACGAATAGAATTATTTTATTTATTATATTATATAAGTGCTCACGAGTTCTCACATCCATCCAACTTAATTGTAATTTTAACTTAATCTTATGCCTTATAATTATCACGGCCTCTACCATATGCTCACAATAGTCTCAATTAAATAGTGTTGTAAAAGCGTTTATGTTTTGATTTATTTTATTGTAATTTTATGAGGTAATTTTTCTTAAGAGTTGGCAGCATTATGTAAGACCTCCTATTCCAAGTATTTTGAAAATTTTATTAAAGGCATACCAAATATACTTAAAATTTTATCGTGAATCGATTTATTTTCTGAATTATCATGAAATTTCCTAATTATATGATTAGATTTCGCACGGAACATCTTACCAGCGCATTCGATCATGCAAATAAAAACTATTGGGTACTTTATTCTGTATTAAATTCGATAAGGTGTATGTTTTTATATGAATTTTATATGTATAATAAACTTATTTTGAGCAAAGCGATAACGATACAGTGTGATAGCCTATGATGTAACCCCTATCATCATATTTTTTGACCGCACTACAATAATATAATATATATCGCTGTGTCTATTTTATAAAATATATATATAATATTTTCCCAATGTTATATAGTAGAAATATCAAATAATATAATATATTGTTTATTAACATTTATAATTTATATATTCTGAAACCATGTCATTTATTATTTATATATGTACTTGTACATTACGCGTACGCGCTTACATATATAGATTTTTTATAAATGTAATAAATGTTATATTGAAATTTGAAACAGTAGCATACACAAATTAACTATAAATTATCTGAATTTATATTTTAAAATATATCAAAGCTAAATAAATCAAATCAAAATTTGTCATATATTAGTAGTTACTTTATATATAAATTAAAAGGATTCATCAAAATACTTATATAAAATTGTATTTCAAATACAAATTATACCATTGAATTGAAATTGAAATACTGTTTGAAATAAAATACTTAATTTGTAATGTTTTTCTGAAATATTTCTGGTAATTTTTAATTATGTTGTATAATATGGTTAGTAGAATAGAATTAAAATACAAATAGAAACCATGCATTTGCTATATTTGCGTGATATACTGATGAAACTGCACGTGTATCTGCCGTTATAACAGACACATATATATATGGAAATATGCATACTATTCAAAACTGAACCGTGTGTACACTTAGGTAATGGGATAGATACTACTATTACGAAAAAGTAGACATTACACAATGTATAGAATAGAAATTTCAAAAAAGAGAATTCACAAATGCATTTTAATTCAGTATGTGCAATACATATTATCATATAGCACAAGATTATGGGATTAGATTAGTTATTAGAGGTGTAAAGTATACTTACTTACTTACTCCATGGCGTTACAACCCAAGTGCGGTTTTAGCCTTCTCCAACAGGCTTTTCCAACCTGACCTATCCGCAGTTAATGTCTTCCAATCCCGAATTTTTAGGATCTTTATATCACAGTTTACTGCATCTAGCCATCTCGCCTTAGATCTTCCGGCTCTCCTTCTACCCTCCGGTTTACCATTTAACAGTTTTTTTGGCACACGCTCCTCCTCCATGCGTTCTACGTGTCCAAGCCATCTCAATCTATTGATCTTGATTGTTTTGACTATATTTGGTTGACCGTACAACTTGTATAATTCAAAATTGTATCGTCGCCTCCAACCATTCTGTTCTTTGACGGGACCAAAAGGTGTAAAATATATATAATGTCAATGTAGAGATCTATTGTAGCCCACTTTTCAGCACATTGTAATGTAATGCTGTATTATTAGTACCTCTTTCAGTTCAACTTCTCCGATGAATTTTGAGGATGTGAAGTGGCTGCAGATAACCATCACTTAAGCAGTATAATCCTACTTTGTGCTTGTCTACATATAACATAATATAGATTTATTTAAACGTTACATATACGTATTGACTTACTTGTGAACGATATTGTAACATACTATAAACATATGAAAACATCTTTTCGAATATCAAATTTATTTATTGAATTTTTGTTATTATTGAAATATATGTTTCGACGATACTCTTGTTATATTTCAACATTCTGTTTACAATATTTTATACATTTTTTTTGAAATCAATATTTTTATTTCGTTATATTTTGGTGACATAATATTAAATTGATGAGAAATTGATATACACAAAAATATATTGTATATATATACGTTGTATTTTCTTTAAGAAATAGATGCTGTATATACCTTTTTTTTTGTTTTAAGTTCTAAATAAATTTGAATTATGGGTTGTGCACACATAAAATTTGTAAAATTGAAGATATTTCATTTCTATAAAATCAATTTTTGGTTTTTACGCTAAATTAAATTATTATAAATGGCTATTTTTTTATATTTAGAACATATGTGGCCGCTTCACGCTTAACGGATCTGTAGGTCACCTATGAATGTTACCGACTTACACTATCGGATGTTTACCTTTGTTATATTGTAATGAGTGAATCTATTTTTTTTATCGACAGTACCAATTTGATGCAAAAATAGCAAGCAACAATTCAGACATATGTTATTTCGATTGTTCTGCAGTTGTCGTTCAATTCATGTGGCAACGAATTTTCTTGCTTTTTAATTATTCCCATTATTGTTAAACGTTTTGAAATACTGGATGCTTACTGCTTACAGTAATTTCATTAACATTGGCTGTATTATCAAGTTGGTACAACTGGTTGGAACCACATGTTAATCAAGACCAAAGAATACAATTCTGATGTCAGAAAATGTAAATATGTTAAGATAACTTACGATAACGATCAACGTTGTTTTGAGCACTTCCCAGAATTTCAGCAATGTTTTCAGCTTATGTGCTTATCTACTACACAGATCCCCCTCAAAATCTACGATCTAAATAGTGGCGTTTGATGCCACGTAATTTTTACCAAAATTTCGCGTAATTTTTTATATTCGTCTCAATAATTGATTGGTTTCGTCGATTAATTTTTAAATTAGTGATTTTCGATACTTTTTTTTTGTCTTCTCTATTAAAATCATTAATTTTTGTACTTCTTATATGCAAGTTGTATTCGGTGGAGCATATTCCTTATACCATTTCTCACACTAACGATTCGTAATGCTAATGAGATTAATCTTTCCACAAGTTCTTCACAAATTTTTCTATAAACAATAAAAACAAATGTCACATATCATGCTAACGAAAAATGTGTTGGAAAAGGTGAATTCAAGTATTGTTTTTATAAACATGTATTAAAATAAACAATTGAATTAATGCAGTAGTGCTGACGACACATATACAAAACAAGGGAGAATCATATTTGTAAACCAATATTTATACACCCTTATAAAATATAAAATAAAATATAGGTATTCCTTGAATTATGCGGTTTTGGTTTTTTATGGCACCATAAATTTACGCTACTAACTGTAATTATACTATTATGGTATTGGATTTATGCTATCCAACAACAAAAATATCAATCAGTAACCGCAAAAGATAAATTCATAAAATAAACGTCATGTGAAAGCTTTATTTCACCGATAACAAATTCTGGAATATTCTTGACATCATCATGATGTTCTGCGGAACCATAATGGAGCAATATACAACAACAAAAAATAGTAAATTAAATTAAAACCCTAATTATATAATATATTCTTCATTCACACATTAATGCAAATTTGAGGACAGTTTTAGAATTCGATAATATTACCTATTATAAAAAGGAATATGTGAAAAACTATTGCTTGAAAATAGTACTTGACCAATTCTTATACAATTTTGATCAAATTTTGTATGTATAGATGTATAATGATGGGATTATAGGAATAGTTCATTCTGAACTTCTGTAAAATCAACGCTCTTGACAGTTTTATGGACCAGATTCTAGAAATTGTTTTACTTGACCAATTTAACTTATCCCATTTTGATCAAATTTGGTAATTTGGATTATATGGATTATATTCCAAGTGAACTTCTGTAAAATCGATACTATTATTTGCAATTTCGTGGCCAAGTTTCTAAGTTTCAAGAAGCTCGGTACGCAGGAAAACGGTTTGACAATGAATTGTCGATTATTATCTTAGTAAATAATTGCTTGTAAATAGCATACTTCACCAATTAATTATTTGATAAGAAATTAATATTGTAAAATAAATTATAAGACGTGCGTAACTATCGCATAATTCAAGGGACACCTGTCCATATATTTATTTATTTAAATAATTTATTTATATTTATCCTTGCAATTGTAAATGTCAACTGAAACTATAAAATAGTAAAAAAATATATAACGAAAATAATATTGTGTATATAATACCACCAACAACAACAACAGCATACGACAACAATTCACTTACTTATATTGTTCGTATCAATAAAAAAATATATCTAATATATTTATTTTTTTTTATACGTTCGTACACTACAACGCACACCCGTAGACGAGTATATAGAAATAATCAAATTTTTGTTATTTTACCATCTGGGTATAAAGTAGGTTGAACTACTAGAAAAACTACACAATCCATGCGGGTTTTATTGAGCAATACTGAAGATTTGTTCTTGATAATATAATGCTGTGAAATGGCTAATTTTTGGCTGATGTGTTTATCCCATATTTGTTGTATGGACGTATTTTGTTCGAGCATCACACAGCATGTTCAATATCTTATTGATAGTCAAACGTGCGAATGATATCGTGGAACAATTTTAAGATATCTATGATGATGACCCGTATATGTGGTATCCCCCTTGATGTCTTGATGTATATTGTTAACCAGAAATCTGTAAATAATTGTTTATGAAATTCAATTTTCGAATTTAATTCAAATTGTGTGAGAAATTACCTATAAACTTATGAGATCTGATCAGGAGATCTATATAAACATAAAATTTTATAAAAATTATTCGCATATCATATAGGCAATTTATATGAAATTGAATAAGTTGTGACTAATTTTAGTATCACCAACATTTTAATGTTAACGAATAATATTAAATTAAATTAAATCATTTAAATTTCGGTCTATGAATGAATCACTATTTTAGGTCTTATTGTTCTATATATTTTTATTATATTTTATTTATATTTTGCAGATACTCACACACACATGAAGACCGTAAAATAGCTGTAGTATTGCGAGAAGGTTTTATTTTAAAATAGTCCCGCATACCCATTGCAATCAATAGAATATAAATTATAAGCTATAATTTGGTTATGTATAAAACCAATTTTGTATATTCGATACAGTTTTCAAATTATCACAAAGAATGAAAAACTGATAGATACTCATTATAACTATACGCATTAAAACGTGTGTGTGTGTGGCAAAAAAAAATTGAAAATCTCACACTTTCTGATCTATATTATTAAAATAATATTATAACAAATAGAATATTTAGTGCTATATTCAATTTTATTCAATATGTCCAGACAAGTGTATCTCACTCATCACTTGTATCAGTTTAATAATAATTCAATAAGTCAATATCACACATAGAGATACAAAAAGAACATAGAACACATCATCATCAAGCACAATCTTCACACATAATATACATTATCAAATAACATATAATTAAAAGGAATATATATAAAATATGTCATTTAATAAATAAATATCTGTGACCATCGATTGTTTGGTTCTATAATATATAAATGTGTATTATATGTATAAATGACAAAAGCACGACATCATCATATCAATTCTAATAATAAATAACGCATTAATAAAATCAATACGAAAACATATTTGTTTTTACCAAATATCGAAGTACTATAATATTATTAAAAAAAAATTAGTTAATATAATGTCGTGTCTGAGAAAAAATTTCTAATTTTATCCATGTTATCTACGAATATTTATGTATGTAGTAATACAATAAAATATCAATGTCTATAACCGAAATAATATATTGTGGTTAAAAATAGTTTGAATTATATGAGCATTATATAAACAATTTAATATTATAATTAATTATACAGGTTATTTTTATACTGTCCACAAAATGTGTAATACAGAATAATCATGTCCGGGGAACCAAAATACACACAATAATTATAAATACAATTAATAAACTTATACGAAGCACTTGTACCCGATCATTTGATCCATCCACAATGCGTGCGTAGTAATATATTAAAAAGTATATTGTAATATTGTAAATAAAACCAATAACCACATTTAAGAAGTTAAGAAATAATGTTATTGGTTTGATTAGAAGAGCACACCCATAACAGAGCCGCCCGTTGATATTGTATAGGTTTAATTAAAACCAGGGCAATCCTGATACCGGACTTCGTATATAAAAATCGACCACGATTTTTTTTTGTTTAACGTTGTGTTTTAGTCTGTAATATACTGACCTCATTTAGGTTTTGACCTAAAAATAGGATCAATGAAGTACAGGTATCGCTGAAGATATGCGATAGTTACGTACCTACATACATACTATATTATTATCACTATAATATCTATATAGAATCAAATGAGACAGAATCATGAAGTATGTATATAAGTATGTATGAAAGTTGAAATCCTCTAGTTTATGATATGATAACTATAGTTCTGGACGCAATATAAACAACATTATGCATAAGAATTGGTCAAGTAGTTCAAAATTTTATAGTTAGTCTAGTGTAGAAAACTGTCCCGAGATTGATTTCTCAGAAGTTCAGTAGAAACTATTATATCTATACATATCAAATTCCATCAAAATAGGATAAGAATTGTGACCAAGCTCCGTAAAATTTCTAGAATCTAGTCCATTAAAGTTTCCTTAAGTATCGATTATTTAGAACTTCAGTATAGGAACTATTCATATAATCCCATTATACATTTACATACAAAATTTAATTAAAATTGTATAAACTTATACCCAACACTTACTTTATAATTGTTAATATTATTAATTTCCAAAGCTTAACTTAATTATAATTATAACTGCACCGTATACTGCTCTATTTATAGTTCCAGAACTTCTAAGATGTAAAGAATTTTTTAAGAAATTATTATCGCTGTATCAACGGACTTTCAAACATCGCTAACATCATGAATTTATCATTTCTGGTTGCAAAGATAATAATCTTTATATATTGAGATCGTATAAATCCGATACCCGCATTCCGCACAATTCAACGGAGTGGCGCAAATGTATGATAATGTTACAATGAAACACCTGTGTATATAAAGGTTAATGGTATAGGAGCGATAGAGAGATTGAACCGTCTTCGAATCGTCACAATGTGGTAACGCACACACACAATTGTGAATCGGATGGAAGATTCCCTTTCTATATATCAGCAATTGATCCACTCTACTGTCTTTAAAAAATATGATTGATCTGGGTATTGATTTTTCGGGACTGTTATAAATTTACGTACAATTTCTTATCAAATTCGAGCCTTAATAGTTTTCGGCTAAAACTAATTGATGACACCCTGTAATGTGTGAATAGAAATATGTATTCCAAAAATTTTATTTGTTTATTCTATTAATATTATAGAAACATTCATTTAAAGTGTATACGTTTAATACGAACATATATCAAATATCAAAATAACTTGATATAAATGTTGTTATATTGTGAGTCTAGACCTCTAGACTACTCTATATGTGTAGTATAGACAAATAATAAAGCATATATTATTTAATAAATAAATGTACTCATTTATCATTTTACTGTACCATAAATTTAATAAATTGTTATTTGAAGTTAAAGTTGAAATTGATATATGAACAATTTTTGTACGATATATGTATATTTATGAAGAAAAATCATGTACATTAGTATTTATGGTGGTGTCTCACGGGATAAATTTAATATAATCAATTCTAATTTTCTTTTTATTTACTATTAAATGGATTTCGCCATACGTTTAGGCAAACAATAAAAAAATACTAATATTTATATGTACTATAAAATTTTGTTTGTAGAAAATCATCAAATAGTAAAACATTTATTGAATTTTGTATATGATTCTAAATAAAAAGATACACTTTACACACTTGAAATTGGTATTAGGAAAATGTGTTCATTTTCAAATGTCACAGCAGTTTTGAGGATATAGATTATTGCTAAAATTGAACTTAAATAAGGTGATTCGTTATAGAACGCCCTTGTTTTTTAACTTTCATAACACAAATTTCCATTAGAATAATACCGAAACCATTTATTTGATTTCCATTAAATTTTTAACATTTTTGTATATTCCAGTCGGGCAAATCCAAAACAGATATTTTTAAATTCACGATAAACTGTTTTTGAAACGGAAAAGGAGAAAAGGAGAGTGTTTTTTTGTTCGACTACCATTTATGTGCGTCTCGTTGATGAGAAAATGGTTTGGAATTTTTTATAGATACGTGTCCGACCATTCTATACAAAAATAATGGAATTAAGAAAACATTGAATTTTTTAATAATTACAGACTAATTGTTAAATTGTTTTATAATCACATTTGTGGAGTAATTTATAAAATTGGCTATATGCTTATAATGAATGTTTTATGTGATAGATAGATCAAGTTCAAGTTACATCAGTCGATTAGAGTACAATAAATTTTGCATTATCAATTTATCTATTTAATTATAAATATTGTTGAAATTAGAGATACCGTTGACCGTTTTAGGAAAATAATAATATAATTTTATACCTGCTTTTACTGCACAGTCTGTATAAATAAATAAAAGATTTATATCGATTTAATAATTATAATTTTCACATTTTAAAAATAGGGTGTGACATAATGTCATTCTTTAAAATATATATGTGATATGGAATAAGGATTAAATACATTAATTTTCTAAGGGCTTATATGTTATTGCAATTATATAAGCATTTATTATTCACGTATATTTTATATGTACAATATAAGCAAACAAATTGTTGTACGTTAATCTTTATCCAATCTATATCTAATCTCTATATACATAATTGTGATAAAATTATATCTATTATTTAAATTTATATGTTAAACTAGAAATACATACGTGTAAACTGTAATCTATAAATAATCTCGCATAATATAAATTTTATTAAGATAAAATTTAATGTTTTATATTTTACATATTAAATGTAAATCTACATAATAATAATTTAGATACAATCAATTATGTTTCTACTCACTCAATTAAACATTATAGACAATATATTATTTATACATACTATTACATTCGTATATATGAACTTAAACTTATATTTACTTACAGCTTTATTATTAGAAACGACGTGTCTCTATAACTTAGTATTTTATATAATACGGTACCATCTGTCTAAAAAATAACCGGAATGGAAATTGGAAATATTTTCACTCCTCAACAGCGAAATACATCGATTTGCAACAATAGTTCATCAAACGATAGTTTTATTTCGCTGATTGCGGCGGAATATTAGGAAATAGTCAACATGGAACCAAAGCTAATGATTAAGCCAAATGTTAAATCAAATAAATATGATTTTTATTAAACAAAAATATCGGTGCAATGATAATCGCCAGCTACTTAGTTGCTCGATATTTAAGACTAACACGACGAATACAGTTTAGTAAACGGTTAAATGCACAAATATAATCCGATGAATTTATTGTTGTACCACTTGGAACACATTTGTTATGGATAATATCTTTGACATCTTAATTCTTTGAATTTGTTTATGGTGGACCTGTGAACGTTCACTATCATCTATCCATTTTCTTCGTCATTTTTGAGGTATAAAAACTTATGTTTTGGATAAGCAATTGTCCACATTAGCGATTTTAAGCGTTTACAGTAGCATTTTTTTTTATCAATTTTTAAACAAAATATAAATGTTGATTCCATTTTGCGATCGACACACAAAAGCTACTGTTACTTAATGAATTGAATTTTATCTTTCGCTGAAGAAAATATGTTGTGAAACTGTGACATTTTGTTAATTTAGTAATTACAATACATGAACTAATCGGTATAGCCATTAATTGACGTTATCAAATCTATATATTAGTAAATCATTCCGGTTATTTTTCGGTCAGGCGCTGTATTTCAATATAATCCTATCAATATATAAAGTATCTAACATACATATAATAATAGCGATTTTATATAGTGAACCCTAAATAACAAAATTGTTTATTTAGTTATTGTTTTTGTTATTGTGCAGATACATACATCCAAAAAAAATTTGAAGTAATAAAAATTTATCTGTCCATATTTATCTGGATATCTTTAACACTGTATCAATTTGTACTATGCTATCTATATACGATATAAAAATATATATAATATATAATAAATAGCAACGTTTACTGAAATGTTGGGTATCCTTTGTACATATATATCGAAAGCATTTGTCATGAAATATTCATTTAAATAATTTTCAAATCAATGTGATATTCAACTATTTCTATGGATGACTTACAATATTGTTAACAGTTTCATTATATAAATTTATCAATTTTCAGTATTCTGATAATAATTATTTAATTCGAATCAAATAATCACTTCCAATTCTTCATTTCTAATGTTAATCAATTTGGTTTTTTTTTTATATTTCAGTTATGAATGCATAATTTTAAGTCTATTAATATCAATCAAGTAAAAGTAAATTGTATCTATCATGATCGTTTGTTCGTTGAGTTACATTTCACAACGTATTAAAACAATGAATGTTTTTGTAAATATATGATTTGATATTGACATTTATTGTAGATTTTCCTCATCCGAAAATCGAACAGTTTTATGTTTTCAAAAATAGTCATAGTAAATTGAGTTTGTTGTTCACAATATTTTTCTTAAAAAAAAAGTGAATTATACTTGCGAGCAACCGAAAAGTTGTCCAATTGTTGTTGGTTTATCTTTAGCAGAACAATTTTTTATAAATTGTTCTGTTATTTGAATGCCTAACTATTTCATAATATATAATTAAATAATTTGAATTAATTGTTATTACACTATTTAGTCCAGTTCATTTTATAATTTGACAATACTTATAGATTTCAAAGAATATAGACAAATGAATTCAAATAATTCCTATATATGTTAAAAGAAACCCTATACACATATTTATAAGTTCTTTACTTACATTGGAATTATGTTTTCAAATACTGTATTATTCCAAAATATTGATTACATTTTCTTTATCCGCATTAATTTATAAATTAGCATGATTACATAATATCTAATAAAATGCACATTGATTAAAACTGAAATACGATATCCTTATACTCCTATCTAGTGTATATACCATATATATATAGAAAATATTAAATTCAGTCTTTGTTAAAACGCTATTATTTGGATTTATATGTACGTATATATTATTTATGAACAATGTATAACGAGGTATATAATAATATCAAATTTATAATATTCTAAAAATAAATGAAAATGTATTATATTTTCCTAATATTAATTAAATATTTTCCTATCTGTTAAACAATACTTATTAATTTCAAAACATTGTATAATGTTTGTATATATTTTAATATTATAAAATATCGTGTATTTTATATAACTAAACATGGATACACCATAACAACATGAAATAAATATATACTTTGATCTCAAATACAATATATAATATAATAACAAATGTAAAAAATATCTAATAACAAATTTATTTAGGGAAATATTTCCATTTTCAATAATTAATAGATGCCAGTTGCAAAATAGGTTTCGAAAGAATGAAAATGGGTGCCGGAGTATATATATATATATATATTATCGAAAGGATGAAAAATGCGGAAACAATATCGCACTTGTGAAATTTTGCTTCCACAACACAAACAGTAGTTGTGTCCTAAGAACTACAGATTCATCAGAATTGGTTTTGAGACTACCGCACTCATTTCGAACAGATTCAATGCATAAATTTTCCGAATAACACTTCTATTACCATATAAATATAGTGCGAAACATCAAGAATAATTATTTGCTTTTCATATTTTCTTCTAATAATATAAAATATGGGGCACCACTAAAACAAATTCATAATAAATTAAAAATCAAACAACAACCAAATGACAGTACACGTATGATTCGATAATAGCCCGGATGTTAAAATTCTATAATACGGACACCATTAAAAACGTTTTAACATATACAAACAATTGTTATTTTAATAAGTCATAGCGATAGCTTATTTTTTAATAGAAAATATGAGCAACATTTTTGTTCACCACATCTCTCATACGGAAACGCCATCAAAAAACAATTTCAATATAAATCTACAACACTAGAATTTATTTAGTATCTAATTTTGTTGAATTTTTTGTATTTACCATTTCATTCGAATATTACATGTACGACGATTTAAAAAGTATACAATTTTTTCATGTTAAAAAGCAAAGGATTTAAATGAATCATATAAGGAACACAAGGATTAAAATACAAGATTAATTCAAGTACATTGCCAGTACCTTTTGTAAGGATAATTCTTTGACTTAGTTGTACGACTCATCTATGAAAAATTATATAAACAGGGAATTGAGTATAAGTGATGTTTCAAAGATTCAGGATAATTCAAGGATTTTACCAGGGTTTCACAGTTAATTGTGTTGCAACTCCATTGAAATAGAATTAAACCAAGAAATTGATTAAAATTAATGTGTTTAAATTATTAAGTACATTTCAAGTCCATTTTTTAAATAATTCTTGAACTTAGCATTCCTTATATACGAAAGTGAATTGAGTATAGTATTTATTTCTTAAATATTATGTATCTTGAAAGATGTACTTATATAAATAAAAAATACCTGTATATTATACCATTCTAAACTCGCATACCAAATTCCATTCAATGAATCAAGCAATCATTCAATTCTGTGAAACTTCGGTTAGCATTACTTTTGAAGAAACCTAGTCAGCTGTACTGCATTCAATTTATAAATTAAATTTCCAATGATCAAAATGTGTTCCATTCAGCAAACTTTTGTGCCGTTCAGTAATTTCTTATTGCTCTTTCTTTCCGAATTTTATATACAAATTTGACCTATATATATTTTCATTCTTATACATTTTATATGCTTCTATTTAAAATGCGCACATACTAGAAATTATGTAATATTATAAAATAATGTTATAATAATTTAAATTTTACGCTAAAACTTTTAATAACGGATGCATGTAAAAATTATATTAAATCCATTTCTTGTGCATATATGTTTTATAGTAAAATAGCATTACATTTAATTATATACAATCCACTAGGTATCGTAATATTATAGGTATAGTTGGGTGTAGTTATACAATGTATGATATATATAAAGTCATCATCATCATATTAAATTTATGAAAAATGAACATCTTATACATTAAACATCATTAAAAAAAAATTTGCAAATAATGAAATATATATATAAATATATCAAGGACAAATATTTTATTTTATAATCCATGTGCAGTGTATACATTTCTTGCAGAAGGTTGAACGATAATACAATATTATTTTGATGCAATGTACCACATATAGACAGATATATATATAAGAAACATATTTTGTATTAATTGCTATAATCTATAACTACCTTTAAGTTTTATCAACTTATTATCATATGTCAAATACATTAATTGTAATGTGCTACATATATAATTTTCACTATTTTTATCAAACTTATAAATACTAATTATGTTTAGTGTTGTTATAGTATATATATACACTAAACTAAATATATACATAATTGCTAATCTTACAAACTATATGCATATACATAAAAAAGTTATAACAATACCATTACATTGAACTATTACAATTTTCGACCCTTTCATTATTATCACATATATGCAATTACATTATATTATACTATAACTGAAATAACATTATTTAACATATATTTTGAAATAGGAATAACCAATATACATTTTATGTTCACTTGCAACAGTTTTATAACATCGGTTCGTTCATTGTTACACACTATTTTATATATATTTATAATGTTTTTTGTACTATTTTATCAATATGTATTATATGTTTTTGGCTATATGCTGCACATATATTAGAAATATTGAAAAGTTTTATGAAAGCTTTTGTTCACATATGTATAATATTGTATATATATATAAAAGTTTAGTTGTACAAAAGAATATTGTGTACGTGTAACAATGAAATGCATCGGTGTTTGTGTGTATATATATTAAAATTAAAACATGTGTTATATACTGCCATGTTCAATATTTATTCATAAAATTTCAACTACATTATTCTTAATCAAAATGAATGTAGGTTCCTTCGATGTACTCCCCAACAACTGCCATACACCTATGTCAGCGTTTGATTCAGTTCACGAAACACTTCCGATACTCACTTTTTGGTATATAGTCTTTAAAGTTTTCAGCGACTTTTGTTATATAACTTCAGTGCTCTCATATAACGTTTTCCTCGAAGTGGTTTTTTGACTTTATCGAATAAAAAGAAGTCATACGGTTCCATATCGTAGGTGAATTTGGAACTTGTTGAATGACTGTTATGTTGTCTTTAGTCAAAAATCACAAATAATCCGTGCATTATGCGATGGTGCATTATTATGATCCATAATCTATGAATTGTTTTCCCATAACTCTGGTCTATTAATACGGATTGATTTGCGTAAACGTTTCATAACGCCTAAGTAGTATTCTTTATTAATAGGTTGAGTTTGTTAAGAGAATTTCATGCTATGCACAATACCATTGTAATCATTGAAAACAATGGGTAAGATAAATATACTCATAAACTGGCCATGTCTCGTCACCAGAAATTATGAGTTTAATAAATGTTTCATCGGATTCAACGTTGGACAGTATCTTTTCAGCAATAACTTTAAAACGTTCTTGTTTTTGCAAAAAAATTAAACTCTTTTGGTACCAATCTTGTAGCAAATCGTTTCAAACCCAATGTATAGTACTATGTGTTGCTTTTTAATTTTGTATTTTCAGCCAACATTTTTCTTATTTTCGGATCGAACAAAATCGCTTAAAATTTACAATGTCTAAAACCAGAAAATGTTATCAATAAATTCAATACACAATGTTTGTTCATTTTAATTTTACATTTGAGTATTCGCCTTTGTACGTTGACAATGCCAACCCTTTAAATACTGTCAAACAACAATAGATTCAATTTAATTTTTCCAAGTTTTCCATTGTCCTTTTTTAGTGAAAATAAATTCTAATTTATTAAACAAATATATTTTTAAAAAGCAATATTAATTGAAATATGTACAATTTTATCAAAATTTTAGGCACTTATTAGGAAATGCTGAGAAGTGCAAAGGCGAGACAAAGCAATTTTGGTATTTAACGTATTCACTTTCAAACGGATGACAGAAATTTTACTCACGACAACCAAATTTTCATGGCAAACATTGATTTGTGACTGCGTATAGATATAATACGTGCACACATAAATCAAACAAAACAAAATCAACGAAATGCAAACGGTTCTATGTTATATTAATATTTATTATTTCATAAAATCAAGTAATATTGGATCAATGCGAACACATATACCTACTTTTAAACCAAAAATTATTATGGAAAATTCTATTATACAAAAATCAGTACTATGAACTCGAATTGAAGTGATTTGTAAAAAAAAGAAATATAACGATAATTGAATAATTTTATTATTTCAAACCGGAAAACTACTAAATGATAATTTTTTATATACTCGTATAACTTTTTTATGAAAAATATTTTTCAGTATATCAGTCAGTTTTATTTTACTATATATCTATAGAAATATTTACTTTACAATAAATTTAAAGTCATAATTTTTACATATTTTCCATATATGTATAAAAATAAAGTTCAGTAAAATAGATTGTTGCTACTTTAATAAAATTTCAGTAATTAATTTGATTATAAAAATTGTAAATAAAATATAACATTACCATAACATAGGTGCCAGACATAGTCTCGTAATTTCTGTTAATATTCATTTTTGATTTTTGTCTGATTTTATAAATTACCATAAATATAATTATATACCGGATTACTTCCCAGGCATCGGAATTTTATGCTCTTGCTCACCAATTTCTCTTTTACCATCTGTGTACAATAATACTTATTAATTAAATTATACTTTGTTCAACTCTATTTGAATATTTTATATCATTTCTTGTAACTCTAAGGTCTGAAAAATTATAATTTTTCCGTCAAAGAATTCAAATTGGGAGTACAGATGATGCAACTTGGTAGACATTGCAATAAATTAAGTGTATAATTAATGTTCATAACAACGCATTATACAACTTAACAAATTGCATCATAGTACCTCTATATCGATACATATGAGGCGAATTAATGTATAGTAATTACGCGTAATTACACACAGAATATTACATGTTTCTCGTATTATAATGTCATATAGAACGTCATAACGTAAATGCGTTACACAAAAAGTCATATAACAAAAAATAATATTAATTCATTATCAATATTTTATTTGTTATTTTTTATAAATATAAGTACGTATTCCGTAAATCATAATTATTCATTTATGTCATATTATTCATATTTATATACATTTTCAATCACTTTCAATTTATATATATATTGAATTACATGTCAATACCGCAATATTTTATGTATTGTTGTCAGCACGTATATATTTTTATACGCATATACAAAGCCATTTAAATAATAGCTAAGTAAGGGAAAATATAGGTACAACAAAATATCGAAAATATTATGTTGTTATACCACACAAACTACTCATTTTATAACCAGACACTTAAAACTCACATTTTTTTTAAACCACTTCAAATTGGTTTCAAATTATTGGTATATCCATCAAATTCGTTTGTACCTATATGCAAACCAAATTTTACTGCTTGCGTAGTCTAACCCATATTAGTTAGTAGTTAGTATACGATGTTGTTAAACAAATATATTGCGGTTGCTGAGTGCATACAAACATTGTAATTGCCTGTGTCTGGTTATAATTAAGTAGTATGTGATTATAAATACATAACATAACAGGGGATATACGTTAATATAACACATATGTAATCTAATTTGATGGGAGTACTTTCCAGTGATATAATAAAAGAATATTTGTATAGTTTGTAAACATTATGTACGAGTACTTTGAAAAAGAAAGCTCATATATATATTTATAAAGAAAATCAATATTTTATTATTAAGGGAAAATATATAATATGTATATAGGGATAACAGTAAGAACTGCGTTTTATAAGAGATATGCGTACGTATTATATTAGATAAATTCTATATGTAATAAAATAAAGTTTTGAATTAATTATATTAAATGTGTGATGTACTTTCTGTCCGAAAAATAACCTGAATAATTGATTTATATATATAGTTTTTAAGCGACCTTTGCAAGACTGTCAAACTTTTATGGCATTTACTTCAGTGTACGGCAAAATAGAATCGTCATATGAAAAACAACAACTTTATAACAATATAATTTTAGATAAATATATTCACATACATATGTAACAATTGTACTCGTATCGGAAAAAATATTTCATAAAGAAACAACAATTAATCAAATCTATCTAAATTATTTAATTTACCAATTACATATATTTTCTATATTAATGTAATAATTCTAATCCTTATTTTATTTTACCCTACAACAATCATATGATTTATTATATGTAGAAAACACAATTCATGTGCTATAAAACTTATTAATATTATTGTTATTATTATTATTATTATTACTACTATTATTATTAACAATGAATTTCAAAAACTTCCATTTTACAGATCCGCATTTGAAGATAATAAAGATAAATTTTGAAAATTCATCAACATAATAGTTTACTATTATGAATAAAAACGCAAAACAAGTGAAAGATCCTGAATATATGTAACCAGTGAAAAGTTGTGAAACGAATATCGAAGACCTCTAGAGGTTTTATTAACATTAAGGACGAATCAATCGTATAGTAGAGAAACACTCGCAAATTGTGGTTGCAGAAATAAGTTAGTAATTAACACAATATTTTATAAATTTTACTAAGACATAATTTCTTTTTAGCTGTATAATAGATTCATTCAATCCTATGCGAAACGTACATTAAGAATAATATTTGATTTGCAGAATAAATAGCGGTGCAATATAAATAGCGTCTACAGCTCTTCAAATTGCTATCTATATATATAAAAAAAAAAGTTTGTTAAAGGGATTGGTAGCAAATACCACAAATTTTTGGTAACAATACTATACGGTAGCATTCAAAACAGTTTCCTCATTATCTATGTTATAAAACTTTAACTTATCTAATTTTAATGCGTACGATTATAAAGTTAGGAATTTTTTCACTTTAAAAGTAAAATTCTCTATATATTTTTCAAAATTGATTAGCGCTTTATAAGGATAATTTTTACACCTATACAGACTATCTAAACTCGCATGGCTAATTTCATAAAAATTGGAGGATCATACAGTTTTGCATATTCTGATCAACATAACTGTTCTATACTTACAATTGGTATAGATGAAGTACATTGTTTCGACTGACAAAATTTAATTTGATTTTCCAAACTGTGTTCATCGGTGATACGTTTAATTAATTCTAATGATTGTCATCGAAAGTGCATGGATGTTTTAATTTTCAATTTTCATACCTAAACTGATCATTATCGGCATGCAAAAGAATAACTTTACTTTCATTTATTTGTTACTTGTGGTCGTTTTTGATTTAAAATACACATTGGTGGTGTTAAGTAACGTTTTACAATAACTTTGATTTAACTACTCTTTCAATATCCAATTAAATACATAATACAACATTATTTCTATGTGTATTATTGTATTATATCCATCAGTGAACCTATTTTGATATGCAAATACTACTTCTTCTTTTTGTGTTTTGATGCACGAGAGAGCAGAGCATTTTTTATGTTGAGACTATTTTCTGATAATACATACTTAATGAGACTTGACAAAATTCTGACATCGTTTGATAATGCTATAGAAATTTTATATTTTTCACTTATTTTACACTATCTATTATTCGATTATTTTTGTATAATTGATTTCTTTTAGTGAAGCAATTAACAGAACACATTTCGAACATGAACTTTTGTTGCGCATCTATCTCGATTCTATATTAAAAATGTCATAATGTTTTGACTCTTTACTATACTATAACCCCATAAAGATATCAAATTTTAAACTAACTCTTTTGAAAAAGTAATAATAAAATAATATAGCTTATTATTTTATTCAACCATATACCGAATTAAATATAGGTAATTAGAAGTTTGTTCTTGCCAAATTTTTTTATAAATGCGATAAATACTGCTACTTTTAACATTCTCTTTTATGTAGTTTATTTTATCTTAAATATTCCTACGTGGTTTAAGGGTATATATTATTATTATTATTCTAATATGGATACAATAGAAAGAAAGTAGAAAAGGTCTATTTTGGATCTATTATGAATACAAAACCTTAATAATATAATTTTACTATATCCATTATATACAGACAAAAATGTATAATATAATGGTACAGGTATCTCTCCAATAACACTGTTAACCTTCAAATTTTAATGACATTCAAGTTCCATATACACGTAACACGCAGGGGCTCCTATAGCACAATTTCCATATATCACACAGTAAATTTGTAATTCATGTTGCCAATAAAACGGTTTCCATATAACACTGTACAAATTACCCGTGTTATTAAAGCGATACCTGTTCTTATATATTGTATATAAAGAAATTATGTATATATTAAACTCCTTAAGTATACTTAATATACAAATACAATATACTCATATATATGTCAGCTACCTACCCATTTTATGTAAGATCGTTATATAGAAAATATTTATAGTAAGATAATTAAGAAAACATAAGTATATAACCTTTTAACCCTCTTTTTACATTTATTCTCTTGTATATAATATAATAACAATATTACTGTGTTAATATTGAAATGTTGCCTTACAAATACAAAAATTATATTCCATATCACTCCGTGTGTCACAGTAACATTCACAAAATACTTTTTTGCACTTATATGTACCACAGCTTTAGTGAGAATATCAAAGTTTGCAATTTTAAAACTTATCGTTTGAGTGCCTGTCTCCCCATCGAATAGCAGGTCAGGAACTAATTCAATCCACGTGAATAATGAAATCAGAAATTACTTTTGTATGATTAGGCTATTGGATATATCAACTCTATTCAGCAACACAACATTGGTATATAATCAATTAACTGAAAATCAACAGCATATTACAAAATTATATTATAATTAATTTTGTATTATAACATCATGTTGATATCGAACCAAAACGTCAATATACTTTCAAACAATAAGTTTTTAAAGCGATCGTTGTAAAAGAAATTCGACCGCGCAGAATATGATAGAAGTACAAATTTTAAAAAATCATTATAATTGCATTAGAAGCATTTGGCAGTAAGGCCTTACCGTATACTCACCATACTAACAAGACATTTTTCCATGACATTACCATGATGCATATCCTTTTGTTTCAATTTTCCACAACAACATTTTTGGGTAGAAATGAGGTATACGTACACGATTAAAAATATTAGTGTAAATTTATTACATTATCGTGTTTGTATAATTATTTTTAATATTTGCTAATTGTAATGCGTGAGTTCAGTTTATGGGATTATAATACATAATAAATATGAATACAAATACGTATGTTATTTTCAAATAATACAATAAATTATTTATTAATGAGCGGTATAGAAGCTTAATTTCTGTATACATATAATTAAAATTAATTCTATGGTATATGGGCTATATGCTGGCATTGAGTAATATTTCCTTTGTGTGTATTGCGTATATTATACACTAATTATATGAATAATAATTAGATATACACACATATCATTGTTAAAAAGATATCCTTTCTATGATACTAAATAATATGTATATTATATTTGTATACGCATTCATTCATACATACATAATTTATTAATATACGTATACATATTTGCATCATCATCATTAATTTCAAGAATATGAGAATTTAACTAAATAACTATATACACAAATAAAAAATTGGTTTTGATCATTTCAGAGGTCGTAATTTCTATATGCGTCACGAAAAGAAGCAATGCTATTGGAAAAAGTGATAGTTTCCAATGGGAAATATTCAGATTAACATGCCAGCGGAATTAAATTAAATTGAATTAAAGTTGAAGACTTTGTCCAACGATTTTATTAAGTGTAAAACTTTAAAAATTTTGTGGCATGGAAGAAGTTCTCATAATGGAAATTCCAGTATATACACTCCATTGTGTTGATTGTGCGATCTGTAATTATGTTTTTTTTACGGAAGGTTTATTTATGAAATTATTGTTATATAATATATGAATGATGCTGCGTGTATAGCGATACTGTTAATCTTTTAATATATATAGAACGCTTAACACACCATATTTTCAAAGTTATTTGTTTTCGGATTTCATAAACGAACAAATGATAATCCATTGGAATAATTTTTACTAGTATGAAAAATACTGAAACATTTTTTTCCTCATATCAATGTTGGGAATCGAAACCACAACATTCGGATTGAACTTATTGTTAGTGGTTTGAATGGCAACATTCATCTTCTAACCACTCATTTCTATAACTATCATCCGCCTACGGGATCACCTCTGTTGCGACACCTTCAATGCATGATTTTAATTTGTACCATATACTATTGTGACATTGTTTTCCTGCTATAAGGTAATCCTCCAAATCTGTAATAATCCTTGCGGTTCTATTCCATCCATGCTTGTATAATTATGTTACCGCCGTCTTTCAACTGCCCATTTCGTCTTTGTGTTATTATGTGTGGCTGAAATTGTGGCTCGTAACATTACCATAAGTGGATAATGCTAATATTCAAACTGTACGACAACTTCGAAAATACATTATATTTAAAAAATGACGTCCATAAATTAATATATGATCAATTTGATTATTTGTTCCATATGTATCTTTAGACCTCCACATCATTATATTATGAATATCGTTATATGTTAAAAGTATTTACACCGTTATAATGACTATGGTTTTAGACATGGCGATTTCAATCAATCGTGCACTTGGACATTTTAAATTCGCCTAAGATGATCTTAATATTGTGATCGAGTGCAGCTCTATATGTTGATATCAATTTTTACAAAAAACAGATCCTTTACCTTATCAGTTTTTTTTTTCTCTGTGTGTGGTGCAAGTATAACCTTGATTAGGGTCAAATTTAAAAAAATTCGTTCTTGTATATGTGTGTCAAATGTATGCGGTTGCCGTTAAATTTATCTCATATCCATTTCATTGTTGCATATTGACTTGATGGACTAATGCATTGTCGCTAATATTATGGAATATTTTACCAATTTTTAAACAGAAGTTGAATTAAACTTAATTTCACAATGGCCAATACTCTTGTATGCATTATATATTTGTACTATTATTTCATAAATACGTATACACTAATTAAATATTAATAAATAAAATTAAGCCGCATGCATGGACAACTGCTATTTACAATTTACATACATATATTATTTATTGTACGTGTATATGAACAAACTAATTAAATTAATTAATTAACTACATACAGAATAAAAATGTAAATGTATACATTGAGTCAATTATTTACATTTACATATAGATATTAAATTAATAAATAAATAAATATGTACAATATTTTGTATCATGTAACAGTTGCTATATATTACCGAATGTACATTGTGCACACAAATAATAGGTAATTATTTTTGTAGAAAAGATATAAAGTTTATTTTTTTTTTGTCTGCTTTTCCTCAACTTTATATCGGATGATGGTATACGAAAAAGTTAATTTTATAATGAATCCCTTTAGTCATAACTTCTTTCTGTATATTATAATGCTATATGTTGCGTTGGTCGTATCGTATATAATTTAAAATAAATGTCCTTCATAAACCATTATTTAATGTACCAATGTTTCGTTGTACGAACATACTTTTTAAATAACACAATTTTCATTTAACTAACTATACGTATATGTGTGTGTGTGTATGTAAGCGCATATTAATCTAAAACCCTTTTTTTTATTATATATTTTATGCTTATAGGGTGTTTTTTTTTTCTCATTAAGAGTGATACACTTTTCAATATTTCGATAACTGTCGCCTCTTATCAGTGCGTTTATATAGTTATAAAACACTTTTTTTTTTTTTAATTTTATGGACCATCTGATCAAAATTTGATATACAAAAATTATTTGATAAATTTCGTACCACTTAATCTTTATATAGGAAGGAGTTACAACAACGACAAGGAAAAAAAAAGTTCGTACCGCTAGGAGAATAACGATCATGTATATGTTTAAGATCCAGAAATATCAATTTGACGTCGTTGACAACAACTCGGATTGTGCGTGCATCCAATACGTGGTAAAAAATGTCGAGATGATTTACATAACATACATTATCCAATTGGTGAAAATGCAAAAACCAAATGTTACGTGCCATTGCGGAATGGTTCCATGAACAATAATTAAAAGTGGAATCATATTTTATCAAAAAAAATGCATATCCAGTGCTAATTAAAAAACTTCTCCATATGTATGGAGTGAAAATAATCCTCATGCAATTAATTGAAACTACATGACAACCACAAAATTTGAATGTATATGGTCTGAACTATTCCTTGGATTAAATATGGCCTGTACGGCAACAATGCTGCGTTCGTTTTTGTTCACAATTCAAACAACACATATGGTTTCCAGCAAAATGATGCCAGTCAACTGCAACAATCGATTTTTTTTGTTAAACCAAATACAATCGTTTCCTGAAATGGATCTCCAATTGGCATTGGAGTATAGTAAAAAATTCGATTAATCGATTGTACTATGAAAAAGTTTAACATTTCATTAACTTTTCTGTGTTTTTCTTCAACTTCAAAGTTGTCGCGATCCTTAAAAATAAAACACACGTTATTATTTACATTAACATAAATTAAACTAAAAGGTATTGTAAAAGTGGGTAACGTATTATTTTATGTATACTCTATTGTATACCTTTTAACATTTTGGTGTATGTGTGTGTGTGTGTGTGTATACGTCCAGTATTTACTTATGTAAAAAAAAAAAAGGTATACTCATTTTCTTTGTTGTTCTTCCATATAGAAATTTACATCAAAGAAAAATATTTAATCACTAGAGAATTGTTGGTACAAAGGATGTTCATTATTTAAAATCGTCCTTTTGAAACGAGTACACATGCAATTGCAGAATGAACATTAAAATTAAAAAAAAATATAAAAAGGATGTGTAAATTGACTCTGTCTTTATAATATATGAATAAAATAGTATGTATTTTACTTATAAATTATATTGTACATGTAAAGAAATCATTGAAACAAATGATGTATTTTACATACCGCAGCAATGACAACACACATTTATTATGCATACACCTATATTTTTTATTATTTTACATAATTGTCCTTATTTCAGTATAATATAATTTGTCCCTAAAACAAAATTGTTTTGTGACCCATCAACATTATTTGTTACGATAGCATTTACGACACTATATGTAATTCATTTTATTTTATAACACATATGACTAGAATACGGAATTTTGTCTTGTTCGTTATTTAATTTTAACAAAATTAAATTTTTTTATGTATGAATAATTTTTAAGATCACTGTTAAAATTTATTGTATGCATTTAATTGGATTTTTTAATGAATGGGAACCGGAAAAAAAATACCACAGATGGTATATAGTATTTATAAGAAAAAACCTTATTTGTTTTAAATAATGTTTACTATTCTTCCATTTCATTATATTACTTTTTATAAAACGAATCCGATTTGCGGTTTCAAATAATTTTCAAAAGTTAACTCTTTTACGGGCAAAATGATTCCAGCTCTGAATGCCATTATTTATTATTTAATTATTTCTCTAAAGAACTTTAGCAGAAAATCGCTGTACCCAAACATATCAAACTTTATTGAATGCATAGGTTCTGTCTAAAAAGTCTGCCGAACAGTAGCTTTGTATTCTTCCAATGTCCAAATGTCCGAGTAGTCTCATTGAACAGGAATTTCATTTGGTGTCTTCCTACCACTGACAAGGCGTATAGATTACAATATCAGATTACAATATCACTATATATTGTATATTTTAGTGGTAGTCGAGTTGAAAGTAGAAGAGTGCATTATTAATTATAAACTTTTATAAATTATTGTATTTTTCAATTACTAATTCAAAACCAACATCATGTTTTCCATTTTTACTTACACAGACACGAATATAATAACAAGAATAAGTTATGTGCGTTAATAATCTTCAAAGTCAAAATTGATTTGAATAAATTTTATTCTGATGATGAATTCATTCAAAGATTAATAAATTTTGGATTATCCAGTTAATGACGACTAAATCAAAGCAATAATTGATGCATATCGTTGACATAGCATAACACGTGAGATTGCTGCATAGCTGGATGTATCACAAACATGTATTGAAAAGCGTTTAAAACAATTATCCAACAACAATTATATTATATATATTAAATTTACTATAACATCATGTATTGTCATTTGCGATTTGCTTATATGGAACGATCCATTTTTGAAACGATTGATATCTGGCGCTGAAAAATATTACAATAATGTAAATTAAAAAAAAAATCATAAAGCAAGCAATAGCAAACAACACCCAAATGTGATATTCATCAATAGAAGGCTTATCAGTTTGGCGTCGTTTCAAATGAATTGTCTATTTTGAACTTTATTAACACACAACCAAACGATAAATTCAGATGTTTGTACATTTAACAACTAACTAAACTGATCAAGAAAAGTGATCATGATTGGCACTGCACACACATAAAATTGGTAACTCACATTATTGAAGCTTGATTGGTATATGTTTTTCACAATATAGTCCTGACCTTACACCATCACATCATCATTTATTTCGTTTATTGCAAAACTTTATGAGTGGTAAGAATTTCAATAATGATTATGATAACAATAAGAACCAGTCAGAAGTACTATGAGCATTTTGTTTTCATATAAAAATATTCAATCACTTTTTTGTCAAACCAATTGAAATACATTAAAATTTATACATTACTGAATTATCCAATCTGAAATACTAAATAATATGACATGTTTCAACGGAAATACTTGTATCCATTGATATTATCAAATTATATTTTCCATTTTCTATGGATTTTGTATACATTTACAATCAACCAGTATCGTATCGTATTTATTATAGTAGCGTATTATTTACTGAATCTAATCTGATAGAAAAACTGTTAATATTATAAACTCTCATATAGTCGTTGATAACTATACACAAAGTATATTATGTAAATGTATATTATATATAATATATATATATATTTGTGTATGAGCTCGTACATAGAAACAACGTTGTAGCCATAATCCATATATAATAACATCAAAGTCGCATATATATATATATATACAAAGAAAAGATGAAAGGTATTATATTGTAGTAACTTCTGGTTCACTTATTTATGCACAATAAAAACAAAAAAGCCATTATAATGTTATATCAACAAAAAAACAATTATTTTTATACGGGCCATGTGTATGCCAACAACCACAAAGCAATTATCTATAAATACTCGTACATATCGAACAAAAACATTAAACAATCAAAAGTCAATAAACAAATTATTTTGAGAAATTAAAAATAATATAATTTTTAATATAATATATTCTAAATATTTATACTAAAAAGATCAACATACGAAAATAAATAAATATAATTAGTTCGTATAAATACGGCAAGGATTAACATTTATATTATGATGGTACTACCATATTCAAATTTTCACCATTACACTTTGCATATACACTTTTTCTTAAATTAGACAATGCCATTTAACATTTTTAAACATTAAAATAATTAATCTATTTATATGTGAACAAAACTTTAGTTATTAAATCCAACCATTATTCCATCCGTTATTGATGGGAAAACATGGTGGTCCAAAATTTGGTGGAAACGGTGCACCCCATAATATATCTCCGCCGTGTCCATGACCATGTGGATTATGATGATGATTATTATTACTATAATAACCTAATCCAAATGTATTTGATTGTTCTAAATCATCCGATTCATTATTATTATTATTATTATTATCATCAAATTTACTATCATTTTCTTTTACAGAAATTGTCATCACCTTTACATTATTCTTATTATCTATTGGCATTTCTTCTGTACATTTAATTAAATATAATAATATTATAATTAATAATAATTGTATGCTGAACATCTGTGCGCATATTTGTTTGTTTTGTATGTGCATGAAAATATAACAACAAAAATTATAATTAATTATTATTAAATAAATATTTGATTATTAAATTATAAAATAAAATACAATATATTTCATATATATACATTCATCTTCTTCGTGTGTATTTCTATAATGCGATGACACGTAACAACTTGAATATTATAATATAATATATTTTTCAAAATATGTACTTTTAAGTCTCTGCTCTACGTGTACCTACAATATATTCTTCGTTAAGATAAATTGTAAATAAACAAATTATTTAATTGTAATTGCCTTTTTATATTAAAATTTTTAAATGTATATGAAATTTATAAACATAACAAAACACAAAAAATGCATATGTACATTTATAATTAATTATCATTAACGAAGAAATTTATAGAATAGTATTTATATATACAAACAGTAAGCATCAAAAGTAAATTAACAATTTAGCAATTATATATTTAAGTTCATAAGCAAAATATTACCTAATTTAATGTCGACAAATAATTATAGCTGCAAATTATGTGTTACTCCATGGTGGAGCGTTGTTATGGAACGGAACCATTTTTCGCCGTTATGATAAACAATTGTTTTAATAATATATCATTCAATTGTTGTGCGTAACGTATGACGGTAACTGTTTCCTTAGCCCACCAAATACTGAGCATCGCTGGTGGGACCATGGATGTTTCGCTTTGTTGTCGACGATACAGCAGAATTGCCATACACATTTTCGTATAACAATCCATATGTACCAGTTGATTGCAAATTAGCTAATTTAATTTTTACTCGATGATTTAAAATGCAACTGTGTGAATGAAAACTTTTAACTTCTAATAACTACATTTTAGTGGGAAATGTTTATACATAATTTTAAATGAATACGTAAAATCTATTTGTTCGTTCCTGCCCTGATAAATTATATGCATCTGCCAGCTTTACGTGAACGGCGACTATAGCAAATACTTATTAAAAATCAGAGCCATTTATTAAAATTTATGTGAAATAATCTAATTAGAAATTAAACGTGTATAATAAAACGTTCACATAATTTTGTAATTCACTGTATTGACTTGATTGAAGGAAAATAATTTTAAAAATATAGTAATTATGTTATGTGTGTACAGTATGTTAAATAGAATCGTGCATCAATACAATTTTTTTTGACATTTATCCTAATAATATTATTGGAATAAATGTAACTTACAATAATACATTGAATAGTATTAAAATATGAAGAAATATTTGCGAGATTTAAGCGAAATTTATTCTTTGTATAGCGTTTGTTGTGCTATTGGACTCTATCCAGAAAGACACGATTTCAATGGCACTGTTGATGTATATGCTAACAAGAAATTTAGGTTATCTCGGCAACAGCATCGAGAAAATCTTTGATTCTTTCAACAATAAAATGTTTATAGTACAACAAATTGTAGATCGCATTGGTTTGGTAATGGTGCAACCACATTTTGCAACAAAATTGCAATGGCAAAAATTTATCATAAACAAAATTTACTAACTCACACTGACTTCTCTTTATATTCCATAAACGTAAAATGAAGTTAAAAGTGTAATATTTATCATCAATGTATTCCATTCTATAAATTGTTTCCATTACAATTTGCAGATCCTGTTTTACGAATTCTTTGACACACTGTACTCTGTGTAAATATATTTACATACAAATAGTTAAACAAAAACTATATAATGTTAAAGAAAATGTTTAACTTAAAAAAATTTTAAAAATACCAACAAAAACATAAACGTTAACACTTTCAATTAATTCATAATTAACTTAATAATAAATTAGTATACTCTCGTACAAATTAACATATGCTATATAAAAATATTGGTACTATGGGAACATTCGTTTGGAGCCCATTCGTATATAACATTTTTTGACCAAATATTCATTATTTTCCCTAGACAGCTGTATTTGTATATTAGGAAATTGTTTTATTTAATAAGTAATTTTTATCAATTTTAGGAGAAAATCTATTGAAATGCAACCAATAAAAGAACATTTTCATCATACGTTTGCTTTTATTTACAAATGAAACTTATATGTTTTTGGTTATTGCTGAACCTGCACGTTTGATGGAATAGAAATTTATGATGAATGCTTCTTCTGAACGAATAGGAATATATCGTGTAGATAGATTTTGAGATGAAGATTTCTAAAAAAAATGGAATATATTCTCACGAATATCTCAACACTACATAGAACACAATGGGATTACTTCATTAATGAAACCAGGTTCAAAGAACTTCTATAGTAAACGGAGGTTGTCCAATCCCTTATAGGGAAGACAACATCTTCTATATAAACAATTTAGTGGCACCATATAACTTTTAGGTTACAGTACAACTGATCCGATTCCGCGTTTCCTAAGTTATATTTTAATGATATACGAAAAAGGATATATCATGTTAGAATATGCCATCAATTTATTAAGTATATTTTTTGAAGTGGTCGCATCGTATCGATCGAAAGTGAAAATCTGATGATGCTTTGCCTGCTGAATAATAAAGTATATGCGCTAGAATTTCTAATCGAACGAAGAAAACCTCATCGTTTATTTTTTAAATTCTTTGACAACATGCGGTCTTACATTACCCCATACCAAATATACAAAACCTAGTGTCAACATATCATAAAATTCAGGCCAACGTTTTGGATTATATATTAACAATTGTTATTGTTGGTATGTTGAAAAGGTATCGTAGCCAACGACACCCAGTCCTGATGTTTTTCTTGTTTTTTTTTACTTAATGTCAGCCTCTATTTACACTCTGTTCATATGGAAATTCTTTTTAAACTTTGATTTTAATAAACTTGAATGTAATTTCTAAGAGACTATATTCGCGGCTAAGCTTAGATTTAGTTAGACTATTATGCGATTATAATAAATATGTTTTCAAAATAGTATTTAAAAATGAATACTCATTTGCTTGTTATTATATAATCCATAATTATTAATTATTAAATTATTATTGTAAAAACAATAATTTACATAAATAATACCATTAACTTTGTAGATTAAAACCAAACCTAATAAATATTATTTGCTCGTGTACAAAAAAATAGATATTTATAATATTATAATACTCAATATAAAGGAAAACTTGTTGAACTAAATAATGCACTTAGACAACACTCACTAACTACAATATTTAAAGTCTATAAATGTATTATCGTAATTTATGTGTATGTTTAATTATGTTAAACATTTGATAATCCCTATATATAAATATAAATTGTATGTATATATTTTAAATAGACACTATATTTGATATTATAACATAAAGACATAATTTCATATGAACGATGTATCCCAATATATTATACTCTTAACGTTGTAGAAGCAACATCTAAATTTTACAAGCCAAATGTATCGGGGTCAAAACCATTCAAATTCTATTCCATTATAGAAAATTGTAAAATTCTTGAAGTGTTAAACACGTTCGTTCCTTTATGTTTTGTAACAAGGTAGATTTTTAAAAGTCGCAGTTATATCGCATGCTATTAAAAAGGTCAAAAAGGGTATCAATCTTAAACAAACACCCCACATATATTACTACTAAAACATATTTAAATAACAAATATATATAGCATTAAAATAATATAATAAAATATACAATTTTTTATGTGTACGTGTGTAGTAAAAGTATTTTAGTCGCATTAGCTTAAGTGCACAATAAAAAATAAAGTACAAAATACTCAAGTTATATTTTAAAAGTAAAGCTATATGTTTTATATACACGTATTTTAATGGTGTAATCTGTAATCGTGTAATTATTAAGGATAATTTTATTTATAATTATTGTAGGTTTTACTATATATGGGAAAATACTTTAAGTGTACACCTTAACAACATTAATGTTATTATTATTAATTTTTTCCGTTGTGTGATGTTTGTTTGAGTCATTTTTAATTTAATCACGGAAATAATATATATGGATTATAATTATTTTATATATGTAATTTCAGTAAAATGACTAATTGGTCATCAATTTAATTTAATTCACTGCTCATGTATAGCTTCGAATATGATTGAGATGTCGCTGGCATATTCACATAGCTTATTTTGTATTGCTAGAAAATGAAAAACGTAATTAAATGCAAAAGAAAGATTACAGCACGTGTGCGATCCATTTATTATTCTTATGAAATATTAGGTTGTCAACTATCTCCCTTCCGCCTTTTTGCTCTTTATTCAATGCTTTATAAAAAGTGTTACAGTAATCGGATTTAGTTCAAATATGCGCCGTTTTGTTCGATAATCTGTTTCCATCTAGACTGCAACTTCATAATACCTCCCTCGTAGAAGCCCCCCTCCTTATTTGCGAAGAACTCGGACAGCCACTTTTCACAAGCCTCTTTTGAGATCAACTTTACACGACCAAGGGCGTTCGCCATGGACAGGAACAGGTGGTAATCACTTGGCGCTATGTCCGGGCTATATGGTGGATGCGATAAAACCTCCCATCCGAGCTCCCGTAGCTTCTGACGAGTCATCAACGAAGTGTGTGGTCTGGCGTTGTCCTGGTGGAACACTACACCCTTCCTTTTGGCCAATTCTGGACGCTTCTGGTCGATCGCCTGCTTCAAGCGGTCCAGTTGTTCGCAGTAGATGGTAGAATTAAGAGTCTGGCCATATGGGAGCAGCTCATAGTGGATGATTCCCTTCCAATCCCACCAAACACACAGCAAAACCTTCCTGGCCGTCAATCCCGGCTTGGCCACTGTTTGGGACGATTCACCGGCCTGCGACCACGACCGTTTTCGCTTGATATTGTCGTATGTGATCCATTTTTCGTCGCCAGTCACCATCCGCTTCAAGAATGGGTCGAGTTCGTTCCGTTTCAGTAGCATTTCGCAAATGGAAATTCGGTCCATTAGATTTTTCACTGTTAATTCATGTGGCACCCAAAAATCAAGCTTTTTTTTGTATCCAGCCTTCTGCAGATGGTTTAAAATGGTTTGGTGACTAACTCCCATCTCCTGGGCGATGTCACGAGATGCCACATGCCGGTCTAACTCGATGTATTCCATGATTTGATCGGTATTTGTCGTCACAGGTCTTCCGCCGGCTGGCTTATCCATGGTGTCGTTTTCACCGGCTCTGAATCGTCGAAACCATTCCTCCGCGGTTCGAAGTGATAGAGTACCATCCCCCAAAACACCATTAATCTCACGGAACGTTTCTCTAGCGGATTTGCCTTTAACGAAGGAAAACTTTAAAATAGCGCGAATTTCGGCGTTAGTGAACTCCATGTTTACACGTCTATAACTGTTGAACGCAATATCCAAACTAATCATACATAGCGTCGTTTTGTTTGTTATGTCAAGAGCTTTCAAATTATGTACAGTGTTGCCAGATACGAGCTCTGTAGCGCTTTGTACATAGCCGCGAAATTAAAAAGACAAAAAGGCGGAAGGGAGATATTTGACAACCTTATATATAATTTACAGATAGTTTTGAAATTGGTGTGTTGAGTTCGTATATGAAAAAAGAAACAGTTTTATTTCAAAACATATACTTAAAGATGTGGCACTAGTAGATTAATGATAAAATCTCATAAACATCGTGCTGGCGCTGAATAATAATGAATATGGTGTTTGTAAATCGGCAGTTCACCTTCACTATTATGGGAAACGCAACATTACAACGAGTAAGAAGATGGGATACATGAATAAATCTTACTCTCGCTTCTTGTAACATTTGCGTGAACATTTTAATGAAATCATATTTCATGAATTTAGTTAATATTATATCATTTAACACATATTCCGTATAATATACGCAGAATATATTTATAGAAAAACTTGTTGAATTAAATAATAAAATATACTAAAATTTATATACAACCCTTTCTAAACTCTATATGAATATGAAATATATGCATTCTGATATTATCATATATATTTGATAATCCCTATTGTATAACAATTTAAATTAAATATACACTATTTTTGATATATTGTACATAGCAAGACTATAAATTATATATTACATAGTGTTTCAAAAGTAGTACATGTTTTTCTTTCTCCTTTAGAACACTCATACTAACATATAAAACTTATAATGCTTTATGACAAAATTCACCACAGAAAGCAACACCAACTATGTACCAGGACACAAATGCCCAGATAATATATGATCAATAATGAAAAAGAAGAAAAACGAAAGTTGCAAAAAACTAGATCCCGCAAAAAAAAAAAAAAAATTTAAATAAGGCAGTAAAAAAAATATTGATGAAGCAATTCAGGAGTTAATCAACGACAGAATTAGCCCATGTATTGTATATGTGGCGGGTGAGTAGCAATATAACAACGTATACCAGCAATAGGAAAGAACAATTACATATGGAAACAACATTTGAAATAGATGAATATACTTCTATATTATAATAAAGTCACGACAACTTTCAAACAAATTATCAATCCATAGAATGCCGCCGGTATACGATAAGATAACAAGTAAAATGTAAAAGAATTATCAGCAAAGGCTGCTGTGAATTATATCACATATATATTTATCACAATATTAAGAAGAAACAATTTTTCGGATCAATTGAAGAACACAAAAATAATCCTGTTACCAAAATCGGTCTAGGAACTAAGCAACATTAGTTTATATCGTCCAATAAGCTTATTGCCGGTACTATATCAAACTATATTCGAAAAGGTTCTTGCAAAAAGATTACGACATATATTATTAATGAAAAAGCAAATATACACCAGTCATCAGTTTGGGTTCAGATAATGCCACTAAACAAATCAACAATATTTATGGAAAAAATAAAAAGATCACAGATATTTGCTAAGTTGTGTTATATGAATTTGTACAAATTAAAGAATCAGCTTCTTGCACATTCAAATTCCCAAAATTTTAAAATGGAAAATTACTGGGTGGAATGGATTCTGTTATGAAACAAACAGCCAGGTTTATAAGACAAACAAATGAAGTGTTGGCAGGATTCATTATCAAAAAAATGAAAATTATAATATGAATATGCACAATTAAATATTTACAACAAATCAGACTAAAATACAATAAAGCATATCAGCTGTAGGGACGTTCATCAAATTTGTGGGTGTAATGCAAGATATTAATACACTATATATACGCTATACTAATGTCCATATGGACGTATGTCTAGGAATTATGAACAAAAACCAGTAATTCTAACATACAGACATCATCGAAAGGTTCCAGTATTGCGTTCAAATAGTAAATATTCTTTAAAAAAAATAATACACATATGCAAGGAAAATGATCTTATGTGGTAATTTTGATGAGCATCGTTAGTTTTCAAAATTGTTCAATTATATATACTACAAATTCCAATTTTATGAATTCTGTAATAACGATTGCCTTGTTTCAAAAACCGTCAGCAAGTGATTCAAAAAGATATATTAGATATGATGTAATTGTGAAAAACTATGAACATTCGTCCCAGGATCAGGCCAACATATTGAAGTCACTGCGATTGTGATCATTAGAACAAATCTCATACACACAAGAAAAACCATGTTAAAAGGTTTGAGATGAAGAAATTCATCAAATACATATTCTTGACGCTTCATTCAAATAAGTCGTTCTATTAATTTATAAACGAAATAATTTTAAAAAATCTTTACACTTTTTTAATTTACGAATTGTATTAGTGATAATTTAAATTTATATAATTATATGGTTAGGGTTTAGATTATCTACAGCAAATAACCCTACAGTTAATTAAGATTTGCTTTCAATTTTTTAACTTACGCAATAACTAAATTACCATTTGCTAAAATAGCAAAATTATAGCATAGAAATTTACAGTTTTGTTATGAATATTTTATAAATTCGGGTCACATTTTTTTTTTTTACCACTGGGGTTATTTTTCAATGTAATTCAAATGGAAAAAAATGTTATGTAAATTCAAATACTATTACATTTATTATGTACAAATATTTGATAGATACGATTTTTAACCTTTAACAATTTAATTCAGAACTTATATGAAAGCCGGTGTCGCCCGTCCTTCTAAATTTAAAAATTCATATTATTTGTATTTCTATAAAATATTTAGATAACGTCATCAAATACTATTTTGATTTGTTCATCAATTCTAATTGTATACAAATATTTAATGAAAACAAATTTGTTATATAATAATTGGAATATATTTGAATAAATTTGAATTTTTAGCGCCTACTATTTTTTTTTTTATGTTACAATCAAATTTTTATTTACTTTATCTATTTCTATTCCATTTAACGGGTGGGCAAGACCTCACAAAAAATAAAATGTATAAGAAAACTTTAACATATTTTCACACTTTGAAGATGTGACAAAGATTGTGGGTAAATTGAGTTTTTCATACTGAAAATTTATTAACTTGTATTAAATATTACTTACATTTAAAATACCAAACGTAAACACTTTACAGTATACTTATATCCGGAGCTTAAATTATAGTTTAGCTCTACCAAGTTGACTACGTTAAATGTTAGCATTATAGTCAAAGTTATATATGATTTTATCACGCAAACAGCTCATTCGCAAACCATTGTTAACAGTCATATACATAAGAAAATGTTCATTATTGCGATACATTTTCAAATCTTAGTCAATTTTTTTTTTGTTATCACCCATTATCAGATTCATTATCATCAGGCAGGTATATATATTCAAATTTATATAATCACAAAAACTTAACGGAATCAAAAAAATATAAGAACCCCTCCGGAAACATCAATTGTGTATATATTTATTTATAATAATGGTGATAGAAAATTTCTATTCATTTTTCTTAAAATGTAAATTATTTACAATTTCTTTTTTCTTTTTTTTTTTTTTTAAATCTATCGCCCAATATATGAAAATTAAATATATTTTACACGAATACCCGGCATCCCATGCATTGATGTTGAAACTCTTCAATATATAAATACAATATACATGCGACATACAAAAATATGTTATATAGTTGAGTTTTAGATAGATGTGAAAGGAAATAGAAGCTGGGGATTATATATTTTGTACCATAAAATATTCTATATATGTATAGGTAAACATAACGTGTGTATACACAATATTTACATTTTCAATCTGTAAGACTATCGTGTCGTGAATATTAAAATTACGTTGCAGGAATAAATAAAATACAAAAATTTATAAAAATGTAGGTTGATGTATGTATGCACATAGATATATATCGTATAAAATATATTATGCGAACTGCAATTTGTTGTTAGGTTACCTAGTATAGTGCACCCTCTATCCGAAAAATTACTGGAATGGCTTTCTAGCATAAGGCTATTGGCTACTGATTGATTTATGATATATTGTGAAACGACTTTAATATATTGTACAATTGATGGAGAATAAATACAATTATTTTTGTAAAATTGTTTGCAGCTTTACCTTTTCTATTCGGACAGACGGTGTATGGTACACGTATATACTTTGCTTATGTGTGTAAAATAACCATAGATAAAAGTAAAGAATACACATAGTTTATGTAAAAGATTATGCTTTAATAATATTACATTCTTTCATAGTTTTCTTAAAGTTTTCTTAAACTGCACGTTTACTACTTATTTATATCTCTTTGTGGTAAATTTTTTAAGTACCCACAAGTATTGATAAAATTCGTTTGTATCTGAATCAAACAAAACCTTAGTCTGAACCCAAATTCATTGCGGTATGAAGCATGTATTTTTTTCGAAGCATTTGTTAATTAAAATTCATAGTTCGGAATAAATTCATTAAATAATTAAGTTAAATATATTTTATTATTACATAATTTGATATTTTCTAATTCCTTTCCTTTTTTATTTTTTCTTACAGATAAAATAAAATAACAAAAAAAAAAAAAAAGGCAAAAAGCAACTAAAAAAAATTCACCGTGAAGAGAAAAAAGTTTAATAACATTCTGACGGCAGCAAATGATGCCGTCTTTATGTTCCCATGGAGTTACTCTGGTACTCCTTGGGCTGCTAATAATTTTAGACTATGCAGCAATTGTTATTGGTCAACAAAATGCGGCCGCCCAAATATGTCCAGGCAACCATGAAATATCACCGTGTGTATGTAATGTAAAGAAAAATGGTTTAGATATATTGTGTGAAGCGACCGATATCCATTACATCAATCGAGCAATGGATACACTTAAAGGAAAAAATCCAGTTATATTTTATTTAAAATTGCGTCACAATAATTTACCAAAATTACAAGGATTTGTTTTTTTGGGTTTGGACATACGACATTTAACAATACACAACAGTAGTTTAGCTGTTATTGAACAAGCAGCACTCAGTTCACTTGGTAAGAATAAATGCAATTAAATAATAATAACGTATTATATACAGGGTATCCACGAGTGTGCAGTGCGATAGTTCTTGGAAGGTTTGAAGCAGGGTCATAATTCTAAATCGAATACCGATTGAATAATTTATTTATTTAGCATTCTGTTTTCGAGATAGGAACCAGGGGAATGGTAAATGCGATAGGGTAGTATTATGATCCTTCAAAAATAATCGTTTGTAAATTAGTGTTTGAATTTAAATGCGGTCGTAAATGTATTGAAAATGATCCACATAGTGGTTGTTCAATTATATTATATGATATTGTATAATGACCGGCAATTAAAAGTGAGTGACATTGATGATACACAACAGCTGAGTAAGAAATACGAACCAATAATTCTGATTAAATAAATGTTTGTGTAGCTAATGGAGTTTCATTAATTCCATAAAAAGTGTACTACTTTAGAAAACAATCACTCTATCGTTAACGCACATACATATAATAACTATAGACTTAAATTACATAGGACAATCGACAATTTATAAATATTTTATTGAAGAAGACAAATACGAAAATAATAATAGAAATTTTAGAAAAGATTTTGGGCTGTTGACATAAATTAATGTTTCTTTATTTATTATTCATTATTTTCGTATAAATATTAAATAAATCTTTACGACACATTGAATTTTTCTTATTATATTTTACAGTAAATCGTTAACATATTGACTCTATATAATCATATGCATCCGATAAATTAAAGTTAAAGTTATCTGAACAATTACAATTATATGTTAGTAAGAAATTGTAGTCATCTATATATGGTCAGGGTAGACGTGCTCCATAAGCGTTTAACTTATACATATATTAGTTGATTCATAAATTATAAAGAGTATAAATTTATTCAGTGATGTACCTAAACCAGGAATATTAGTCCATTTTACTGTAATTTATAATTTTATACGATGGTGTTGGTGTTCCACTTTTACTATAGAGTAGAAGTAATTCGAATTTAAGATTTTTTTCGAGAAATTAATATGTATTACATCAGAAATAAACAAGGGTGAATTTTTATATATTGTAAATAATTAAGATCAAAAAAAAATACAAATTACAATTGGCATCTTTTCATTGCATTCTTAATCTTAAATTTTTTTTAAATTTTATGATATATTAAGAATATGCGTTAATACCAAATAACCTGCATTATTTCAATTTTGACTAAAATATATACAACCAAATCATTGAATCCATATGAAAAACTCTATATTAGTATAGCGATAATAAATCTGATTGACCTTCGACCAATGTGCTATTAATAAATAACTTAAAAATTACCTTGAAGTTATTGTCAATCAAAATCAGCACTGTCCAAAATCAACAGAATTTGAATTTAATTTACATTTACATGCGGAATGAAAAAACAAAGAACAAAACCCAACAACATTATATAAATGACTATGAAAGACAATGTCCTGTAAAAGTGATAAACTCTGAATGCTCTATATGTGGAGACGCATCAATCTTCTAGATCGAGGTCTTTGCCATTAAAATAATGATCAATTTTTTCTAAAAGTCAAGCAGCACCAAACAGCACTTAAAAGAAAAACAACTTTCACAGTATTTCTCACCTTTCATATGGTTATAAAAACTGACTTAAGACTATGTGTATATAAAACGATTGATGAAATGGTTATGATCCGTTTTTTTATTATTGATCTTCACGTTTTCCTATATAATTTTACCAGGAAATATATATCTGATGAAGTGAGACTATAAAGGATCCATTTCATGATCTTAATTTTGCGCTACTTATACCAAAAATAGAAAGACTGTATCAAATTGTGAATGAATTGTCAAACATTAGAGTAAAAAAAATAGTGCATCTGTTAAATCATTCCATAGTTATATTAATTATATATACTGTTGATAATAGCAAAACAAACTGGGATAAGATTTCTTCATTAAAATATACTTATATTTAGAAAACAATTTACTTTCAATTTATATACATCTCTAGATCAGTCTTTCGTGTATTGTAATCCTTATTATATCTCATTTATTGTAGAATTTTGTTTACCTTGTGCATAAATATTATTTATATGTTAATTCTGAGCAGAGTTTCCAGATAATAAATTTTGTTGCATATTTAAATTAAAGAAATTTATAACGATACTATGTTTTAATATTTTCTAGAACTTTACTTACAGTTTTAACCTTTCAACAAAATATATTGCATATGTTGCACGTACATGTATTATTTAGCTATAGACTGTGTAGAAGTGTTGACGAAGAGCTTATGGCATATATATATAGAAATATGCAATTATTTTGTGTGCTTATAAAGTTATGCAAACAAATTTTGAATATTCAAATGCGTTGTTCATATTTTATGCTATAGAAATGTATATATTTCTGTGTAAGAAGTAAATACGAATAACTATATTCATACGTTTATGTACAGAATTGTTAAATTTAAACTTTTAAATTATTATTTAACTATATATGCGTATTACGTATTGTACGTATTACATTAGTATATGTTTAATATGTGTAATGGGAAAAGCACATACCCGCAATTATCGTAATTAATTTAATTAAAATTTGCAGCAATGCTACACCATCCTCTATAACATGAAGAAAGTCGCAGTTGTTTTTCTGAGGTTGATGCCGATCAATTAAAGGTATTATAGTTGAACAGAATCACTTGTCTCATAATCTAATGTGAGCGATTGTACAGAAAAACGTGAGTCATCAAAGGTTTTTGGATCACTTAAAACACAGCTATAGGTTTGACTATCTTGAAGAAGTGGCTAATGACAAGTTCTATAAACATTTTGTCGAAAATATTTCTAATAGAATTGTTAGTTAGTTTATCATTAAATATATCTTGAAATGTTATAATTTCTTTAATCCAATATTTTTGGATTTATGCAATAGCCAATCATAAGCTTCAAAGATATGTGGACGTAGGCAACTCTATCTTTACTCCTTCCGGGTACATAAATATTCTGCAGTAGTAGTCGCTCGAGCATCAGCTATTAGATTTATTTTTGATTTTTATATACATTTAATCATATGTTTTAATGTTTTGTAAAAGTATATACAACCAGTCTTGTCGGGGTATTCAATAGAACGAAAGTATTCGCAATGGAGTTGTTATAGTTACATTTATCCGATTATCTTGATGTATTTAATCATATAATTTTTCAAACATTTGTTAAACGAAACGACACTACCTCACTCACACCAGGTGTGTACCATGTACTACTCAATTTATCAAGTCTTACTACTCCAAATGGATCTTATGGCATCTACTAAACATACATATTACTACCAAGTTGGTAAATTACTCCGCATGGAACTATATAATAATTCACCAATTGTACTGCAATTAACGAAATGTATTCCATAATTCTATTATGTTTATATGGGTGATCAGCCCATAGTGATGGTGTGTGTATAGACATTGGTAAGCTTTGAGTAGTTTCCCACACAATATTTTCAATGACATCCGTTTTTTTTTTATTCCATAAACGAACAAATGGTCACTCAGCTGAAAAATTTCCCATATAGTTATCTTTCACGATTTATTAACATTGACGCTATGACTGATTATATACTTCTCAAATATTTCCAATATAATGGTTCGAACATTCATTTATCTGTATTTATTGTATTTTTGATAACGTTAGTTGGTAGTTGGTGAGATTACTCCACTGTTCCATTACACCACACAATAGAAATTAAATATTTCCAATTGAATTGCTCGATAGTATCATTTATAAATAACATTTTGGACTTATAAGTATAATATGCAATGATAAGATTCAAAGATTTGTGAAAACAGGTGATAATACTCCCACTTTATAATTAGAATGAATGTTAAACTGATTGACCTATGTGTGAATTTAGAAAATCACTTAATTTTAATCCCTTTGTCTATAAGCAGATTTAAATGCTTATGCTATGTCTCGGAATAGAATATCCTTCGTATATTTTACGCACAGAGAAACGGCAATTAAAATTGTAAAGATGATATAATTTCATATTTTGTATCTATAAAATAAATTCAAATTCAAATACATCAACCACACTCCCCACAATAATATATTATAGAATTTAAATTATGATTATACAAATTATAAATTACTTATGAAATAAAATATTAAATAATATATATAATAAAAATGATTCATTAAAATTCTAATTAATTCAATTACTGATTGTTTTTAGATAATATTTATAAAGAATTTCCTCAATCATTAATAAATTATTAGCTATTGTGAATTCAAAGTTTTTACAGACCAACAAGATTAATATTTACGCACCGGTACACCGTATGTCCGAACCGAAATGCGAATTTAACAAAAAAACAAAAAAAAAGGAATCAATTAATTTATATTTATTTTTGTGATAGAAATTGACCGGAATAAATTTTAAGAAATATTCACTATCAACTTGAAACTTCGATGTCGTCCATTCACATACAAAAGTATATTGTCACTTAATACGTTATATTTTGGCTTACACCACAATGAACGAATGAAACGTTGACGGTTTGTTGTTCACGCAATACATAAACCAATTAGCAGCAATGTCGTTACCAGATCCATATATATACAATATATTATAAAATTATTCCGGTTACGTTTAGGACACTTCGTGTATATTATTCTTTAAAATAAGATATTGAAGTAAATTATATATTTATGAATTTCGGTATATAATATATATTGTATATATAGGAATACATTTAAGGTGTATATAATGATCTAATATATAAGCGTATTTATAATGGCAGTACATTGAAAGGAAATATTAAATAATTAAGATTTTAAAATAAATTGGTATTAGGGGGATTGTAGATAGAATTTATGTATGTTCCGTAACGTACATTGATTGTATACGTGAGTATAAGACACCACAGATGGTATAGGCGCGCGTATATAAAATTATAAATTTTTTGCTTCACAAGAAAAATATGAAGAAAATATATGTGATAATGGTGTTTCTATTGCCAATCATATAAAATTTATGTATAGATAGATAGAATACAAAAAATTCCAGATCAGTCACATATATATATAAAAAGCTTCTATCTATAGATAATGACAATGAAATGAAAACGTATATATATTTATAGAAATAATATTTATTTTATATGAGTTTTTTTAGTTCAAAAATAAATTTACCATTTTATTTATATTAAAATGGTAAATGGTATAAACGTGCATTTGAACTAAATTATGTATACGTTTCGCTAGCTTGCTTATATTGTTCAAATACATACATTTTTATATATAGCGCACATATATGCGTGAAAATTATCATATACAATTTTCAGATTTTACGTGACTTTTTAAAATATTTTAATAATAATAATAATAGTACTATAAAGTAATCAAATAAGTTACGGCGTACTGCACATGCAAACATAATCTATTATATGAAATAAACTTATATTGTATATGTTATTTTGTCATTGTTGCCCGTTAAATTATAGCTCCATGTCATTCGATATGTTCCTAATCGGCTGAAACAACCCAAACTATTAAAGATATTCTTTATTATGAACTTTGAAGGCGTTAAATTTGTCTATCAAAATTTCCAATCCAAAGCAATAGGAATTAATTTTCTAGTTGTTGACAGAGTATAGAGATCGTGAAATCAATATAGTTTTAGGCAACCGAACTCCTATATACAACCGAATTCCTATATACATCTTGTGTCACTATATATATTGTTTTCATTCAATCCTTTTTTCATCGTTCCTCGTTAATCAATCATTTTCAAAATGTTTTGATGTTTATGCAACGATTTGGCATGATTATGGAAATTCAATTCTTTCAATTTTTTTCCGCCAATTTATTTGCAACTCCCTTGACCTGAAACTTCTCTTCGTACATTCAATATGCAAATGCAATTTATACGATAGTTACAATTTTAGTATATGTACCGGCGAGATTAAATCGATATTTTCAGCGGATCTATGCGATCCACACGTCTTTAATATCGAAAGAATACATATTCATAAAAACAAGAAATTACACAATACACATTTAAGTTTTCTTTTTTGGAGTCGGCGGATTGATTATAAGATTCAAATATTATATTCCTCCGATCTTCCATTATTATTTTTTGTAATTTTTAAATTAATTTTTGAGCGCTAATTTGTTATCGAAAATCTGTAGCATCTGTAATTTAAAGCAAAAATTTAACTTGCATTTTTTTTTATGATCTGATCCTATTGTAAAATGTTCCTCTGTTTTAAATTGTATAGAATTAATTCCACGTCGTTTTGTATATAGGCAATGTTGAATGTATAGAATATTGTACGTTATACAGCAGAACGGCAGATATAATATTTCCGTTCTCTATTTCCATTCTCAAAAAGTAATAATTAGATTATATTCGCCATAAATGTATTTTTCTTTGATACTTATAATGGTAAAAATTGTCACAATTTTAATCAATCATTCAATTTTTATACTTTTCAGTTTTGTGGCATGCTATGTGTAACCAAGAAGAATGTTAGGACAAAACATAAATCATAAACACTATTATTAGTTAATATTCATTTCAAGATGTTAACTGTATGGCGGGCCCATTTGAGAAACCGCATTAAATTAAGCTTAAAAATGCTTGGGTATACATACTTCTGAAACTATATATCACTGGTGATGTCTATACCGCAACGCTAACTAATGCCTTTTGAAGCAAGCATTGATGAAAAAACGACCAGAATATAGGTTAATAGATGGAACAAATTTATTTTTCAACTTAACAATGCCAAAATTCATACTGCATACTGTCGTTAAAAATTATTTGCAAGCACAGAACTGAGAAGTTCTATCCCATCTGCTACATTCACCAGACATTGTTCCTTCGGATTACTATTTATTTCGGTCGATGAAGTCCTTCAAGACGCACGATTATGAAAGTATCGTTATATTAGCTTAACCAATCGCTTCAAAAAACGTAACTTACTTTTCCATATATTCAATAATTTCTATATAATGATGTTCAATGACTCTGAAGCTTGAGCTTATAATATGCAGATTAATTTATATAATACTTATTTTATATTAAATATAATTTATTACGTTTAAAGATTTTTATTTGGGCTTTATATTTAGGATCGTATTAAATTAAATACAACGACAATTATCCAAAATTAAACAAAATTATTTATTACGAAAAAAAAAACCACAAAAATTAAATCTATGCGCCGTAAAACACAATGTCAAACGTGTGAAATGAAAAATCGTTATAATTAAATATACAATACAACTTGTTGCATTTACTCATAAAATATATAATGTTATAGTATAGAACCTTTATAGGTCATATATATATCCGTATAGGTTGGGTATTATATAGAATAGAAGCATAAATAAATATATATTGTATACATTCTTTGGTGCTGCGTCTACAACAGGCTATATTTTGTACGTATACAGAACATTTATATTTATAAATTCCTGACATTTTTATCCATGAAAATGAATATAAATACGAGTGTATACACTTTATTAAATATGCATTATATGCGCATAGCCAATGATATTATATCAAATTCTGGGTTTTCATATCTATACCATATTATTTTCTTTTACCACATATGCATATATTGAATGGGTTTTGTATTATAATTCCGAATTTATTCTTTATTACCTTTTATTGTATACCATTATATTATTTCGTCGGTTAGAAAAAAAAAAAATGTTCAGGTCTCAAATGTATAATTCCACATGAATAAATAATCAATAATCATATAATTCTCACGTATTTGTATTTTATTCTCTTATTTTAGTTAGTTATATCGGTACATATATTAAATATAAATTTAAGCATGTCTCATACTTATATGGTGAAATGTATATATCAATACTTTGTCATTGGATGTACATATATAGAGTTGCACTATAATATAATATTTAAATATATATAGTTCATGTTTATGTCGTCCATGTATTTAATTTAAAAAGTATATTGTCACACTTCAAGGTAAATCACTTAAAAAATTGTGAATTGTATAAATATTCGACCAAGTCATTTGGGACTGACCATATAATTTAAGAGATAAAATTAAATTACATTCTTTCTTTATAGCATATATAAAAAAAGCTTAAGAAATAATTTTATTGGTAATTCGAAGCGGCATATTGTTCAAATTAATAAAACTGTTGATATATCCATATTAATTATTTGGAATCGATTGGCATAAAAAGGTAACGACAAAACAGTAAGACACAGCAAACAATTTGTAATTATTTTATTGCACAACAATGTCACATGACCATAAATTGCAAATACAATTCGTCATTTGGGAAATCTTCACCGCACAGTATTCACCACAGACATTGCAGCTTCTGTTTATTATATTTGTGTGGATCGATACAAAAAACCATATTATTCAAAAGCTATTTGCCTTTAGGCGAAGAATACATGGAATGCATTTGTGGTCAGAATTTGTTCTTAAAAATAAGGGGCAGATGTATATCTGTAATTGTGTCTGAGGATTGGTGCACGACACAATTCAAGTACTTATGTCTTTATTGTGCCTTAAGAAAAGTACACAAAGAGTGCCATTAGAATGTTAACGGGCACCTTACTTACATATATGAAACACATCACAGACACATGTAGAGAACATTTATCTACGCTCACAAAAAGTTATACGCGATTGTTAAACACATAATCAATTCTACAATCTCATCAACATAAGTACTCGGGGTGGTGGTTATGTAATATGCTTGTTTGAAGAAATGGTCAGGAAAACTGCTGTGAACTTCATTAATATTATTTATGGCTCATGTATTAAATAGACAAAAAGTATCCTATACCGTATATTCATGAAATCACGAAATTTCCCAAACAATATATTGTTATTATATAATAATAGTTTTAAAAATATAAAAATTAAAATAAATTCAATTGCATTTTTCATACACAAACACATTTTAACATTAATTTATTTAATATTTATTTACAGGCAATGGATTAACCCAACTTGATGTTTCACAAAATCAATTACAAAATGTACCGTCAACGGCTGTAAAACAACTTCATCATTTATTAATATTAAATTTAAATCATAATAAAATTTCACAAATTCATGATAAAGCATTCGAAGGATTGGATACATTAGAAATTTTAACATTATATGAAAATAAAATTAATGTTGTCGAACAGGAAGCATTTCGTGGATTAGACAAGTAAAATTACTCTTGCAATTTTATTTTTTTTTGTATTTTGCTATAAATTAATTATGAAAAATATTACAATTTATTTATGTACTATTTTATAACATTTTAAGAATTTTTTGTTTATTTACAATACAATAGAAATTAATGCAATGCTGGGAAAAATGCAATGGGGTTAATTCAAAGTAATTCTTAATAATGCAAAAATGCGATTGTTTTTATTCTAATATAACATCAAAAGTGTGTTACAAAATATTCATACGAAATTAAATAACTTATAAGTAACGTTTTTAATCTACTCATATGATTTGGATAATTAAGTCAATGTTGGCTCTACATTCCACGTGCTGTTGTGGAAACATATTGTTCAGTGTGTATCACGTGATTATTGCCACCTTTTTCTCATCATTCTTTTGTTATCTATCGGATGGTGAACGATGACCAGGATATCGTGGTGGACAGAACATAGGGTATGCTTAGAGTGGACGTCAATAGGCAGTAGGATGGTGTATTGACCAAGGGCTGTATAGCGATAAAGTGTAATTGTCGAATCCGAAAGCCGGAGTAAAACCTTGTCAGAAGTGAAAACTTTGGTCCTATATAAATATGAATGACATTGACACTCTATGTGTTAAAGTAATATTTAATATACCTACAAATTTTTATACATTTGGGAAATTATGCTAATATACATTTAATGATTTTGCTCGTATATTGAAAACACTGTGACTGAATGATTTACGATTATAAATTATATATATTATTATTTCACTATATCAATCGTTACCCTCGTCTAAAGAATTTGCTTCCGTATACGTATACATCCCGCTTTTATGTCATATATTAGAAATTATGAAAATGTAATAATAAATTATCCCTCGTCTTCCTTTTGTTTACCATACAGCAACTGTTCTGTTCTGACCTAAATTTATGTTGTTTCCGGTTTCTTCATAGGTGTTCCCTTTCACATTATGTTATTTAGGGGTCTTTTCTTTTTATTGTTGTTTATATTATTTACATACAATAAATAATTATGTAAGATTCTTACGCATTCAAAATTTACTCTCTCACATAAAATATAACAATAAACAATAAGAAATAATATACTTAGGTGTATATATAATTACAATATATATATATATATATACCTCTCTAGACCTTCTATACATACCATATTATAAGTATATAATGGAATTTTATTGTTGCTTCATTTACAAAATTTATTTTTCTTGGATAATTTATTATGGAAAAGTTACAGCGCGGCTCAAACTGATGTTAATAAATGTATGTGTTGTTTTTCCTTTTGTTATAGTATACATATTTCTTTTCTTATATTATTTTTATTGTTTCTGTTCATTTTCAAGAACAATGCGCGTCTCATATATAAGAGAAAAATTATAGGTACACATAATTATAAGTAGAATATAAATATTAAAATAAAAACTTTTCACAAAGCGATATAATTTTATCGAAGAACTTTTGAGAACATAAAAAAATCAAGGATTTTCTTTGTCTAATATATATATAAGGTTGTCAAATATCTCCCTTCCGCCTTTTTGTCTTTTTAATTTCGCGGCTATGTACAAAGCGCTACAGAGCTCGTATCTGGCAACACTGTACATAATTTGAAAGCTCTTGACATAACAAACAAAACGACGCTATGTATGATTAGTTTGGATATTGCGTTCAACAGTTATAGACGTGTAAACATGGAGTTCACTAACGCCGAAATTCGCGCTATTTTAAAGTTTTCCTTCGTTAAAGGCAAATCCGCTAGAGAAACGTTCCGTGAGATTAATGGTGTTTTGGGGGATGGTACTCTATCACTTCGAACCGCGGAGGAATGGTTTCGACGATTCAGAGCCGGTGAAAACGACACCATGGATAAGCCAGCCGGCGGAAGACCTGTGACGACAAATACCGATCAAATCATGGAATACATCGAGTTAGACCGGCATGTGGCATCTCGTGACATCGCCCAGGAGATGGGAGTTAGTCACCAAACCATTTTAAACCATCTGCAGAAGGCTGGATACAAAAAAAAGCTTGATGTTTGGGTGCCACATGAATTAACAGTGAAAAATCTAATGGACCGAATTTCCATTTGCGAAATGCTGCTGAAACGGAACGAACTCGACCCATTCTTGAAGCGGATGGTGACTGGCGACGAAAAATGGATCACATACGACAATATCAAGCGAAAACGGTCGTGGTCGCAGGCCGGTGAATCGTCCCAAACAGTGGCCAAGCCGGGATTGACGGCCAGGAAGGTTTTGCTGTGTGTTTGGTGGGATTGGAAGGGAATCATCCACTATGAGCTGCTCCCATATGGCCAGACGCTTAATTCTACCATCTACTGCGAACAACTGGACCGCTTGAAGCAGGCGATCGACCAGAAGCGTCCAGAATTGGCCAAAAGGAAGGGTGTAGTGTTCCACCAGGACAACGCCAGACCCCACACTTCGTTGATGACTCGTCAGAAGCTACGGGAGCTCGGATGGGAGGTTTTATCGCATCCACCATATAGCCCGGACATAGCGCCAAGTGATTACCACCTGTTCCTGTCCATGGCGAACGCCCTTGGTGGTGTAAAGTTGATCTCAAAAGAGGCTTGTGAAAAGTGGCTGTCCGAGTTCTTCGCAAATAAGGAGGGGGGCTTCTACGAGGGAGGTATTATGAAGTTGCAGTCTAGATGGAAACAGATTATCGAACAAAACGGCGCATATTTGAACTAAATCCGATTACTGTAACACTTTTTATAAAGCATTGAATAAAGAGCAAAAAGGCGGAAGGGAGATAGTTGACAACCTAATATAATAACAATAGAATTTATAAGAATATTAATTATTATAAATAAATAATTTACTTTAAATTCACTTCCTCATCATCAAATCGATCCGCCTGCTAATGCGAACACGCATAATTTACCGTTTACGATTGATAAAATTAATTAGACTTTTGCAAGCGATCCACAAATCAATACATTGAAGGGAATTTCTATATTTATAGCAAATCAATTATATGATATAGCTTTTGCTTTTCTTTTGGTACACCATATGAAATTCTTTCCTTTATTTTTCATTGCATTTGGCTTACAGGGAAATTGATTCGATTCTTATAGATACTGCAAGAATGAGTTAAGTGCAATCAATATTGCATAATCATTTATCTACACGTTTTATGCCATACACAACTGAACTCAGACTCAAAAACAAATATGGTGCGAAGGTATGCTAAAATTATAAAACTAATAGTTTCACACATCTTAACAGCGGAAGAAAGATCAGTTTAACCATATCCGAAAACGCTCAATATTGCGAAGGAAATTACCTGAACCAACCTAAATGAATTGTATTGTATACTTCCATGTGTAGAGTTATTTATCGACTTTTTTGTACTGGAGATGCCATATGTTACACTTTGAGTGAAATGAGTTAATAATGATGACTATGACTGCATTTTTAAAGTACATACACAAATTAAGATAAAGATAGATTGTTAGACGGGGCTCACACGGCACGTTGAACTATAAATATTATATCTTCTGAAAATACTTTTAGCTACACGCAAGTCGGTTGTATGCTAAATTTCCAATATCCGAAAAATAGGCATGGATTTTTCCGATAATAATGAACGCAGAAGCATATGCGAGAAGTAAATATTTGAGAATACACGTAGCGTCCTTCCATAATAAATAGTGAATTTAGATAAAATATCACTAGTTTTATTTCTGGCACAACAACGAGGTCTAACACATTTAGTGATCTAGTCTTGCCTCATTGTAAGTGTCACCTATTTTAAAATCATTATGATTTTATGTGAATATAGTTGATTATATCAGTGTAGGGAAATTGTTAATCTCTGAATATTTTTGGAAATATTCTGTTGAACGCGCTATTCAGAGATTAAGAATTGTCACTCACTAATAATGAAAACTTGTATATCTATCGACATAATTGCGAACCAATTATTGAATTATTTGTAAATCATTTCACATTGTTCACACAAATTTGTGTGTAATTCGTTTGGTGCAAATATTTAATAATGAATTGCAAACCTAACATAACTATACGACAGATTTACGTTCCGATTGACAGATTGAGATGTACCTGTGTGTTTGAATCTAGTATTTTAAATCAGAATAGTTAATCGAGCAAAGTTAAAACAAGTTTTCATAAACGCACTCTTAACACCTTTTCGTTATTCTATATTTTATACAACAAATTATCCATAAATATTGTTGTAATTAATTATCAAAGAGATAAAATGAAAAAAATGAATAACAAACGACAATCGGAAAACTATTTTTCAAAAATATATAAACAGAAACTTCACTATTTGATATAGTATACGTTTCAAAGTTATTTATATCTGCTAATATCTATAGCTACATATATATATTCAAACTGAAGTGTATTATGCATAGAATAATAACATACATTAAATAACAAAATAAAATATTTTGTGACATGAATTAATTATCTTTGCATACACATCGTGGATTAGTTAATGTTTAAATGGAACAAAGATTAACCCAATTTTGCAAAAGACAAACATATAATATAGTTTTTGAACATAAATATTTATAGTGTAGAAATTCGCAAATAAATTATAACCGCATACATATAAAAATACATACTCTTAACAAACAAAACACACATAATTTCACACAATATAATTTAATTCTCTGTATATTTGTATTTGTTTTATTTATAGAAAATTAAAACGTTTAAATCTGGGTGGAAATGAATTAACAACTGTACCACAAAAATCTTTATCAATTTTGGATATGTTAAAGAAATTAGAAATCCAGGAAAATAAAATCAGATCGATTAGAGAAGGTGACTTTGAAGGTAAACATAAAGTTGCATATTAAATATTATATCGAACATATATTAACATTTATATTTTTCTACAATAGGTTTACGAAATTTGGATTCATTAATATTGGCCCATAATCAATTAACAAAAGTACCAGCTAATGTATTTAAACATTTATCATTACTTAATTCATTGGAATTGGAAGGAAATTCAATATCTTATATTGATAAAGATGCATTCGCCGGTTTAGAAGGTAAATTTTTAATAGTAAAACCGAAGAAGGCATTTTGTATGTTTTTATATGTGACTATGATGTGTAGAAGCATTAAATTTGGATACATTAACCTGATTATTTTTCTTTTTGTAGCAATAATGAATATCAAATTCTTTAATATTTTCTTATATGTCATGGTGTTCATGCAACTGTCTGCATGATGGATTACACAAAATGTATTAATCACCTCCGTATTTTCTGTGAACTAGAAAAAAATAATGATATTGTTATTTTGTTTATGGTATGATAACGGGTTGAATTGCTAAAATTGTTCACGAAGTTTCGATCGGGTTTTCTATAAAGAACACTGTTGTTGACCGTCGATGATATGATTGACACAAAAACCTGAACTCGTACAATGTTTTCATATATTCATATTCATTCAATTTCCTAATATAACAAAGTAAAAACAGTCAGACACTTTCAAATTTTACAGTGTCTTATACGTTGATTATCTTTCAACGGAGTTCCGGAATTTTATATTACGAGAAAATTTTTAGTTTATAAATTGTTTGTTTATAATCTATTCTATATTTAATTTTATTTTTCCAAATTAATAAATTAAAACAATGATAATTAATTTTAATTTTACTATTTTTTTTTGTTTTAGAAAATCTTCAATATTTACGATTGGGCGATAATAAATTACATAAAATACCAAGTGATGCACTACGTCCTTTACATCGATTACGTCATTTGGATTTACGATCAAATAATATTACTGTTATGTATGAAGATGCTTTCTTTGGCTATGGTGATTCAATAACATTTTTAAATTTACAAAAAAATGAGTTGAGTATTTATAATTTTTATAATTAATATAATTAAATGTTAATTTAGATTTAAAATTTTAAGACGATATGATAAAAAAAATGTACATTTACAATATTAATTTCAACTTAAAATTCATCATTTAATTAGCACAGGATCGTTAAGCTATTGATTTCAGTTATTTTTATGGAATTTTGGAAATTTATTTTCAAGAAGAATATATGTTTACATTCTGTCGTGCGGCTGCCATAAATAACTATTGATACGATGAAATTTCCAACATAAAAAGTTTTAAATATTTAATTTAATTTGATGACACCTTCGCCACTCTTTCTGCGAACACCCATATATAAAAACTAAATAAACCAATCTATGGTATTGTCATAATTCGTCCGACTCTAATGAATCCATATACCCCACCACAATTTTTAACTTATATTTTATCGTTAGGATTTTAGAGAGGTTATTGATGACTTCACAATGATATCAAGATCATTCGATACATTCGAACAAACTCTAATTATTTCTCAGTAGTTGTCACTGTTCATATTGAAGCGTTTTATAATTTCATGAAAAGTACATTCGCCATTCTCATAAGGGTTTGTACTTTGACTTTAGCCCTATGCCATAAGTAAAGCTAAAGTTTAACTTTTCGAAATAATTATATACATTTTTCTGTGTATTTTCCATTCTCTTAACATACAAGAAATTTATATATATATTTCTATGCGGTAAGAATTTCAATTATGTTCATGATTTCAAAACGCACTTGGTTTAGTTTTTTGCTGATAAATACCAGTGAAGTTCTTTAAAAACACACAATTCATTAGTGTGTAATATTCCAATTAAATTTTTAATAAATCTAATAAAACGAATTGTTCCGCATTAGTCAAATGGACATAGGAGAGACTATCGTCGTCGAATTATCCACAGGAACATGTTTAGTATTTTCGTTCAAAACTGTGTATATAGACTTTCGCGCATCTTTTATCTGGGATAGTCCGGGTAATAATCTTTAATTATTGTAATTGTATATAATTGTTTTGAGTTCACAGAAATTGCACAGATCAACCCTACCTACCGTCGATAGGTTTAACTGTATATAAAAATACACTTATAAAAATTTTGAATTAAATTTATTTGTATATTTATTTTATATAGTATTAAAGTTCTACCGGCAATGGCATTTGAAAATCTAAATTCATTGGAAACATTGAATATACAAAATAATAAATTAACTCGAATGCCAGAAGAAATAATGGAACCAATAATGGATACATTACGTGTCGTTGATATAACTGGTAATAATTTTAATTTTAATTGATAACTATATATTGGGTGTGGACCCATCGAATGATATATTTAAATTAATAAATAATATAAAATATTAACCACACTTCGCCTCCCATCCAAATATTATATTATATTAATTATTATTACAATTACAGATAATCCATTTGTATGCTCCTGTGAATTAATATGGTTTCCGAATTTATTAAGAGATTTAAAAAATCGTGATGATGAAATGACACAAAAGAAACGTCCAATGTGTACAATGGTAGCCGAACATCGTGAATATTTTGTTCAAACTATGCCAATCGAACGAATGCAATGTATTGGAAAAAATAATTTATTATTATCTGGATTGGCAAATAAAAGTGAAGAATTTTTTTTATTTAATAATTTTAAATTTATTTTATGGATTGTGTCATTATTAACAATATTTTATTGGTACTAAAAGAAATATTAATATAAATGCGGGCAAGTGGTTGACGAGACCAGCAGCGACCGTGTGCGTTTATATAGCGCTATTTTATTTTTTAATTTTTTTTTTTGTGAATTTTTAAAGACATGTTTAAAATATGTTTTATTTATTTTATTATTATTTTTTATTATGGAAAGGAGGCGGGACGGGTTGAGAATAATATTTTTTACTTTACCATTAAGTTTTAATTTTTTTTCGTTTATACGCTAGACTACTTTATATTCGAAAACATTTATCTGCTAGACAATATATTTATTTACATAATTAAAATAAAATCTTTGTCAAAGTGTCAGTGAAAAAGATTTTATTTTATTTTTTTTTTAAATATTTTTGTATAGAAGAAAAAATGCAAAAGATAAAAGAAAGTAATAATCGTTTTTTTTTATACTTTTTATTTCTTAATTAAAATATAATTAAATTTATTATTATTAATTGTGACAAGTTAAGTTAAAATATATTGCTTTTATAAGTTCTGTGAAGCAACTATGAAAATAGAATATGAATGTGAATAAAAAGAATTATATATTGTATAATATAGAAAAATATAAAAAATAAGGAAATTATATAATACGCGCGAGAATTGATTAAACAATATTGAACCAATTGTTGTTATAATATATTTTATAATTTTCCCATTAATTATATATACATATATCCAAAGAGATTATAATTATTTAAAATTGATAATGAATTAATATGATAAAATAATAATCAGTTTCTTCAAATACTAAAATCATTAATTATCAACAAATTAAAAATATGTATTAATACCGACGCGGTCGGCGTCGTGCCTGAATGTTATTTTTTTTATATTATTTAGTAGCAACGTATTTGAGAAAGGAACAATTCTCTATATAATTATACTGAGATTCTGTATAACTTATAACACATCTACTTCTATAATTCTCATCCACACACACACACACCTACATATTATTATTGAATCATTGAATTAATTATCCGGGTATCGGTTATTTATGATGGAAAATATTCAATTTATATACCCAATTTTCACAGTATCATATAATTTTATAGTCCAAATATATTGAAATTCATAGAGAGATGTGTGAAGGCAAAAATGCACAAAACTTCACACAACTCTTTAAATTTCAAAATATATTTGGGCTATTAAGAATATGATGTTGTGAATGTTAGGTATCTATAAGTTAACAAATTGAATATTTTCCATCATAAAGGCGATCGATGCGCAATAACTAATTTCAATACAATCTCTATACGATTAATATTAAATTTAACTTAATCATTTTTATTTGACATCATCATTTATATTAATATTTTATATTCATTTCTTATATAAAATTACATAATTTTATTTAATAGAAAAAAAATCAACCAGAAGGAAATAATAAACTTATAAAAAAATTATTAAAAGTGAATTAGCAATCATATCGCAACAATGGTGGTTTTTGATAGAATATAAAATAATAATTTAAATAAAAAATAATTAAAAAACTAGAACAAATTGTGGAGTTAATTGTAAAAATTTGAGACAATGGTTTTTTTTTTAATTTTACTGAATCGCTATTTGAAAATTTTGAATATTTTTATCATAAATAAAACATAAAGTATTTTGAAAGAAAATATCAAAATATAATCAATAACATAATAATACTCATTTTTCATTACAGAAAACAATTTTGCTAAAATAAAAAAATATATTATAATTATATTAAATATTTAAGAAGTAAAAAAAAAATTAATGTCCAGTGACGAAGCCAGAGAAAAAACACCATTCATTTTACAATATCACTATATTTTTCTTATATATTACGTCTGGGTGAAATTATTAGTTAAAATTATAAATTTGTGTGTTCACAGAACTATACATCGCCGGAACATCGACTTTTACTAATTAAAATCTTTTTTAATTACGACAACTCATAGTTTTATCGAATTTCCATTTTTGTATACAGAATTACAAATTATATAATCAAATTGTTATTCTTTCATAGAAGAGATTTTTAAAAAACCAATGCATGCCTCCTTGCCTCCATGTGACTCGATTGTCCAATGGATGGAAACAGGAAATTTCAAAGAAATTTCTAACATCCGTGTGTGAGAACACACCGCCAAAATGTATCAAAAATTTATTAAGTATCATATGAAAAATTGGTCATATCTTGTTTGGTTTGCGTTAATCGATAGCAATAAAAATCCATTCTATAAAAGCTTAGAAATTGATTATAATTTGCTAATCTCTATGCAAAAATGAAAATGCGTTAAAACTATGGCCCACATTATAAATAAAACAAAGATGATAATTTTTAAAAATTGATTTTCCGGAAAATTTATTAAATGTGGACATTTTAATTGTAGTCTACTTTCGGCTATCAGAAAAATATAGTGATATTGTAATCTGAAAACATTTCGTTAAACTTTGCCACTGAGACTAATGCAATGTTACCGAAAATATCCAAATCTATTTGAATATATTTTGGTGTGATAGTTTTCGGGGATTGTTAATGGGATGCGATTGTTTTTATATATAGTTAAAATAATAACCACCAGAAAAATAAATTTAAAATACAAAAAATTGTAATAATTAAACAAGCGAAAAAACATCAATCTGTCTTTTCACCAATAAAAAATAAATAATATTTTTTTTTTATTCTGTATAAAATTATAATGTTCTTATCATTATTATTATCATTATCATCATATGACGCGACTCACATTCTCTCTAGAATCTGTCCAGCATTAAAAATCTACTAATACATATCAAATTTATATATAGCGCACACATTATTTTTTATTAGCATTATCACAATAAAATAATATTTTTAAAAATAATTAAAATTAAAATATACACAAAAATATACAATTTATAAAAAATAAAATTAATATTTAGCGATTTATTTATGTGCGCAATAAAAACAAAAACATAGGTATATTTAAAATAAATAAAAAACCAATCAAAACATATCATTTTTACATGAAATTATATAAATGTTTAATTTAATTAATAGTTATTTAAGAAGACCAAAAAAATATTAATAAAAATATTGCTTAAAATATATAAAATTAAAATTACGTTAGTCATATAGTTCTATAAAAATTAATACAAGAAAACATTTTTTTATTTTTATTGTCATTATTATTATATCATTTTTTTTTATTTTATATAAAATATATTATAAAAATATTTTTTAAGATTAATTTAATTAATTAAAATTAATTATACATATAATAATGTCAAAAAAAATATTGAAAAAATCAGATTATTAATTTTAAAATAGAGAAGATGTTATTTTTTACATTCTCAGAATATAAATTGTAATTTATAATAGAAATTATGCACAATTATATTATATGGTGGTAAAGCTGGTCTACGTTTCCGAATTTTAACCCGCGCGGTACAGTAAAGTTTTAAGTGTCGTATGTTAACGATAATCAATCAGAAAAGTTATCTTTTTAATTGTGTTACACGACTAATTACTTCATTTTTCGTTAGTATTTACTGTCAAGAAAGAAGCTTCATTTCGTTTTATTTTTAAATCTGTGTATAAATTTCAATAAATAAAAACATTGTAAAATGAACGCATAGAAAAAATAATCAAATTGAAAATATGGAAACAGAAAATTTAAATTAAATGTTCCAATTATGCTACAGTTATACGAGAGACAAAGAGACACAAAAAAATGGGCGGTTCGAGACTGGCTCCTTGTTATCCCTATACGCATAGGATAAGGAAAGATACATGTCTCCGGATCATCACATTGACGCCATTTGTATGTGTCTCTTTTGTCTATTTGTCTACCGTGCTGCAGCTAACATTTAGCATTCATAATCATTTGTTTCCCTTTTTAGTAGCCACTAAATTAAAAATATATATATAATTTCCAATCACAGCTTGAATTACAAAATGTGTTAACTTTGACAAACCAAAATTGTATTTAATATAAATTAAAATTAATTTTTAACTATTTGTGAACGGATTTACTGTTCGATTATGTTAACAACTATTTGTTAAACGCGCAATTAATTTGGAAACGCAGCCCGGTGATGATGTTGTTGCGGTATTACATAAACTTGGAAACATGAAGTGATGATGGTGACTTAAAAAAATGTATGTGGTGCCCCTAACAAGTGGGTTGTATACAGTATATTATATATAAGTCATTATTTATTTATTTATTTGTTCTTATACAATTTATCGAAAGAGCAATGCTCTCACACAATAGTATCACTCGGACATTGCAGTAAAATTGATATAATTTACTCTATCTAATTTAGTCTGCAATTATATTTCAATAGTTGATTTTTCTTAATTCAATTATTATTATGCTTCAAAGAATGCGCATTTCTCTTAAGCATTTATTTTTTAATTATTAAAATCCATCACACTTAAACTCATTGATATAGATAAAACACATAATAACAAGAAATCAGTTCAGTTATTCAGCTGAAGCCGGAACTATAGTATCCGGTTTAAAAAAAGCTTTATAACTATACCTAATCCAATATATTACATCAATGTTTTAACTATTTATAAGTATCAAAATAAACAAATTTCGGCATATTTTCGATATTTCTATAGATAATAAATATTTATTTCTGTTCAAGTTACCTTGTAATTAATTGTTATCCATTTGGAGTTCAGTTTTAAATTTAACAATGTCGTAGTACCACTGTACCAGAGCCACATCACATCAATAAAAAAAAAGTTAATATATTTGTGTAATATCTAAAATATCATCATTATTTTATTACATAAAACAAATTTGATAATAAACAACGAAAAATTTATTTAAATTTTTTATTTTATTAAAATAATATATTTATATTTGTGAAAATATTATTTTAATTAATTTTAAGAATATTTGCGAAAAACAATTTAAAAGAATTAATAATTAACTTATTTGTTGATAATTACTTTTTATTATTGTTAAATACAATCGGTTTTTTATTATTTTTTTTTTGTCATTAATTTAAACACTCTAAATATAAATAATAAAAATAAAATAAAATATTTAAATTGATAATTAAATATTAAAAAAATATTCATATAAAAAATATTATATTATAAAATAAAAATTAAATAATAAATTATAATTATGCGTAACAACATTATATAAATAAGTAATTCGCAAACATATCATTCAAAATAAAATGTAATTTAAAATTTAAAATTATCGGAAACAAAAACATATCTAATTATTACAATATATTTAAAAAATATATAATTAAAAAAAAGTTTAATTCAAATTTATATGAAATTATAAGAGCTCGATTTAAAAAACATATCATTGTATTAGAAAAAAAAACAAAGAAAACAATTATTTATTTTTAACTTTTTCTCTTTTATATCATAATAAAATTATATCTATTCTAATATATATTTAAAAATAATATAAATTATATGAAATAATAATAATAATAGCATTAAAAATACAGTACACACAAACACACACATAGTTACAATCAATAATACCATATTTACTAAAAATATTAATATTAATTATTTAAAATAATTATATAGATTTAAGATCACCACCACCACACATAAGCTATAATACTTATTAATGCCAGACACACACAAAGGTTGATTTTATTTAAGTACAACTCACCAATTAATGGTATTGTTGGATTGTTTTGTTCCTATACAAAGATGAATCAAAGCAAATTCTAAATTTGTGCGCAAACCTCCTTTTAAGGTTTAAATTTAATTAAAGCATACAAGTGCATTATGAAGGCTATGTCCACATCGACAAATTATAATAGTATGTGATAAAGTCGAATTGATCCATCATATTAAATTATATGTTATTGTACGCGTATCTCTTTACGAGATATATATATATTGTCTCTGGTATAACCCATCTGAATAGTTATCCTATCTTTAAAACGAAATCACACATGCACATGCTGTTACGTTTTTCAGACGATGAGCTAAATACCGTTTTATTCTCATAAAACATTTTTCCGCCTTGTGCTCACAATATGCCCAGAAAGTGGCAAAATGCACTAATTGTCTATACAAAACTGTCACAAAACAATGCAATGTGCGCCAATTGTATAGGCACAATGTAACCACATACCATTATATTATAATGTGTAACTTTATATACACAAATGCATTTGTAAAGTACACCTAAGACATATGGACACATGTGTATCCCGTATTGCTTCTACTATTTATAAGGTAACATTATGGCACTTGTGCACCTATCCATAGACCCCACACGATGTGACCGTATTGTGTCCTTCACTTCAATTAAGATAAGTTCTGAGCAATAGTACAAGTGTTGTATAGAGTCTCATTCACCTACGGACACAAAGTGCGTTATACGGAAGGTTTTTTAAATAAGATTTCACATTGTGATTGGTATGTAAATTTGAGTTTCTTATTGTTTCGTACGTATGTACTCGACGCAACTCCTTTGTCCTTGGAGAAGATGAGGTTCATAGACGAATATAGATAGCTATGATTATTTGTAAAGGTTTGAACACATATGCAAACAAACCCAATTTACATAATGAGTTAATATTAAAATTAAAAGTAATATATACAATAAAATTATGAAATTTAATGTACGCTAACTTTTTAACTATTTCACCTTACGCGCGCAATATTATATATTTTTATTATGTTTTATTTATTTTATAATTTCTTAGATAATAGATTAATATTTAAATTTAATTTTAAAAAAAAAGGATAATTCTAAAATGAAAAAAATAACATCATTATAATGCACATACGCACACACACACACACAAACGGATCGAAAAATTATCCTATTTTTACAATATTTAAATATTAATCTATTTCTTTTTTAAATTATAACTTATATTTATAATTGCGTTTTCCTTAATTGCCCATTTTTTTTTTTTTTTTGCTAAATCTTCCTCCTCGAAAAATCTTTCTTATTTTTTTTCTTGCTGTTTAATTAAAATTTCCTTAAATAAATAAAATATATATATTAAAAAATTCAATTTATAATTATTTAGAATTTCTCATCGTTAAAAATTTACTATTTTTTATTTAACATATATTTATGTGTTCAATATAAAATATAAATAGTAAGTTGGAAAAAATCAATTAATTAAAATAAATAATTTTTATCATAAATTATCTGTAATTAATTAAATAATGAAAAGAAAAATGTATTCTAATAATTGTTCTGATAAAAACAGTTTATTATATTTATTTATTTTGTTAATATTCATAAATTCAATAATTAAAAATAATTAATTATTATTATTATTGTTATTATTATTATTATTATTATCGCAGATTATAAGAAATATGTGTATTATTAAATAAAATATAATTGTCTCATTATTAAATATTAATCAATAAATATGGAAATAAAAATATTCACTTAAAAAATGTGTGCATGTGTCAAATGTAATAAATTAATTATATATAGCGAGCTACTTCATTTCCTGCTCATACACCTACGGACGCACTAAAACTTGTGGTTTACTGGTTTTATATATATATATATCGTGATGTGTAAAAATATTAATTAATAATCATTTAAAATAAAGCAAAAGTTCATTAGCAAGATGATCGTTAAAAAAATTCACAACGATCAATTAAATATTCATATTGTGGCCCTTCGCCACTATTCAAAAGATGTTTCCAATTGGAAAGGACCCATTATGGTTAGATCTTTGAACAATGGTTTAACCAATAAAGAATAGAAGGGTGAACTCTACTTTTCCATAATTTCAATTTAAATTATTTAAATCAAATTTACTTTGATTTGCATGTTTATCACAAAATAAAACTGAAAATATTAAAACTTTACAGAAAATACATAAAATGATTGCAGTCTTAAATTTATATTCACACTGTACGGGGTTCCATCTGTGTGTGATTTTTATCACATAATTCATATATATGAGCAAATTTCTATGTTATGAAGCTCAAACAAATATTTGACTTTTGGTTAAACTGACATTTAATGAGCTGCAATATTTTTAAGTTGGTACACTGAATTTTCCATCCATATAAAAAAAATAGAAAATATATTTTTTTTAAGTTGAAGTGAAAAATGGTCGACAGACTTGGTGAGTATCAAAAAAAAAAGAAATTAATTTTATTATTTATTGATAATTATTTTGTAAAATTACGGTTTAAAATAATAATTATAATATTTATTATGGTGTATTTAATTGTAAAATAATAAATAATTTGCAAATAAACCATTCGAATTATAGAAATAAAAAAAAAAAGTGATAAATTTTTGACTCACGGCAATTTGTCACAATTTTTTTCATTTTAACTTTTTTTTTTTAATATAAAATATTCAGGGTCATTTTCTTTTTTTTACATTTTTAATTTTAACATAACAAGAAATTCTTTAATAAAATCAATAAATTTATTAATAACTTTGTAAATGTTATACGCCGATACGGAAATGTTATAATTTGGGAATTTTACAATTAAAAGTTACTCTTTTCTTTTTTTTTTTTTTGTTCCGCCCAAAAAGAACAAAATGGGGAAAACTCATTATTTATTTTTGTTTTAGAAATTTTTTGTTTTACACATTTTTTGTTTTAAACGTTTTTTGTTTTAGAAATTTTTTGTTTTACCAAAAATGATAAATTATTGCGTAAGTGAATTGGTTGTCTTTTTTTTTTTTTTTAAAGAACTATAATTTTAAAATCTTATATTTTATTATAATTAATCGTTTTAATTTTATATGGTATTATATTTCTATAAAATATAATTAAGTATATTTACATTTATTTTTTTAATGTGACTCATTTGGTAATAAAAATATATTCGAACAACGAATTTTAACTAAAAAAAAAAAATATAATATATAAAATAAATTTATGATTTTTTTTTTTAATTTATGTATTATCATTTATCGGAAATGAATTTTGTTCTATTTTTGTTGTTGCTTTTTATATATATTATTATAATACCTAAATATACAGTAAAAATAATATAAAAGTGTATTATAAATATTTTTCTATATATATTGTAGATTTAAAATGTTTGAATAAATTATCGTAATTACATCAGACCTTATCATTTATGCGATTTACAATCATTTTATTTATTCACTTACATAAAAGTTATTACTCATAATATTTCTAATAAATAATTTAAATCACTTTTTTTTTCATTCTTTACATCTATAATTCACGATAGTTTTTAATATTACTTATTTTTCAATAGAATTATAGCTATTGTTATTATATTGTTTTATTTTCCTATAATCAATAAATAATTGTTTTGTTTTTTTTTTAAAATGTTATATACAAAAAAAAGCACTTGTTGCTGCACATACAAATGTTAAAAGCAACAACGTAAAATAAAATGAAACTATAAATATTGATTTGATATTATTAACTAACTAACCTTCATATAATATTTATAATCGTTGTTTATCTATTATATGCCAGCCATCCATAGTTTTGAAAATGTATATTTGTTGGATTGGGAATAACAAAATAAATAAAAATGGAACATTTTAAAAACCAAAAATACTACAAAAAATTGATAAGATGTTTTTGTTTTGTTTGTTTCATGTGAACGTAAACTAATTGCTTTACATTAACAATATATCGATAATAGCATATTGAGTGAGTGGATCATTGATTCGTATTTAATTTATTTACTATAACATTTTATTTTTTAAACTATATATAATAATTATCTCAAATTATCTGATAATTTTGTTTGTTCTAGTGTTGTTAAATACTCATAAATATTTATTTGACTTGAATATTATATCAAAAAAAGAAGTTTTTCGATGCTTATTATTAAAGATGTGCTAGTGTGCTTCCGAAAACTACAATTAAAGATGCAAATGGAAATAAAATTCCGTTACCGGTTATCTGTAACGGATATACTGTCGTATTCAACTTATAGTATATGCGATATTCCATATATGCATTTCGTTTAGAATCATGAGCATATACACTAATAATTACTTAACTATTGTATTGGATAACAAGCTTGCTTAACATTCGTAAAGGTATCTGGATACAATTTCAGCTTAGTTACAATTCAAAAGATAAATATGTTTTAGAATATTTTTGGATGATATTTTAAGAGAGATTATTGATGCCTGTAATTAATTAATAAAACATTTATCTTTTGATAATTGAATACCAACAATTGGTAACTTATTATATATTCCTATGTAGAATAATTTAACAACTTTCCTATAATAAGTATTTGATGGATGTGGATACTTTATGCTCTACTTTTAAATAGTAATATGATTTTTTGTTGATGATAATATGAAGATTATGAGTAATTTGATAACATATATAATAAATGATCATATAGAATAATATCTTGATCAATTCAATTGATAATATGTTCGAACATAGACTCTGAGATGTATATTCAAGCTCCTGTGTATATGTATAATTTAAAAAAAATAATAAATTTCTCATTTCACCAATTCACAACGCCACTGAACTATAAGTTTTGTTTTTTTTAGGCATATTTTATCATACAAAATTTGTAATGCAAAACAAAACTGAATATAATATTAAATTTTTATAATTATTTATCTTTGAATTGCAAATAAATGAATGTAAAGAAAACAGCAAAATATATGTGGTAGGCGGATAGCAAAAAAAAAAAAAAAAACAATTCTATTTATGTAAATAACCGATAATAGGATAGGATAGGATGATACCCACTTTGACGGCACATCACTCATTGCTTATATAGAGGCGAACAAAATATTAAATGGAAAACAATGTTGATAATAGATAATGTATTCCCATAAGTTTATTGTTTAAACATTTATTAAAGAAGTTTTAATTTTACATCAATTACATCTCACTGTAACGAGTTATAATTTATATTAAAAAATGTATTTTTTTAATCAATTGATATGCAATGCAATATGAGAGAATACACGTTTATGTAATGAACTTCACACTTTTTGCATATTAGAAATATGAATGAATCTATTTATTTATTATTTTTGCAATAAATGCATACTTTACAATATTTACATAATTTGATAACATTTTTATTTATTGATAAAGAAAATATCTATAATGTAAATAAAATTATATTTTATCGATACACATAAAAATTTATATATTACACATTTATTTGCATTTGTATGTAATAGAATGTAATTAATTTAATTTAATTTAAACAAGAGTTTGTGTTTGGGTCCATTTTCAGACACGTTTTTAATCTCTGAATAACGTTTTCGCAAGCATAATTTCACAGGTGTTTTCATGCCAGTGAAATAACGAAGCGATATCCAGATCGTCAATATTTTTATTGTTGTACATGATAAGGATAAATTAAAGACACTTAGTTTTACGTGCAATGTTTTTTTTAAATTTATTAATTCTTAATATTTAATTTACATATTATTTATCAAAACAACACCTGTAAAAATTCTGACTAATTTAATGAATTTAACATAGTCCACTCTAACGAACTGTGCCCATATATATTATGCTAATTTTTTTTTTAACGATCATTAAAAATAAATGAAAAAGTTATTTACATTTAATTTCATATATAAAAAATTTTGTTGCATCAATCTATTCATTCAAACAGTATTGCCAAAATGATGTGTTTTTGATGTAGACGACGAATTATGAATGAATGCCGCGGAGTATTTAAATAGAATTCGGAAGACATTCTTTACTAGCTTTAATATAATATTTATTTTGCAAAATATAATTCGTTGTAAAAGTGTCCTATAGATTTATAATACAAAATAATTAAAAATATATATTTATTATTAATGTTTTATTTTTGTTTTTTTTTTTATATAATTTCAGTTAATAGTGAGGCAAATGCCCGAAGGATAGCAATGGTTGAAAACTGCTTTGGCAGTTCAGGACAAGTAGTTAATAAACAATTTTCTATTTTCTATAAAATATATTTTTAATTATAAGTTATTTAAATTTTAACGTTTTTCTTTTTCTTTTTCTTTTATTATCAACAGCCATTGGCAATACCTGGTCGTGTTTTAGTTGGCGAAGGTGTTTTAACAAAAATGTGTCGAAAAAGACCAAAAGCTCGTCAATTTTTTTTATTCAATGATATATTAGTGTATGGAAATATAGTTATTGGTAAAAAAAAATACAATAAACAACATATTATACCATTAGAAGAAGTTCAATTACAGGGATTGGAGGATAATGGACGTAAGTGTTATATATATTTTTTTGGTTTTTATTTTTATATATATTATTATTATATCTTGATTTTAATAATATATTTAGCATATCGCAATGGTTGGTTAATTAGAACAACAACAAAATCATTTGCAGTTTATGCTGCAACAAGTACAGAAAAACAAGAATGGATGGCACACATTAATAAATGCATAGAAGATTTGCTAAGAAAAAGTATGTTAATATTTATTTTTTTTTTAATTATAAAATTATTTCTAGTAGCACATGTTAGTTAGAAGGGCAAGAGTTATAAGACCACTTTTTTTATATTGAATCAAAAACTATGTATAATGCAAAACGTATAAAACCAATTGTTATGCTTGACCTTTATGGGGAAATTGACAAAAAAAAAATGAAATAAAACGTTTACGCGGCACCGGTGTGCAATCAAAATTTTACTTTCAATAAGTTACAAATGTCATTTGAAATATCACTGATATAAAGTTTAAATTGTTAATAAAGTGTTTTTAAATTCCGCGATAAATAATTATAAATGAATTAAATGATAAATAGTGGGGCATTTGTTATTTTTATTATTCACATTTAGTAAAATATTTTTTCGTATCATATTTTGATATATTTTTTGTAAATTAAAATGATGCGATTAAATAAATGCTGTTTTTTAATTGTATAAAATTATAAATACAAATGCACATATTCACACAGTATTTGTTACATTTATAGTTAAAATAATTATTAAATTTTCAAAGGAAATTTTACAATATTTAAGCATTGTGTAAGCTATCTACGCGTAATGCAATAGCGTAAATAGTTAAATATTTTAGTGCAAATTTGCTATAGTTATATTTTGTAATTGTATTTAAACAAACTAGAAAAAATATTCAGTGAAAATTTCTGTGTCTATAATATGCGATAATATCTTAAAATGTTTGTAAACAAAATTTATAAGGAAAAAAGTTAATTTATAAAATTAACATTATATTTTCGGTATGTCTAAATTTAAAAAATTATTAATTCACTTATGTATTTAGTATCATATCTATATTTATTTTTTATTTTGGGTTTTGTCAAAAAAAATTTTTAAATTATTATTTTATATAAATAAAAGTAATTATATTCATTTATTGGTATCTAGGTGGTAAAAAACCTGTTGAACATCATGCAGCTGTTTGGGTTCCAGATAATGAAGCTAACGTTTGTATGCATTGTAAAAAAACACAATTTACAATGATAGTTAGAAGGGTATGTGTTTTCTTTATTTGTTATATATCACGTCCAAAACGATCATCACATAATATTACATAATAAATACAGACTCTCAAAGGTCGATTTTTATTATTTTTTTTTACACCGATTAAAAGTCGATTTGATTCTACCGTTGCAGAAAATCAATAGATAAAATAAATCGTCTAGCACGATTAAGCTACTATTTACACCTCTATCTATAGGTTTGAGAGTTATGCAAACCTTTTTTTGGTTTCAATCAACGGTAGTAGGTACAAAATAAATTTTATTAGTGTATCAATTTTCAATGGGTAACGTATACTTACGACTATATCGACCTTTGATAGTAGGTATACATATTCTAAAGTATAGTATAATATAATTTTTATGCTTCATGAAAATATAAATAAGTTTTTAAATTTTATATTATAGCATCATTGTAGAAGTTGTGGTGCTGTTGTTTGCGGACCATGTTCATCAAAAAAATTCTTATTACCACAACAAAGTTCAAAGCCTGTACGTGTTTGTTTAGATTGTTATGATTCACTTAGTCAAACAAAGAATGAACAGGTATTTAAAATTTTTAAATTACAAATTTTGAAATTTTATTATAATTTAAATTTAAATTTTTTGCAATCGTTCGTTCAGAGTAAAACACCGGGTGTTGGTGCAAATTCAAAACCTAATAATACGGCAGCAACAGCAACAGCAGCCGATAGCTCGGCTGAAGAAGATTCAGATGATGATGAAGTACAAAAAGAAACTCATGATGAAGTAAGTTTATTTCGAACTAATGTTAATATATATTTAAATTTATATATGAACATTTTTGTTTTTTTGCAATAATGAAAGAAACAACTCACTCATTGCGATCAAAATTTAAATAATTCACAGAGATTTAAAAGTCACTGCACTCCTACCTCATGTATTTTATAGCATCGAATTGATTTTATAATTTCTTTGTATTAATAATTTATTCGATATATTTTTAATAACAAAAAAAAAATATGTATTTTATAAAAACGTAAGTTTTGGATATTTTGTGGAATTTTTATACAATTTTGAATTTTTATGTAATTTCGTTTTTGTTAAATTAATATTTGAATTTTGAATTATTTTTACGTTATTGATTTTTAAAGTTTTGCTTTATTGCTTTTTATTTTTAGTTATTGTTTAAAATCCATTATTTAATTTCAAGTTTAATTAATTGTTATGAAACGAAATCTATTACAAGTATCTACCATTTACTAAACGATGCAATTATGAAAATGTTAATTTCGTCAGCTTTTTTTTAACACTAACCATTCCGTAACCTGTCATTTGGTTATAGTAAGAAATAATGCAGAACATTCACACCAAATTCAATAAACAAATAATGCAATACATGAATTTACGTAAAATCAAACGATCAAATAAAATAACAACGAAAGATCAATTTAAAAATCAAACTTTTGTACCGGTTATTTGACCGGCTACGGTACGGTTAGTGTTAAGAATCTCTTTTAATATTTGATAACCATATAGATTTCTAAAATTAATTGAATATTAAATATTAATTAGACCTAATATAAAGCGTGTAGTTGTTATATTCACTTCATTATGAAAAGAACATACCAAGTAACTTTTCTTAATCCTCACACTCACTACATCTGTTGACAGAGCTACCATTATAAAACTTTCATATTATATTTAAGAGTTTGAAGTAAAATATATGAATAACACGAATAATTTTAAAGCTATTCAATTTTTATTTATAAAGTACAATTGCTAGAAAGTGTTTTTCTTAAATATACTCAATAAAAAGAAAAAATCATTGAAGTTCTGGAACCACAAAATGAAATCAATTTATGGTATATTGAATATTTTCAAAATATTAATCAAATGTAAATATTCCTATTGTATAATATTCAAATTTGTATGTGGATTGATACAGACAGTGTATATATGAAGAATTCCAAAAAAATTCGTAGAAATTGATATCGTGGAACATCGTTCAGGAATACATTCTAGTACAACTCGGGTAATTATCCGATTTTGATCAACTTTCGTATGTACCATATAGGTTAAGCATGAGTTTTTATGAAGTTTCTACAGATAATATATATCGCCTCGTGGATATATGTTTGAGCTTTACATTATGAAAACCTCAACTATTTGACAATTCCTCATCAAGGATAAATTTAATAGAAGGTTCAATCTTTCGCTTTCAATTTGTTTCATCATTTTCGTTTTATGTGTACCGTGCATAATGATGAAACGAATAATTTCTGCCTAAAGTAGTGATTTGCATTACACCAATATTGTAAAAGACCAGTAACACTTTTTTTTACAATAACTGAAACTTTTATTCCATAAACTTTAACAAAATAGTGAAATTTTGTATCAAATGGAATCGGTAATTTATGGTTGCATTACAAAAGACAGAATCAGACAAATATAGCATTTTCACATGAACTTAATTAAGAGTCCAGAATAATAAATAATAATTTAACATTTCGCGAATCAAAATTCAACCATTTATCAAAGTCACTGCCGACAAAATATTTGAATCAATCACAGTAGCCAATGACTATGGGAACTATGCGAAGAGTATAAATATTTGTTCTATTATATACGTCCTCCTTCTGCACTTTCAATCATTTAATAACGCTTTTTAGTCAACCTATTTTGAAAGCGATTGAAGTATTTGTGATCCTTCTTATATTTAATTTTGCCATTATTTAAATTTTTATTATCAAATAAATTATACTAGAAAATTTATCTTATTTTAAAATTTACTAATAATTTCAAATGTTTTTTTTTTATTTATTTATTTTTTAACAGCCAAAGTTTTACGCTGATGGTGGAGACAAAGTATAGAAAATTAATTAAATTATTTTTTTTATACATAAAATATAATTAATAGAAAAATGCTCAACATTCAATAAAATAGAAAACCATCCAATCATAAATATATTTATAATATAATATTGTGACCTACTATTATATAATTATGGTGCCGTCATCATTAAACGTCGTCATCGTCATTATTTTTTGAAAATGCGTCACGTCACCCACAACCGAAAAAAAAAAAAACATCATTTATAATTTTATTTTTTAATATTTTTATTATATTATAATTATTTTTATTATTATTATTATTATTATTATTAATATTATCAATATTATATCATATATTATTATTAATATTAATTAAATAAATTATCAAACTATTATTTTTTTATTAGGCCAAGGATAATCAAAATAGAGAATGTCTAAACAAAATCATGGAAATTCATTTTTAATGAAAACTTGTATTTTAAAATTATATTAAATTTATTTTATTTTATTTAATCTTTTTTTTTTTTATCTTTATGGATAACATAAAAACCCACAAGCAAATAATTATTTTTATAAGTAAAATAAAAAATAAGAAAAAAATATTTAACATTTAAAAAACAAATAAATAATTTAATAGATATAAAAAAAATATATCGATTTTATATATTGGTCAATTGTTGTTTAAATACCCAAAAATAATTGTTATTCCATTGGTATAATTTTTATTTATTTATTTATTTGTTTATTTTTTTTTTTCCAAATTAATATTATAAATAATAATTAATCAATTAATTAAGCATTCGACAGTAAAACACAATTTTTATTATATAATTATAAATTAATAATATTAATAGAATTTTAATGTGTGTGCGCATTTACGAACCATTTATGTGTAAGGTCGTAAATCGTAAATATAATTGTTTTAAATTTTAGTGCACAAAAAAGCGATAATTGCGTAAATTGAATGAATGAAGTTGATAAACAAGAATGTTATTAATACTATGGGCTATAATCAATGGCAATAAAAAAAACTAATTCGTGCAGACCTGAATTTATCAAATACACAATTATGATATCATTTTCACTCTAGATCCACAAAGCAACACACCTAATTAGAAAATAATATGAAAATAATTAATGCAGAATGTTATAATAAAGAATGGCTAATAACAACGAAAACTAATTCTAGCATAACTAAATAGCAAATACATGAACCTTTTATTAATTTTACTATTAGGACGAAACTGGATAAATGTAAATAAAATATATGTGCAGGAATCGTTTTTCGTTCTTGTAGTCAGTTGTTTTATTATAGCCTTCTGCATTAACTGATTTTATAATTCTAAATAATTGTTGCGTTGCGAACCTAGATCGGAGATAATATAAGGTTTGTGTATTTGCTAAATTCAGGTGAGTCCTAATTTCCGAATTTCGTTGTTACAGCCATTCTTCATGATGATTATAGCCTTCTTTTGTATTAATAACATTCTTATTTATCGACCTCATTGTAAAGTACAATAATTTTCGCGTGCCGTTCTAAATTTATTGTTTTGATTAAAATTGTAGTTTTTATTTTATTTTTATTTTTAACGTGAAAGCAATATTTTTATTAATTAAATTTTTAAAAATGTTAAAATTGAGACCATAAAATGAACACACACACACACACGCATCCATTCCACCCCAATTCAAATTACTCTACAAAATAATGCTCTGCATAATTAAAGAAAATTTTAAAATATTATATTATTTTTTAAATTTTTTAAATAATATTTCATTAAACCCAATTTAATAATTTTTTTAAATAAATAATAGTTGTGTACCTCTGCCCTACCTCCATTTCCGTACGAAATACATTCGTAAATTTTTAATTTTAAATATTTTTCTATAAATAAATGATTAATTTTTTTGCTTTTTTTTTTATTATTATTTCTTTTTAAATATATTTAATATAAATAAATCAATAAACAAATAATTTGTCGAATGTTGATTAAAGTTATGTTATAAATAATGTTAATTAAAAAAAAATAAATAATAATAATAATAATTGTTGGTATTTGAAAGAAAAAACCACTAAATGCAAGACAAAATATTGATTCTCTATATAATAAAAAAAAATATTTAACACCAGCAATGCAAATAAATTATTAATAATAAATAAATTAAGGAATAAAATTTATTAATACATTTTATGTATGCGCGCAGCGAGAGATACTGATTATTTCAATTTATTATATTTTTATTTATTAAAATTAAAAATAGAAAATAATTGTTAAAATATTTTATTTGTTTTTATTTATTTAAAGAGAGAGAATAACAAATTTAATTTTTTTCTTTTTAATTTATTTTTTTTTTTACTCTACAATTTTTTTTTTTTTTATTTGTTTTTTTATTTTATATAAAATAAAAATAATTAAATTATGTTGAAAATGTTTAAAGAAAAACTGGGGAAATTTAACAAGCAAAAAACTAAATTGTATATTTTGGGCTTAATTTAATTATTTTATTTAATTAATTGTATAATTTTTAATTTCTGTTTATTAATAATTGAATATTTAATAGTAATTTTATTTTGTTACCGATTTTAATATAATATTATTTGTTTGGTAAAAGTTAGATAATTCACGAATATTTATTATTCTATATTATTTACTTAATTTTAATTAATTATATGAAACACAACAAAACATCAATACTTTTATGTGTGCATTCCTTGGCATTGATGATTGTTTAACTAAATTTATTGAGTTATTTTTATTTTGGTTGGGTTTTTCAACCGAACGGTTAACAATACATTTAATTTTGATTTAATTTTATAATCACTTATTTTCAATATAATAATAATAATAATAATAATAATAATTAATTTATTAATTTCACTAATTTGATAGTTATTAATTATCGATCTTTTATGATTGAAAATATTCAATATATTATAACCTATGCATTATAGATACTCAATATCACAACAGTAAATTCTAAGTTCAACTATATTAAAATTCTTATCAATGCATATATTGTTGTTAAAACTGAATTGTATATACAGATTCATATAGAATCAAATTTATAATTTATAATGTAAAAAGCCCGTAAATTATTTGTATTGACAGTAAATTGTAATTTTTAATTTTTAATATGATTATATATACAGTAATTTGTGTAGGATCACATTATTGTGACTATGAAAGCTGATTTCGATCTGAATGATTATTCATATGAATATTAAATCAACTCATCAGTGTATCATGAAGCCATGATAATTAAATTGTTTATTTTAATGTTTACAATTTACTATCAATACAAATAATTTACGGAATCTGTATATACATTCAGTTTTAACAACAATATACACATCACACATCTCTGAATTTTAATATAGTTGAACTTAGAATCTGATGTTGTGATATTGGGTATCTATAATGTATACGGTATAATATATTGAATATTTTCCATCATAAAGAACCGATATCCAATTTGTGGTAACCAATTTTCAATAAAATCTCTACCGGTTGATAAAAAATTTAATTTTTTTTATTAAAATAAAATTAATTCAAATTTATTTTAACCCCAAATGGGTTTGATATATAAAATGTAACTTCATCGTTAAAATAATTTTCACTTTTAATACACTTTTCTGTGGTGATAATTTTTGAATTGATTTCATTCCATTATATACCATGCGGGTGTGATCTAAATTTTAGACACATGTTTTGAAATGTTTCGCCGGGGATTTTTAAATGACTAAATGTAAAAAGGACGGTCATAAAAATTCGGAAAGTATTTTAGTTAAACAACCATTAACATAAGGAATTCATATATCAAAAAAAAAATATATATAAACAAATTAGAATGCGTCACACTATAAAGTGCATTTAAGTCAATTATATTATTGTGTATTTATGACGAATGACTGCCTCAGTTATGTGGCGGCACCTGTGAAATAATTTTAAATTTAATCAAAAGCATTAGATATTCTTGAAGGAAGGCACACAGAAAATTTTGTATAATATCCAAATTTTAATTTTTTTTTTTTCACAAATCAGTTAATTTTATACGTGTCTTCCTTCAAGAATACATATTATCCTGTTTATGGTATTGTAAAATAACGATTGGACGACGAGTCGTCGGTTGCCGTTGTTAAAATAATATCAAACTATTTATTTATAATTTAAAATTTAATTTTGATTTTTAATTATGTTAATATACACCATAATATATTTGTAATGCATAGACATTTATTATCGATTACAAAGATACCATATGCATGTCGTTGAAGTTGCCTAAAAAAATGGACATTATAATATTTATAAATTACTGGTCATGTGTCGATGTATATTTATATTACATATAGTATTGCTATATATGATGTTTGTTGTCATCATTATTTAACATTAACTGATTAACTGATTATTTCTTTATTATGTGTGGCAGGGATACTCGTTTTTTAATCATATTCTATATATGGCATACATTTTACCGATGGTTTTCACTCGAATCCATCCATCCATGTATGGATGAGTTTCACAATTATTTGTGTGCATGTAAATTAATTAAACGTTTTATTTACTAATATGTTTTTGTGAACCTCTTCATTAATCACTACCCGATGCGACGTTACGACAACTCAACCGTAAGCACTCTATAATTGTTATGATTTGCACTCGTATAGTAATGATATCATGAAATAAAAATACACAATCACCTATAATTTGGAATTGTAAACATTGGATTTTTATCAAATCTATCAATTTATTTCAATTTAATTTGTTATCCTTCCTCTCGAATACTAATTTATTATTTCATTCATAAATCAATTATTATCATCACATTTCGGAAAAATAAATATTATTGTATTGTATTTTTATTATTTTTTTTTCTTTTTCCTAATTTAATATTAATTAATTACACAACACAGAAAAAGTAACAAAATAATAGATTAATTATTCATTTTTTATTTAATTTAATTTAATTTCTTTTTTCTTTCAATTTTATTATAAACTTTATTTAATAAAATTTATATACATAAAATTCTATTTACAACCAACAACATTTTTTAGATTATATATAATTATAAATGAAATTAAAATAAATATTTGTTACAAATAAAAATAATTAAAATGTAAAGAATTAAAGAATACAAAATAAGGTAAATAAATAAATTAAAATCTATTTTATATTACAAAAATGGATTGCGATTTTATTTTAATTACATTTTTTTTTGTTAATATGTTAATAATTTACCAGACATAGATTTATGATGATGATGATGATGATGATGATGACATGACGTGTGTGTGTGTGACCGCCTACCACAACAAATATGTTATTATAGTGAAAATAATAGTTGATTTTACGAATTTTATTACGTTTTGCATTGATTAAAATTTGGTATCTCAACCCATAGCAATCGGATAAATTTGATTTAAGTCAATATTTAGATACACAAATTATGTTATATGACTATCAAAAATTGTATATATTTATATATAGAAATAAAACTTGACGATGTTATAGGATCGAATTTAATTATAGCATCGCAGATATTCATTAAATACTACTTAATGTTATAAATAAATTAAAATATAAGAATAAACAGATTGTTATTATTATTAATAATACAATTAATTTATTATAAAATATATAAAAATATAAATTATTTTTATAATAATTAATATAATTTATGGTTAATGTAATTACATATGAGTTATTATTTGTTCATTTTTATTATTTGTAATTATTGATTCATCATTTCTATATGATAGATTTTCCGATTTTTCGATTTTATGTTTTTGTTGATATTTTAGTATAAAATGTAAAGCACTAGAAAAAAAAATAAAAATTATTTTAAATAATATACGGCAAAGTCGTGACAATGACAATCATTGCACGCTGTTATAATATACATAAATTATATCGGCGCATTTAACACATGCATTGTAATTCGTTTTTTTTTTATTTAATTATTAATTATAAAAATTGTAAAAATTGTATGATTGAATTTACTATTTTGTATATATAGCAATATATATATATATATTGTTAGCACTATAATTTCTCTAAAACTAGACGCCACCAATTAAAGTGCTATATAATAAACTATATATTGTTATAAACAGAAATTCAAGTTTCGAAAAAATATTAATAGCATTTTAAAAAATTGTGCAAAATAACCATATACTTATTATATTAATTTATGAATGCACTATATATTCAAAAAGTTAATAATCAAGCTAGAAAATTAATGAATTTAACAACGATGTTGATAAGCAGTAGTGTTATTAATACAGATGGCTATAATCAAGAATGCCTATAAGCACACCCGAATTTAGCCAATACATAAATATGATAATATTATCATTCTATGTCAACAATGCACCACACACGTATATAGAAAATAATATGTTAATTAATTATTGCAAAAAGTTATAATCAAGAACGGCTATAATAACGAAAACTGATTATTCTAGCTGGAATCGTTGACTATATTCAGATGTACCTGAATCACTTTTTATTGTTCGACACATTTTTGATTATAGTCTTCTGTATTAAAATAACATTCTTGCTTATCAATCTCGTTAAATACATTAATTTAATTAATTTTTGATTATTAACTTCTTGGATTACAACATGTTACGTTAATTTATTAATCCAATTATATGGATAATCTTTATAACGAATTAATATAAATTTATTTATATTTTATAAAAAAATTATTAATAGTTGTATATCAGATAAACACTCGTATTTTGTAAAACTTAACAATTTATTAATTTGTCGACTGTTCGGTCCTGGTGCGCGTATATACCTTATATAGTTATATTTGTTTACATGAAAAAAAATATAAACTTACAAAAATAAAATCGTTGAAAGTGCTAATAAAATAAAACTGCATATATAAATAGCACCTTTTATATTCGAATCCTTTGTTTCGTTATATATTTTACTGTAAACTGAAATGCCAACATGTTTAGATATTCCTTCTATTACACCGCATGCGGCAAAACTTTTACCTAAAAAATAATAACATTTAGAACACAAACACAAATACGAAATACCAGATTGAATTCACAAAATTTTTGTGGTATTTATTTAAATACTGAAATTCAGCTACGGGTTACCCACCCCATTTATTCTTTTATAGAATAAAACGGATATCTTTGAAAATATAGTGTTTGACACTACTCAAAGATTAACAATGTCTGTACCTACCATTTTAATGCAAATAGTTCGTTCAGACCAATTGGTAAATTGTTATATACTCACATGCAAAGTTTATTTACCAACTTTGACTGTAATGATTAGCTCCTCATGGAACTATACATGATTTACGTACAATAGGTACAATACACATATATGAATTACAGTATCATTTGATTTGAATACGTTAATTTGTGTCAACATTTAAAAATGATACAGGATATTATATATGATAATACAAAACGTATATATATATATATATATATATAAAAATATATGGGTTGATCCCCCCCAGTGATCGATCGTCTTTAACATTTACTTAATTTGTAAGGCAATATATAGTTTTAATTCAATCGTAAATATATTATTAATTTATAAAAAATAAATACCCCATTCGGTTTCAGAAACAATCGCTGATAAAAGCGATTTTATTGAGACAGCTCTAACTTGCATAAACATATCCAAAGAACGTGCAAGATACATCATTGTTGTAGTTGTAACGATTACCTATACACAAATATAGAATATATATAGAAAATATACAAATTTGAGTGTTAATGTTTTTTTTTTCTAATTTTTTTCAATTATAAACTTGCACTTACAAATATACTTCTGGACACAGTTGAAAGTATTGAGGAAAATAATCCAAGTAAAGCATCCGATATATTTTTTAATCCTGGTAAATTCATTAATATACCATATGTTAGAAACATACCTATACGTACATAGTATAAATATGGTTTAATAAATGTTTAATTTATTTAATAAATAAGTGTATAGGAAATTATGTTTATGAAATCAATTAATTAAGAAAAAATAATAATTCTATTTTAAGATTTAAAAATCTCACAGAAATTAACGAACGATAGCGTTATATTGTTTAATATTAAATAATTTTTTCCTGTGATTTATAAATGGGAATTGTTAATAATGTAAATGTATAAATGAATTTTAATATTCAGATATTTACTACACTCGCGTTACTCTAATTTTTACATTACAATTTACTTATTGGCTATCTTTAATCGATATTTGGAATATCGTCTAGTTTCTCTTTATATAATGCCTTGAATGACATTATTTTATTATACCGCTTAATGATAATCACTTTACCTGCTAAATATAAACCACTCGTATAACTAAGATAATAATTTTGATCAATTTCATTCCAATTAAGTTGAGTTCTTGCAAAATTATATTCATTTGCACTTTCACCTGTAAATAAATAAAAATAAAATTATTTTTGCATTATTATTAATTTTAATTAAATTAAAAAAATGTTAAATTTTAGTTTATTAATTTTATATTTTTTTGTTTATTGTTTTAGTGTCAAGGATATCGCTTGTATCGCCGTCGCCAGCCACCATACACGCCACCTTAATAATGGAACTATTACACAATCGATATAAATATATTGATGTGTTTTTAAAATTACAATGCTTTGCGCTAAAGATATTTTGGATGCTAATAAACGAATATGGGGTAAAATGTATAGGAGATCTACCCATTGACTCATGCGCCCCAGTAATATTTATATAACCACAAAGGATTCGCAGTTCTCATCAAAACAATATAACGCAGCAACAATAATAAGTCATATATGTGGAAATAAAATAAAATGCCAACGATGGCATCACCACCGCCACAACCACCATCACCACAATAGATGTGAAGTATTTCCTGATAATTTACTTTATTCAACCTCTGGAATAGATGATAGTGCATGTAAGTTTAAAAATTAATTACGTTTTTATATTATTTAAAAGAGAATATTTATATTACATTTATAAAAGTATAGAAGAATTTTCTTCACGTATATTACTTACATTTAAAATTAAAACTTATATATGGTATATTTTAAATAAGTTTAACTATAAAAAATCAATGACTATCGACTTACACCCGACATAGACGACGGGTCTTCTTTCGGAAGAATGAAGAACGTGTTTGAGTATGTAAACGAAATGAGAAAAGATTTATGCGGATGGTTGTATTAATTTTAAATAGACAGAAATCCGTATCGGAAAAAGAAGGTAGAAAAAAGAAGACCCAACGTGTATTTAAGAACAGTCGTATTTTTTTTTATAAAAATCCACCAAGAGGGGCACGTATCTTTAGGGTATTAATAAGGATTTAATCATTACAAAAATTTGTATTGCATATTTTCTTTTAAAAAATATGCCATTATTCTAACTGAATGTAGTTTTAGGTTGTTATCTATCACATTTTCTCTACAATAACAGCAAGTTAAAATGATGTATATTTTTTGTATCATAAGTTGAATGTTATGTTTTGTTATCGTAGCTCAATATGAATGTCCATTTCACTTTAATATATTCATAATCGATTTCCTTAGGTATATATTATCGCATCGTTTATATAATTGTTGTAACTCTTACTGACTAATAAGTTTGGATTAAATAAATTATACATTAGGGTTGAACAAACTATTTGCAGTCAATGCATACCAAATAAATTAAAATTTTTGAAAATTAATACTAATAGAAAATAAATTGTTAATGCTATCCGCATTTTGACCTAATCTAAATGGTATTAGTCAGCGGCGAAAATGCCAAAATTACAATAGCTACACAAAATATATATAGACTGTTTGGTATACGCCTAATGGATAATACGAAATAAATTCTATAATTAAACTATTACGGAAATAACAATATATAGATTGTATATACATAGGAAGCTATAAACATATTTAACCACATTCTTACTCAATAATGGATAATAAATACAAATTCCTATCGAACGATTACAAAATTCAACATAAACGTTCTATAAAAATTATACAAGAAATATCCATCACATATTCCAATATGTACAATATATATGCAGTAGGTCACACCGATTATAGGTGTATTATTCATTTTATAAAATTAATATCAATCGTAAATATTAAGTTTTTTAGCAATAATAAAATCACCCACTAATTATTATTGTATTTCAAATAGAAAACTGTTACTGTTTAGTGCGTAACTCTGTTACTTAATGCATGTATTTTAGCTTTTTGCTGAAATTAATGCCATGCAATGTTTATAGTAATTTATTAAGATTTGTGAACAATACATAAATCAATTAGCGGCCAATACCGGTGACATATTACCAGATCCATATATATTATAGACATGCCGGGTATTTTTCGTCTCGATATTGTATTTGTTAAATTATAAGCCACAACAAATAGTATTTGTTGGACAATATAAACTTATCTTATAATATTGCGCACTTTATTTATACTTTAAATCTAATTTCGTTGTTTTTACACTTACCGTAAATTGGTATTAATGTTAACATAAATAAAAATAATAGTATTATGATAATTAACCATTCAGTAGGTGATCGTTTATTTATTTGTATAAAACCGAAACATTTACTCATAAATGTCTTATTATTTTTATTTAAATTTTGATTATTATTATTATTATTATTAGCAGTGTCACTATGTGCTGCCAACACATCATTATTATTTGTTATTGTTCCAACATCACATGCTAAATTATCAATACCATTTGATGTAGTATCATTATCATTTGTATTATTATTATTTTGATGCGATATTGTCGTATTTGTTTCATCATAATTTTCAATTGCTGTCGATGGTGGTGATTCAATTTCTTTTATTACAAATATTACATATAAAATTCCAATTATATCAATTGGAATGCATATAAAAATTAAGTCTGAAATAAGTATTGGATATTTAAGTATTTGCAAGTAGTATACGTTTACCACATAAGGTATTCCACTCGAATACGCTCGTGTAAGGAAATGAAGCTTATGTTTAGATAAAAATAAATTATAAATTATTGTTTATTTAAATAGGATTCTATGTTTATAAGATATTGGTACACATCCTTTGCTGTGGCAGCACTGACATATTGTCTATTATATATATTGAAGGAACATATAAAATTAACTAACTTCTACGAGAAAAAAATTAGGATGCGAGACGACTTACTAAATTTTTTTCTAAAATCATTTTTTCAAAACATTGGAAAATTATCGAATTTTCAATATTTGTAAAATTTTCCGACAAATTGAATTCGAAAGAAAATTTGATTGTCTTTCTATCATATACTGCAATATATTTTTGTTACTAGCCGCCGTCGAATTCTATCGAACGGAAAATTGGAACTGGGAATATTTCTTATAAAATTTAGTTATTTTAAATATATAGGATTTTTTTCTGAAATATCAACTAATCATTTAATGAATTAAGTAAAGTTAAAGTTAAAGTTTGGAGAGAACATTCAAAATGAATTATCTTGTAAACGAATCAATAAATAAAAATAATGCTCCCTCTGTCACACCAACGAATTCGCAGTGGAACCACCTTATAACATGTAAAAAATGATTAAATAATTTATAAAAATTAAATACTCATATAGCCAATTTGTTGAAATAATTTTCCTGCAAATAAATTAGTGACAACACCAACAGCAGTTAGAGATGCACCGAATATAGCAAACCTGTACATATTTATCAAATAAATTAATTATATAAATTATCGGATAATTTAGCAAAGTAATATAGACTTAATATACAAATAATAATAACCTTTGACTTCGTTTTTCTTCCGTAAACATAGACGATAAATAGCTATAAACACCGGCATTCATTAGAGTCGGTCCACCACCTAATGCAACCATTAAACAACATAAAATACTACTAAATTGCATTGGAAGCTGTTTCATAAATATTACTGCAATAAGGAATACTAATAATATATAATAAAAAATAATTAATTAAATATGATAATCAAATTAAAATTATATGTTAAATATAAATACCTATGTGTGAACATAAAAGACCAATTAATGGTAATATCATACATGGTTTTCTTACTCCTTTTCGATCACTCCACGTAACCACCACAATTAGAACCACAATACTAATATACTCTGAAAATAATAATAATAATAATATAATGCATGCGGTGCGTGTATAAAAGTGTAAGGAAGGATCTCTTTTCTATTAAAAATCCCATCAGTAGTATCAGTTTGTTGTTTAAATTTTGATTATGTGTTTTCATTACAAGTGCCAATGGATTATCGAATAAGGGACATTCTAATCTATATATATTTGAATAGTTAATCCTTTATTTTTGTTTGACACAATTTTTTCCTCGGAAGTTTATTTTAATTTATCTGTACCGTTTTATTATTGTAAACAATTGTCTAATTTGCATTGTACGATCAATTATTTAATAATCTATTTCATAAAATTATACAATAGTAAACCTATAACTATAACTAACACCTTTTATACTATATGAATACTAATTAAAATTTAAATATTTCGTAGACGTAGTATTTGCGTTAAAACATTTAAGTATTTGAAATATAACATTTTATAGTTAATATATGAAACTTATAAAAAACCACTCAGTAGCGCAGTGGTATAGCGCCGATGTATATTAATCATGAAATATAGTGGGTTCAATTCCCGCAATTTTTCATAGGAAATTTAAAATGTTTCTGCTGGGTGACCATTTGTTCGTTTATGGAATAAAAAGAAAAACGCATATCTTTGAAAATATGGTGTTGGACGCTATTCAAAGATTAACAATGTCTGCACACACATACATCACTATGGGTTAATCACCCATATAAAAATAATAAAATTTTGAAAACATCTATATGTTTCGTTAATTGCAGTACAATTGGTAAATTGTTATATACTCCCATGCGGCGTAATTTACCAACTTTACTGTAATGAATGAATGTTTATTATAAGATGTCCTGAGCAGCTCCATTTGGAGCAATAATAACTTAAAAAATTAAATAAAATGTAAATAACTTACCTAATGGTGATGTAATATAATTGACGTTCGTCTCAATCACTTGACTCCTTGATTCTGCATTGCAAACGTTTACATCTAATTCGGTTATATTCAAATATTCAATGTAGGCGAGCAGTTCATTTGAACTGTTCATATTCATTTTTTTTCCTAATGCTACACAATTAATATTATTTTTTGCTTTATTTATCATATTATCACATATGTCATCTGATAATTGTAAATTTACACGACATGCCTGCGTAAATTATTTATATATATATTAATTATTGTATAACAATTATACTTCTATATACACTCACAAGTAACACTGCCCAAGTGATACACTTCGTTTTTATTCAAAAATGACACAAATGAAGAACTTTGAAAATCAATTGGGCAGTGTTTTTGCTTTTTTGTTCGTTTTCGTTTTTAAGGGTAGTTAATGTCCCTTAAAATTGCTCCATCCTACCAATCAGTAAGTACAACAAAAATGTATTGGAAATCAAATGTAAGGTATAACCGTTTTTCGAATCGCTGATTATGAATATGATGTTAAATGTGCAAAATTATTTACATAAATAATAAACTATTTAAACAAAATACCTCAAAAGTTGAAAAAATATAGTAGAGTGGCACATTTATTGACATCATATTCATAATCAGCGATCCGAAAAACGACTTTACCTTACATTTGATATCCAATGCATTTTTGTTGTGCTTACTGATTGGTAGGATGGAGCAACTTAAGGGACATTAAAAAACGAAAACGATAAAAAAAAACACGTTCTAATTATTTTTCTAAGTTCTACATTTGCGCCATTTTTGAAGAAAATCGGAGGGTATCACTTGGGTATTATTACTTGTTAGTAGAGCGCAGTGGTATAGCGCCGATGTTTATTAACCATGTGTTTATTAACCCCGCTATTTTTCATAGGAAATTTTTCGGTATTTATTTTAATACTGAAATTTTTCAGCTGACCATTTGTTGGTTTATAGAATAAAAAGAAAAATAGATATCTTTGAAAATACGTGGTGTTGGACGCTACTCAAACATTAACAATGTCTGTAGACACACACACACAAATTACTATGGGCCCATACAAAAATAATGGAATTATGAAAACAACTATCTTTCGTTAATAAAAATATCAATATTTTGAGTTCCGATTACCACCCATAAAGAAATTATTTTAAAAATTATAATTTTCTTACCTTTTCTAATGAAAAATTTTGTTCAACCACATTTAAAAGATGCGAAGGCACCAAAAAAAATACCATTAGTATTTCAACACAAAAATATTTTCCACAATTTGTAAAAAATTTATATATTTTATAAATTGAAAATTTTGATTTATTTTTATCTCCCATATTTTACTAAATTAAAACTAACTAACTAACTAATTATATTTTATATTAAAATACTAAATGCAATTGCTTAAGTATATATTTTGTAAAATTTTTTTTTTTCTAAACTTAAATACTTAATATTACACTGCACTATTTACACGCGTATGTAACTACAATTATAATTTTATTTAAGTTTTTAAAAACTAACTAAATAAGTAATTAAATTACTGGCGACTAAGGAGTAATAAGTTTTATAAACATTTGAATTTCTATATCTACAATTTATTACTGAAACAATTATTTTTTCGTTTTAGGTTTTAGTACTTTTATATTTTCCATTTCCATATAGTTTAAAAATTATCCTTTAAAAAGGATGTGAATTGTTTGTGAAAAAAATAGATAATATATTTAAAATTTATTTTTTTAAAATGCAATATTATATTGAAAACAAATGTATCTATTATATACCATAAAAAAAAGGTGTATTAAAAGATACCGGTCGGTCAACCGGATATCCACCTGTGTGTGCATGATAATAATATGAATAATTCTAGTTTCAAAATTATCTCCATATGCTATCTGGAACAATTCTTAAAAATATGTTCTTGTTCGCATTCTTATAATAAATTGGTTGTCACACGATAAACGGATCAAAAACATTAATTTTTGTGATTAATTAAAACTTTGATATTCATTTTTCTCACCATTTTATCAATGTTTTAAGAATTGTTGAAATAGTACTATGAGAAATGCCCGAATGGTAATATGCCGTGCAGAAATCACAGTCTATACATATCATATCCAAATTATTAACACTTAAATTTAATCATAAAATCACTGTCCACTGTGTATTTGGCGACGGTAACCTTTAATACAACCTGTTTAAATTCATATTTAGAAATATGGTAATACTAAATAAATACTAAGTTAATAATAAATAAATAAATAAATAAATAAATATAGCTAAACTAAACCCGAACACGTATGGCAAAAAGAATGTTTAGAAATAATATAAAAAGGATATATATGAAATTTTTAATTTTAATCCTTATATGGTGACACTAATTTGAACTATATAAATTTAACATTTTTTTCGTCAGTATTCGTGTAAAACCAAGGTCCTATCAGACCGGTAATTATATATAGATATATATATTTGTATTTATTATGATTCTATTCATTGGAATCCACATACTCATGTCTCTCCATGATTTTTACATATGTATCAAACATTTTTCTCTTATCAAGTTGGTAAATTGCTTAGCCCATGCAATAGAATACATGGTATAGTCAATTATGTGGTCACATGGGTTCTTATGGTTATTCCTCACAAGCGATTTATGTATCTTATGTTGTCATCGATTTGCGTGCACTGAACTGCGCCACTGATGAGCTGAGTAAGGTCTCGATAAAGAATGGAAAATTGTCTGACAATTTGTATTCACTGCTCCCATAAATGTGTGAAAAAATTACAAAGGAGAAATCTCAACACAAATGATACGTTCAAAAATTCCAGCAACTATGGTGGGTTTTTGGCCAAGTCTGCTGACTTCAACAGGGAATTCGATTTATACATTCAACAGGGAATTCGATTATACAATTAATACCAATAGACTGAGCTGCTCTTATATGGATAAAAAAGAAATCAAGTATGGTAAAATTTCGTGTACAACTGCTTATCATTTCAAGAAGGACTACTCGTTTCGTTATATTTTTGGTGGCAAAGTGGATACCTATGATGTGGTACAAAACTAGATCTTATAACTTTACAGTAGTTTTAATTAAATCTTCTTCACCAAAAAAAAATGCTCTAATTCCAAATATCCGATTTTCTTGACTTTAATGATTTTTCCATTTGAATTTCTATGAGAAATTATAGATATATTAAAAAAAAATGTCTACCATCTAATTACCACTTTTTGATACTATACGCGTGTGTTCTTAATATTTAAAATGTAATTCTATAGAAAAAGGATCATTTAGTTGATTTACCGTTGAGCTTTAGAATTTAATTATTTTGAAACGAATTGTTATGATCTCTGAAGTTTTAAAATCAACAGAAAAATTAATATTCTAAATTATTTAAGTAAGTTAATATTATTTTAGTTAATCATTGAATTCCATTGAATTCATCAGATATCTCTTATCATTACTAAATTTAACATCATCGCTATGATAGATTATGATTAACAATAATTTTTGAATTGTATTGGGTGTATGACTTCGTCCTTTTTTTGACTTAATAAAATAGATTTGTTTATTTACAAGAAATCAATCCAAATCTTTGTAACAATTTTCTTAACAATTTAATAATGAAATAAAAGTGTCCATTGTAGATTCAAACAAATATGAAAACTAAATTCAAGTGCTTTTAAATATAAACAAGATTTTGATTATTTTGCCAAAATTTTTTTTTTTTTATTATAAATTGTCATCAAAAGATATATTACAAAGATTTAACCGGAATTCTATTATTAAGGAGTAATTTTTCCTATAACTAAATATTTTTTAAAAGATAAGCTATAAATAGTTTTTTTCAGTAGTAAATTTACTAACTTAACCATGACTGTAGCTTTAGTAAATACGCGTTTATCATTGTTTTGTTAAATAAAATAAATTACAACAATAATAGCGTCCGTATAATACAATATATTGTATTTTTATTTGTGTTTATTACATCGATGCGTCTATGAATGTTCAATGTTCAATGCTATGCTCTCTAAATTGGATTATATGCAGATATTAAATTCATTGATAATTATAAATATTATTGCGATTTCTACATATTAATATTTTATTGGTGGTTATATAGAGTATATCTATATCGATACTTTATCTCTTGATAAAGTGTGTTACGAAATTATATTTTAATTGCAATTTCTACAGATAATCGTGCAAATTAAATATGTATTTAACAGTGACGATGCGTGTGAAATAGTATTCATTGTTCAATGACATTATATATATATATATTTCTTATAGTCGGATTAACAGTATAGAATAAATTATGTAATCAAAATGTTGGATGTTCGCATACTGAACTAAATTTGTCGGAAAATTATCTGATTTAATTACGAGCAATAGTGTAAAATTTTTTTTTACGGAATTAACAATTTAAACGTTCCCAAGTTGCAATAGCTTGCAATTTGCGATGTCAGTAAAAATTCAAATCAGCTTGTGGTATAAATTGAACACCAAAATGTAACGAAAAATTTATACACAATCACATTATGCATACAAACTTTTTACTGCGACCATAAACGGACAATTGACCATATATCTTTTGACCGTGTGAAGCGGAAATCGATATAATCCAATAAAAATATATAGGGTTTTTGTAATCTGCTGAAAACCTTTTTTTTTTCACGCTTAGTCACTGATTTAATATAGAGTGATTAATGAAATAAAATCAACAACGTATTATTTATATCCGATGGATTCCATTGCAGACATTTATGCAATGCGTCTCGTGTGTATATAACGATAACGATACTACAATATTATATCTGAAAGCAATGTGAAAATATTCAAATTGTTATGGATAGCCCCTGGCGGCGGTGTTGTAACAGAGCAATAAGAATAACGTTTATATGCGTAAAATCAGTTTATAAAAACAAATCAATATATTTAATTAATTAATTATTTTATTATAATTGTGTATATTTTACACATAAATGTAAATAAAAAAGTAGAAATATATTATATATTTTATAATGTTAAATGTTATATGGAATGCCAATATTAATGGATACATCCGACACTCTCTATAATGTCAAAAAAATTGTCAGACAGCCGTTTCTCGTTTAAATGTACCATATGCCCTAAAATTCAAGAAAATATTAATATTAGAAAATAGTTTATAATATTTTAAGCAATTATTATTATGAACAAAATTTATGGCATATCGCACCAAAATATAATATGCAAAATAATAAAATTAAAACTATAGTGATTTTGATGTCACTCACTCAATCAGTGAGCAATGCATAACAATGAAAGTGAAAAACTAACCAAAAAAACAAAAAGGCAAGCATTATATATTTTATATGGAAATGAAATTGTTAAACATGTAATTGTAAATTTTAAAAGGTTCATGCAAATGAGAAAGTTTCAAATAAAATGGAAAAAGTTTGCCCGTATAGTATAGGTCAACGGTCAAACAATATATTATATAATAAGATGAAAACTATAAACGCTTTTAATCGCATTTAATGTATAGAAGAATACTCAACAGTTGTTCTTCATAATTGTGTGGTGGAACGAAGTCCATGGATTCACGTAAAATTTTCTATTATCAAATTCTCAAAATGTTTGGGTTATGAATGCTTGCATTTTTACAATACACCGCCTTCAAATCGTAAGAATTCTTCATAATATATATACTTCAGCGCAGAAAATCATGCGTCAATCAACTAAACGATTCTATGGCGTTATGACATTGTATAATATTAAGAAATATATGGGAGCACCCGCACCGGTAAGGATAGCGGATGTAGTATTTACTGCTTTTTTCAAATCTTTGGAAATTATCACTAAATGCATATTTGATATACGAATATATATTGGTAGGATGCGAGCGAACACGGAAGGATTGGGGTACGGTTACCTACATCATATATTTATAACTTTTCATTAAAACACTTTCTTATCTAAAATTTCAAGATAATCAAATAAATTCGATTAATTCTATTGGCAATATTTGGTTACTAATTGAAGCATTCGGGAGGTAATGAAGGTATTATCACATATTACCATAAATCCTGTAAAATTTTAAGATAATTGTACAAGTTAATCCTATATTGAATATTTCAAATCTATGTGTGAGCTTCAGGAATGAGTGATTTATAATATGGGCTATATCTTTAGATAATTTCAAATCGGTTGGTATAATAAACAATATATATGTTTGGTAGATAACATGAGCTTCGCACTTATAGTGACACATGCTTTAATGAAGATGCTGTAATGTAAATATTATTACTTTAAATCTCATACATATATGTGTCCGGTTTGTCGTTGATTTGTTCCAGTTTGTGCCAGCAATAAAGTCACCATGTTCACCGTAGTTTCTATATACTCCGCAGGATGATATAGTAGAGGAATTCTAAATATCTATAAAGTTTGTTTAAATCTGGTTGATCTCTATATCGGATTTGTCATCTAATTTTCCAGTATTTTGATACTTTGTTAGGTTATCAAGACTCTACAACTAACTCCAGTCCTGTTATATAAAGGCGCCCATATATCGTTACCATTACCGCATTAGCATTACAAATTTAGTATGGGTAAAATGATTAAAGCACTTGTTTATTACAACACTTTGGTGTTTATTGCGATTTTAAAGATGTAATAAATTGATTTCTATCCATGTTAAAATAGCCGACATCAATTTTACTTTTCATAATCATTATCATTTATTTATGTCGTCCATAGCACACCGCTCATTAACGTCTCACCGATCCATTCCTATTTATGAATATCAATCCTTGTTTGGTTGCACCTCGTCCAACGTTCATCATTACCATCCAGATTTCGCATGCGTATAACAAAACACTTTTGAAATTTGAGTAAAAAAATTCGCAATTTGGTATTAAGATTAACTTTGGACGACCACCGCACCCCCAGCAGATGTTGTTAAATACAACCGTCCAATACCACTAGAATTAATGTTAACACTAGGTGGTGATGGTGTCGAGTGCATGACGACTAGTGATGATAGGTATAGGTAGCACAATAATGTTGAAGGAAATATGAACGCAAATATTTACCTATTTACAAATTATACAAGATAACGTTGTACAAGTTGGAAAGAGCATAATTACGTATAATTTAATCTTCCAATAATATGTATCGTGCCATTCAAACAGCAACAATAATTATGAAAATATATAAACGATATATTAATTTCGTGTCCAATTTAATAATTGACATCCACAAACCTGCAGTTTTGTCACCAATCGAGAATTTGTGGAGCGACCAGAAAATCTGGCTAGCTTCAAGAAAATGGTCATGAACTTCTGTGTTGATATCAATCAGTAGTGGTGAACTATATTGATTCATAGTATAGACTGTTGTGTTTTAGTATGCAGAAAGCATGACACGCAGAATTAATATAATGCACACAATATCTGCTGGTGGTACATTGAATGTTTATCGTAATATGGTAATATTTTTGATACGCAGAAATGTAATCAAATAATAATTAATTATTTGTTTTGTTACCATTAAAAGATTAATTAAAATTATTTGAAATTTGAATTTTTTTTATCACTCGCATAAATTGATTATAAGAAAATAAAATATATGCGGTGGTGCGGCGGAAGAGTTGGATATATATAATTTTTCGGCACATTCTGTGTGTAAACCGTAACCGTCGTTTACGGACCCATATCGCATCTGAACTGAATGGATTATTTTTTATTTATTTATAAATGGGGTACGGTTGTTGATGTATTATATATTGTTTGTGTGCGGTGGTTCAAATTTGACAACTTAAATTAATTATATGGACCTTATTCTATAATAATTCACCATCCGCATCGCTCTGTATATTCTCTATCTATCTATACCATTATGATATTAATAATACAATAATAAGAATGTAATTATACTATTATAATGGATTTATTTATTATCATGTGCGTGTATATTTATAATAATTTTTTTTTAAATTTAAAATTTAATTATTTGATGAGAAAATCATTATCGAAAATTTTATTAAATAAAAAAAAAAAAAAAAAAATAACCATAAAACAAATAAATTATTAATTGAAATTTAATATTGTCTTGTATTGTAAAAATTTGTAATAAAATGCAGTTCTAATAATAATTAATAAAAACATTGTATAAGTATTAAATTACATTAATTTTTTGAATTTATAATTTGCAACATTTTTTTATGCTTATTTATTTATTTATTTATTTATTTATTTATTTATTTATTTAATTATTTATCTATCTATTGGGCACATGCAGTTTACACGTACATTTATAAATATTTTATTGAATTTTTTATTATTATTATTTTTATGATTAATAGTTTCATGTGTTTAGTTTATTGCTTATTTATTTTTTTTATCTACTGGTTAATATATTATTTTTTCAAACTAAAATTTATTAAAAAAATAATAAAAATCCCATCCATCATCACACAATATTATTTTATTATTGTAATATTTATATTTGTTCTTAATATTTATTTAACATTTTTTTTTTTTTCTGTTGACAAAAACCAAAATCCACTTTTATCCAAATATTCAAACACAAGTTTTTAATATTATTGGTACATTAGCGAGTGTATTTGTGTGTTAAAGTTAACTCTGTAGCGCTGAGCTTAAACGAACTTAAAAAATACGTAATCGTAAAAGATTTAAAGATATTATATCAGAAAAAAAAAAAAGAGCAAATGAACTTTTCTTAAACAAAAAATATACACAAATTCTTTTACAAAAAAAAAAAACAATATAAAAACAGACAGCAAAGACAAAGATTCCAATAATAAATTATAGTATAAAAAAATGTAAAACCATTTAGTGATAAAAATTTTAAAAGAAGAAATAAAAAAATAAAAAAACTAGTCAGCGCACTTTTTTTTCTTTTTTTTTCTTTCCATTTTATCATATTAATTAAATTATTTTATTTTAAAACCAGTAAAATTCAACATTTTTGAATTTTAAAACATTCATTTTATAATTACTTTTATACGTGAAATAAAATATTATAATATTTTGTCACACACAACAGACGATGTAAACAATATTATCACTTCAATTGATATGTTAATTTTTTAACACACGTAAATTTATTTATATAATTTATAGTACAGAGAATTTCTTATAAATTATTGGTTGGTATAACACCGCGATCGCAACCATACACATGTAATAGTGCACAGTGTGCCCCCCGCAAAATTATTAAAATATCCAACGCACCACGACACTATTTTATTTTCTCATATTAGTAATGTGTGTGATAGAAAAAAAATTCAAATTTGTTATTCAAATGTGTTGAAAAATTATATTTTAATGTTTTAGTAGGTACCAAAAATATATTCATTTTGTGATTAATGTACAATCCATACCACCACAACTTGCGCCCAAGTTCATATTTAAATAGTGATATTTGAAAATGACTTGAAAAAAATATTACTATATAGAATTTACGCATATTGTAATTACGCTGATCATCATTCTCTAGGCACTTCATAAAAATTGTTTTTATATAGTGTCCCGTTTATGAAACAAAATACTAAATTTAATTAAAATATAACCAAAATTGTCAGACTAATGAAAAATGATCTGGTCACCCTATATGATCATAGTTTTCTAAAAACTATGATAAAATTCTTCATATATAATAATTTATAAACTTATTTACCCACTTTTATCGCAACCAGCTAAGTAATGATCAAATTTGTTTGATTACTAAAAACTGGTCTGATCGCCGAACACGATCATTTCATATTTTCTATAGAAACTTCAAACCGCCATTATTAACTTATATACGAATTTTGATCAAAACCACCTAAGAAAAATTACCTTATTTATCTGATTACTGAAATCCGGTCTGGTTCCTCTACACAATCGCATCATTTTCTATAGGTAATTCATATAAATAGCTCATACAATTCCATTTTAAATTTAAATACCAATTTTGTACAATTTTGAACAATTTCCGTTAAGGAAATGAACAAATTTACCTGATTATGAAAAACTCGTCTGATCACCGAACATCATTTGCTATACAAACTTCATATAAATTGTTCATATATAATCTGTTTTATAAACTTCAGTCTGCCATGAAAGTTACCATATTGTATGTGGTATTGCATTTCAATTGCGTACTAATTCTGTGTGTAGTTCACTTTTCATTAAATCATAACAGAGTACTTTGAATTAGTATAGAGCTCACCATTGATGTCAGCACGAAGTTCATGGCAACTGTGACGGTTTTCAATAGATTCTCGATTGACCAAAAATCGAGACATTGTGGACGCTACTCTATAATATCTCCAATTAATATCGTATAGTTGATTGTTTAACCCATAAATGTTGGTGGAACGAAATCATCAACCTTCTTTTGCCAAACATACGTTTTACCATGGATGGTACGGCATTTCAATTGCGCTATCGCTGGACCATAATATCCATCCTTTTCTATAATACAATAGTTTATATCTTAAAAAAGCATCGTCCGACACCCACAACCGATATAGAATTGATATAAATATAATAAAATTTGGTTTAGCATGACAACAGAAAAGATTTTCGAAATATATAAAATCAATTGAACGTAAAAGTTTCACCAGATACAATAAGTCAAAGATTACATATGGATTTAATTATCGCCACAAATTCGTCTCAAGAAAAATTACTTATTTATCAAAAACTGATAATTTGGAAAAAGAAAATGGAAAGAAATTTTATGAAATTAATGCTTTTAAAGATATTAGCTATTATGGAAAAGGATATTCTGGTCGGACGAAAGCAATATTGAAGAAATAAGGACCATCATGGTAAAATGTATGTTCGGAGGCAACGGAAGGTTGAAGAGTTTGCACATGATTGTGCTGAACCAACATTTAATTTAATTTATTGAAGGCTCAAAAATTTGTTTAAAAATAATATTAACAATTTGGAGATATTATAGAGATATTATTTAGATATTGGAAATATATTTGAAGATTATTATAATTATTAGTGGCATATTCACAAAACTCCGATTTGTCGTCAATCGAGAATTTGTGGTGTGACATGAAAATCCATATAGCAGCAAAAAAACCATGAACTTCGTGCTGATATCAATCAGGAGTGATGAACTACTGATTTACAGTACTATTATGATTTAGTGAAAAGCATTCATGCAGAATTAATATTTTGGCGGTACATTGGACCATTAATCGCAAAATAGAAATATAATTGAAACGTGATACAATAAGATACAATGAAATAATAATTTTTCTACATGATCTAACATGAACCAAATTGTTTGTGTTACATTAAAATCTCTTATTAAAATTATTTGAAATTTCTATTTTTATTATTATTATAACCGAAATATTATGAGAAAATAAAATAAAAATATTGTGGTGTTTTGGATATAATTTTTTTGGGCACACTCTATATATACGAGGTGTGACAATAAATAGCGAGATTAATTAATTATTATCTTCATACACCGCTCATCCATCCATTATCAAGCACCATGTAAATTATCCATGGTTCAACATAGTGCGGGAAAGTCTACTACGAATAGTTTACTGACGGTCAGATCGAATCAGAATACCGATTTTCTTAACATATTTTTAACCATTTTTGGCGTGGAAAAGCGGCTCCGGGTCAGTATCGTTTTGTTCTTGGAAACGCTTAAAAACGCACTTAAAATTAAATGATTTTCATTTATGAAATTTCACGACAATTCGTTGTTCACTATATTGAAACATATACTGATCAATTTTATGGCCACACCTCGTATAGGTGTATATGATAAATAGCTTTATTACACATACGTTATGTGTAAATAATGTCTGCATGCAATAAAATGATCATATAAAAATTGTATATGTTTTATTGTTATATTGTTTTATAATTATAATATCATATATGGCGAAACATTTCGGACACTGCGTCTACATATTCCATATATTAATAAGAGTTTTCGTTTATTATTCCTCTTATGTGCGAACACAAAAGCCCAAGTGAAACCACAAATAAACGTTCTTTTATTATACTTCAATTCAGCCCGCAATCACTTGTGTAAACTTTAATTTTAACAAAACAAACTCTGGCCAGCCGAAGCTTGTTTTAGCGCAACAAATAATTAATTCATTGGAAAAAAAAAAAACAGCCCAAATGAACCCACACACGCGTGGTCTTTGCTTACCATCGGAGAAAGTAAGAATTTTCTATATTACTTATTTAAGTGCGATAATGAAAAGTGAATCTACTTTGAAAATTCAAAATTCAATTTACTCTCCAGATTATCATTTGTTCAGATCGATACACAGTATGGCCGCCTGGTTGGGACACTCTTCCGACATGTTAAAGAAGTGTGAAAATTAGGAATATGTGTAGATGAATGGTTCTGCTCAAAGTGGACATTGTTTTATCGCCACAATATGTATATATATTGCTATTCCCATATTGCAGAGAGATGGCGGAGATGGGTTGTACAAAATGAAAGAAAATACTTTGAATAATATAACTTGTACCAATTGTTCAACAAACAAAACGGGGCGACAACTAAAAGTTAATGTTTTAAGTATTATCAATTATGTATGCAAATATGGTGGTAATAATATATGATAATAATGCACAGATAAATGAAATAAAAATATGATACTAAAACAAAAAATAAATACTTTTTCTAAAATTAAAAATAAAAGTAAATATTATTCATAAATGTTTTGATTCTATCATAAACAAAAATGAATTTCGCTTTAAAAAAAAAAGTGGCGAAATGATGTCTGAGAACTTGAAATAAGAAAGATTATGATCACAGATATTTTCCCATATAACCCATACCCCGGCATTTAACCATAAACCGGGCATTCACCTGAAACGTACCCATGGCTGAGAAATATTTAGCGAAAAGTAGACTTGTGATTAATAATTGAAATAATTTGTTATAGAATGTATTTGTCTATACGTATCCTTAGTTTATGTATACAATTCAATGTATGATCTATTTGATTTCTGGTGCACCTATATAATGAATATTGCCATATGTATAATTCCAAATGATTTTATGTTACAATACTGTACACCTACAACAATCAATTCATTAATTTGATCATAAATCGGCAATTAATACTCCATATTCGTATACGCATATCCAAGTTCATGGTGACGCGAATAACTCATGTTTCGCAGTTATTAACATTATGTCAATTTGACCTACTAAAGTCTGGCAGCCTATTTTTAATAACTACAGAAACTTCTACTTATGCCAATATGATCATATAATGATTTTAATGAAAAATATATTGTTATGAGTTTTGTTTGCTGTTTAATAAATTTAATTTAACAGTGAATTACAAATATTTTGTTCACTCTATTTAACACACTAGAAGGAGCCAAACACGACGTCAATTTGACGAAAATTAATATAATATAAAATTTTTTAACGAAATTCTTTGGAATTTTGTGAAAATTTATTGTTTATTCGTTAGTGGAAAAAAAATATTTAATATCACAAAAAACGTATTTGATCTTTTAATAATAAACAAAAGGTCGATCCTTCTAGTGTTTAAAATTAATATCATCAATCGCAATGCGGTTACTTATAATTATTAGTAGCTTAAAAATATGTTCAATTATTATTTTAAGTTTCATGAAACATAAAATTATGTTAAAAAGCGTTAAAAATTTAATTTTCAAAATTTAAAAATTATTTATTTGCTATTACTACTATAGGTTTACATCGATAGCACAATATATGTATCTGGTTAATAATTGTGTTTACACCGTACTATTTTTTATGAATACACTACGCCGGTGTAAACCATCAATTTTCTTTTTAATTATTTTAATCCGGCTATTCAATTTTTGTTGTGTGCTCTCCATTTTATTTATTAATTGGCAACAATAATTAAAAGGAAAAATTTGAAAATGAATACTCTTTTATAAATAATTATAATTATATTATAATTTATATATAAATTACTTAAATTTTTTAATACTGATTTATAGAACTATGAAATTTTTTCATAAAAAAGTCTCTGAACTCTGAACTCTAAAACGAAATTTAATTCTACATATATTCATTATTTAAATTTAAAACTTATAGTCCATATATCCTTAGCAACATTATTGTGAGCATATAAATAAAGTTTTTGAAATTTTTATGTTAATTGTCTTCGCAATGAGCATAATTATTATATTGATCGTTACTATTCAAAATAACAATGTTTCTGTGTATACATGGTAGAGAATATTGCTATCAGTGTAGACCTAGTATTTCTTATCTATCTATATATCTATATATAAAATTATGATTAAAAATTACTCATTAATAGTAGGCAGTTGTTGATTTTCATTGTGGGACATTGATTCATAATGTTTTTTTCTAAGTGCTTCTAATTGTGCAGTAGTTGCATGTACTATAGGAACATCCACTGCATATATAACTTGCCTATTACCTCTACGGAATGTTCTATTTATTTCTCTAAAACGAAATTTAATTTTACATATATTCATTATTTAAATTTAAAACTTATATTGTTCCTTAACAAAATTATTGTGAGCATATGATAAAGGTTTTGAAATTTTTATGTTAATTGTCTTCGCAATGAGCATAATTATTATATTGATCGTTACTATTCAAAATAACAATGTTTCTGTGTATACATGGTAGAGAATATTGCTATTAGTGTAAACCTAGTATTTCTTATCTATCTATATATCTATATATAAAATTATGATTAAAAATTACTCATTAATAGTAGGCAGTTGTTGATTTTCATTGTGGGACATTGATTCATAATGTTTTTTTCTAAGTGCTTCTAATTGTGCAGTAGTTGCATGTACTATAGGAACATCCACTGCATGTATAACTTGCCTATTACCTCTACGGAATGTTCTATTTGTTTCTCTAAAACGAAATTTAATTTTACATATATTCATTATTTAATTTTTAAAACTTATAGTGTTCCTTAACAAAATTATTGTGAGCATATGATAAAGGTTTTGAAATTTTTATGTTAATTGTCTTCGCAATGAGCATAATTATTATATTGGTCGTTAATAAATTCTTCATTTATATAACTATGAAATTTTTTCATAAAATATTGTAGTAATATTTTCTAGTCGGCTAATTTCTTTAATATGTATGCTACTATATACTACGATACTATTTATACTAGCATATGCTACGACGAACTATTCAAAATAACAATGTTTCTGTGTATACATTGTAGAGAATTTTGCTATCAATGTAAACCTAGTACTTCTTATCTAACTATGCAGGGTGTCCACGAGCGAAGCGCATTCCTTGAAAGTGAAGCAAGTTATAAAAAAAATTTATAACACTATCTAATTCAAAATTTAATTATTTACAAATCCGATACTATAAATTTCCTCCTGTATTTACCTTACTTTCGAAGTTATTGGTACTTTAATGATGGATTGCCGAGAAAAATTCTTAGGGCCGTATCTCGAAAACAAAGCCCCAAATCGAAAAATGTTATTTAGTAATTTCGAATTAGAAGTATGTCCCTCATCACCCCCTTGAAGGAATGCGCACAGCTCTTGGACACCCTGTATATCTACATATAAAATTATGATTAAAAATTACTCATTAGGCATTTGTTGATTTTGATTGAGGGACACTGAATCATTATTTTCGATGCTAATTGATTCCCTATTTTCAATAGATTCACGTTCAATACGTGCTTGCACTGCATATCTTTCGCGCTGCTGGTTACGTCCATATAATTTGAAATGTAAACCACTAAAACGAAATTTAAGTTTACATATATTAATTATTTAAATTTAAAACTTATAGTGTTCCTTGACAAATTATTGTGAGCATATGATAAAAGGTTTGCAATTTTTATGTTAATTGTAATTCACAATAATTTGTCGCACTGTATTGTACAATATATGTCTTGTAATACGGATACACTTTTGTATATAATAATAAAGTATTGAAAAACTTACGCAAATAAAACAATTGAAATCGATAGTAATGCAAAACTAAAACAATAAAATGCACTATTCAAAATCGAGTCCTTTGTCTCAGTATAAATTTTACTATACAATGAAATACCAATATGTTTTGAAATTCCTTCAATTACACCACAAGCGGCAAAAGTTTTACCTAAAACAAAATTTGAAATGCAAATATTAATAATTAATTTAAATGTGCTAAATAAAATAGGCTTCCATAAAATACATAGGATATTTTATCCGGCACACTCATCTGCCGGTATAGCCGACCTGACATCGTTAAGATTTACCGCAATCGTTCCAAAACAAGTTGTTCCAACCAAACCAACGTTCACAATTTTTTTTCATTATATGCTTCTATCAACAATTTCCGTAGCTTTCCGTAGCTATTTACTTCAAATGAAACAACACTAATATGATGGTGGTGTGTGTGTGTGTGTCGCAAATACTTAATATTATATATATGATACAAAACTAGACACTTTCAAATCAATGATTACTAAATACTAAATTTTCATGATACTCTGAAGTCTAAAATGACATATTTATTATTATTATTATTATTATTATTATTATTATTATTATTATTATTGACACAAACCATTTGTACTAGTAAAAATTATAGTTAATTATTGTTATTTTTTATCATTGTAGATGAGTGAATACATCGTGACAACAATTATAATCAATTATTGGCGACGACGACGATGCTATATGTACCTTCATGAACATGACAATTCTCATAAATTACTATTAGCAGAGAATAGCGGTTCACAGAATAACGCTATGCGTTTATTTGGCAATCACCAAGTGTCTATCTATATAGCGATGGTAATCACAAGTTATATTATATGGTATAAATACAAGAGCATTCTATAGGCAGTAATGGTGAATAGAGAATAATGCTTGAATAAATATTATAGATATCAATTTCATAAAAAAATAAGACAACTCTGATTTTCAATTTGGACACCTGTGACTTAAATAATATCTGTTTTTCATTTTCATTAGGTATAATTTAAAAATAGAGTTTGCGACAGGATGCAAATAGATTCTCGTTCTCGTTATAAATTTATAAACAAAAAAAAAACAATTAAAACATATATAAATACCCCATTCATTTGCAGTAACTATATTCGATAACATATTTTTAATAGTAACAGCTCTAATTAACACAAACATATCGAGAGCACGTGCATAATACATCATTGATGTTGTTGTAGTATGTACCTATAAAATATACAAAATATACAATTTACAAATTCGATGCGGTCAATGTTTTAATTAAACATTAAACACTTACAAATACAAATCTTGACAAAACTGATAATATTGATGAAAAGCATGCAATTAAAGCTTCAGATATGTGTTGGTGTCCACTTGTTTTACGACTTAATGAATTATATGCGAGATAAATAAAATTGCCTATTTATATATAATAAAGTTTAAAATAATAATATAATTATAAAATAATTAATTAATTAATCTGAAAAATGTATATTTAAATTTACTAATTGTAAATGATAATAAAATATAAAGATGATTGAAAGATACTTATATAAAGAGAAAAAAAATACGTATGTTACCAATAATCATAAGTCACTTAATTTAAAGAAATTTTACACAAAGTCATACAGTCATATTTATCTTAAACACAGAACCCACCGATTCTACCACACATTTCTCTTTCCAAAAACTTCCTCTACAAATTCCCTTATACTTTCCGTCTAACATACACTACTGCAAGCTTACCTCCAAACTGTCCACCTAACTACCTCCATACTTTATCTACAATCTGTTCTCCTGCAACTTTCCCATACATATTTCCAGCATATATATAGCAAGTCATGTTATTCCAAGTCGAGCTTATGGTATCTACGAAGCACTTATTACAACCAAGTTAAGTTAATAACACAGCATGGAAGTATATACAACAATTTACAAATTGTACTGAAATTAATCAAAGATAGAGTTTTCTTTAATTCCATTATTTTTATATGGGTGATTAGTTGCCCATAATATGATTGCATTGTGTGTGCAGACATTAATTAATTGAGTAGCATCCAACACCACGTATTTTCACAGATATCCATAAACGAACAATGCAACTGAAAAATTTCAATATTTATATAAATACGGAAAAATTTCCCAAGTAAGTAGCAGAAATTGAAGTCGATATATTTTAGGATAGATTAACATGAAAGCTATACCATTGGAGGAGTTTCATATACATATGTTATTCCTTATTATCTATTATATAGTATCTACACTAAACTATATCAGTGTAAACATATAAATATATATAGTTCCATACATAGACACAACTATTGAATTTGCATTACTTTCAAACTTGACCTTAAAACAAACAACATTTGACATTATTGTCGGCGATCTATTTGGTGTTTTTAAAATGATAATTGTTAATAAAAGATAACGAACATTTATAATTCGATTATGCATTTTATTTTATTATAGACCACCACCACAACCACCACCACCATATGACAATTTGCCTAACACTTTACCTACTAAATATAAAGTATTCGTATAACTTAAATAATGAGTTTGATCTATTTCATTCCAATTAAGTTGAGTTCTTGCAAATTTATATTCATTTGCACTTTCACCTGTAAATAAATTAAAATAAAATTATTTTTGCATTATTATTATTTTTAATTAATATTAATTTAATTTTAGTTTATTAATTTTATATTTTTTTTATTGTTTATTGTTTTAGTGTCAAGTATATCGCTTGTATCGCCGTCGCCAGCCACCATACACGCCACCTTAATAATGAAACTATTACACAATCGATATATTGATGTGTTTTTAAATTTACAATGCTTTGCGCTAAAGATATTTTAGATGCTAATAAACGAATATGGGGTAAAATTTATAGGATTCACGAGCCCCAGTAATATTTATAGGATTAGGATTCGCAGTCCTCATCAAGACAATATAACGCAGCAACAATAACACGTCATATATGTGGAAAAAAAATAAAATGCCTAACGATGGCATCACCACCGCCACAACCACCATCACCACAATAGATGTGAAGTATTTCCTGATAATTTACTTTATTCAACCTCTGGAATAGATGATAGTGCATGTAAGTTTAAAAATTAATTACGTTTTTATATTATTTAAAAGAGAATATTTATATTACATTTATAAAAGTATAGAAGAATTTTCTTCACGTATATTACTTACATTTAAAATTAAAACTTATATATGGTATATTTTAAATAAGTTTAACTATAAAAAATCAATGACTATCGACTTACACCCGACATAGACGACGGGTCTTCTTTCGGAAGAATGAAGAACGTGTTTGAGTATGTAAACGAAATGAGAAAAGATTTATGCGGATGGTTGTATTAATTTTAAATAGACAGAAATCGGTATCGGAAAAAGAAGGTAGAAAAAAGAAGACCCAACGTGTATTTAAGAACAGTTGTATTTTTTTTTATAAAAAAAGCCACCAAGAAGGTCACGTATATTTAGGATTTAATCATTACAAAAATTTGTATTGCATATTTTCTTTTAAAAGATATGCCATTATTCTAACTGAATGTAATTTTAGGTTGTTATCAATCACATTTTCTCTACAATAACAGCAAGTTAAAATGATATATATTTTTTGTATCATATGTTCATTGAATGTTATGTTTTGTTATCGTCGCTCAATATGAATGTGAGCGTATTGTCCATTATTTTGATACAGAATTATTACATGTTCCCAGTGTTATGTTACATATTTCACTTTCATATATTTATAGTACATTTACGTAGCAATAATATCGCATCGGTTATATAATTGTTGTAACTCTTGAAAAAAGCAAACAATTAATTAATTTTTTGCAAAATTGATGCAAACCGATTTTCTTTAATATCGCCAAGTAGGAAACAGAAATAATAGTAACATGTAACTAAATCCGATGAATATAATTCGATGAAAATAAATACAGATATGGATAACCAAATGCTTCAATACAGCACGCTGTAACACAAATCTTTAACCGTTGAGCCACTTGGAACAAATTCTTTGTGGATAATACCTTTGGAATCGTAAAAACAAATCAGCAATGTTTTGATTTTTGACTTCATTCAGCACTCTGATGTATAGTTTCTGGTTCATACACATATATTGACAACACCATGTTTCATCATCAGTTACAATATAATGTTTTTAGAAATTATTGTCAATGCGTTTTCAATGATTTATTTGAAATGATCAAATCGATGGTATTTTTGATCATCATAGGTATAATTGATGTGAAACAAATGTTTGAATTCAATTTTCGTAGACCAATTTTTTTTTCAGTTAAAATCTCATGCATTGTGGTTTTGTGATATTCCAAGGGCCATAGCGATGCCATATTACCTGATCCATAGTAACACGTTGACGTTGACTTATGACGTCATCCCATAAGAGACAATGTTAAATTTGTCTCCTATAGCAGTCAAGATCGCCAACGTGTTAACAAGACCGATTAATTTTCGTACCCTGATTGTATTTGTTATTATAAATCATAGAAAATATGATTTGTTGGACAATATAAATTTGTTTTATAGCATGTACTTTAATTATACTTTTAATCTAATTTCGTTGTTTTTGCACTAACCGTAAAGTGGTATTAATGTTAACATATATAAAATTAATATCGTTGCGATAATTAACCATTGGCTCGATGATCGTTTCTGTATTTGAAATACATCAAAACATTGAATTAAAACACTAGTGGTACTAGTTTGCATTAATGTATCATTAGTGATTTCTTCAACATTATTGGTTTCTTCTACAACATTATTGGTTTCTTCTACAACATTATCGGCCTCTTCTACAATATTATCGGCCTCTTCTACTATATCATTATCGGCCTCTTCTTCTATATCATTATGGGCCGCTTCTTCTATATCACTTATTGGTATATTATTTGTGTGATCCGTTGATGATGTATTTGAATTAGTATCAACATTATATTGAATTGTGTTCGAAGGTGCTGGAATTTCTTCTATTCCATATATTATATATAAAATTCCAATAACATCAAATGGAATACATATAAGAATTGTGTCTGAAATGATAGTTGTATTAATTTTTTATAAATTCTATAATTATGTATTATACCAAGGTATTCCACTCTGTCTGCGTATACTATAACGGAAGATATATATATATGGTGATGTAACGGCGGGCGACACGATGCAACGATGTTATTTTAAAATGAAATTATTATTTGTCAGCGAACAATCTCAAAGCTATTGCATTAATCAAACGTATTGAAATTTCTTTCAGGTGAATTAATTAAACGTACACGCGTTGCAATGATGATAATAATAATAATAATAAGAATCCAAAACATACTGTCTTTTAGATTTGTGACACCATATGTGATTTTGTTTACAATTTTGTTTAACTTGGCGAAAAAAATTTCCTTTAAATTATAAATATTTTTGCCTTATGCAAAAAAAAATTGATTTCAGGCCAAAACTTATATTTTTTATTTATGCCAACGTTTTCATTTTGACATACAATATTTAATTTTTGATACAAATAATAGATCAAAAAAGACGTCTGCCAGATTCGTGTAGATTTCCTGAATGAAATTGACAATAATACATTAAAATGTTACATTACATATACTGACGGCTATAGTAGAGTGTTACCCAACGTACACACCCGTTGGTATTGGGAGATACGATGTCTTCCTTTCTTTAACTAATATAATATAAAACCATCATGCAAACAGAAATGATCGAAGATCGGGAGTAATAATCTATGTTACACGAAAATCTACTTAAAAATTATTAGAAATGAACACGCACGGAATTAAGCCATGTGTTCTATGAAAAATTTTGCACATGAAAAACGAAAACGTCAATATATAATATAATACATTAATTTAAATGGGTGTGTGTTCTCTGAAAATGTTTTTGTGTTTCATGAAACTTGTCACATTAAAATTATCATACCACCCACATCGACGAGATCTCGCAAGTGGAATACCTGGTAAAAATATATATATATATATAAAATGACATATAATCCTACTAATATAGCCAATTTTTCGAAATAAATTTCCTGCAAAAGAATTAACTATAACAGCTACAGCAGTTAAAGATGCAGCGTATGTAATAAATCTAAAATTATTCGAAAATATAAATTTACGAATATAATTTCAAAGTATAAATACAGAGGCGTAAAATATATATTATCATAAAAAGTAAATATATATAACCTTCGGAGACGTTCTTCTTCTGGAAACATAGCTGTGATATAGCTATGAACACCGGCATTCATTAAAGTTGATCCACCACTTACTGCAATAAATAACAAACCTAAAATACTATTAAATTCCATTGGAAACTGTTTCATAAATATTGCTGCAATAAGAAAAACTGTTTATATACATACGACGACGCATATATATATAGAATAGAAATAATTAGTTAAATATGGTAATTTAAAATTATATACACCCTCTGTCCCATAATAAACCGGAATAGATTAAAAAAACACAAAACTAAATATTCTATTTTCACTAAAACCGCACTTTATATTTATTCAAAACAATCTTCATCAACTGAACACGTGAATCAAATGTTTTTTTTATGTGTGTGATTGGAATGCTGCGGAAAACAGTGGTTGTCGCCTTTTTAACGTTTTCAACTGATGCATAACGACTTACTTTTTCAAATGGTCAAAGAAAACAGTCGCACAAGGAATTAAATGTGGCGAATACGATGAATGTTAAAACAAAAAAAATTGATTTTTAATTAAAAAATCATTGATTAGTGTTAAACGATTTGTGCTGTTCCATTAACATACAGTGAGCTCCAACTACCTAGTTCCCAATATTCAGGACGAATACCACTTAGTAAACACTTCAATAAAACAGGGTAATACTTAGCATTAACCGAATCGCAGTTAGAAGAAACTCTTTATGAATAATTCTTTTGGAATCGTAAAAAGCAATCGCAGCATTGCTTTGATTTTAGATTTCATTAAACGAGATTTTTATTTTGGATTTCATTTGTCTGGAGAACGCACTTTTTACATTTGGTTTCTGACGCATATTGACAGTACCATGTCTCATCATCACCAGTAACAATTGATTGCAAGAAGTTTTTATCACATCGAACGATTTCAATGATATCTTTGCAATGCTCAATTGTTGATCATCTGTTAATCGATGTTGAACAAACTTCGAATTCAGCTTCCATAGACCAATTTTTTCAGTTAAAATGCGACGAATTGTTGTTGTAGGTATTCTCCAAGCTCCATTTCGATGAATCTCGCTAAAGATTTTATGCAAACCTTCACAAAATCATGTACTTTTTCAATGTTTTCTACATTAATCACTTCACATGTTCATCATCATTAACCATTTAAAATCTTGTGTTTTGAATAGACAATTATCATCATCATCATAAGCGATTTTAAGCATTTGAAGCCTTTCTGTATACCGCATTCTTACAACAAAATTTAACATTTAATCTTTGTTCTTTATTATACATTTTTCGACCGACGCACTGAACGTAATCTCAAACAAAACTAAGAAATGACACTACTATAGTTCTATAGTTTACGTAGCCATTCCGATTTATTATAGAACAGAGGTTGTATGTATTGTAAATCAAATTAAAATTAAATGTTATTTACCTATATGTGAACATAAATAACCAATTAATGGTAACAGCATGCATCCTGTTCTTAATCCTTTTCGATCACTCCATGTAACAGCCGCAACTAGTACAGCTATTGTAATATACTCTAAACAAGTAGAAATAAAATATATTAGGTCATTAATGTGAATGCAACGCAATACTCAAAATTATAAAACATCTTTTCTGGTGCTGATCTGTTGACTTACAAGTCACAATCAGTGTGTTAGAAAATAAAATATCATTGAATTGGCATAGTCCCATCAGAACAGACATGAAGAAGAACTTATTGTTAAATTAATGTGCGTGTGAGAAATTATTGAAATATTTTTGTTTCTCATTTAAATTTCATTAAAGTTATTGAAAGGTTTAAAAAAAAATAATTACAAAATTAGAGATGTAAAATACTTTTATATTTTCATAGTGAAATTCAACTGCGACTCGCTGCCGGTTACAAATTTCACAAATATCGAAATATGAATGTTGTTGAACGCTGTATATTCACTATCCATCAGAGAGTGATTAACAATGTTTGCATACAGGCCATTATATGTGCTGGATCGTTCATGCATATTAACGTATAGTCCCCGTCAAGAACATTAATAGGGTGTGGTGAGAAATCGGATCGATCGCATAAAACTGATATTCTTGGAAACAAACATATCGTTTAGTTTATGCGGAAAAAAATATATGGGTGTACACCGAAGAACTAAACTTTTATGAATAATGATTTGATTTTAACGATATTGTATCGATCGTCGATTTTTATCTTATTGCAGCATTGTTTTACGCATATTTATATGTTCTTTATAAATATTTTTTAAATTCATATATACTGAAGTAAGGAACCATATATTAATATAATTTATAATAACCTTAAATAATTTAATTTAATTATAGTTATATAATAAATTTACCAAATAGTGATGTAATAAATTTAATTTCTGTTTCAAGTAATTGGCTGCTTGATTCAGCGTTACAAACTTTTACCGCATTCAAAGTTATATTTGTATCTTTAATTTTTATAATTAATTCGTCTAAATTGCTAAAATCACTAGTATTAAGTAGTTCTCCTATATGTTTACAATTAATATTTGTATTTCCTTTGTGCATCATATTATCACATATTTCATCTGATATATTTAAATTTACACGGCATGCCTGTAAGTAAAAAAAAATGAATCAAAATATTTAATTTAAAATAATTGCTCTGGCAATGTGTGGATGCCACGTCAAAAAAAAAAAACCTGTTCCTCTTTTGATGAAAACCATTCAGAGACCTAATTTCCCAGTTCTGTAGTGTTGCTTTTTTAAGTACTTGTCCCATCGGAAGAAGTCAAATCTGGTGTGGTGAATGTGGTTGCTGGGGTAACAAAATACCATCCAATCGATTTAAATTTATCCGCAACTGGCCGTGTTTATTGTGTGAGACGATACGTTGTCAAGCAGCATAATTACCTTATACTGTCTTGTGGCCTATTCTGGTCATTTTTCGATCAAAAACATAGAACATATTCTCTTTTTTCTAAATCGATTTAGTTTTGCAATCTGGTTGTTGCTGATTGATCTCGTTAACTGTGGTGTAACCGATGATTTTTTTATGATTCGCAAAATAAAACCACTTTTCATCACCAATCAATATTCGAATTAAAAAAAAAGACTACATTTTATAATAAACTAGAAATCGATAGATGATCCGAAAAAAATTGCCAATTTTTTATTTAATACTGCAAAAAGTACGGTGTAGACGCACTGTCATCAAAATGTTGTGAGATGCTACCGCTTAATTTCTTTTTTATAGACGAACATATTTTAGAATCCGATAGGCAATAAATTTTGGTGGAAAGAGCTTACGCATCGTTTCAGTATTTTGTCTACCGTAAAACATGCAAGAAGTAATGAACAAACTTATAGAACTGTTTAGAGGAAATATGCAAATAGTAGCAAATAAAATGTAGCTCTAACCCATCTATCGAAATGAAAATGCAGGCAACATTAACCATATATAACCTTAGATTACGCACAATTATTACCACTTATTATTAGATACAATAGCGATATAAAAGTTAAGGGTAAAAAATAATTAGAAAATATATAATTTCTTACTTTTTCTAATGACAAATTTTGTTCCGCTACTAATAAAAGACATTGCGGCGTCAAAAAAAATATCATTAATATTTCTATACAAAAGAATTTCCTAAACTTGGTTAAACATATACGTAAATTATTGAATGTACAATTTGACGTAATACAATTAATATTAGCCTCCATTTTTCAGCTATTTTATTTATTATAATGTAATGTTATTTTAATATAAAATGTTCGAAACGATAATAACACGAATATTATGACTTCACTTTTCAAACAAAATATATATATTTAATTTTTCAAACACACTTAAAACTATATATACAATTAAAACTTATACTCTATCGGCGGTACTACACGCACCTAAACTAAAATATCTATAACATTTTAAATATATAATAATTATTTTCTGCAAATATATTATTACTACAAAATTTACAATAACAAATATAATTGTGTCTCGTGTTGCCAACAATAATAAGATTAGCATGTTATGGAATTATCCTTAAAAAAGGATGTGTATCGCATTTCATTTGTGAACGATTCAAATTAATATAATAATATTATCAAAGGGTGTTGAATTGAAAATTTTGTAATTCTGCATTATTATTAAATCAATGTTATACCGCATATTTATATGTGTAATATGGTTAGCGAATAGTCCGCAATCCGCGTGAGATGCGATCAGATAAATGGGCACCGCATTTTCTGAAATCAAACTGTTTCGTATCGATACAACAATATAGAAATTAATTGCAATTTTCCCTGGTATTATAATTAAAGTAACGACAGAGTTAAAATGAGTAAAACTCAACTTCACAAGAGGATATACTGTGTGCTGGATTTCAACGATATGTTCAATAGGATATTTGGTAAATAAAATGTCCGATGAAAGTACGTATTATCTATACCTATTCAGTTCTTAATATGGATTTAATTAAATAACCGATTGGCTAGTAATAAAATGAATAATGAAATTCGAAATTAATTTTAGCACGTGCATTGTTATTATGAATTCGAATAAAATACACCACATTTCATAACAGTCAGAATGTAGAACTACAGAAAGGCTGCTTTGTGTTGGTGGGACAAATGAACTAACAATGATTGAAACATTGTAACACAAGGAAACTGCAATGTGTGTATTCCCGGGGCATAGATTGTCCATATGATTCCACATTTAGCATATAGCAATCAACAGATATCTGGAAGAATAAGGGGTAGTACCACATCAACACATGGATGTGGAAAATAATGAAAATGTAGAAAACTAACAAATAGAAATAAACAGCATATTATAGGATGAATACAATTCAACCATGTACAGAAGGTGGAGGGTATTATTGACCTTTGATATGGAATTTTCAGCATTATAGATGAAATACTATGGTTAAACTAGCTCAACATGGCATCAGGTATCACGATTATATCCATTTAATATTATCATCCTGCAGGTAAAAGTGTAGTTTATGTGCACACATTCGTTGAGAATGTTGAAAAAGGACTCTAACTAACAAATACAAATATGCCTATATCATTGGTACCAAAGCTCAATCTGAGTAAAACCATATTAATAGCATGCACCAAGAAGAAAAAGCCCAATTTTAATAACAATCCAACCATTAGTTTAGAACTTACATTGGATTAATTGACACTTTGTTTGTTATTTTTAGAAAAATGGATTCAAACCAGTTTCGTGTGTGTGTGTGTGTGCGGATTTATTATTATATAATGGGAAAAAATACCGTTTAAGCAGAGCAATAGCTATAAAAGTGTTACCCGGACGCTGCTGATCCATCGACATCAATCACCAAACGTTGGTTTGCTGAATTTAAACGTGCGGTCGTACAGACAGCGATGATGGTAAACAGGACGTCCAAATGAGGCGGTTAATCCTGAAAACAATCGCAAAATGAAGTTATCAATAGGCAGTGCTTTTCAGTATTATACACAAACATTTTGGATGTTGAAAAAGTTGTGTTCCAAATGGATGCCGCCGCGATTGCTTACACCAGAACAACAGAACAACAACGAATTGATGATTCAAAACGCTGTTTGGCGACATGTTTAAGCAGAATAAGCTTACATTTTTACATCGTAACATCACAATGCAATGAAACATGGAACTACCATTTCACTCCAGGGTCCACTGTCGACAGTCATCAACTGAGTGGCGGGCAACACCTGAAATCCGTTGCTATTTTGGGATGCACAAAGTATAATTGTTATTTATCACCTTGAACATGGAAAAATCATCAACAGCACGACTATTATATTGGGTTATTCTAGCATTTGAAAGCTGAAATCATCAAAAAAGCGGCCAAATTTGGTGAAGAAATTGTTTCACCGCAAGACAATGCACCGCCGTGTCACAAGAAACGATGTAAAAAATGCACAAATTGAGCTTTTTAATTGCTTCCTCATCCACCGTATAGTTCTGATCAGACGACGAAGTCATCGCCGAAACTGAAGCCTATTTTGAAGACTAAAAGATAAATCATCGTACAAGGGCGCAGCATCGTTAACAATGCGTTGGAATGATTGTTCCATATGCTAAAATTCACATTAAAGAAGTGTCATTGGTGTGAAAATACTAAGAATGGGAAACGCATCATTACAAGCAGTTAGAGGATGCGATCTATGTATTGTATTAGGTCGAAGTACTTATATAAAACCAATAAAATTACATCACATCGAACAGCGAACAAAAACTGTAAAGTTTGAATATACAAACATTTTTTCGTGCAATTTTTCGTCATCTATTGACGCAATATTTACACAGTCGCTTAGTATTCTATATTCTATGCATGTACTATCTATCTATGGCTATACCTTGAATATATACTTATTGAAATATTAATTAATATCTAATAATATTCCTAACTGTCTGTGTGTGTTTTTATTATATATAAATTTAATCGCAGCATTTAATTTAATTATATTTGATGAGAAAATAATTATCAAAAAAAATTATAAATTGTTAATTGAAATTTAATATTATTGTATTGCAAATTGTAATAAAATACAGTTCTAATAATTAATCATATAATATAAAATGTTTAAAAATAATATTAAATTACATTTATTATGTAATTAATTTGCAATAATTTTATGCTTATTTATTGAATTATTTAAATTTATTATCTTTATCTTTATTCATGTATAAATATTTGATTGAATTTATAATAATAATAATAATAATAATAATAATTATTATTATTATTACTATTATTAATAATGTATTTTATATAATTTTAATATATATAATATTGTCACACACACACACATACATTTAAAAACCAAAAATTTTACAAAAATGTACTATTAAATTCTTAGAGAAAAAAAAACGCACACATCATCACAATTATTTGATTAAAAGTGATAAAAAATATAATTTTAAAACAAAATTATTTGCATTACAGAAGTATTAACACAATCTTATGTTTATATTTGTTAATGAACTATAATTAATATAATTACAAAAGATTAAAAATATGAAACAAATCGTAAATAGCGCCGCGCACACACAACTTTGAACTTTTCTTAAAAAATACGACACTTTCGAACAGAAGATACAAAATTTCGTAATAATATTTTCTAGAAGTTATACACAAAGCGAAAATATATATTAAAAAGTTATAAAAAATTATTAAAATTAAAATATTTATTGCTACACAAGTGTAAAATTATTAAATTATAATATATAATTGCAATTGTCTTGCCGTCGCATAACTGCTGCGTGTGTACCGTTTTCCATTGTATAATAGACGGAATATTAACATCACACCTCGTTCACCGATAAGTGAAATAGTTTTTTTTTTATTCTCGCAAACAATTACACTAGAAAGGAAACTCAACTGACTTAGGGAAAGATTTACTATACGAATATGGTGGATTTTATGTGATAAATATGGTATATAATAGAAGGGTTTATACTAGATATGCCAGTATTTACACTCATACCACACTTTTATTATGATCTCTGTATAGTGCCTGATGACTCAAACATCAACACCGCAAACAATAGTACCACACACATTTAACAATTAAGTTTGTAAATTAATTAACTCCATATTTGATTATTTTCCAATTCACCATAATTGATTGCTCTAATTTTAATAGAGAATGTAGTTTTGTGTGCATGTGTCACAATTAATGTTTTAGGAGATTGATGTCCTATAATACCCCATATCTCGACTGGTTTCAATTTGAATCTTCATTCGAATTTTACGCTGAATTAAAATAATACTCGCTCTATTTGAATTTAATTTGCGTTTTGCTGGTGCATGAATGTTCGGATTTTTATAGCATCATACCACAAATTTAAAATACAACAATGACAATTAAATATAGAATAGAGAATAGAAATTATTATTATTAATTTTATTTTTATATAAATATAATATAAGTTAAAAAACAAAGTCTCTGTAAATTACATTTATTTATTAATCAAATTGTTCATAAACGAACAAAAGATCAAGTTAATTAATTTTTAGTATAAACAATATGTGGCAACTGTTTTTCCTCATGTCAATATGCCTGGAATCGAATTCGATACCTCCGCATTTACTATCAATACCGCTTTTTCAATGATGATCGAAAAAGTTATAAAATAAAACACATTGTAGTACAAAACAAAAATATATGGTGAAGTATGATTGCTGAACATTTAATCTTAAACAGTTTCAGTTGTGACCCTTTCATTTCGATCGATACCTCTATATGTATCAACTTAACCAAAACGTGTCAACTTAACAAAGGTGTCCATCAAATTGGCTAGCAACAATCAACATCTGTATTTCGCCAGGCTTAAATGGCAGAACATGTTAAATTGATCAGATTGTGTTCCAGCAGCCAACCTGTCCTCCATCAAGGATCTATGCGTAAGGATTGAGATCGCCTGCGATCCCCTTTCAGAGACAGCCTTTCATCATCAATGTGTTTTATAGTACACCCACTCTCTTGGTCTAATTGGCATTGGCATATTCAGTTCTATGAACAATTTTATAAGATTCAGGACCCTCTTAAACCCCATAGATTGTTCCGCAGTATAAAGCTATACAAATTCATACGCTTACCACACTCTTCAGGACAAATAAATTCACTGGCCCAGTAGCAGCGCCAGAATATTTTTAACATTAAAACCACTCACAATTAAAGTGAAAGGCAGCTCATCTGATCATTGGAAAACAAAAAAAAACTATATATGATTATTTTTTGCATGTGACTGACTGATAGGATTTTAAATTAAAAATGTTGATTTTCGATCCTGATGTTGCTGTAGTTTTTATATAATATATTCTTATTATTTATTATTCTATAGACAGTTGAGTACTTAGGACATACGTGAAGGTTGATGATTCGCAATTAGTTCATATCCAAACCTTTTTAAGTTTAAAATTAAAAAAAAAAAAAACCTTATAATAGGAAATAGGTTCGGTTAGTATCTCCCTATACTACGAATATACATTGTTGCCCACACCACTAACGTTATATATACTATGCAAGCAAAATACATCATTACTAATTAAAAAGTAATTACAATTCACCGGCTGACATGAATAGGAAGACCCAACTGACCGCAGCACACAAAGAAACAAAACATCAAAATAAATACGAAAGGTTAAATGATTCTATGGAAAATCAACCTTTCAGCAACTTTTATATTTTGCATTATGTAATAACACCTACCTCCAAATGATTACAGTATGGGATAGTACTCAAATGGTATGTCATTCAATGCCGAGGTTTATACTGAAAATAACCCAATTGAATTACATGTATATGTTCGTTTATGGAATTAAAAAGCTAATATCTATGAAAACATGTTTATTTGGTGTCTTCACACACAATGATATGAGATATGGGTAATTTAATCATAAGAATATGAATTAAGCAAGAATCTATCGATACATATTTGCGCGAAATAATTAGTGAATTTTTATATACTAACATACGCAATTATTGAATTACCCACTTAATGCAATGTTAGATGTATAATACCCAAGAGGACCACTATTGTAATAAGATGACTTAACGAATGTCTCACATAAACAACTCTTATAGTGCGGTCGGCAGGCGCAAGATAAAAAGAAATCCGAATTATGATCTGATTCGATATCGTCAGAAAATGATTAAAAAATTATAAAATATCCACTAAAACTAAATCTTTTAAAAACTCGCTATCAATAAATAAATAAATAACTTTAAAATTTGATGGAAATCAACATAAACATTTTCACAATAAATTGCGGAAGGGATAACATTTTGTGGGTGTTGGACAATGGTCGTCTTCGAACTTAACGGGTTCATAGGTTAATTCCCAACTGTAGCTGAATTCGTTCAACAATAAAATGAAAAAAAAAAAAAAATATTAGAATAAGAAATATTTTGACCCAGTCGAAATATTAAAATTTGGTTCCATATGAAGAATGCGGTGTCATGAAATTTCCATATATCCGATTGGTTTTATAAACTGGATTGTGCTATAATTGAATAAAAATCGCAATGCCGAGTAGAATTAATATATTTGAATTTTATGTTAAGCTACGAAGCGATCATTATGTTTCTGTACTATACGAATGTTAAACCCATTTTTGAAGTGGAATTCAACCGATATAGAAAGAAAATATTTCATTCTTTCGTATTTATACAACCCACGTCGTTACAGTTAATTATATTCTGAATGTACAATAACAGATATTTTAATATATTTTATATTGCAATTTCAACAATTTTTATTTTAAATTTAAAAATAAAATAATATAAAAAATTATAAATATAATAGAAATTCAATTAATCTTCAGTTTTATAAATTTCAAATTTGCAAACATTGTTTATAATAATAATTAAAGCAAAATGTAATAATATAGAAAGAACAAGGTATATCTTGATTAAAATTTAAAGTTCATTTTCTATATAATAAAAACTATATATACCACCGATCGATGTTGTATTAAATGTAATACTACCACAAGGAACATTACTTGCAGTATTCTGGTATTTTATACTTCCTTTCGTGCCGAGTATACATATTTTTATTTCATATGTTTGGTGTTTTTTTATTTTTATCTTTTCAGATAATTTAATTATATGATTACCAGTAGTAATAACATTTTTTTGCACAACATCACCATATATGATAACTACAGAAAAATTTGTATCAGTATTGTTCAAAGATATACTATCTAAAATAATATCTGCATTAACGCTAAATATTGTTTTAGCTCCAATTATTGTATACTGTCCACAATACTGACAATAAGTGCTACCGGCATTTTGGTTATTTGTATTAGCTATAACACAAACTTTAAACTTGTCTGCTGAAATAGAATTTCTTTCACAATTGTTGAATGCCAAATTTGTACAATCATTTTGACCGAAATATTTCACTAGATCTATTATATCATCCGGTGGTAATATCGTCGAATCCAATTTAATACATTCCGAAAATTCAGAAAATGTCATTAATGGAAATCTAATTAAATATATTAAATCTTCAATCATTTTTCGTTTATTTTGTGTATTTTGTGCTAAATTCATTTCTTCGCAACTTTTTAATATCCATTTATGAACACCTTTGAATAATTCAATTTCTTCTACATATAAATCATCACATTTAAGTATCGTTTGTAAAGTTTGTTTTTGAATATTGCAAAAATTTTGCGTTGGAATAATTTTGTATGCATATTTTTTGATATAATCAATACAAAATTTTCCAATATCATCATCGAATAATGTTTTTTCATAAACTTGTAAACAATTGTCTACACTAATATTACTCTTGAGATATTGTAGGCATTTGTCCTCCAATATTGTAATCAAATATTTTTTAGCAAGATATAAAATTTCTGAAGTATTTTCATTAGTTAGAGTTACATTATCTGAATACAAATGTCTTAACATTTCCTTAAATGAATCAATGGTAGCGAAATCCATTTCAATTTCAATCTTCTTTTCTTTCGACCAATTTTCATTGAACATTTTTTTAAATACTGGACTTCCTACAGATAGAATACCTTTGTATACATGAATTTCCACTGGATCAGTATTAAATTCATCTCGAAGAACAAATGTTATGTCGCTAAATTCGGCCTTTTCGAATAATTTAATTAATCGCACTGGTAATCCTTTCTCTGAAATATTTTTAAAATCACCGTTGTTTTCCTCAGAAGTATCAGCCGATTTTTTGTTAACTTCACTCATTTTCCCCTATAAAGATAATACAATAATTATTTGTTTTAATTCCATTTATTAAATCGACGACGATTAAATAATCGAGATTAACTCGCTTAATATTATTTTAAAAATTATTTTTAGCCATATTACAAATTTGTAGTGTTTTTAGTTCTAGTTTAGAATCAAATCTTCAAATAGGAAATTTTTTTCGTGAACTGTTCAGTATTTTGTTTTTCTATATTGACAAATATAATTGTAAGTGATTGCACGCACAATTCACTGATTAGTTAAAATTTCTACCTATATGTTTACGTAAGTAGAATAACAAATCTTTATATTGTTGTTAGGAAATAGCTGCTGAAGCAGTTTAATTGTCATTATAATTTTTATCGATTGGTTGTATATGTTTTGTGTAGTCAAATCAAATAAAACATTTCCTATTAGGCTTCTATTGGTCCGATCGGAGGAGTGGGATAGTCTCACATATCACATACTTCCACTAAACTGTAGAACCTATCCATACTCCAGTTCAAGATTTCAATATAATCGTATAAATATAGTATTTTAACAATCCTAACGGGAATATTTAGGTCTATTTAGGAACTCGTAAAACTTTAGAACTGCAGGAAAACTAACTAGTCCAATTTTCATAAAAAATATTTTTGTACATTCCTGAAGAATCATGAAACCGACAAAAAAAAAACGTAATAAATTGGATTTCTATTTTCGGATCCGATGAAACGATTACAAAAACGGCATATTTGCTTGTAGTTAAAAACAGAAAATTTCTAGAATCTTTCCAGTAAGCGTACGCTTACAAAATGGTCAAAGAAAATGATATAAGTAAAAATTATATTGCAATACAATAAAAATTATTAAATTTTTTTCAGAAATCGGTTAAGTTTATATGTGTCCATTATATCATTGTTTGATAAGATAAAATTCTATTTATTATGTATTTAAAATAAAACTTACAATGTTCCAAAATATTTAGCATAAAAATTAAGTAGTGAAGTGTGCGTTCACGTGCCAGCTTCTAGCTAAGCTACTCCACAAAAAAATCCAATTGAAGTAATATAAAACGAATAAAACAAAAACCAATAATTTAAAAAAGAAATAAATTTCGCCACCAAATAAACTAAAACTGATAGTAATAATAATATTCAGCCAATATTCGATTAATAAATATCTAATAATTAATATATTGATATTTGATAATGAATTTAAAAAAAAACGTTAATTGAAAATACCTACCGTATGCAAATAGTCTAACGAACGCTAAAATGATTTTGAATTTTTGAATATGATATTGATGTGAATTGTGAATTATAAAAATTGCAGAAAAGTTGATTGATGAAAAAATTGAATTGAAAACAAAGTTCGAAAAACATAAGTGCGAGAAGAGGATAAAACTGATACTGTTCCTGTTCTTACTCTTTCTACGGAAAAAATATGGAAAAATATCTAATCACTTTAATCACCAATCAGCGATTCACACTTCACATATTACGTTTATACGATTAGACTAATCGCTGCATCGATGTTTTAGTACTAACCATCGACGAATCGATGCGCTCAAAACTAGCCGACTGAAAAAGCTGTCGTATAATAAAAATGCTAAAGTACTAAAATAGGCAAAATAATAGTGACTGTATCGGCTCAGCTACGCTTTTGTATAGTTTATATGGTGACTGTTTGAAAATGGAGTGAACATAACAATTTGATTTCGAATTAATTTGAAATTCGCATAATTGACGTGTACATATGTGAAAATGTATGTAGTTTTATTTGTCTATATAATTAAATTAATATTATTTTGGAAAATAAATTCATTTTCTTCAACAAAAAAAAATGATTTAGGAATAATAAAAATTAAATCCCACACCATAATCAATAATTTTTTAAAAATACGTGCATTTTTGAATTTATCGGTAAAATATGAATACGCTGTGTCCGCACCAGTCACCATGTTTGACAACAATAGACGTGAACCCAGTAGACGGTCGTATTTACACGTAGTGTTTTTCCACACGTATAATTTTTAGGTCGATTATGTTTGCCTTTATATTATACCACAAAATTTGTAATTATTAACAATATTGATATATTGAATATTGGAACTCACTAAAAATAAATATTTGTATTACTTATTATCGTTTTTAAATTAATATTTATTATAATTAAATTTTTATTAATATTATGAATTATTTTAATACATTTTGTCATTATGTGTACACATTTCGTCGTTTATTTCCGTCTGCTTAAATGTATACGCACCCATAAACTCTACTAATGTCATAAAATGAGCGAACAATATAGTTATGTACTAATAAATGTCAAACGCCAGTTTTCTATATGTTCATTTGACATTCGGTTTTTTTTTTCTTTTTTTATAGCGATATTGGCATGGCTGAAACATTTCCAATACATTTTTTATAACTTTATATATTTATATATTGGTCGTTTTTACTCTTTCATATTTCATGTCTCTCATGAGAATATGAAGAGTATCGACTATAAAACCAAGAAATTTTTCATATTTATATTCAGTTCAATGGATTTTTGATTTTGGTCTTTTTTTTTTTTGGAGTTCATGAGTTGTCCGTGAGGCGGTGGTGTGGAGTGTAGCTTTTTTTTTTTACGAATAAGTTTTTCTCAATATATTAAAATAAAAAAAAAAGATTCCAATTTATTTTAATTTACTTCAGAATTTTTCAATTAATTGATAAAATTAAATTTCATCAATCAATATATAAACTATATTGGTAAGTTAAAATGATACTTATTTACATTGCTCTAATTATAAAATTTCTTTTTGTACACGTGGTTAAAAAAAATCTATCTTTCCGGCATTTAATCAAAGCCAAATATTTTCTATATTATTAACAAAACTAGTTAGTATTTTAATTTTAAATAATTACATTTTTCATAAAAACGTATTAATTAAAAAGAAAATATATTATGCAAATTAAAAATAAAATACTAAAAAATTTTTTCTGTAAAAAAAAAAAAAAAAAAATGCTTTGCCCACGTACAACATTATCTGGTTTTTATTGGCGCCATTTTATATTTTATATAGACGCCAAATTTATGAAATTTTTATTAGAAATTTTATGTTTTACGTTATTTTTTTTTTTTTGTTTTTATTGTTAATATTTCTTTATCTATCAATCAATATATATATAAAATAAAATATAATATTTATAAATAAGAAAATTTTTATGTAACAAAAAAAAATAGTTTCTTAATTGAATTAGTAAAAAAAAAAAAAACTGAGGCAAAATATAAAAATAGCAACAACAGAAAAAAAATGCAACTTTTTTTTCCATCATCAAATAATCCGTTTATATTTTATTTTCTAGTGAAAAGTTATAAATTTTAATTTGCAGAAATAAATTTTCTTAATTTGATTGTAAATTAATCTAAAAAATTTGAGTCATTTTGTGAATATATAATTTTATTAAAATGTAAAATTGTGTGTATAGAAAAAAAAAAAAAATAAAAAAAAAATACCATATATAAAATATATAAGTATAAAATAAATTGAAATTCAATCCATGGCAAAATCGAAATAAGAAAATAAAATTGTAATTTATTTTAACATTTACACGTATTTAGTTAAAATTCGATACAATTTACGATTTCAAAAAAAAAAATCTATCTCATTGAATTTATTTTGTCATCTTAAATATGGATATTGTATTATTAGAAGGTAAATTTACTATCTTAGTAAGTGTTGATGACCAAATTTTGCGATTTACGATATAATTTTGCATAACCAAAAAAATTCCGCGTCATTTTCCAAAGAAAATTCATTTGTTATTAAATGATTGAATAAATTGAAAATTGCGTTTCGTGAGTCGTGTATTTTTTTTCATTTGTTTTTATAAGAATCTTTTCTATATTTTGTGTTGTATTAAATCTTAACTCGTTCCGAAAGGATTCATATACTAATACTATTAACCAGTTTTCCTTTTGCCAATGGCATAAAATCTTTCCAGTCATTGTGGAAACAAATTATTGTTTCTAATAAAATACTATGGTGTATACATTAAACATCAATATGAATGTTCGGAAACATTTGTTCTTATTATTTTGGTTACATTTTATTAATAGCAATTTGTATTAATATGAGTTTTCTCTTACATTTTGTTTATGACTTTGTAATGTTTGGTAAGGTTATGTTTTAATTTTAAGTAAAAATTTAAAAATTCAAATAAAATCAATCTTGGTGTTGCTAATTTTTATGTGTCTTAATCTATTTATGTTATTCATTTATTTTATACCTATAATTTAACAGAATTTTGATAGAAAGGTACAATAAATATTGTTATTGCTTTGCTATGCAACAGAGTCTCATTATAGAGTTGTTTATCCAAAAAATTGTAAATATATGGATTTCATAACATCGAATTGAGTCTGTGTATTAATACTATTTTGTAAGTCAAAAAAGGAAAAAGTTTTTGTGTTTTAATAATCTGATAATATTTTAATTTATCATAAACAGTTTATTTTAAATTTATTCAATTCATGCATAAATACATTGAATTGGAACATTGATCATTCGATATTTCTGTGTCCAGTTGGTTTAGAAAATTCCCTATATATACACACACATTGTTGTATTGCCTACAATTCGCATTTGTCTATGCATTTTAACTGGTCCATTTAAATTGTGTAAGCGGGGATAAGTGTGACGAGTCAGAAAAAAGAGATTAAATTAATTTAAACAACAATTTATTTATGCAAATTTTATTTAAAATAATATTCAAAATTTAAATTAAATTTTCTCTAAATCATTGAAATATCACACCTACCCCACCTGGTGACTCACCGCCCCCCTCACCACTACTTACAATTGGTATATATTTTAAATTTAAATATGTATTAAATTTAGAAAAAATTAATTAATTATCTAAAAAAAATTAATTTCACAATTTACTATTTCTTGATGAATATTTTATTTACCGTTTTTGTAATTGTTTATAATTAATATAATTTAGTAGCGAATTTTTTAATAAATTTATCGTAATTGTTTCGGTACATATTAAACACATTACTGTTACCGTTTTAGATAAAATATTTAGTATTTTCATTGACCTATTAACTTTTACATAAAGTATTGTGTTAATTTTATAAATATACATATAATAACTCTAATGATGTTAAATTGTGAGATGGTCTATTGTTAGAGATTGAGTTTCAGTTTAAGTGAGAATTTTCGAAATTAAATAATATGAAATAAATAAATACATACCCACAATGTATCCGCCTCTTGATTTAGATGAAATCCAGTAACTTTCAATGTTCGAGTTGTAAAAAACCGGAAATTGACATACGATAATGCGTCGCAGTCTTCGCGTCTTTTTCTGCAAACTCTACAAATATCTATATCGAAAATATTCCCATCTTTCTCCGATTTTATATCGGAAACCTCCATGTCCAGTAACAATTGTCACCAATTTTCTAATGGCTCTCTCTATGGGTCATACTTAGAACCATCCTGTTGCTATTTCCTATGTAGAATAACTAAGAACTAATTTCAATTTCCTATATCCACATCTTTGTCTGTTTCATGCTTGTGATCACCGTCTTGTTATCCAGTGCACCCGTTCCACGTTCAAATAATCCAAAGCATGTATATTAAGGCCAACATCTCGGCCTGATGTACTGAGACGTATTTCTCCAGACCTAAAAAAAAAGTGTGTTAAAGAAACTAAAATATTATCATCTATTTTTAAAGTAACTTACCATTGCAATACTTAGGTATTAAACTATAATATCCAATTGCTATTCGCAGCAAAATCGAACTATATTTTTTCTATGGACCTGCGGACGGTTTACTTATTTATAGTGAATATCTGAAACTATATTTTTTCTCAATCTGTATAAAATACAATATTTATTTATTTCTCAATTATGTTTAAATAAAGTCCCTTGGCAACATCATGCCATCGTTTTTTTTTTTTTTGTCATAGAATTTTGCAAAAAAAAAGAAAAAAAAATATTCATTGTATACATTTTGTCTTTTCTTTGTGAAACCGTAACAAATTCTTCATATAAAGTATATATAAATAAATTAAATTTAGAAATGCACCACGCACACATAGACACACAATGAATAAATAAATAAATAAATAGAAAAAAAAATTTGAAGAAATGAATTTTTTGAGAGTATTATTATTATTTAAATACGCATAGTTGATTGGAAGAGGATAAGTGGAACATTGAAAAGTAAAAGAATTACTGGTTATTTATATGAAAAAAAAATATTTGAATTTGATTGAATATATAATAAAATGTTGAAATTAAGAAGTTGAAATTGATGTTTGGGTAGTTGGGTATAGTGTGTTTTTATACGGTAACATTATTACCTTTATGAAGAACACTTTCCTGCAATTCAAGTAAATTCAAATTCGATTATATAGATTATTTGGATTATTTGAATAATAGCGCGCATTTCTGTCAGTAATGCTTTTAGAAGAGAAGAAACAGTTTTTTAAAAACATGAAATGTTTTATTAGATTTTATATCAGGTGTACCGGTATGAAGTGAGCGTCAAGATACAAATGTCTCTATAGGGAACATTTGTTGTTAAGGACTAATTTTTTTTTTTGTTTGGTTGCTATGACATTTGTCGAAACATATTTAGTATACATCAAGTCATTGTACAAACAACATCATATTTGTTCATCGTGTTAAAATGATCGAATTTTGTGCCAGAAAATGATGATTAACTGTGGAAAGCATTAAATTTTGGTTTTTCATTTGAAGAAAAGTGTTGCATAGTCGCATCGAATGCTTGACGGACCATATGGTGATCATGCTCTATCAGAAGCAACATGCAAGAGATGGTGGTTTCAACGGTTCACAGATAATGATTTTGATGTGAGAAATTATGAAGATGGAAAACCACCAAAAAATTAAGAAGACGCCGAATTGCAAGCAATATTGGATGTAAAGATGACACTTTGAATCAAAAGCAAATGGTAGAAATTTTAAATGTAGCACAACAAACAATTTCTGACCGTTTAAAACGCTATGAGAAAGAACTAAAAGTGTGGAAAATGGGTGCCACATGAATTGAATGAAAGACGACAGATGGAAAATCGAAAAAACACTTGTGAAATTTTGCTTGTCAGACACAAAAGAAAATCAGTTTTGCATCGAATTGTTACTGGCGATGAAAAATTGATTTATTTTAAGAATCCTAAACGGAAAAAATAATGGGTTAATCCAGAACAACCATCAACATCGACTGCAAAACCAAATCGTTTCGGCAAGAAGATAATGCTGTGTGTCTGCGCTGGGACCAGAAAAAGGTGTGGTGTACCACTAGCAAAAAGTGTCAAAAGAAGTCAAAAATTGGGTGTCTGATTGGTGTGCATCAAAAGACGAACAATTCTATTGGCGTGGTATCTACAAATTGCCAGAGAAGAGGTGGTCAAAATGTGTAGAAAGCATTGACCAATATTTTGAATAAAATGTTTTTTTTATTTACTTTCCCATTTAAAATTACCGGTACACCTGGTAATACCAACCAATAGAATAGAATGCAATGTTTTGGACGAAATAAGAATTATTTTTGTGTAATAATTAAATGATTATAAAAATGAAAGAATAATTTCAAAAAAGCTTTCAAAAAACAACATTCTTTCGCTTTAATTATTTTATTTCTTATTTTTTTTTTTTTTACCAACTTAATTTGTAAAATAGATATTTCTTTTTCTTTTTTTTTTTTTTTATTCTTGTTGCAGAAAGATAAAAGAAAGAAGTTTTGTGATTGTAATACGTTACGTAGACAGACGACGAGAAGAAATTGTAAAATAAAGAAAATTACAAAATTTTGATAAAAATAAAAGGAAGAATCGATGAAAAGCGAAATGACTGGAGGAAAATGTTTCAAGTGTAATCGTTCGGGCCACATTGCTCGTGATTGCAGCAGAGATGGTGGTGGCGGTGGTGGAAGTGGTGGTGGTGGTGGTGGTGGTGGTGGCGGTGGTGGTGGTAGTAGTAGTAGAAGTGGTGGCGGTCGTGGCCGTAGTCGGAGTCGTACACCAGATAGATGTACAAAATGTCATCAAAGGATTCCACGAAAATCTTTATCTCCTTATTCGTCGAGAGATGTAATTAAATAAAATTTTTTTTTTTTTTTTTTTTTTTTTCTTCTTTTTTTTTAAATATTTTTAAATATTTTTATATTTTATTATTATTTTTTTAAGTTCATAAAAAAAAGAAAGAAAGCCTTTTGCTTTTTTTTTTTTTTTTATTTTATTTTTTTACTTAATTTATTTAAAACTAAAAATAGAAAATTAAAAACTCTGGAATTTTATGATGAAGTTGTTGTAGTTGGAAAAGAGTGGAGGAAGGAAGGAGTAGGTTATTTATTTCAAAGTACAAAGTTGTGGTTGGTTTTTCATTTTTTTTTTTTTTTAGTATATGAGGATGGTTCTACGATTTATTAGAGCGTTGTGGTGGTAGATATTATGGGGAGGAAGTTATGATGATGGGGGAGGGATGATGAGAGTTTTTTTTTATACTTTATACAAAAAGAAAGAAAATTTAATTTTTTGTTTTATTAGAAAAAACTAGCTAAAATTTAATTTAATTTAATTATTCTTTTAAATAGAGCAGCATGCGAATAATTACGTAATTACAATATTGCCATTATTTTACTATAATTTAATATTTAGAATACAAAGGGTTGTAATAAACAATAAGTTGACATCAAAATGCCATTTGTTATGAAATGAAATAAAAAAAGTTTAATTATTTGACGCGAAAATTATTGGTTTTTCTTCTGTATCTGGCCGGTACGAATATGGCGAAGTTACGTTGGTATAGTTGAAGCACTAATAGTAGTAGTTGTTGTTGTTGTTGTTGTTGTAATTGCAGTAGTAGTAGTAGTATTGTTTGGTTAATGGGGTTGAAGTTTTGAAGCCAGACCGCCACCATAAAAAAACAATAATAAAAAAATAGCAAAGTAATTGTTTAAAAAGGGCAAAAGAAAGAAAGTGAGGGAGCGAGAGACACAGAAAGTCATATGTAGAAAATAAATGAAGGGATATGTGTTAAGTTGTGGGAAAGTTGTGTTATTTGGTGATGTTGAAGGTTATGATTTGCGAATTGTTTATAATTGTAGAAGAAATACAATGTGAAAATGGGGCAATCTGTGGACTGATATATGTATTTTTGATAGAATATATTCGAATTATTTAAAAAAATTTTCTACTGAATTGTAATAGTAAAAACATTATTTTGTATTATACAAATAATTTTGATTCAAATTTTTAATATCACATTTCAAATAATATAAAAATACCAAAAAAAAAAAAAAAATGAAAGTAAGTAACTTTTCTTTTTTAACTTAAAAATTCAAATGGAATGTGATATTTCTTTGAATTTTATTACTTTTCATTGTTTTTTTTTGAGTTTGTTTTTCTAATCCACTTCTCAGGGACGGCTCCTGAGAAATATTTACATGAGCTTGTTCCAAATATATTTTTCTTAAAGTCACTACTAATACTACTTCTCTTACATTGTAAAATATTAGCCCGGAGGCCAATGGAAAATGTTTGAGAAAATCGCTTTGTCATGAGTTATCAAATTTTCTAATTACGAGCCATAGTTTTAACGGATTTCTAATTTTTATTACATAATTTCTAAATCTAATCAATTTCCAATCTTTCATAGAAGAAAAGTATTAGAATTGTTTCACACGTTTAGGAAATATAGCCGATTTTCCAATTGATGTCATTGAAATTTTGTATGAAATAATAATATTGTATACATTTTTTGTACCATTTTTTATATTTGGAATACAGTACCATTATTTTTATTTTAATTTCTCTTACATCGGATGGAAAATCGACTATATTTTCTGGATGTGTGAAGCAATTTTAAAAATTTCTTCTATGAAAGATTGGAAATTATGTAATATAAATTGGAAATCCGTTAAAACTATAGCTCGTAATTAGACAATTTGTTAGTTCATGAAAAGCGATTGTCCCGAAAATTTTCCATTCGCCTCCGAGCTAATATTTTACAATGTATGTAGTATTTGTTGTGACTTTAAGAAAAATATATTTGGAACAAGCTCATGCAAATATTTCTCAGGAGCCGTCCCTGCCACTTCTACTGTTTATAGATGAATAGACTGCGCGATCGGTGAAGTTATATATAACTATCGAACGTTTAGATAATTTAGTGCAGGAAAAAATATCTAAATACTAAAGCTAATTAATATACCAAATAATAATATACAAGAAATATACAAAAATTACTGCTGTCACCAAAATAGTACCTAATAAAATTTGGCCTTTCATGAATATTTATTTACTAAAGTATTGCTTATTTCTAGTGCTGCAGTATAATAGAATTTCTATCAGACAAAGACTTTTATTGTTGAGATGAGATTATCCCCCGTATATCACAACATATCAGCGGTCAACGTCGAAAGTATAATGTTGTGCAGGAATTTTAGTGTAGTTTTGTTTTAATCATTTTACCAATAATCTTTGCTCTACCCTAGTAACACTGTGTTCGTAGTTTCTCCACAAAATTTTCGCATTATATGTAGTAGTTCGTAATTTCAATCCGAGGAAATATCTACGGATTTCTTACGAATGTCCGTTGGAATTTTATATGATGAGTGCAACCGTGTCTATGGTTTTTTAAAAAAAAAATGTCCTTGGATTATCCGCGTATATTTCCGATGATAATTTCTAAGGATTCTTATTGGAATTATTTCTCGTTGCTATTATTTCACAGAATATATCCATAGAATTAATATTCATATTTTTTGTGTGTGGATCGTCCATGAATTTTGGCAAGTAATACAGATTAAATTTTCTTCTATGACGATTATGCCAATGATCGCGGTTTGATTCATTTTTTTACCGATAGACCAGAAGTTCTATGAGCACGGCATGAAAATGCTGAACGCGATGGCAAAAATTCATCGATTGTGTATTTTTTTTTGTGAAATAAACAAGAACAAAAAATCGCTGATAAAATCCATGAAAAGTCTTACAAAATTCCTAGAATAGATATTGGTTAGAGTTGAGCTGGTTGTTTTTAAAAATTATGAAAATAAATTAAAAAGCGTGAGGATTATCTGTCTATAAGCGATAAGCGAAATATACAAAATTTGAACCCATTGTCACTTGGATAATTGGTGAAATAAATTAAAAAATATTCTTTGGACAAATTCCAATATATCTTTTCCATGGAAAACTTTTATTATAAATTGTGTTACTAGGGTAGTTGAGTTTTTTTTTTTTGGTTAATGATAACCAGTCGTAAAATGTTCGTATCGTATTGATTTATTTACTTACTTACTCCATGGCATTAGAATTCAGGTGCCAACACTCTTCTCCAACTACACCTATCTGTAGCTAACGTCTTCCAATCTCTTAATAGGATCTTAATATCACTGTTCATTGCATCTAGCCTTAGGTCTTTTGGCACTTCTTCTACCTCCTGGATTACTGTTCAACGTTCCTCCACCATGTGTAATGCGTATCCGCAAGCCATTTTGATTGTTATAACAATATTTGGTTGACTGTATATACAACTTGTTTATTTCAAAATTCATAGTATTGATTTGTATATTGATAATTAAATCAGCATCTATAGAGATGTATTAGTCATTAATTTATTTGTAATTATTTAGCAATAATGAAGTGTACAATATGAATTCAATTAATATTAAAATATAATTTATTGTCTGTTTACAAAATGATTGACATATTTTTGAAATTATTAAATGACTTCATTTTTTTTTTGTATTTTGCCACAATTTTACAACTGATTAGAAACTTAAGGAAATTTATAAGTAAATAATAATATATTTTATATTATTGCAGCATAGTAGACTTAGTTTTAGCGGTTGATATTTAGTTGGAGCTTGTCTCGGTTTTAATTCAGATATTTTTGGGTTTTTTTCGTCAGTTGATAGCTTCAGCATTTCTAATTTAAAATGTTATACTTTATTTGAGATTGTTTTGACTTGACATCATTTTTTAGTACGATATTTTGTTTATGTAATTTTAAAAAATTATAATATATTTTCAACTATTTTTTTATATAGAATACATATTTTATTCATTTTAGCAAATTTTTCTCAACAATTTAATTAATAAATAAGTTATACTAGACAGATAACAAGGGATAAATTCTATTTGCTAAATGTATGATCTCAAGTATAGACGAAAAACAAATTAAAATTTACTAAATTATTACATGACACATTGACGATTATCTTTAAAATAAATAATTTTTATGGGATTTAAGTGGATAAACAAACATTTATAAAAAACTATTCTATATTTCTATATAAGAATTCTTTCTCGTCTTGCATAAGCAATGCAAAATTGTTATACAACTCCATAAACCAATCACAGTTTTGTGTAGAAATAATATTTGGATCACTCCCCTTTAATTAGAACATTTAGTATGGGAAACTTATAGTATTTTATTTGTAATTAATTAAACATTTTATTTTAATTATATTATAATCAATTATTTAGTTTATAGTAAAATGTTTAAATTAAAATTATATATATGTATTTTTTGATTTTATTTTATTGTAGAGAATGTCGTCTGGAAATACATGCTACAAGTGTAACCGCCCGGGACATTTTGCCCGTGAATGTCATCAAGATGGTGGACGAGGAGGTGGTGGCCGTGGAATGGGAGGAGGTGGTGGTGGCGGCGGCGGACGTGATTATGGTCGAAACCGTGAAAAATGCTATAAATGCAATCAAATGGGTCACTTTGCACGTGAGTGCAAAGAAGATGCTGATCGTTGTTACAGATGTAATGGTATGTACAATCTTCTTTAATTTATTACTAAATCTTCTTGAATAATCGAAAATTTTCCAATCGTCCTCAGGTGCGGTAATGTTGTATGTTATCTATATAATATAATTTTATTAACTGGTAAATCCATCCAGAGAACATTTATTTATACATTGGAATAGCTAAGCTTCGCACATAAATTTTAGAATAAATATTTTGTTATATAAGTCCCATCGACAATATTCAGAATCAGTATTTGCTATACTCTGCATATAATGCCAATTGATAATTTCAATTTTAACCAATATCTGTGCAAAAGGTACTTGTTGCCCAAGTTATAAGTAATGTAAACTGGCGTAATTTTCACCATTTAATCATTGATTGTAATATGAAAATGTATGTGTAGAGATGTTTTTTTTTTTTGTCATATTTTGCGCCTAGTGGAGCTTTTATGTCATCTAATAAACCTTTCATTACAGCCAAGTTGGTAAATTACTTCACATGGGAGTATATAACAATTTACCAATTGTACTGCAATTAACGAAATATAGATGTTTTCAAAATACTATTATTTTTATATGGGTGATTAGCCCATAGTGATGTGTGTGTGTGTGCAGACATTGTTAATCTTTGAATAGCGTCCAACACCATATTTTCAAAGCTATCCGTTTTTCTTTTTTATTCCATCAACGAACATATGGTCACCCAGCAGAAAAATTTAAGTATTAAAATAAATATCGAAAAAATAGCGGTTTTGAACCCGCTATATTTCATGATTAATATATATAATATATGTGTAGAGATGTACTCCCTATTTTATATTATAATATATAACCATATCATTTATTACAAATTATTTCCGGTCAACGCGATAGGATTCTTCGAAGGTATTTGTATGCAAATCTCTTAGATCAGATGCGATATTGTGATAACACATACACATACATCAGGAGAGTAATGCTGCAATTTCAATTTATATAAATACCCGGATCATGCCTTTTTTTGCAGCTTGATAATTAAATCATTTTTCCAATCATTCGGATTTTTTCTCCTTCTTTGATTGGTAACAATACTAAAACTGGTATAGTAACGATACTTGATGCAATAAATTCAGTTAGACCATCTTCATTATAGCTAATTTTTTGAATTGCTCGACGCTGCAGTTCAATGAGGGTTTTAGAATTTATATTAACACATCGTAGGGATACGTTTTTACGAAGCGAGACTGAATTGATTGAGACCATAGATCGTATTTGATTGTTTTTAGATCACCATCAGTATTTATTACTCGATAATCAGTACGAATATATCTGTTAAACAACCAAATCGCTAAGATTTATACAAAATGCAAATCGACCAGATTCAGAATTAACCTCCAATTTATTTAATTTCGATAATGCACGCACTCTTTGAAATCTTACGATTTATGTATAAGAAATACGATCAGTTTATACTCAGCAAAGCATCAAATTGTATTTTTCTCAATAATACTGGGAATACATTCATCAACCTCTTCCTACATAATTTGCAAATTATCTTCCATGCGATGTTACAGTTATTCTATCGTTGATAATGATACAGTGAGATATGTTTAGCAGAATTTTAAATTGTTAAATCACGCAGTTTTAGTATGGGTCGAATCTATGATATTTATGAAAATGATACTCAATATAGATATATCAGCGCCTAGTTTATCCGGTATGGAAATCAATTGTCTACTTAAAGTAATGTGAACTATTTGGTTTCTGATGATTTGCCTGTCCGAAGAATTCCATGTATATTTTTATGAATGTTTTTGTGTGATTATAATGGCATACGGCTAACAATTAGATAAAAAAACTGCGTAAGCTCAGTTAAAAATTAAATTTTTAATAATTATCACAAATAATTTATTATTGTTAATATATGAAATGTTTAGTAAGATATACAAATGACTTGAAATTCCACCAAAATTGCCTACATCCTTATCATCAAACAGCTGAACCAAATGCGTTTTGACACCATCATCATATTGAAATTTTACAACTTCAAAATTAATGCTAACGGTGAATGGTGCAAGATCTGAACTATATGGTGCGACATGTGGGAACACATACCAACCAATCTCAAATAATTTTTGACGAGTAACCAACACCTTTTCGATTTGTCATTTGATTCTTGAATCATCCATCTTCCATTTGGTTAGCTGTTGTATGTACACATCTGAATTGATCATTTCGTTAGGTGGTTCAAAATAGACAATGCCTGCGAAATCCCACGAATCTGATAACATAGCATTATTTTGATGGTTATTAGTTTTTGATGTTGTTTGCGCTAGTTCATCTTTCTTGTTCCACCATCTTTTTCGATTCACATTGATGTAAACAATTCATTTTTCATCGTCATTTATCAATCATTTCAAAACAAGAATCATTTTCATTACGTTTTATAAGTAAATCCATTTGATGACAATGTCGTTGTGTTACGTGAATTTCTTTAAGTTTGCGAAGAATCCAAGTTGTTTTGAATGCATGTATGTGGTGATACATTGAGCTTCTCTGCAATCTCACGTGTTGTACTATGAGTATCTGCATCTGATTATTGGACGACCTAAACGGTTGTGCATCTTTGACTGAAATATCTCCAGAACGGAATTTCACAAACCATTTTTAACACTGTCGTATTTTGTAAGGTTTTGCCACCAAATACACAGCACATAATTTTTTTGTGTGCGCTTGGGAGAGGCGTTGTTTCCTTGTTAGAACTATCCAAAAAAAAAAAAAATATGGTTTCGCGTATACGTTTACAAAAATTCAAAATTCATCAAAAACCAGATTTATATGTAAAAACCGCACTTTTGACTAATGTTTTAACTAACGCAATATTTGTCTCTAGGCGCTGTTTCCAGATTTCCAAAAAAAAAAACATTAAATTAAAAATTTTTATTATCTAATAATTAATTGGTTTTTTTTTTTTTTTTTCATTTTTATCTATACATAGGCGCTGGTCACATTGCACGTGACTGTAGTCAGTCACCGGATGATCCATGCTGTTACAATTGTAACAGAACTGGTCATTTAGCACGTAATTGTCCGGATCAAGGACAACGAGATCGTGATGGTGGTGATAGAGACCGCGGATCAGCTGGTATGTCTTGTTACAATTGTAACAAAAGCGGCCATATCTCACGTAATTGTCCAGATGGTTCCAAATCGTGCTATCAATGTGGTAAACAGGGACACATACGCAGCGAATGTACTCAAAATGGCGGAAGAAATTAGAAACCATAACAATAATACATTACATATACATACACATACATACACATACATAATACATAACATATATATATTTATTTGTTTGTATACAAAACAACAATAATAACAACAACAACAACAACAACAACAACAACAACAACAAAATAAACACATCAATAATTATAATAAAATTAAAACTTAAAAATTAAAATAACATTAACACAAACAAACACACACACACACACACGCAAAATAACAAAACAAAAATAATTATAAAATATATATATCCACAAAAAGTAATAATTTCAAGAAAAAAGACTCGATAAAAATTTATTTAATTTTAATTTTTTTTTTATTTAATTAATTGAATTTTTATCGTTAAATTTAAATATAAAAAATATCGCCCGAAAGATAATTGCAAAAATAAAAAAAAACAATAGTCCGACATTCATGAATTAAAGAAATAATAATAAAATAATAAAATAATAAATAAAATATGCATAAATTAATTACTAATAAAAAAAAAGAAAAAAAAAAATGTTGTTTTGTTTATTAATTAATGGATGGAAAATAAAAATTTATAATGTAAACATTTTTAAATAATAAAAAAAAAAAAAAAAAAAAAAAAAAAAAAAAAAAAGAAAAAAAAAAAAAAGAAAAATAAAAAAAAAAAAAAAAATGGGATAAAAAAAGAAGAATTGAAGATAGCGCTTAAGTTTAAGTGATTAGGATTTATTTTATTATCGTCGTTACATGAGAAAAAGAACACAAAAAAAAAAAACAAGCAGAAGAAGAAATACTTAATTAATTATGTAATTTTTTTTTTTTTATAGCACACGACGGACGTGAAAAAAAAATTTGTTACTTATTATTTTTTTTTCTTTTTAATTTTATTTTTTTTTTTTTTTTTTTTTTTTTAATTTAATTTAATTTAATTTAATTTTTTTTTTTTTTTTTTTTTTTTTTTTTTTATTAAATATATTTAATTAATATTTAAAAAGTATAAAAAGAGAGTTGTGTTGCTGCGGATGGCAAGATGTGTTGAGAAAGAAGTGGTAGGCGGCGCCGCGCCTGCGCCGACGAACAAATAATACAAACGGTAAAAAAAACATTAGAATTATAATAATAAATTTTGTTTTATAAAGAAATTAAAAAAAAAAAAAAAAAACACTGGACCACCACCATCACTTTAATATTTAAAAATCAATAAAAAAAAATAATTAAATAATAAAATGTAAATGGTATTTTTCAAAAATATTACAAATAATTAAAGAAATTATAAAAATGGACAAAAATTAAGCGATAAAATTGTGTAACATTTCAATAATTAATCTAATCGTTTTTGTTTATTTTGTTTTTTTTGTTTTTTTTTTTTTATGAAAAAATAGAAAAATATATAAGAAAAAAAAAATGGAAATAAAAAAATAACAAATTAAAAATTTGTATTTGAAGAAATTAAAATATTAAGAAATATTGTTTTTTTTTTTTTTTTTTTTTTTTTTTTTTTAATTTTATAATTTTTTTTTTGCTCAAAGCACGCGTTTTTATTTTTTTTCTTAATTTTTCATTTAAACATAAAACACAAAAGAAATACAAAATGGACAATTATTTTTTATTAAAAACAAAACGCTTGTTCAATTTCATATTCAAATCTCTTAAAACAAAATGAAAAAACAATAATTAATTAATTGTAGATTATTTTCTTGTTGTTCTACAATTTTTTTTTTTTTTTTTTTTCTTTCCCTTTTAATTTAAATTATGAAGATTTGAAATTGTTGATACGATATTTTTATACATGTTAAAATAAAAGTAAAAAAAAAAATACAAAAAAATATTACAAATAAATTAACGCTAATTTTAAAATGAATGAAGAAGATGGATGACCAGAAAGAAGAAAAAAAAAAAAGGAAAATTAATAATAAAATAAGACAATGCAAATTAAAGTGGGGAAATAAACAAAACGAAAACAGAAATTTGTGATCCTATCTTTAATTCCTTAAAACAAAACAAAACAAAACAAAACAAAACAAAACAAAAAAAAAACAAATGTATTAATGTAATAAGAAAAAAATAAAAAAAAAAACTAATGATTGTTGTGTGGGAGACAAAATAAAAAGTAAATCTCAATTCTGAAAGAATGTTTGATAAGTTTCTAATTTTATATTATCAGCGTCACACGTTTTTATTACTGTTGGCGTGGTCGTGGTCGTAGTCGTGGTCGTAGTACTGGTCGTAGTCGTAGTCGTCTTCATCTTCATCGTACGTATGTTATTGATTCTCTAATACACTCCAATTCAGAATTGAAATCTAATTAGCTGCTACATATTTTTTAGATTTAATAGTTCCAAAATAAGTATTAAGTATAGCCCGCGTGGTAGCACCGCTCAATTTGTGGTATGGTCAACGACTTAATAAAATACTACAGCACCGGAAAGAAAAAAAATACGTGGAATCAATTAAAAAGTAACGTCAAAACAATGAAAATATTAATTAATTTTGCTCCAACATAAAGAACATGGTTCATTGTTAAAATGAAAAAATTAGTGGTAATTAAATAACATTTTATTTTCAAATTACTATAATTAATTGTCCGTGTACAATTATAAAAAACTGCGAATACTATAACAAATTTAATTTGAAGTTTAGTGAGAGATTTTATACAGCGTCATTGCGGGAGGACTGCGTCACCAGCGTAATGAACATAAATTAAATTAATGATCGTGAATTTATTCATCCATTCAATGAGCAAGTACATTAAGATAATTTTTAAAAATGAAAAATATTAATGAATTTTAATTCGTTGAAACAATGAAAAAATGGGATTATAAAACGCTATTCATTGAAATTATGTAGAAATTAATTTTCAGTGATGATTTGACATTATGTGAAAAACGTTTGTTTTTCGTATTTATTTTTGAGGAGGCGGAATAATTGTACTTGTGTACTGAAATTTTGTATTTTCTTTTGGTTCATTTTTTTTTTTTTTTTGATTTAACCAAATTTTTCTAAATTTAATATCAACTATTAACAAATACAAAACAATTTGTCTTTATAAAAATGACGATTGTTGAATTTTTCGCGAGTGGGTTTCATAGCGATGAATTTTCTCATTACGAAGAAATTACATAGTGACGAATTCTCGTAAGGAAGTAAAACGTTGCATGGCAAAGAATGTATCTTAACGAATACCGTCTCACAGCGAATACCAACAAACAGCAAATTAGTGGGTTTCATAACGAAGAATTGTGACAACAAAGAAATCTCATGGTAAAGAATGTTCACAACGAAGAATCCACATACGTATTTATATGTTTTTATAAGTGTGTGTTCACACAAAGTAACAGTTTAGTTAGTACAGTGTTGTTGATCGACATTACATGGATGGCAAAAGAATAGCCATAGATTAGTACGCTATGGATAGATAGATTTACTTTTACACTAACTGCATATACCTGTCCATAATGTACTAACCTATAACAAATACTGTATTAACTAAACTGTTGCTTTGTGTGAACACACACTTATAAATACGTATATGGATTCTTCGTTATAGACATGTCTTACTATGAGATTTCGGTATTGTGACAATTTTTCGCTGTGCATTTCTGATAAAGGAAATAATTATTGTAGGCAAGAGATAATATACAATAACTGCATCATTTCTTGACCAATTTCGATGAACTTTTGTATATAGGTTCTCGAAATAGGATTATACTAGTATTTATTAACAAATTTCTTTAAAATTATTACCTAACTCATCTTTATTCATTGTGCAACTGAATGATCGCTGTTGACCAATTTGGTATGTTAGGTTTGGAATTAGGTTATATACAGGTATCTGTTAACAAGTAGCAAGTAAAATTACAAGCAACTTACAAATAAAAGATGAAGATGATAACAAACAGCAACACTCGCACCAATGTTGTTTTTGTTTATTTTTACATTTTTACAGATAAATATTATAGCGCGACAATATAGTACATTAATTGATACATCAACAACCGCCATGATATTCTAATGGACAATAATAATGCAGAATTAAACATATCATGCAAACATATAAATTATGGAATATAATCAAATTTTAGCTTCAATGATATTAACAACAAAATTAACATATGCTGCAATCACATCATTAAAAATGAATATAGATGCTGGTGTACCAAAATATAAATTGGAATTATCACGTTCGCCATACCATTGGTGATAATTATTAAATATACTACAGGACCACAACCAATGGTAGCTTATGTATAGCCATTATTTTGCAATTATTTGTGATGGACAACTACAACAAAAAGCTATGCCACAGGTGAAGATAATACAAAATCAAGAACATATTTCATTACAGTGAAGTTGATAAATTATTCCAAATGGGAATCTATAGCAATTCACCAATTGGTCTTTAATAAATTACCGCAAATTATAAATGATATTTTATTTGAGTGATTGCTCGCCTCCATATTTGGTTTGTTTACTGGTAATATCAAATGTTTTAAAAATAAATTCTTTGTAATATTAATCTTAATTTTTTTTTCTATATTTGCAGATGATTTAAAAAAAGTATATTGAAACAACACATAATTCGATTATTAAATTGTGACAAACTTCTGGCATCAGCGTATTATATTAAATGATTTATTAGCAACACACACCATTCTATAAAATTGATGATATATAAAATATTATATTTTAATATATAAATAAGTTTTAGCTTTAAGCAACAACTTACAAATATCAGCAGAAGATATTTTGCATTAATAAAAAGAAACAGCTTCCTTTACAATGGATTGCAGAAAATATACATCCGAAAAAACATTAAACGACCATCGATTGTTTTGAAGAGCCATTGAAGATTAATATAAAATAATATAAATATATACTAATTCATTTTTTTAAATTAGGAATCTTTATTTTAATAATTTACATATTTATTAAATGTATTTAATTTAATGTAAAAAAAGAAATTTTTGTTTAATTATTTTAATAAGTTCATCAAAAGTTCCCCAACCTTTAACTTCCGTCCATTGAAATCTGGAAAGAGAAAAAAAAAATAACTCATAATAAAATATAATTTTTGATAACGTCGTCATTGAGAAAAGGAAAGGGCTTTTTGCAGGTCTGAAAAAGAATCACTAAATCTACCAAAAGTACCAAAAGTTAGGTTATGTAATTACCTATCGTTTGATACCTACCCCACCCGCCTACCACTTAAAACGGCTGAGTTATAGTGTTTTTAAGAAATCCATAAAAATTTCCACTAAAATACCAGGCGTTTTTAAGATGAAGTAACAGTCGCGCAGAATTAACAGGAGGCAAATTTTTTTTTTAATTTTTTTCTTTTTCACTTTTGACCCACTTAGAGGCGGAATTTTCGAAAAATCTCAACGGATTCTTGTTCGCACGACCAGCCCCGATCGTTTGAGCCTATTTCCAGCCATAAATTTTCACGGAATTTTCCGGAATATTCTTTTTTTGTTTTTCATTTTTGACCCACTTAGAGGCGGAATTTTCGAAAAATCTCAACGGATTGTTGTTCGCACGACCAGCCCCGATCGTTTGAGCCTATTTCCAGCCATAAATATTCACGGAATTTTCCGGACTTTTCTTTTTTTGTTCTTCATTTTTGACCCACTTAGAGGCGGAATTTTCGAAAAATCTCAACGGATTCTTGTTCGCACGATCAGCCCCGATCGTTTGAGCCTATTTTTGGCCATTTTTTGTAAATTTTTTTGGAAAATTTTTCGAAAATTTTTCCATGTTTTTATGTTACCAAAAGTTAGGTTATGTAATTACCTTTCGTTTGATACCTATCCCACCCGCCTACCACTTCAAACGGCTGAGTTATAGCGTTTTTAAGAAATCCATAAAAATTTCCACTAAAATACCAGGCGTTTTTAAGATGAAGTAACAGTCGCGCAGAATTAACAGGAGGCAAATTTTTTTTTTAATTTTTTTCTTTTTCACTTTTGACCCACTTAGAGGCGGAATTTTCGAAAAATCTCAACGGATTCTTGTTCGCACGACCAGCCCCGATCGTTTGAGCCTATTTCCAGCCATAAATTTTCACGGAATTTTCCGGAATTTTCTTTTTTTGTTTTTCATTTTTGACCCACTTAGAGGCGGAATTTTCGAAAAATCTCAACGGATTGTTGTTCGCACGACCAGCCCCGATCGTTTGAGCCTATTTCCAGCCGTAAATATTCACGGAATTTTCCGGACTTTTCTTTTTTTGTTCTTCATTTTTGACCCACTTAGAGGCGGAATTTTCGAAAAATCTCAACGGATTCTTGTTCGCACGATCAGCCCCGATCGTTTGAGCCTATTTTTGGCCATTTTTTTGGAAAATTTTTCGAAAATTTTTCCATGTTTTTATGTTACCAAAAGTTAGGTTATGTAATTACCTTTCGTTTGATACCTATCCCACCCGCCTACCACTTCAAACGGCTGAGTTATAGCGTTTTTAAGAAATCCATAAAAATTTCCACTAAAATACCAGGCGTTTTTAAGATGAAGTAACAGTCGCGCAGAATTAACAGGAGGCAAATTTTTTTTTTAATTTTTTTCTTTTTCACTTTTGACCCACTTAGAGGCGGAATTTTCGAAAAATCTCAACGGATTCTTGTTCGCACGACCAGCCCCGATCGTTTGAGCCTATTTCCAGCCATAAATTTTCACGGAATTTTCCGGAATTTTCTTTTTTTGTTTTTCATTTTTGACCCACTTAGAGGCGGAATTTTCGAAAAATCTCAACGGATTGTTGTTCGCACGACCAGCCCCGATCGTTTGAGCCTATTTCCAGCCGTAAATATTCACGGAATTTTCCGGACTTTTCTTTTCTTGTTCTTCATTTTTGACCCACTTAGAGGCGGAATTTTCGAAAAATCTCAACGGATTCTTGTTCGCACGATCAGCCCCGATCGTTTGAGCCTATTTTTGGCCATTTTTTGTAAATTTTTTTGGAAAATTTTTCGAAAATTTTTCCATGTTTTTATGTTACCAAAAGTTAGGTTATGTAATTACCTTTCGTTTGATACCTATCCCACCCGCCTACCACTTCAAACGGCTGAGTTATAGCGTTTTTAAGAAATCCATAAAAATTTCCACTAAAATACCAGGCAATTTTAAGACGAAGTAACAGTCGCGCAGAATTACCAGGAGGCAAATTTTTTTTTTAATTTTTTTCTTTTTCACTTTTGACCCACTTAGAGGCGGAATTTTAGAAAAATTTCAACGGATTCTTGTTCGCACGACCAGCCCCGATCGTTTGAGCCTATTTCCAGCCATAAATTTTCACGGAATTTTCCGGAATTTTCTTTTTTTGTTCTTCATTTTTGACCCACTTAGAGGCGGAATTTTCGAAAAATCTCAACGGATTCTTGTTCGCACGATCAGCCCCGATCGTTTGAGCTTATTTTCAGTCCTATTTTTTTTTTATCTTTTTTGACCTGCAAAAGTGTGGGTTATAACCTCATGCCGAAAAAGTTTTTTTGCCCGTAGGACATTCATATTTTCAGGAATTGTAGAGCTCGGAAAAAAAACAATATTTGTCGACCAATTTTCTGGATTTCTCTAGGGGGGCGGAGTTAAGGAGCTTCGAAAGTACCAAATGGGTCACTTTTGCACCCCTATAACTCCGCCAAAACTCAATATTTTGCTAGAAGCTCCTCACCAGCGATAGTCCTCCTCAAGGGCTACAAATTATATTATGGCGATAACTTTCTATCTATAAGGGTTTTCCAATTAGGGCTCACCAAAGATCGGAAAATCGTTTGCAGACCAACATTCCGAGTACTGGAAATTAGGGAAATATTGAACTTTCCAAAAATCTAATGATGCAGAAATGTAAAGAAAAGTCTAATGTTTATCCTAAGATTTTCTTGGAATTTTCCAATGAAAAATGTGGATTTTTCTAGAACATCGAAAAACATTGATTTTTTTATGTTTACAAATAGGAATTTCCCGGCCTTCCCAATGAAATTTTCCAATACCCTATTTATTGCAGATACTAGAATATATATCACAGATTTTAAGCCTCACCACAACTCCTCAAGTCAAATAGTTTTGCTACTATGGCTGCCCAAATTTATGCTTACACGAAAATTCCGAAATCTTAAATTGGTCATAAGTCGACCAATAGATTTTTCACAAAAAAAGTCCAGAAGCTTTGTTGTGCGCCTTAAGATTCTTTATAATATGGCTGTAACAAAAAATGACTACCTAATTTATTTGCATCGTGAACATCAAAAAGTCCGTTTTCAGAAATTCCGGAAATTTTCTCCAGCCCAAAGTTGATGACTTACAGATTTCTTATAGCCATAAATGGATTTAGATGGTAAATGTACTGTGGGAGTGGTACTAAACATTTTTCCTAACTATTACAGTTTTCCCGGAATTTCCCGATACAAATTAAAAGTTCCCGGATTTTCCCGAAAATTTCCAGATGTCTTAATTAGAATATTAGAAACATTTTTCACCACTAGAGGACCCGAATCTATTTACGGGTTTGCCCGGAATTTTCCTATAACGGTTTCATACGCATCGTGAAAAATCCATGTTTTTTTTTTACAAAAAGGTAGGTAATTTAATTGCCTATCATCTGATACCTATCACAAACTCCTATCACTTCAAACAGCTGAGCTAGGATTTTTGCCGTTTAAAAAATATACCATCATTTTTCACTAGTTTCCTTTCTTAATTTTCATATGTATGAAAAAAATTTACTCGTCGAATAAAAAACAATTATAAAAATAATTGTGAGGGAATTTAATGATAATCATTGAAAATTAAATTTACACACGAAAACAACAAATACAAGTGATTTGTTTTTATTAAAGAACTTCGTTTCCATTTGTAATGTAAATAATAAACAACACAAAATAACAAGTGTGCACCTGCGTACGTTGAGGTAGGTCGCGTAAATTAGTTGTTTGTTATTATCTTCTTCTACTTTTATTTGGTGTACGTAGTTGTTTGTATTTTTAGACTACGCAAACGCTGTATGTACTATGAAGTTGAATTATTATGAAGTGGTTATTTTGTGATGGCTGCCAGTGAACGCTATGAACGTATTACGATGATTTTGTGTGAACTTTAACGCATTTTTAAACACTTGGATATACATATTTAAAAAAGAAAATTTATATTATATAGAATATTTATAGAATATTTTTCTACCTATTTTTACTATATTTTTGTTGTTAACCATGGTGAAAAAATACATGAACTCATACGGATTTACTCACATCATTCTAATACGAAATCTGTAAGTCATCAAAAAATCATTTTCTCAGATACCAGCTGCCGAGGATCATGTTGGGAAATAAGTTAGGTGATTATTATTAGTGAGTATATATTTTATTTTAAATTGTCTACACAGTAAGGTTATTTATAACGATAGTATAATATATAGCTAGTCGTGAAAGAATATTTAATATGAAATAAAGCATAATCTATGGATATATATTATTATAGCCATATCTGTCTTAATCTTTCGACCAAATAAATACGACATAAAACAAAGTAATTGTTTCTTATATTCTTCCTAGTCGGTAATTATGTGACAGTGTAATTTTAGAAAATTGCAGAAAAACAATACACAATTTATATGATTAAACATTATGGAATTGTTTTTAGTTTTTGGTGTTACTTCAGTTGGCACAGAAATTCCATGTTCATTAAAATACATTTTATTTTATTATGTTTCGTATATTGCTCATTTTTTTATATTTTTATTATTATTATAAATATTACTCTTCGTTTATTTTTATTTATTACAGATTTCATGTACAAGATGTGCACCAGTGCGATGTTGGCTCATGAAGAGGATCCCAGCAAAGGTTATACAACGCTCATTATTCTGAACACTTATCTGTCACTGACAGGTCAATGTATTTAACCATAAGCAAAGCATACGCCGAATAGTCAGCAATGATGTATAATATAGTATTAGTACTTTAGGCAGCAGTATTTTTAAAATTTAATCTGTTTCGGGTGTGCATTGATTAGTGTTATCGCATAAACGCAACTAATCAGCCATGCCATTACATCGTATCATGCATGATTATCTGACTCATAAACAGCTGTCAGCATCACAAATGTATATATCTCACAGAAAGATCACACGGCGGCGATATACCATAGAATTAATTTACAAGTTCAATTTAATAAATCATGAATGTGATGGCTGCCTAGTGATTTTTTTCTTTATATTATAATAAATACGTTCGTCGAAAAAAACATTAAATAATTGCAGGAATATGTAAAAATTATTAATTTCATACTTATGTAAGTATCACGCATTTTATATATTTTATGAAAATAAATTGTAAGTATTGTTTTTTTTTTGGATGAAATATAAAATAGATTTTCGTGTGTAAGAAAATAAAAAGGTTTCCATCAGTATCAGTACTACACCACTGCCATTCATTACTATCGTTCTATTTTTGATGCTGAAAAAAACACCTGTTCATTGAATGGATTTATAAGTTTTAAGAAAATTTTAAATTAAATTATATTTGAAGAATAATTGTGAATATTTCAACAAAATGTGAGTAACAATTTTTATAAATTACTTCATCTGTAAGTAAACTAAAATTGTTTTTTTCCAAAAATTTAACTACTAACACTTCATATCTGTACTTTATTACACTAACACATAACTTTTGGACAAATAGTATATTCAATTATTATATTGAAAGAAAAAAAGAATCCATAAGCGACATTGATATCCTATTGAACCAATTGATTTGTGAGATAATTTTATAAACATTTGATTCAATTTTTTTATTATTAATTTGTTTGGTTTTAAGTTTTGTTAATATTCTGACAATAAATTATTGTAGTGATAACCAATAATCGGTTTTTTCTTCTATTGCATATGATGCCATAGCTAATTGATGTAAATTTTGTATCCGGCATCTATATTATTGGTAATGACGATATTGTTAACAATATTGGATTATTTTGCGAACATAATTATACTATTATCATATTATCCTTTAACGTATTTTAAATAACAAAAATTAATTGTTCTTACCTAGTTTCAGCAAAATTTACCCTAAATTTTGTTTGAACTAAGCTAATTATAATAATAATATGTAGAAAAAAGTCTATTTTAAAAATAGAATTATAAATCTTATAGGGTATGGTACGATTACCAACAAATCAAAGAAAACTAAGTTTATTTTAATTTTTTTTTTAGTTTGTTGTATAATAATAACAACATCAACTGCAATAATTAATTAATATTTTCTTTCATTAAACTTTCTGATTTAGAAAAAAATATATTCAAATGAAGGGATTTGAGAAAATGTATGTACTTATTTTGAACATACAATATCGTATTTCGTACTCTATCAATGTGTAACTAAAATGCAATAATTTTTTCTCATATCTTAAATGCATCCAGTTTGACCAGAAAATAGTAACAACAAAGACTTAAAATGAGTAATTTCTTAACAAATTTGCGCCCATATTGTCCACTTACTAATAAAATTTCACTTTTCGTGTATTTTTCGCAAATTGTTGATCATATCCTTTACAATCTTGTATATCCAATATCGGGATGGATCTTTATGCTTATTTCGTACTATGTCCACGATACCGCCTTGCTATGTTGTAGGTTTAGTCAACATATCTTAGCTTCTGCTGTTTATTAAAACTTAAGTGGCTTAACTTTTAAGTTAACTTTTGTTGTTCAAGAAATTTACTTTTTTTTTGCTTGAATAGGTGCATCTTTAATATAATTATAGAAAAAAAGTTAAAATATTTATAGAATTAACTTTAAAGAATACCAGTCGAGTCAGTAAAGTAATCAAGATCTAGCATCGCAGACAAAAGTAACAAAAAATTATTCACTTTAACGAGGTGTGAGTGCTTTCCATTTTGATTTATTTTTATTTTTATTATCTGGCGCTTTAGTTTTATGTTTTAATTTTCCTTGTGGCATTTTCTTTTTAAAAAATTAACAAATAATTGAATAATAAATTTAATAATAAATATGTACAATACAAACAAAAAAAATGTAAATAACTAAATAGAAAACCGAATCAAAATTATGTTCTTTGTAATAAATAAGAATAAATGAAGGCACTGGCACTGTACAAGCGTAACATTCACGATCTCACGGTGTATCTATAGTTACTGTATCGGCCCAGCTTCGCTTTGGTATGGTTTGGTAATTGTTACAGTGCCGTCTCGGGTGGATTGGAAAGTCACATTACACCGCATTTTTGACAATTTATGTTTTTCTTTTATTTGGAATTTATTTGGACACAATTTTTTTTTTGTTTGTGTCAATTTCAATCAAATGCTAAATTATTAAATTAAAGAAAAAAAAATCTTGTTTTATTTCTATTAAAAACATGTTTTAATAATACCTATAATCTAATTTTTTTTTAATCTGCTGGTAAATTTATATATATTCGATAATCAAAATAAAATATCATCTCATGATGACTTTTTGTTTTGATTTGATTAATTATTATTAGAAATATTTCTGTAGTTTCTCATTTTATTTTATTTTATTTTTTCTTTTCTTTAACAACATAATATTCTTATAGAAAAACTAAATAACATATTGTTTGTGTGTGGGTTAATTGTTTGTTAAAAAAAATTGAATTATTTTATATTTTATTTTAATTTTTGGCTTTTCTAAAATATATTTTCATACACGTAACTTTACATATTTATATTGTTAATATTTTAAGTAAAATTTTAAGTTTGAGTGCAAAATAGAAAAACAATAATTTTTTAATATAAAAAAATAAAAAAATAAGGAAAGGCCGAGGCGATTGTATTTTATGGTTAATTTATATAAATATCAACATCATTTGGTTGTTAAAAAAGTAAATAGTAATGGGAGATCAAGAATTGGTAAAATCAACAAAATCTAATTCTCGGTAATTTTTTTTACCTTTTTTTTTTTATATAATTTAAAAATACTCGTAAAAAAGAGTACAAAGAAAGAATTACGTATGTTTTTTGACTTTAACCTTGATTGATTGATTACGACAAATTTATATTAGAAGAGTGATAGAAAAATAGATAAGATTGTTGCTTGTTTATAGAATTAAACTGTAATTTATGTTTAGTGTATATCATTAAATTGTGCAATTTAATGAATATTACAATATTTAAAATAATTATTGCATTGTAGGCACACTATTTATATTTCTATTTTAATATATAATTGTTTCTTTTTTCCTCATATTACAATTTATTAAATATGAGAATGAAGATTGATGAAAGATATTTTGATATAATATGTAACATCATATATTTTCAATGATATATATATATATAGTTTTACATACATTTATTTATATATTAAAAACGTTTTATAGCAACATAATGAATGTTATTAAATTTTTCTTACAGATGGTTTGGTTGTTGGTTAAATTGGTCAACAGGTTCATCGGAAACAATGTTACGCATAGCTGAAAAAAAAATTTTATCATTTTTAAGAACAGCATATCGTGGATTTTATGTTGATATTGGTCCAGTTGTTGGTGACGCCGATAAAATATGGACAATTTCATTAAATACAGAATCGAAAAAAACACCATTAGTTTTATTACATGGATTAGGTGCCGGTATTGGTTTTTGGGTATTAAATTTAGATTCTTTGGCTGAAAATCGTCCTGTTTATGCACTTGATATATTAGGTAATAATAAATCAAAATTAATTATATAATTATATTATGAAATTTAATTCCATATTAAATGTAAGTATATAGGTTTTGGTCGAAGTTCGCGGCCATCATTTTCTACAGATGCTTTAATCGCCGAAAAACAATTAGTTAAATCAGTTGAAGAATGGCGACGTGAAATGAATATAAATAAAATGATATTGTTGGGTCATTCAATGGGCGGTTTCATAGCAACAAGTTATTCTATTGATTATCCAGATAGGTGAGATTTATCAATTTATATTTATATATTTATTTTTATGTTATTATAAAAATGTGTAACCAAACTGTGTGTGTCGTCCAACAAATATTTTTAAATATATCATAAAATTTAAGTATATTACTATGTTTGTGGTATATTCAGATTATGTCACTTCAATTATAGCATATTTGCAGTTATCTCAACATTTATTACAGATACGTTGCTAATTTACATCGCACGCGACTACTTATAATGATATAACAATTCACCAATTGGTCTACAATTATCGAAAGATTGATGTTTATTCCGTAATTCTATTATTTTTATATAAGCGATTAGTTCAATTCATGAATGGATTTATTTATGCAAATTACGTTAATAAGTAGTGCTTTACTTTGTTAAAATACCTAAGCATAAAAACAAAAGTTCACTGTTTCATAATTAAACAATTGTGAGATATCATATTAAATTAAAATGAAATTGCAACCAAGTGTATCACAATTTTAACATAAAGTTTTATTTGGATTGCTTAAACATCAGTTTCTTCCTATTTTAAATGCGGACAGAGTAGTTGTGTTTATACGTTAACTATTGGAAAAATTGCAGAACTTTAATTTAAGTTAAAATCATACGTGATCATCTCGTTTTTATATTATCAAAGCGGTAATACTTTTATTTGATACACTATCACCACCGTTAAAAATAATCATAATATACCCAATGCAATTTTAGATATTGACCTCTAGATAATTAAAATTATGTGTGCAAATTTTGTGGCTACAAAATATTACTAATAAATTAATTAATTTCTGTGTTTATAGAGTAGCACATTTAATATTGGCGGATCCATGGGGATTTCAAGAAAAACCAAAAGAATTTCCAGCGCCATTATGGGTACGTGCAATAGCATATATTGCTACACCTATGAATCCATTATGGGCATTACGTGCAGCTGGTCCATATGGTGAATGGGTTGTACATAAAACACGTCCTGATATATTACGAAAATTTAGTGAAGTTGTAAAAGATGATCAAGTATTTGCCCAATATATCCATCAATGTAATACGCAAACACCAACGTAATTATTTTTATATTATACATATTTATTTTATGATAATCAAAATATATAAAATTAATTTTATTTACGTAAAATTATGAATGAAATTAGAATTAGGTCGAACACCTATAAATTATTTTAAATAAATAAAAGATATTTTATAATTTATTATTAACAAATATAAATTATAATATATAATCAAAAATATCTGTTATTTATTTAAAATAATTTAATTTAGGTCGAAACACTAATTTTATTAAAATTTAATGAACACAATTTTATTAATATATAGAATTATATTTTAAATTTTATACTTAAAGTGGTGAAAGTGCATTTTTTGCCATGAAAACGGGTCTAGGATGGGCAAAAAATCCAATGTTAAACCGTATCAACGATTTACGTGATGATAAACCATTAACATTATTGTATGGATCACGATCATGGATTGATAAAACATCATGGGATAAAGTCAAATTAAGTCGAATATCAAGTTATGTTAATGTACAGGTAATAAGAGGTGCTGGTCATCATGTATATTCTGATAAACCAGAAATATTTAATCGATTTGTAAATGAAGCATGCGAAGTATGTGATAATATGGACAGTGATTATTTAAAACAAACAGTACCTGGTAATAATGTTTATTAAACAATGCTATTTAATTAGGAACCAAACACACAATTTTATATAATATTAATGGTAATTTTTATTATAATTCCATTTGTACAGCAATTGAATATGCTGTTGATGGTATAGAAACTTCCGATCAAGATGTTATTGATGACAATACTAAAATTTCAACCGTGCCTATCACTAAAAATTAAAATAAAATATATGAAATATAATATAATAATTCTATATTGTTAAGTTTTCGTATAAAATTTTAAATATAATTTATTGTTTATAATTTTTTAATGTTTAGTTTAAATAATTTCATTATTGTGTACCCACAAAACTACAAAATTTGAATTAAAAAAATGTTAAATAAATTTTTCGTGAAAGCTAGGATATACAAAAGTAATTTTTTGTTAAGTAAATTGATTCAGCGACATCTGTCAATGAATATTCAAACATTTTTTGGAAAAGTACAATATAAATGGTCATTGCATTTAGTACTCTTTGACATTAAATGCGGCCAGTCATTGGCCGGTCCATTATATTTTCAATAAAAGCGGTACTTATTTTGACAACTTTGACATTTGTTTTAATTTAATTTTTAGCATAGCTTTTGTTTTATGATTTTTTATTTTTTTCTGTGTGTTGTGTCTGTGAATGCGAATTCTTTTGGGAAGTTATTCATTTATTTGCACAGCATTGGCATAAATAAAAATGGAAGAGAAAGAAGAAAAATCTACTGATAACAAACGAAATCTTAGTAATAGTAATAGTTCAGATGAAGAAGATAATTGGGTTGGTCCATTACCACCAGAAGCTATTCAACCGGTTAAAAAGATAAAAGGTAATATTTGAACATAACCTTAAAATTTCTAGTTTTTAGAAAATCTACGTTTTATTATTAAAATGAATACATTTTTTTTATTTTAACAATTGCAATCCATTTTAATTTATGAAAAATTTGTGATTTATTTTAATTTTAATTAAGTCAAAATAGTTTAAGTATAATATGTTAATTAACTAACCACTGTGTTAAATTTTTTACAGTGATAATGCATAGTATCGTGTCTTAGCATCGTTAACAAAAAATGTACCGTTATCCATTTGTAATTTTACGAACTTAAAAAATGTATTAATCATATAAATTCCTATTGGGTGACTTGTATTTTCAACAATAATATATTGTTTTTAATAATGTAGTCTGGACGATATTTAGAGATTAACATCTGCTCTGCTGTACGTATTCAGTTATCTTACCAAACGAAATTAATTACATTGACGAAACATTTTTCGTAAAAAATGTCTGACTATGCATTTACACTCCCAATGTCCCAATGTCCAATTTAATTGTATTTTTAATATTTTATCTATGAAGTATATATTATCATTCTACTAAAATTTTTAATCATAAATGATTTCAAAACAAAAGTTTTGTTTAACATTTCTATTAGTTTTCTTCCAGGAATGTGTTACGGTCATTTTTATTGTTAGTAATTGTTGGTTAAAGGATTATCTAATATTTTAAGAAACGTTTTGTACAATTGTAGAATAACAATTCTGTTATAGTTATTAACCAAAATCTTCAATTGTATTTTTCAAAGTAATCAAACATATTGTAATATAATATATAATAATTTAATATTGTAGCCTTCCGCGTTCACTAGTAATAACTGAAAATTATATCTTGTTGCTGTTTAATATAATATTAATAAGGTAGTTTTATCCGCTATAATGTACTCACAGTAAAATATTCCATTTTTTTCTATAGTATCAATTCATTCTTTTATTTATTTTTTTGTGGTGTTGTGGGGATATTGTGGTATACGTTCCAGAAAGATTTACATTGTAGACTATCCACTTTCTTTGAAGTAAATTTACGGGTTTTTTAATTTATATTTTTTTCTATTATAGTTTTACATCATGAAAAATTATATTTAGAAAATTTACCAAACACAGAATGTTATGAAAAAAGTTATATGCATCGTGATAGTATAACACATATTGTTGTCACAAAAACTGATTTTATAATAACAGCAAGTGTTGATGGACATGTAAAATTTTGGAAAAAAATGGAAGAAGGAATTGAATTTGTAAAACATTTTCGAAGTCATTTAAGTGAGTACTCGGTTATTAGGTTATTGACTTTATATTTTATTTTTCTATTATAATTAATAAAAAAAAAAAATCATTTCAAAAGGTCCTATAAATGCAGTAGCCGGAAATCCAAATGGGACATATTTATGTACAGCATCAGCGGATAAATGTATAAAAGTATTTGATGTTATAAATTTCGATATGATAAATATGATAAAATTAGATTATGTACCGGAATGTGCTGAATGGATTCATACAGCTGGTGATGCAATATCAAGTTTAGCTGTGTAATTATTATTATTTATTTTTCTCTAATATTTAATTAAAGTACTTTTAATAAAATTAATATTTATTAAAAAAAAAAAAACAGCTCAGATCTCGATTCATCAAAAATATGTATTTATGATGCTCAAGGAACAAATGAACCATTACATATTTTAGAAAAATTACATACTAAACCTGTTTGTATTATAAAGTATAATTATGTATATGATATAATAATATCAGTTGATCGTGCCGGTATATTAGAATATTGGATGGGTCCAAAACATGATTATAAATTTCCATCAAAAATTGTTCACTTTGAATCAAAATTGGATACAGGTAAAATATTGAGTCATATAATAAATAAATTATTTAAATATAATTGAATTTTATGAAATATTTTTTCGTTACAGATTTATATGAATTTGCTAAAAATAAAACAATTGTTAGTGGTTTATGTTTTTCAAATGATGGTAAAAAATTTGCAACATTATCCACAGACCGAAAGGTAATTATAATTTTATATTTAATTAACCTATCATTTCAAAATGTAATAAATAAACGATCCAGTGTTAATTCAATGATGAATATAAAGTTAAAATTATCAAATAACCACATGAATAAATGTAATAAGACTGTCTTACAGAGAATAATATTAATTAATCATCAATTTTAATATTGACGCTTAGATTCATGTGATAATTTTTTTTAAAATCGATGGACCTTAGTTCTATGTTAACATAGTAAAATACAATAAATGATTATATCATACAGTAATTTATCAACTTGATTGTATTAAATATTTGATGTTTGGTATTTGCTATTTGCTTCGCTTATAGAATAACATCATATGGATGTAATTATTATTCTAAAATTAAAATTACGACAGATATTTATTCATCCTAAATATAAAATGTATTCCATTCGTTTCATTTATTAGATAATGTGCTTTCATATTTTGATTGATACCATTTAAAATGCCCATTCATTAAAAACAATATAATATGGAGTATGCAATTTATAATTTATAATTGTACATATTTTAATGTATTTATAGGTACGTGTATTTACATTCCTTACTGGTAAATTAATTCGTGTTTATGACGAAACATTAGGTAGATATTCAGAAATGCAACAAACAACACAAGCCTTACCAAATATGGAATTTGGTAGAAGGTTTGTTTAAATTTTATTTATTATTTTTAAATATTCTATTATTAATTTACAGCTAATTATTTATAGTTTTATTTATTTATTTCTTTTTTTCCAGAATGGCAAATGAAAGAGATTTAGAAAAATCAGATTCATTAAGTTGGTCAAATATTGTATTTGATTATAGCGGTTATTTTATATTATATTCAACAATGGTTGGCATAAAATTAGTAAATATTGAAACAAATCGATGTGTTAAAATTATTGGAAAAAGTGATAATATAAGACCATTACATATAGCTTTATTTCAGGTATATAAATTTTATTGTATTTTTAATAATTATTATCTTTGTATCATTACTTCTGTTTGAATGTGATATTGCCGGGAGTCGAACTTATCCGGGTTGAATGACAATCGAATAATGTGTACTTACGTTTTTTTATGACCAGAACCAGTGGTTTAATTATTTGTAGGTTCATATATAATGTAAACTAATATCATTTATCCAATTTTCAAGCATTTGATGATAAGTTTTAAAGTTTTAGTGGGAGTAGGTGGCACTACTTATACCCTTATCAGAAATCCTATAAATTTTTCAATAAGAATATCTACATATATGTTTGACGTCATTTAAAGATTAAGATGTCTCTACACACAACTCTATGGGCTATTCACATATATCAGAATAATATAATAAATCGTTAAATTTGCACATACCGAGTAATTTACCAACTTGACTCTAATATTTTGGTACATGCCTTAAAAACGAGTGGCACTATTGCGTGGAGTTGACTTGGCGCATTTCTTAAACTTTTGTATTCGTAGTTTGTAATCTATTACTTCTATAAAAGTATCCTTTAAAATCAAAAATCCCAAACTTAATCTTATTTAATTTAATCGTATATAAATTAAAATGGATTTTTATTTTTGTATTATTAGGGACGTGCAAAACGTGCCAAAGCGGCTATAACTATTGAACAAGAAGCATCTGATAATCCAACACTGCAATCACACGTAAGTGATTCGACATTATTTTGTACTGCATATAAGTAAGTTAATATTGATACTAAATTTATGTCATAATAAAATACACATTTATTAACAAAAAGGTAATATCAATTATAGAAAACAACGTTTTTATTTATATACTCGCCGTCTACCATCTGATTTACAAGACGTTGATAGAGATGTATTTAATGAAAAACCATCAAAAGAAGATATTATTGCTGTTCCCGAAGGACAAGGTAAAATTTATAAATATTTTATAATTATTTTTTAAATATTTTGCATACACAATCGTGTAATAATTTTGTAATGAGTAAATTTAAATTTAACATGCAATTCAATGAGCAGATGAAGGTGATATTTATTTAATATTATTACTTAAAATTAATTTTATATATAAATCGTTCAGAATAATTCATGTACTACTAATAATAATAATAATAATAATAATAATAATTTTTTAAATAATTTTTAGGTGTTCAACGAATATATAATGCGGCAACAATACATACAACATTTGGTGATATTCATATGAAATTATTTGCAACCGAATGCCCAAAATCTGTAGAGAATTTTTGTGTGCATAGTAAAAATGGATATTATAATGGACATATTTTTCATCGTATTATAAAAGGTTTTATGGTACAAACTGGTGATCCAACGGGTACCGGTACTGGTGGTCAATCAATATGGGGTGGTGATTTTAAAGATGAATTTGTATTAGGTTTAAGACATGATCGACCGTATACAGTTAGTATGGCAAATGCAGGTCCAAATACAAATGGTAGTCAATTTTTTATAACTGTATTACCGACGGTATGAATTATTACTATAAAATTTAAATTAATTTTATTATTACTAAAAATTTAGATATACTGTTTAATATTTCTTTTATCTTAATATTATATTTATATAGCCATGGTTAGATAATAAACATACAATATTCGGTCGCGTTACAAAAGGTATGGAAGTTGTACAAAATATTTGCAATGCTAAAACAAATCCAAAAACAGATAAACCATATGATGACATAAAAATTATTTCAATTAATTTAAGTTAATAAAAATATTTAAAGGTATGATTATAAAAATATTTAGATATTATGATATTTTAAATTTAACATAAGGATGTGATAGGTTAATTCCGAAAATTATTAGTTATATTGCCCTATGGACACACGAAATATAATTTGACTAAATATAATCCACAATATGAATACATTTTTTTAAATACCATTGACGGTTTAGTTTTAGACAAACAATTACACCTATTTAAATTATAATAGAAATATTAAACGTTGTATAAATTTAGGCGTTAGAGAAATTCAATTACACTTGAAAATTTATAATAAAGGTTTCAAAAACAAATATAATAAAATTATAATTAACAGAGCATTTTAAGCACCATAATTGGAAACTGCCATAAAATTGGAAAGTTTTTGTGAAATTGTAATGACGTAGGAATCGTCTGCGGTTAATAGTGATTATAGGAAGCAGCTACATCTATCTATCTTTACGACATATATTAATGTAATCTATAAACAAATTAGGTCATTTTACAATTTGTTGTTACGGTTAGCTAACATTTATAAAACAAGCAGTGAAATACTGAGGCGTTACACCTACATCATGACTGATGAAATAACGTAACGCAAATCATTTAGTGCAAGTAACTAGGCATTTTTTTCAGCTTGGTGATCTATCGTCGTAAACTGATAATTATCTCTTGGAATGTAAAGTTCACCCTAATGCGGATTATTCACTGTATGATTATCAACTGTGCCGTTTGCTCCAACATCACCTGAATGTTGCACACTTCAAACCAATTGCAGGAATTATGTCCGAAAGAGATGTGTTGAAACAAACAGTTTTGAACTATCGATTAGTATCTATATATATATCGATGACAAAAAGGTTTTACGACTACTATTTTTGTAATCTGTGGAACTTCTGGTAAATTGAATATATAATTGTATATAAAATCATAGTTTAGCAGGTGAAGGAATTGAGCGGAAAATGCAAATTTTCTCTATCTTTTATTACATTTTTTTTAAAACATCCATCGACTAAATGTTGATTGAAATCGATTTATATGTACATTTCTACAAGAAATAATTTTATAAACTAGATTTCATCTCCGTAACGGTATGGAAAATTAAACTATCACCGGATACAAATACCTGTTTCGATTACTGGCCGGTAAAAATTATATTTGTAAACGGATTGTAGCAGTATATTCAAGATGCCACGTCATATTCATAATAAGGTAACAATTTTACAATTTATATTTTATATTTATTATTTAAGAAATAAAATCGTTTAAATATTAACATTTAAAATATTTTTATGGCTCTATTAGCATTGAATATTTCATAAAATGAAAATGAAAACAATTGCAGAAACATTTTAGATTTAAAAAAAAAAATCAGTGAAAATATTAACAAATGGAACAAATACCCAGGCAATCAACAAATTGGTAAGTTTATATTTTGATTACATTTTTAAAAATATTACGTTATTATTTGCATACGGTGCCACATTTACATTGAACTAATTCTTAGTAGTAGCCCTTATTTATACCACTAAAGTTAAGCAAATTGTTTCATCAGTTTTATTAATGGCATTACACATTAACATTAATTAAATTTTTTGACAAAAAATACGGTTTATTTCTGTAAGCATTAGGAATCATTGCGTAGAACATTATGAGACATATTGTTGGTTGACTTTCTCTCAAAATATCCACATAACGGTGCCATAATACCCTCTAATCCTAAGGCGATTTAATTGTGTTTCGAAAATAAAACCTCATTGTCAAGGTTTTTACATCCAATTTTTATTATTTTAATTATCAAACTCATATTAGGCTATATTTCTACTGGGTATGACAAGAATATAGGTGTATTAATGAATGTCTTTATCATACCTAGTGGAAAATATTGCCTTATAAATAAAAAACTAAAAATATTTGTATTAACCGAATGAACTACTTAATATTTTTAGTCGGAGCTATGGATCCCGGCAGGTGTGATGTAAAATTCTTATAGTCTTAGTTTTTGCAATCCTGTAGTAAAATACGATTTGTACATGCTTTTGTTATATCGCCTTCATCGAACATAAGCCCTAACCCACAAACCACAATGTCAATTTTTGAATAATCGCGTATATTTTAAGAGGAACATGGCTGATACTAAAAAATACTTGAACATATTATTTTTATGATTTATTAGTAAATAATTATGATGACATATTTATAATGAATGAAATGGAAATCAATAAATAATATTATATTTTCTTCAAAATCACCTTTAAATTTGGATGTACCGGAAGTTTATTCATATTTTGCTCCATAAATTTTCGGGCCAATTTTATACGTAATTCAATTTCATCATTACGATTTTGTATCTCTAATTTTTCCATCTGTCTTTCATCCTCCTATGGTTAATTTAACATTTTGTAAAGAAATTGAAAATTAAATAAATAAACCATTAAAATTCTTACTTTACGATAATTTTCATAAGCATTTTGTGCTAATAATTCTTTTCCATATGCATAGGAATCCTTTTGTTTTTCTATGGTCCTATCTCGATCTAATTTTATATTATATGCAATCATTTGATTAGTTTTAATTTCATGTTCAAATTCTCGTTGAGAATCATCAATGCGTTGTCGTTTTTGTTCTTCAATTTGTTGTTCTATTATTTTAGCTGTTTCCTATTTATATATAGAAATATATTGTCATTCTTAATAATTTCATATTATGAAAAATTTACTTACTAGCTGCAAAGCCTTTTGTTTTTCTTTACGTTCTTTCATCGCTTTCACTGTTTTCATATCGCTTTCATGTAGAAATTCACGTAAAATCTTTAATTGAAGAATGTAAATAAAACAAATTTTTATTTTGTGCGACAGAATTCATTCATTAAACCAAAAAATACCTTATCCTTTTCGATTTCAGACATTTGATTTTTTCGTTTAATTTCTCTTAAATAATCCAAATATAGTAGAGTTTCTTTTTTCATGAATTCCTGGAAAATAATTTAAAGAAAAAAAAATGAACTATCCAAGTATAGACAGCAAAAACTGTTGTCTAATTTTATTGAATTTTTAGAGATAGTTTAACGACTCGAACAGTGTTCATCTTTGAGTGAAAAATAGTTAGAACGGAATTTTTTTTTAACCAATTCTGAGTTATGTTTTAAGTTATTAACGTATTTACGTATCCATTTGTGAGCCTCGCCAGTGAAGGTAAATTATAGCCATGGGCAACAGTTGCGACTTGAATACTGTATAACTTTCTATTGCGATATTCACATTTAACTTTAAATTTTAATCAATAGTTTTTATGCATATTCAAAAGTTAAATGTAATTAAATTACTACAATTGTATACATTTATTAAACATTGATCCTGAATGCATTCGGTTGAATGTATAAAAACATAAATTTCAAATTGTTAAAATATTGTACAATACTTGAAATGAATTTTTTCTTAAATTATTTCGTGAATAATATTATTACTAACACATTTAAGTTTATCTAATTAGAATGAATTCAGATATTAAAAGTAAAAGTTATTCGAAATGTATATTTCATCGTAGACTATAAAATGTTAATTGGTATATTGTTATATATAAACTCGCATGCGGAGGAATTTACCCGGCTTGATTTTAATGAATGTTTGGTAAATGTCATATGCACCACTTCTAGTAACATAACTTAATGAATTTGATGATGTTGAATATGGTAACATAAGAGTCAATGTATGCCATTGGAAATACATAATCTATTGAAAATTTTATATTATTTATAAATAATATTCTATTATACAACTCAGGCTGCATCTCGCACCCTCAAAAAAGTATAAGAAGGAATGTGCACAAGCAAAACTTTCATATAAAATATAGTTAGAAATGAGCATAATCTTGTGATGTGAAATTTCCACTTGTCCGCTTTTGCTAACACATGTTACAGTCTTTGACATGCTCACTTCTTATACTCACATTTCCGATTGATAGTTTTTGATTTTCTAATTGAATTTCATGATTTATTGCTTCTAAAAATAATTTATCCATATGTGCATCATTTTCTTTAGTTTGTTTATGAATCCTTTGAATTTCTTCTCTTTGTTTCTGCAAAATATCGTATAGGTCAAATGTTTAATATTATTCGGTTTTTATTAAATTAAATTATAGTAAATTAATGAATATCGATCGTACATTTAATTCGCTTGCATAAATACTTTTTTTCTGATGTTGTTTAATTTTTAAATTTTCATCTTCAATTTTATTTTGAACTATTTTTTCATTATATTTTATATTTTCCTTAATTGTTTCTTCTTTTTCATACATTTTCAATATTTCAATGTCATTCATTTGATTTTTTAATATTTTTAAATCGTATAGATTTCTTAAATGGGCTATATTTTGTTCATTTTCTTCACGTTTAATCTGCGTCACATTGAAATGAATAAAATTATAATTATTGCATTATTTTCATTAAATAGTTTTATATTATTTATATACCATTTCATTATGAACTCGTTTTGAAATTTCATTCCAAAGATAATCTTCATCTTTTGAAATTTGTTGTAAAATTTTATTGTATTCAATTTGTGATAGAAGATTTTCTTTATTCTTTTCACTTAATTTTTTATGTAATTCAGGACGAATTTCATCACAATCATTGCTAAGTAAATTACAATAATTAAAAATTCAAATAAATTTATAAATAAATAAACATAAAATTATAATTAATATTTATTCCATACAAATATTGTTGTAATTTCTTTTCCTCCACAAATTGTTTACGTTGTGTTTCACGTTCCATTTTTAATGCCAACAAACGGCGTTCACGTTCTTTTATACTAATATCAATTTTTGTTGCAGTTTTATAATTAATTTCATTTTCATACATCTCATTTTCCATTTGTAACAATTGTTTTAATCTATGCGTGCGATTATAATTATTATTGTTTGTTATTTTATTTTATTGAAATAAGCTTTTTTTAATTATTGATTCAACAACTTTTTATGTTATTAAATAATTACTATATGCAGATAAACAATACTCGATTGGAATAAGGGGCCACGATAAAAAGGATTTTAACTAAAACCAATTGAACAAACAGCAATTTATTTAATAACTTAACAAAAGCATTATTACTCAAGTCTGTGAAAATGCATTGAACACAAATTGTAATGTATTCATGTAATAAATTAGAGGTTGTATATTTGCCGCCCGAAAAATCGTATTATTCGCTATCAATAATTGATTTAATATTGAAAATAAGTGTTAGATAAAATTGATTCGAAGATTTATGGAAATAAAATATAATTTAGTTATAAAACCCCTTTTTCAAATGTAGGAATAATATAGAAATGTTTCCAAGCGTCTCTATCCTCGGCTATTTATTGAGGGATACATCACTCAAAATGCAAAATTTTTAGCACAGCGTTTTATATCTGAAATGCGGGTTTATAATGCATTTAAATGTTTATAGTAAATACAAATTTAATAATTTTTCAGATTGTTCTATAATGAAATTTATTTATAGTGATAGATTTATGATTTTGGGAAACCAATATTCTGCCCTTCGACCAGACTGTATTCATTATGTTGCTCCATCAGTCTTTTCTATTCACTAAATTATGTATAATTTTTGCTTTTCACATATATGTCAAGCTATTACCTAAACAAGTCATACCGATTTTCCCCATATGTTTATATATTTATCTCAACATTTCATTGTTATTGTACCTGTGGAAGTTTATAAGTTAGTGTGCACTGACCCATGTACGGAATCACTCAATAAATATTAATTTGTCTTGGCTATAAATCATGACTAACACGTCAGAATTTTATATGCGAACTAATAATACAAAATAACAATAATTTTTCTGACAAATTGTCCGAAGACTATAAAAAGTAAAGCCGGTATATTCAAGCTTACGATTTTTACATAGTTGAGAAGATACCAAGGTAGCAACATTTCGTCGATAAAATTGAAACAAAGAGATCGTGATTTTTTGATTACAATCGTAAAATCGGATGAGCATATAAATTCGATCAACTCCATGTCATTATTGGAAGAACTATTAACTAAAATATATTTTATATTAATTATTTCAATTAGTCAATTATTGTGTACTTTGTAAATCTACTGTATGTTCAAACTTATTCATGGTATGAAGTATTCGGTGTATAAATGATTTTATTCCGTATGTCGATTTAAAAGAAAAATGCGGGTTTGCGTCATTGCTATACACAAAGTGACAATATAATTTATAAAACTATTTGTATATATTGATATTAATTATACCTCTGTCGTTTTCCATCTAATTTCTGTTCTTGTTCTTCTTTTGCCCGATTAACCTATATATTTATGTAAAATTGTATAGAAATGTTCTATAATTTGTTATTGTAATCAAACCTAAACATAAAATTAAAATTAAAACACACATACCAATCTTTGTATCTCACTTTGTACACTTTTTTCTGATGAATGTTTAATAAATTCTTGTCTATGTACTTCCTTTTTTTCATTAAATGTATTCGCATTATTTATTGCTGTTTCAGATTCAAGTTTTTTCTTTAAATACATTTGATTTCGCCATTTATAATCTGATCCTGGTAATCTACCAATCTGTAGATTATGTTTTTTTAATTTAATCAAAATAATAATAATAACAATAATAATTTAATATAGTATATTTTTATAAATACGTACATGTTCATAATCATAACGATTATTTAAATTTAATTGTAAATTTTCATTTGGTTTAATTGGTTTTTTAATACTATAGAACATTTTAAAATTTCTAAAAATAATTTTCTGACAATTGAAAAAATATTACTATACAATATTTTAACAAGCGTTGCTGTGTGCTGTGTTTATTTATATTGAATTGATTTTTATCCGTTGAATTATATATAACATATCATAAGGTTATACATGTTGTGTGGTGTTGTCGTGTACCTGTACATCAAAAAATAAAAGGTTATTATGTATAGAAAAGGAAAATTATTTCCTACCATTTCCACTTAAAAATATTTCTAATTTGTGTATGGTAAACAGCATAGTAGTAGTATCTTTTTTAAATCAGTTTTATAGAACTAAAATACATTGTGCTGTGTGTGATTGATTCCATATTTTATGTTTTGGATATATTTTTAATAATAATATATTATTAAAATACTTTTAGTTCAATAAATTTTTTACAATGGTATTCCAATCTTTTTATATCCTTCGAAATAATAGAATTCGTTGAGTTCTGTAAAATAGATGTTTGTTAATTCTATTTGATATCCGAAAACAGAAAGTAGTTGCGGTCAAATCTAAAGAATACGGTAGAGATATGGCAGAAATTCATAGTATAATTCGAGTAATTTGCACTTGCTGATTTTTGTGAAATGACCATGACGAATTATCGAGTAGAAAAAGTACTTTTTTCTTTGCTTAATGCGGTCGTTATTAAAATAAATGTAAAAATTCTTTCTGATTACGTGCAAACAAGTTCAACCAACGTTTTGAAGTGGTCACACGAATTAAATTTTTCTGTTTGAAATTTTGTAACATGCCTATAACAAATTAAAATATAGAACTTCTTGGTAAGATCAAATGAAAAGATATGTCTGGCTTTAATCTAATCTACAGTGCAGTAATTCAATCACCAACGCGATATATCAAGAAGAATTGTGTCTCTTCAAATTGTCTTATAAAATCTTTTAAACTCATAAAATCTCACCACTTTTAAAATCTTTTATTAAATCAATTAATTTAATGGAAAAATGGCAATAATTCTCTCTAATTATCGTGCAGTGATTAATTTCGTTGTTATCGATGGTTTAACACGCATCAGATATTCGTTAAAATTGGTAAAAAAAATTTATAAGGATAAATAACCTTTAATATTAGCTACTATGAAATAAAAGGGACTATTATTTATAAATCTGGTTGTACAAATTTTGCAGATGGTTGACGCGAAGGTCGTACAAAACCAATAATCTAACACCACGTCTTATAATCCCCTAATTTTAACGATCTTAATATCATTTACTGCATCTTACTTACATAGTCATTGCAGTTCGATCCGAGGAGGTCTTGTTGCTGTAGTTGTTCATAAGTGGATGTTTTTCCGAAGTTGGTATAGTTAACCATTCCTATACTTCCCATCAGTCTGTAAATTCGTTGGACAACTTTACTACATCTAGCCATATATATGCTAACAGTTTATTTTTGGCCATACATTCATCTTCCATACGTGATATATGCGACCAAGTCATCTTAGCTATTACAATATATAAGGTTGTCAACTATCTCCCTTCCGCCTTTTTGCTCTTTATTCAATGCTTTATAAAAAGTGTTACAGTAATCGGATTTAGTTCAAATATGCGCCGTTTTGTTCGATAATCTGTTTCCATCTAGACTGCAACTTCATAATACCTCCCTCGTAGAAGCCCCCCTCCTTATTTGCGAAGAACTCGGACAGCCACTTTTCACAAGCCTCTTTTGAGATCAACTTTACACCACCAAGGGCGTTCGCCATGGACAGGAACAGGTGGTAATCACTTGGCGCTATGTCCGGGCTATATGGTGGATGCGATAAAACCTCCCATCCGAGCTCCCGTAGCTTCTGACGAGTCATCAACGAAGTGTGTGGTCTGGCGTTGTCCTGGTGGAACACTACACCCTTCCTTTTGGCCAATTCTGGACGCTTCTGGTCGATCGCCTGCTTCAAGCGGTCCAGTTGTTCGCAGTAGATGGTAGAATTAAGCGTCTGGCCATATGGGAGCAGCTCATAGTGGATGATTCCCTTCCAATCCCACCAAACACACAGCAAAACCTTCCTGGCCGTCAATCCCGGCTTGGCCACTGTTTGGGACGATTCACCGGCCTGCGACCACGACCGTTTTCGCTTGATATTGTCGTATGTGATCCATTTTTCGTCGCCAGTCACCATCCGCTTCAAGAATGGGTCGAGTTCGTTCCGTTTCAGCAGCATTTCGCAAATGGAAATTCGGTCCATTAGATTTTTCACTGTTAATTCATGTGGCACCCAAACATCAAGCTTTTTTTTGTATCCAGCCTTCTGCAGATGGTTTAAAATGGTTTGGTGACTAACTCCCATCTCCTGGGCGATGTCACGAGATGCCACATGCCGGTCTAACTCGATGTATTCCATGATTTGATCGGTATTTGTCGTCACAGGTCTTCCGCCGGCTGGCTTATCCATGGTGTCGTTTTCACCGGCTCTGAATCGTCGAAACCATTCCTCCGCGGTTCGAAGTGATAGAGTACCATCCCCCAAAACACCATTAATCTCACGGAACGTTTCTCTAGCGGATTTGCCTTTAACGAAGGAAAACTTTAAAATAGCGCGAATTTCGGCGTTAGTGAACTCCATGTTTACACGTCTATAACTGTTGAACGCAATATCCAAACTAATCATACATAGCGTCGTTTTGTTTGTTATGTCAAGAGCTTTCAAATTATGTACAGTGTTGCCAGATACGAGCTCTGTAGCGCTTTGTACATAGCCGCGAAATTAAAAAGGCAAAAAGGCGGAAGGGAGATATTTGACAACCTTATATATAGTACAGAATGTACTTTTGACTATATTGGTGTTTTTGGGTGCGAAAAATCTTGTATACATGGTTAAATTTAATTTTGTGGCGTATAGTTGCTGCAGAGTATGTATGTCATACAATATGGAGGTATTCAATTTCGGTTTCTGGTAATTGATGTTAGAAAAATGTTGCATTGCATAAGATTATAATCTGTAGTCATTCAGACATATCCTTTATACAATAATTTATTAAAATTACTACTTCTTTATTTAATTATCCAGCTGCGAACTAATATATAAATCATATAAATAAATATTAATTATCACCTTCATTTAGTAGTCGATTAAACAAATAAAATAATAAATTTTTCACTAACACCTTATACAAACAAATATATAACTAATTGTAAGCAACTGTGTACACGAGGCCCAGTAAAAATTATTATATCTATTCAGAAGATGTGAAAATTAGCTCTAATTAAATAAGTTATTATTACAATTAACATATACTATTCAAATATCATTAAATTATTATTATTATTATTATTATTATTTGATTATTCCGATATAAAGAGATTCATAAAATAATATTATAATTTAATAGAATTGATGAAATTTGTATATTAATTATTATTATCATTCCACATTCATTGACAAATATTTTAATTTATTTATTATAATTTTAAAATATAAATGTTGCAGACATACAAACAAAAAAAATAAAAATGTTGATTTTATATTCAATTTGAAGAGTAAAAAAATTTGTATGCCAGTTTTTTTTCTGTTGTAAAAATTTAAATAACTACTCGTATTTGTTCTTATTTTATAGAATTTTCGTATTTTAAACGTGACAATGTGTATTAAGTTAATATTTTATTTAAAATTAATAATTAAATATTGACTATAAGTTTTTGTATTTATATAAAATATGAATTACTTACATAAGTATTAGTATGACAATCAATATAACATAATGGGAATTTTGTAGTTAACATCATAGTTAACAATGACATTCATCTAGTAGACAAATTCATTGTGATACTTGTGATAACTTCCAAACCATCAATCACGCAAAATTATGAAATCTTTTACGTATTATTTTGTATTTATAAATATGTAAATAAGATTTTATAGCAGTCAAAATAATTTTTAAGTTGAACTTTAGATGGTTTTTTTTTTGTTTTGTAATAAAATAGAAAAATATGGTTAACATCAAATTTTCCTTATTGTCAAATTACTTTTAATTGACTGATGCTAACTAATTATATGAATTAACATCATTTTGCGAAAATACACTTAACTACAAAAATCAAATGTTGGTGTCTACATACGCAATTAATGTTACTAGATGCGATAGATCCTATATATCATTTAATACCGAAAACAGTCATTACAGTCAAGTTGGTAAATTTCTCTGGTTAGGAGCTAACGCAATTCACCATTTGTCACAATTACCGAATTCGAATCTTTTTAAATGAGTGATTAGCTTGCATAATAATGTTGTGTGCAGACATTGTTAATCTTTGACTATATATACCGTTTAACAACATATTTTAAATGATATCTATTTTTTTCATTCCACACGAACAAACAAACGATAGCTCATCTGAAAAATATTTCTTATAAATTTCTATAATATAACATGGTTATTTTACGATCATCAATAAGCACACATGAACGTTACCCATACTGCGTCGCCACTAATGTTTAATATTATGACGCTGCTAGAATAGATATCCGTGATACCAAAAATTACCTATGCTAACCTTTATACCATATATTTTACATCATGCTAAAACCAGTGAAATAATAAAATTTATAGAGGCGTTAAGATTTGTTGATTTCGCTAACGTTTATATGTCTTAGGAAAGAAAACAAGGAAAAAGACAATATCAATTGATAGAAGGTTTTGCTGTGTATACTTGATGGGATCAGAATGGAGCGGTGTATTATAAACTACAAACACTACAGGTGATATATTCTGTGACGCAATGGTATAATGTTAATGCAAATCAAATGTGAAAAACTGTGGATTCATTTCCGAAATTTTCATTAAAAATTTTTCGGTTGTATAATTCTGAAACATTTCAGCTGTGTTACCATTTGTTTGTTTATGGATATGTTTGAAAATAAGCGGGTTTTGAACGTTCTATTCAAACATTAACAATGTCTGCTATAATCACTCAAATAAAACTAATGGAATTAAGAAAACGTCTTGGGATAATTACAGAATAATTTACAAATTTGACTGTAAAGAATGTTTGGTGATAGATGCCCATAAGCTCCACTTGAAGTTTTTTTGCATAAAACCTAGTGACACGTATAAATTATTATATTTATCTGAAAGCGAATATCAAATGATAGTTTCTTAATAATAAATGTTTTTTTTTTTTATAAAATATACGCAACTCACACATACAATTTTTTTAGTTATTATATTTATATATATTTTCAACAAATGATTATAATATATGAATAAATGACACCGGTTCAAGGTAAAAATGTTGTTAATATGTTGACATTATAAATATTTAACATTTTATTCATTTATGATAAAATAAAACACTATAAACACATACGAGAGGGGCATATAGACACAAAAAAACGATCTCCTCGTATAAATGTAATAAAATAATAATATATTTTGTGATAACTATACCTAAAATTTATTCAATAAATTGAAGAATATATGTATATCTTCTAAACTGCTACCAGGTGTACCGGTATCAAGTGAGAGTTTTTTTGTGAAAATAAAACACTAATTTTAAATGGTAAAGTAAAAAACATTTTATTCAAAATATTGGCCATTGCTTTCTACACATTTTGACCACCTTTCATTGGCAATTTGTGGATACCACGCCAATAGAATTGTTCGTCTTTTGAAGCAAACCAATCAGACACTCAATTTTCGACTTCTTCGTAGGAATCGAAGTGCTGCTGCTCAGCCAATGCGTGTCCCATCGATGAAAACAAATGGAAGGAGCGAAGTCTGGTGAATACGGTGGGTGGCCAAGTGCTTTGATTGTATGCTGAACCGGTTTTGCTTTGTATGCAGGTCCATTGCCAAGGAGAAGATACCTTACACTGTCTTCTGGCCCATTCTGGTCGTTTTTCGATCAATGCATGGTTCAAATTGATCATTTGTGTGTCGGTAGTGATCAGCATTAACAGTTTCACCAGATTTTAGCATTGTCTTCTTGCCGAAACGATTTGGTTTTGCAGTCGATGTTGATAGTTGTCCTGGATTTACCCATAATTTTTTCCGTTTAGGATTCTTAAAATAAATCGATTTTTCATCACCAGTAACAATTCGATGCAAAACAGATTTTAATGCTTTCCGCAAATCATCATTTTCTGGTACAAAATGCGACCATTTTAACACGATGAAAAAATAAAAATATGATGTTCTTTGTACAATGACTTGATATACTAAATATGTTTCGACAAATGTCATAGCAACCAAACAAACAAAACAATTAAGGCTCCTTCACAACAAATGTTTTCTATCGAGATATTTGTATCTTGGCGCTCACTTCATACCTGTACACCTGATAAATTAATTATAAAAAGAATATTTTCGTTCGCATTATAAAAACTAAATAAATTATAAATACCATATAATCGTATGAGCGCGGTTGCGTAGTAAATATACGCTTTAATTAACTTACTATAACTATAGGAAATAAATTGACGGTCCTCTTATGGTTTAATTGTTCATTATTTATTAGTCTCAGATGTATCATAATTCTTGACTAAAATTAACATATAGTTATTTTTACAATTACTGCAATTGCTAATAATAATAATAATATCACACGCGACAATCTCATTGTATACCAAACTTAATTCTATATAACTCACCCTTCAAAAAATTCAAAAATTACATAACTTTATTAAACAAAAATAAACTACAATTATTATTAATTATAGAATAATTTATTGTTCAATTATTAAAAAACACCAAATACTCGTCCAATGGCATAAAATTTTATTTTTAGAAAATTAATAATGTATCGTAATATAATATAATGATAATGTGTTCTTATTGCGTCTGCAAACTTATACGTGCGTACTTTATATTAGATGTATAAATTGAAAATACCCATTTTTATACAAAAAAAAGGCACATTTATTTATTAAATATGTATAAAATATTAATATTTCAAAGTATCATACATTTTGAAAGCTACCCAATCGTTCATCTAATTGTTGTATTTCTTGTCTTTTGACGCGATCCATTCATCGCGAGCTAATTTCTGATGCTTTCATATAAGAAATATTACACATACCTCTTGAAGTCCGGAAGAATCGGAATAAATGCGGTGTAGTCTGACGTAGATTTGTCTGGTGAATACAGTGGATGGAATATAACTTCCCAGTTCTGTTTTTGTAAATATTTTTTAACAACATTTGCAGCCTAAGATTTGACATTGTTATGCGTTGAATTTGTTGTCACCCATGTACATGGTAGTTCATTTCATCAATGCTTGCTCTAAACACATTAGTTATCGTCGGTATAGACATCACCAGTGATAGTTTCCGAAGGTTTCAACAATTCATAATAGTATATACAACACCTTTTTGATGCCATCAAATACGCAACATAACCTTATCAGCATGAATATTTATTTGCTTCGTTTAGGATACTTATAAAATTCCATTTTTATCTACAGTCACAATTCGATGCAAAAAATCCTTTCTATTTTTTTATCTTTGGAGCAACAATTCACAAGTAAATTTTCGATTTTCTTTCTGTCTTTCTTATGGAACTCATTTTACAAGTTTTTGATCCATTGCCTTCTTAATTAAACATTGTCGAGTGGCCTTTAATGCTGCTGCCAAATTGTAATTGTGTTTGACAATTATCTTCGTTCACTAATTATTGTAATTCTGCAGCTTCTGTCCTGGGGGCGTTGTGCATCTTTTGCGTATCAAAAATTCTTATAATAATATAATTATAAAACGGGTATTTTTAATTTGCATACCTAATAGAATACAAAATATAGAATATTATTGACGTTAAATGCGAGAACTTTTTAATTTGTTATATAATAAATGTTAAAAAAAATTCTATATGGCAAAAGTCCATATACGTCAAGTTTGACCTACGTATCATATATAAAATATAATAAATAATTTGTATTTATGGATTTGATGTAGAAACGGAAAATATTCTCACAGGTTGTTTGTTTTTTTTCGGGTATAATACCTGTTTGGAAACAAGTTAATTAATATTTAGAGAAGATATGCAAATTAGCAAATATAATACCACTCATAGAATTCAATTAAATAGTACACAACCCTTAAAATGTTATCGAAATTGATTACAAATTAAACAGAGAGAAAATTAAAAATGTATTAATACAACATATTCAATATATGTTGAAGTTTTTTAAATAGAAAGTTCATGCGAACTCAAATAAAATGATGTATTAATAATAATTATCAGCAGAAACTGTCCACAAATAATCAAGTTATTAATATGTAAATTTTTTGTTTTGCGAATGTAAATATTAAAATAAATATAATAACAAGCGAAAGTATGTGTGTGTGTGTGTGTGTGTGTGTATAAGTAGATTTTAAATTTTTCTTATGGTTTAATTAAGTAACTTCACAATTTGATGCATTTGTTAATGATGGAAGTTATAGAGTTTCTTAAAAAAAAAATATTCACGCAGCGCTCTATAAAACACTTTTATTTATTCATAATATTTTCAATAATATTGGAAGTTTATGACAATGCAAGAAATAATATAATTTTGGTTTTTCAGTTTGAAATTAATCGTATACAATGATTGCTTTATCAAATGATCTTGCATCACTTCCGAAAGTATTGCCTATATACATTTATTATATTGGAGCGATTTTAACCACTCTCTAGAATTGACTTTTGTTTGTGACGGCTCAAACCCACAACCATGCATGCATTTCAACGGCACGATTTTAACACATTAGAATTGGATATCGTTTGCAATACTGCTCAAACACCCAGTCATACGTTCCATCAGCACGATTTTAACAATTTATATAGAATTGAATATCATTCAGCACCATTTTAACACCTTAGAATTTATTATTTCTATAATTTAACAAATTATTTTTGAAAAATAAATCTATCCTTTACTCATCAATTATTGAATGCGGTGTAATTTACGAACTTGACTGTAATGAATGTGTTTGATAGATAACATAAGCTCCACTTGGGCTAACATATGACTTATGTACGTACCTCTCGACAACAGCCCAGTTTTATATGGCTTTTGCTATAGCTGAGAAAAGTATTTATAGCAATATATTTTTAATCTTGAATAATAAATCGCTGTTAAAGGATATTCACTTGATGCGTACACGTGTGTGTGTTCCGAGTACCAACTTAAAGTCGTTGAGGTTTGAATGTTCTTAATACGTCGCCCATTGAAAATCAACCTGAATCGATTTTTCTGTCAATATGACCAATAGTAGATCTCAATCAACCCAAACCGCCACATCGGCGGACTAAACTTGACTGCATTATAAATGTTTGGTAGATATACCATATAATCTTCGTGTAACCGTAGACTTCCAAGGATTCTCTACGGGAAATCTTACTCAAATATTTAACGAAAAAATTATTTACTTTCCAATTTTATTAAAATTAATTTAAGAATATTTTTATACAATATAGCAAAAAAACATTCGAAATTATTCATGAAATTTAAATATTTCTTAAAATATTTATATGTTCTTCGTTGATTTTAATATAGAATTTAAAAGATATGATAATTTAAAATAATTGCTAGCTACACATTTTTGCCATCTCTCTGGCAATTTATAGTTGCCACGGATAAAAAAAACTATGTCTCGTTTAATGTTATCCATAACCAGAGATCCAATTTTTTAGTTCTGCTGATGTTTTGAAGTGGTGGTGCTCATGAAGTGCGTGTCCCATCGATGAAAACATGTAGTAATCGGAATGAGTAACATCTGAATGAATATGTGATTTGAATTTATCTGCAATCGGCTTAGCTTTGGAAAATTAAAGCAAAATTACCTTACCTTATTAATAATATTAACACTTTTACCAGATTTTAATAGTTCATAATATACCATATATACTTTTATGATCTCAGCACATACCATTCTCTGCTTTCCAAATTGATTTCGTTTTGCAGACAATATAGGAGCGGATTGGGCTGATGTAATCCATGAATTTTTACGATTAGGATACTCGGAATAAATCCACTTTTCATCACCACTTACAATTCAGCATGCATAACAGACTTTCTTTTATGCCTTTGAAGCAAAATTTCACTGGTCCTTTTTCAGTTTTCCAGCAATTGTCTTTCATTCAGTTTATGTGGCAATTTCACATTCTGCACTTTTAGATCTTTCTCATAACTTCTATAAATCATTGTTGGAAAAAAATTCAAAGTTTCTGCAATTTATTTTTGAGTTAGTGAGAGTCATCTTCATCCAGCAATGCTTGCAATTCGTCATGTCTTTTTCGGTGTTCGGCCAGCATGTTCGGTCATTTTCCACATCAAAATCATCGCGTTTTTGAATTGTTGAAACTATTCGCATCATATTCATTGTGATAACCATAAGATTTAACAAGTATTTTGTTGAACTTCTGATGCATTTTTTTTTTAAGAAAAAAATAAAAATGTCACGATTTTCTGGTGCAAAACTTTCCATTTTTGATAAGATAAAAAACTAAATGTTGTTGTATTAATACTTTACAACACCTTCATCTATACAGCCACCTGTTTATATATGAAAATTGTAGTTTCATATGCATAAAGCTGATAATAACAATTGTATATAACTATTTATGTAAATACTGAAATGTGTATTTTAGTCTGTCAGATAATCTCATTTATTCTTTTCTGTGGTCCATAATAAACATTATTATTCTTCCATTTCTTCATTCTGCTGTTGCTGTGGTCCATCATCATTTCACCATCGCTCTTTTAAATGCAAATGCACGTGTATGTAAAAGTCTCTCTCTCTCTATCTCTCTCTCTCTCTCTCTGTCTGCACAGGTGACATTATCAAATACACAAATAACTCTGAACCACACCAGCAGCATCAGCATTCAGCACAGTATATTTAACTTTGATTGTATATAAGTACGCAGTTTATTTAAATTGCATTAAAATATAAATAATAATAATAAAAATAGGTATTAGTTTTTATCTCCTATAAAAGAAAACATTTAAATATTTTTAATATCTTTTTTTTTGTTTTTCTTATTGGTTTGTTTGGAATAATTTTTTATTTTATTCAATCACACGAAACAACATAACATTAATATTTAACAATCCAACAACAACTGTGTCTGTATATAAGACTTAAATAATATACGAATAATATTATTATTAACTGGTTTTTCTGGCTTATTTTAAAAATCATTACAATAAAAAAAAAATAAATAAATAAACGTAAAATGAAGATTCTCTCACATGCACATCAATTTTTAAAAATTTGTGTACAGACAAAATATTGTTTTCATTTTCACTTGATAGCCAGCCAGTCAGTGTTTAGTCGGTTCTGTATTCTGTAAGATCACGGAATTTTACAATAAACAATATTTTTTTAATTTTACGTTAAATATATATAAAATTATTTATTAATTAATTATATTTTATTTTACTACACACCGAATTGTTTTTGTATTTTGTTTTGTGTGGACGTGTTTTTGTGTTTTTATTATTTCTTCTCAATTTATATATATGCAAAAGTGTAAATTAATAATATTCTTATCACAATTTTAATTATAATTAAAAATAAATTAACATTAATTTTGTGCAAAATACTACAGTTATTTAAATATTATAATATTTTTAATATGCACACAAAAGTTTATTTATAAAATTAATAATTATTATCGAATTTTATTAATTTTTATGGTTTGATTAAAATACAAAGAAATTCTTCTTCTACAATAATAATAATAATAATAATAATAATAATAATAATAATAATAATAATAATAATAACAATAATATTATTGGGACTATAGAAATTTGTTTGTGCTTTTTAAAATGTAAAAAAAATTAATTATATCGAAAATATTCTTTAAATATTGATTTGATTTAAATAAATTAAATCATCATACACCTCTTTGTGTCCAAAAAAAAAATAACCGAAATTAATTAAGAAAGTTAGTAGTTATTACTGAAAAACTTACACGTTCAATATGTGCATCAAATGACTTTCTTTTTATGTCGCTGATTGGAATGCTGTGTTGAGTATATAACCGCTCCCGGATGGTTGTTCGCAATGTCTTTAATTGATACAAACCGATTTCCTTTCATCGCCAATAATGAAGTTTAGGAAATAGGAAATAATCATCAGAAATAAATCGGATTATTGTTAGTATGAAAAAAAAATGTAATGATAATTGTCGCCCAAATGCTTGACGGTGCATTATCGTGTAATAATTGTCAAACTACTTGGTTCTCGATATTCACAGAACGAATATAATGAATGCAAAACGCTTCAATATACAACCTCGTTGTGACACTTCACACAAATTCTTTATAGATTATATAGCTTTGGAATAGTAAAAACATAAACTTCATACAAATTCTTTATAGATTATATAGCTTTGGAATAGTAAAAACAAAAATGAGCATTGTTACGATTCTGTAATTTCATCATATTTATTTTGTGTATAACCTTCATTTTGGTGACCGTAATTCACCACTTTGGTGCGTTTCTTTTGCGTAAATATCATTTTTAATCACTATAGTTTTAAAAAGAATTATGGTCACATTCATAACTTTTTGAAATTATCAATTCGATGCAATTTTTGTTCATGCTGTGGAACAAACACCTTTTGTACACCCATTTTTTTCCGGTTTAAATTTTATATGAAGCTTTGTTTTTAATATAATTTATTTAATAATTTTTTAATTTTGCATTTTATTATATGTAAATTGTAATTTAATTTATTAAATTAATAATTTTTTTAATTGATCTAATCTAAACAGCTATGTTATACTGGTAATATATACCAAGTAGTTCCATTTCCATGAATCTCACTGAAGATTTCTTGGTAACCTTGAATAAATTACATATGTTTTGAATGTTTTCTGCGTTAATGGTTGTTTGATGATCGGCTCTTAGACGTTCCCATTATCAACCCATACATCTCTATTGTCGTCTTTTAATCGTCCATACCGGTGCACTCATTTTTTGGATAAACAATATGCATAACCATAAGATAAGATTTTAAACATTTCAAACCAATTTTAAAACAATTTTTGATTCTTTATGTTCTTTATACATTTTTACATACGATCAATGCATTTTATTTTCTATTTTATTGAAGGAAAAGTTATGAAATAAACCTTTACAATTTTATTGAGTTCACAATATATAAATCATAAATCGGTAGCCAACAGTTACCGCATGTCAATATATTAACGAGTAATTTTGGTTATTTTTCGGACAATGAGGGTTGTAGAATAATTAATTTTATTAATTTAAAATCAAACTTTGTTAAAAAACTTTTAGAGATATTATTTTGTATACCACGAATACGGCTTATATTTTGATAAGCCCGAACAAAGGTATGTAAATATATAATGTAATAGTAATAAGTAATTGCATTATTGTTTTATGCAGAACTTAGCGAATTACTTTTTCAACTATAATACAAATAAACAAAATATTTCTTTGCGTATTGAACAGTTGAAATAATCTTTTGCTGCTATAAAATAATATATTTTAAAATCAATGACAGTTATTGAATTTATCTTTCAATTCGATAAAGAAAGGCTGTAATTGTTGTGAAGGAAGTGTATGTATATGTAAAATACCATAAGAAAATTCTGAAAAAATATATGGATATAAGTATAAACCTAGTAAATTTCCGGAAAATTCGACTCCTTATATCCTTGTTTTGATGAATTATAATTTAATTATGGATTTTAAAAATTATTTTCCACGATAGGTTTGGATTATAATCTGTTTACAAAAATAAAAAATTCTAATGATTCGAAAAATAGTAAATTCGTAAATTTTCCGTAAAAATTTAGTAAATTTCGCTTACACCCCGTTTTTTTTTCCATTATTTTTCTCAATTTTACATATATACCCTTCAGAATCAATTAGGCTCCTCTTAATCGAATAAGAAAATTAATCAAAAACCGCTATTAGTTTTAAAAATATATTTATATTTATATTTATCAAATGCTTTTTCTGAAATTCTTCTGCTAAATTGCATTAAACTATTTATTTTGTATTACCACTATTTTTCTTCTATCCTCTGTCACTTGAATTTGTTTTCTATGAACTATTTCTTCATGCCTTAATTTTTTACTACAATATAGCTTCCGCTAAACCACAATTTAATATACAGAACAAAACTTAGAGATACTTTGAAGATTGAAATAATGTTTTTATTATTTTAATTATCTTTTTTAATTACTGGCACAGTTTTAACGGATTGCCATATTGTTGTACACAGAATTGCAAATTATAATCAATTACCAATGTTGCATTGAAGAGATTTTTAAAATCGATGGCAGAGAAAATTTAAAGAAATTTGAAAAACGACGTATTGACAATCAAATGGTACAAAAAATGTATACAATATAATTATATCATAGAAAATTTCACTGACATCAACCGAAAAATTAGTTCATATCCTTTGAACACATATGAATTATAATGCAGCCTACTCGGAAAAATTTTGATGATGTATCAACCCATCCAAATAAACTTTAGTTTATGTTTTAAAATTTAGACATACTACTCTCCCAGCATCGCTATGAAAAATTTTGTTCACACTGCAACATCTGTGAAAATAATAGTGTCAATATAGTGGAGAAAAACCTCTTTAAAATTTCGAAGGACTGTCGGTTAAATAGTAATGAATAAAAATAATTGATAGCATTAGGAATTATTCTTTGTATGGTATATGAAAAATTCAATCAATATTTAACTAAAATTTGTTTGTGAACGTTAGTTTTTAAACAAATAAATGTCAAATCTTAAGAATAGATATAACAGAAATATAATATAATATGGGTGAACATGCTTGAGGTAGCTCACTTATAAAAATATTCTGTACTTAATGTCTTAATAATAAATAAATACAGTATATATCGACTGATATGACCTTCAGTATTATAGTAACATACCAACAAATCACATTTGACATTAATTTTTAGTTATTCACTATAGATTGACTGAATAATCACAATTTATACATAATTAAATATTAATTATAGAATTAATAATTTGAAAATTTAATATTTATAATTTACAATAAGGAATTTATTACCAGGTATATAGAACTTAATATTTATCGTTTAATTTAAATTTATTCAAAGAAAATGTGGTAAATGTAGAATTTTATTCTAAATATTGTCCATCATTTTGGCTATTTATTCGGTTTTTGTTTTGAACCATTGCATTCATCGAATGCCATTTAGAGAAGTGTTCATCGTTTTTTTATAATAATAATAAGGTACAAGATAAACATTTTGAAGATATCAAATGTGACACCTACCGAGTAGACGATGTAAAAATTTCATTCAGGTATCTACGTAACATTGCGCAGTCAATTGATACAGAAACAAATTGTAGTGTGATGGAGTCAAGACCAAGATGAATATGGCAACTGTATACTAACACTTCTCAAGTCATTTTAACGTATCCTTAATTCGAATCGATTTGTTGCAATTATTACGATATTTATTGGACAAACCCATTTTTTTTTTTTCATTTAATTAATTCATTCTTAATATAAAGATTAAGTGCTACTACACCTAGTATTGCAAGTGTTTATTTTTTATAGGATATTCTAACCGGTTCTTATTTATATGTGATAGGTGATTATATACAAACAATTTTTAAATATTTTGGATACTAAATGAGATGTATAAAATGTAATTTTTTAAAAAAAAAATGTTAAAGATGTTTGATGATGATGTCACTAAAGAAGAATAACATTGAGATTCTAACTAAATTGTCGAATGAAAGAATAGGAATATATATATATATGTTTATTATATGGGTGTGGAATCACAGCACTATATGTTCTTATAGTTTTTGCCAATTTCTATATTTATGGTATATATAAAAAAAATTCCAATTATCACAAAATAACCATTTAAATTAATTGTATATCAAAGAAAATGAGCATGCATGTGGGTTGATAATTAATTTCTATAATGATATCCTTTATTAAAATTATTGTTATATATAATATTGGTTTGATTAGTAAATGTACATTTCACAGATAGATTAGATATGTTTATATATATAGAAAATCAAGTGCAGTATTTTTTTGTTCTATTTTACTTTTTTTACTGCCACAACGGAAAGAGTCCCCATTGCACAAAATACTGTGTTGTGATGAGAACCCTCAAAAAAAACATTGGTTTCACAATTGGTTAGCTAAATTTCGTCCTGGTGACTTTTTGTTAAACAAATATGTTTCTAATTATACGCAGTACTTTGCTAAGGTAATTGTGACAATCACACACTCATATTAAGTGTTGCATTATTTTTAATTGTTTCTACGAACCGTATGACCTAGACAGATCGTTGTTCGTATACCCAGACATATACGTTGTTCAATGTATATATATGGCATTTATTTGTATAACAAAATGATTGAGTACAATATATTGCCCATCGTTAGCTATGACTTCCTCTCATCTTTTGGGAAGTTTGTTGATTCCTCGTTTGAAGAACTCCTCATCTTTTGTCCCAAGCCATTCTTCGACCCATTTTCGCACTTCTTCAGCATTTCGAAAGCGTACATCTGTCAGGCTGCCTGCATTGATCGGAACAAATGGTAATCAGAAGGAGCAAGGTCTGGAGAGTACGGGGGTGATGAAGATGATCCCAACCGAGCCTCTTTATTTTTTCCTTAACGATGTTTGCACGATGTGGTCTGGCATTGTCATCGTGAAATCAAACTATGTGGTGTTTTCGAGCTATCAATGGTCGTTTTTCGTTCAATTTCTTTGCCAATTCGCTCAGTTGTCGTCGGTAGCGATCAGCTGTAACCGTTTCATTTGGTTTTAACAGCTCGTTATACACCACACCTTTCTGATCGCACCAAATGCACAGCATTACTTTCTGGCAATGAATATCGCGTTTTGATTGTGAAGTTGATGGTTGGCCGGGATCAACATATGATGCTTTACGTTTAGGGTTGTCGTAATACACCCACTTTTCATCGCCAGTGACAATTCGACTCAAAAAACTATGTTTTTTTCTTCAAATGAAAGAAAGTTATTAAACTTCCCCGCAAAACAACTTTTTCAGGCACGTAATTCGACATGTTCGAAGCAAAAAAAAATTTTGTTGTTTACACTTCAACGAAATGACATATACTGAAATTTATAGAGTAATGACAGACAAAAAAAAAGAATATGACCGTTGTGTGTTCCGATGCACACAACGCCAGTTACGCCAACTGTTATCTAAATCGACATTATTAATGCAAGGTCCCAATATATTAGCTCTTATAAATATAGTACGCAAGGTATATTATGCGCCCTAAAATTAAGATAAAATTTTTTGTTATCTAAAAGATCTATTGTCACTCCTTCTAATGGTACGTTTTCCATTCTTTAACTATTCACTACATACCCAAAGATGATTCACTATAGGTTATGGAATGTGCATGTCATTCAATTACAATATATCAGGTTATGAGTTTGATTTTCGGTGTTTACATTAGAAAAATTTTTTCCATAAGGAATTTGTATCCATAAATATTAAATTTAACCACCATATTTAGAAAATATTTAAGAAAACAAAATTGCAGAATACTTTTCAAAATTGTTACAATACAATGAATAATTTACCAACTCTTGAGTACGTATTATAAAAAGGGTCGTTCTGACGATCAACAATTATCGGTTAAATCTCAGTGGAACTGTGTGACAATGGAATTACTATTATATTCAATAAAAACGGCCCAATCTATACCATACGTTTTCCGACATTGTATTAAAATTAGATTTTCTTTACAAATTCTATATTGTTCAGGTTAAACCAACAGTTAAGTTTGCTGTCTATATGAGTATCTCTTAATTATTTCATGTCATTTTTTTTTTTAACATTTCAGAGAATTCCGAAACTAATCATCCTTTTCTGAGTCCAAACATGTGTTAATTAATGTTAATAATATTGCCGCAATTTTATTACATTTTATAAATATAGCCATTTATTGTTACACACACCGCAACTATTCATTTGTATTATTTTCTAATCGTAAACATTTTATCTGTTCAGTGCTGGTGGGCACATATTAGATGCATTCTTGATTCGCGTTTTTATTTGCTGGTGTATATTGACCAAATATTGAAGTATGATTAAACTTCTGTTCGAATATTATAATATTATATATTTCTTCGTTTATTATAAATGATTTTGATTTTATAATATCATTCAATTATTATTTAATGTGTTTATGTACGAGTATATTTATAATCAATATCAATTTTAAACATATACATGAATACGATTTATTTGTATATATTTGGTTTAAAATTTAAGTATCTTTTCAAAAGGTCAAACGAAAATTTAAAAACATATTTTCCATTTGAATTTTTTTTTATAAAATATATTCATATTAATATAGGCACATTCCAAAAAATACCATATACTTTTCAATTTCAATGTAAAACTTTTGTTTTCGTCTCAGGTAAAAACAGGTCACACACAGTAACACAGTCCATTTTATATTGTTTATTATCTATAGCTATAACTTATATGCCATGCTTATACATACTATTACGTATTATAGATGTATGTTATGCAAATTCATATGGTATATATTAAGATTTCCTTGAAATTCCATTGATTTAATACTCTGTATGCACATGTATGATGTTTAGATTATCATTGATTATAAATATATAATATTTATAAGTATAATTTACTACAAAAATCAAATGGAAAGGATTGATTTATTGAAATTTAAATACTTGTCTGTATAATAATTAATAATTATCATTATGCGTATATACGTCATTCATTGTAAAATGGTGTATGCATGTGGAAATGTGGATTTTTTCACTTGATAAAAAGAATTAATTTTAATAACTAATAGATTAAATTTAGTAAACAAAGTAGTAGCCATCGTTTGCTATGACTATTTTGTATTTTTTCGGCAAAATATTGCTCTTTTATGGAATAGGAAAATTCATTTATGGACTGAGTGTCGAGCTCCCCGTCGCAATGACGTCCTACCGATTAAAACGTCACCTTTAGGATTTAGAGAAGATATTGCCCCGCATATCGCCACCCATACGATCTATTGTACCCCCATCTTAAATTCAAAAATCAAGATTCAGTTCGCTGTGATGACATTTAATAAATTATCAAAAGATATCTATGTTGGCGTTCCGACAATTTCGTTTGTGCAGTAATGTCTTCGTCTTTTTTCTCTTAGACACTCGCATTCGAATAGTAGATGCGTTGGTGTTTCCTTTTCTATATTACAGAATCTGCGCTTCTCTTTGATTTTTTTTTCATGGTAGCTGTTAAACAGTCCATATCACGTATAAGTTGTTTTAGTTCCTTGCGATTCATGTTTATGACATTTTCCAGCCCAACGAAGTTTTGTCTAGAGAACCGCCTGGTATTTGTTAGCCCGGATAGACAAAGTCAATATCGATTTCTTCACCCGACGAACTCCAGGTTTTTAAGCATGTCGCCATGTCAAAATGTCGGGTTAGCTATGGTAGGTTCCGGTCCAATGATTGTGTAACGTGTTCCAACCGTTGCTCCAGATCTCCTCATGACTCGAAGTCAATAGCAGCATCAATTTATTATTACTACGAGTCACCTGGTTTAGGTTCTGGTGACAGTCGTATATTAACCTAGAATTAAATTTTGATTTACCAAGGGTAATAATAATCGTTTGTTGTCTTTTGAATTCAGTACTTGTGTACTTGTTTTACAACATGCCGTTGAATATCGCGTGTTGATGGAACAAAATCATTTTTCCGTATGTGCTGGTCCATCCCAGTCGTTTTTCCTTCTATACTCGATTGAATTTTATCAATTAGTTGTTGCTTGCGATAGTCTATGTTTTTTTCTTTTGCACTTTAACGTTTATTGACATTTGTTTATAATACCCATCAAAACTACAAATTTGTTAATATTGAGCCAAACAACATGTAATAGTTTTGCCATCAGTTAACAACATCGACATTTCATATATTCACATACACCTATAGCTAGAATCAAACATTTTTCAAATATGTTTTAACTACACGCAATGTATTGTGCGTATAATTGGTATAATTTTTACAATATCGTTTCATCTGATCGAATAATATATAGAAATCCACGTCGAGATTATTTGCACTATGCCCAAACAAATTTTTAGAAGTTTATATGAACCCTTGGAATTATAATATAATCTATTGTTCTTTATAATTTATAATTTTGAACTTATATAATCGCATTTAATTATAATTGATAAAGATTTAGTATAGAGTTGTGACACTATATACCTCCGCCTCCTTCTGTGAACTATAGCATTGAATCTGTAATAATTCTGTTATTAAAAACGGATTCACATTAAAATATCTGTCTCATAACATATTTTATGATAAATTCTAATTTTACCCTTCTCTGCGGGCTCCCACAAAACATTCAAATGTTTCCATTAGAAAAACTATTATTTATTTTTTGTAATTCCCACCGCGCTCCAATTATAGTTAGTAAATCATTTTTAATGTTATAAAATAGAATATATATAAGAAACCATAAATACAATAGATCTGAAGATACTGCCCTGTAAAAACTTGGGTTGAAGGACACCAAAAAAAACACTGATACTCTTCGTTAAAGTACCAGTGAATAATACCTCAAATATATAGGATCACGAAGATATAAATAAGATTTAAATTTAAATTATAACATAAAATTAACATTAAAATCGGGGCTCTTAATAACTTAATTGTTAGTTAAAATCACGGCAAGACAATTCACCTACAAATCCGCGCAGTCACCAGTATCTATACATATACGAATTCTATTATATTTGTAGGATTAGATCTATAAATTCTTAGTGGTTGATGACACAAACAATTGCGGTTAAAATATTTAATATTATAATGTTTCAGATTAATACTCATATGTGTTCGTATTATATAATCTCATTGTCTAAAGGCAACTTAAGTTTTTTTTAAGTAGAAGAGTACTTCTTAAAAATAATTACAAGTATTATTATAATGTATTTTATATATATATCGCAAAGTCTGAGAGCCTTCTCCTAAATAGCGTGTAATTTTTCTAGTATATGTAACACATGGGCTGAAAAGTTTCCGAAAATTTTAAGAAAAAAACATTTTTTTTGCAAAATTAAACTTTATTCATCAACATACATCCCTTCGCAGGCGATACACTGATTCCAACGATCTTCCAACTTTTCGATACCATTTTTATAGTACGATTTCGTTTTTTCCTCAAAATAGGTTTCTGTTTCGGCGATCACCTCTTCATTGCTCTTAAATTTCTTTCCAGTGAGGTCTGCAAACAGGAAAAAGTCGCTGGTTGCCAGATCTGGAGAATACGGTGGATGTGGAAGCAATTCGAAGCCCAATTCATGCAATTTTGCCATCGTTTTCATTGATTTATGACACGGTGCGTTGTCTTGATGAAACAGCACTTTTTTCTTCTTCAAATGCGGTCGTTTTTCTTAGCGATTTCATGCTTCAAACGCTCCAACAAGGCTATATAATCAAGTCACTATTGATGGTTTTTCCATTTTCGAGATAGTCGATGAAAATTATTCCATGTGCATCCCAAAATACAGATGCCATAACCTTGCCAGCCGACTGTTGCGTTTTTGGTCGTTGTGGACGAGGTTCGTCGCTTGCTGGCCATGATGCTGACTGCCGATTTGACTCCAGAGTGTAATGATGGAGCCCCATCATTATGTTTCATCCATTGTCACATATCGACGCAAAAATTCTGTTTTATTGCGGTTGAACAAGCCCAAACACTGCTCTGAATCATCGATACGTTGTTGTTTTTGATCGATTGTGAGTTCGCGCGGCACCCACTTTGCACAGAGCTTTTGCATGCCCAAATATTCATGCACGATATGTCTAACACGCTCCTTTGATATCTTCAGAGCCTCAGCTATCTCGATCAACATCACTTTACGGTCATCTAAAATTATGGCCCATGTGTTATAGTTTGATGCTATTTTTAGTATTACTTACAAATTAGCAATTTTTTTTCATTTCTCCGTGCTGCTGTGATATTTATTTTGATAAAAACAAATATTTTTAAATTAATAATTTATGCGCTTAAATGAATTATTAATATGGGAATAAATTGTATTGGTAGTATGTAAATGGAATATTAAAAATTACTCGATTATAATATATGCATTTATATTTTTACTGTACAATATTATTATATATAAATCGTAAATTATATAACTATAAAATGATATTTAAGAATATATAAGTAAAACCACGAGCAGGTAATACAATTAACAATAGCTTCTTATACAATATACAATATAATTGTAGTAATATTAATATGTTTACATTTATGCATATTTTTATCTGATTATATAATAATATAATAATGGGCATACTTACGATACGTTTATTTGTTAATATTGTATTTATTTATTTTTTTAATTAAGTAAATAATATTTTTTTTGTTTATGGTCAAGGTAAAAAATAGTATTAAACCATAAAAAATGTCTACGACGACGCCAGACAACGTATTGCGTGTTTTCATAGAAAATTGACGTTTTTTTTTTTTTTGCTATAGTACAACGTTTGTCCATTTTTCCGGTATTAAACGGGTACTTATGAAGTAAGAAAATTGTCTGTTTCCTTTTCAAAACGATCCCGTGGTCAAACATTTTTTTGATATTTTAGTATATGAACTGAATTTGATGAAGTATCGAATTGAGCTGAATTTGATGAAGTATCGACCGCAATCTAATTGACCAATTTCTATGGTCAAATGACGCAGTGAAATGCTTCTATATAACGTATCCTTAACCGATCTTGCATCAATTGAAAAAAAAACTTTATCGTATATTTTTTTCATATTCATGTTATTTTTCTTGCAATAAACGTTTCATCAAATTGATATTATTTCAACACAAACATAATACACAGTAGTTATTTTGTGATCCCAACGCATATACACACAGCATAAAGTTTTGTCGATGCATTTCTTGGTGTTTGGCGTTTGATGGAACTAGTTCATGCTCTGCGGTAATCAATGTTGCATGCTCAACGAAATTTTTCGCAGTAAATGATACGATTTCGCAATTTTTTAACACACAACTTTAAAATGGTTACCAGTATATAGTAGCTCAAAGTACTGCAAAAATTTCACAATATGTATAGGGAAATAGGGCAAAAGACACGACGTTTGTTGTGGCATGCATAGTAAGGAACGAAAAATGAGTGAACGTAATATGTCTCTGCTATTTCCACCGAAACTTTAAAACTTATTACGATATGTTTAATTTGCCAATTTAAAAAAAACCATATAAATAGAGGAATGCCATTGGAAATATTCAGATACTATGGTATATTTGGTCCCGTCAAAGAGCAGAATGGTTGGCGGCGAGGATACAATTTGGAATTAGACAAGTTGTACGATCAACCAAATATTGTCAAAACAATCAAAATCAATAGATTGAGATGGCTTGGACACGTAGTACGCATGGAAGAGGAGCATGTGCCGAAAAAACTGTTAAATGGTAAACCAGAAGGTAGGAAGAGAGCCGGAAGACCTAAGGCGAGATGGCTAGATACAGTAAACTGTGATATAAAGATCCTTAAAATTCGCGATTGGAAGACATTGACTGTGGTTAGGTCAGGTTGGAAAAGCGTTTTGGAGAAGGCTAAAACCGCAACTGGGTTATAACGCCATGGAGTACGTAAGTAAGTATGGTATATGGGGTCATCCAGAAGGGGTTGGGTAATGTATCCTTTTTCCGCCATTCCTTAGGAATTAATACTAAATGACTTTGAAAAAATCAGATAGATGGTTCTAAAAAATTTCCCCTTGGAAATATTCACACCTCCAATCAGAAAAATTGTTTTTTTTATCAATTCTATTGGAAATATTCAGATCCCATGGGAGAGGGGTGGCAATTAGAGAATATACAAAATATATTGTGTTAAAAATTGATATATAATAAAACTTCTCAAACCAATGTCATATCTGTACTAATTGTTTAGATAATGATGACTACTATGTGGCACACAATAATTTCCAATATTACCAAATAATAAGTATATGCAAAAAGAAGCACAAATTTAGTATTTATGTGGAAAAAAAAAGATGCTAATTTTCAATTTAAAAACCCAATCCAAATTTTATCATTGTTTTTATAATTTAATATATGTTAATAACTGAATGAATATGCAGATGTGTATCGGTGTAGAGGTGTTGTGTATAATACAAATGTCATCGAAATGGTATCTTTATATTCAATAAATTTATTAATATAAATATCAATATATAATTATAGATTGTTTTTTTAACACCACCAATTCAATCCAGTCGGAAATTTCAGATCGATAAAGCATTTCTCTTTTATATTATTAAATCATGTTTTTCATTCTTTTTAATAATAATATCCCCATCCATGTTTGTGTTACATATAAACAACAACAAATTCGATTCGATTTTTAATTTAATAATTTTATTTATTTATTTATTTATTTACATTAAAATTTCCCGCATTATAAAATATATTTACCTACCAATTAAAATTTTTTCCTAATTAAAAATGTATATGTTACTACTTTTTATATCTATAAAGGCATTTTATAATTATTATATGAATTTATCTAGTAATTAATATGTTATCTAAGCAAATATGCACATGTTAATATAAGTACAATATTTATTTATACATGTAATTGCATAGCACACGTCGATTATGTGCTTAAAAGTAGAACAAATATGTTGTTGTGAGTTAAAAAAATTAGTTTTTTTTTGTTAGGATAACTTTAAAAATAGTAATTAATGTTAAAATCAAAAAGTCACACAAGAAATATTTGTTCATTTATTTTCACATACACACAATCTCTATAATAAATTTTGATGACAATTTAAAATATTTCGGTGATATTTGTCACATTGTTAAATTTTTTGGTACTATATTAAGAAATTTCTATTTTCATTATTATATCAAGTTTTATGTTCTGTTCTATTGAATAATTGTTTTTTACAGCTTTTGTATAGCTGAAATATAAAGCAGTAATATGTAATATAGTAGTCCCGGTTAAAATGACCATAAAGTTGATATGATAACAACCAATATGAAAATAGTCAATTCTAACGCAAATTCATAAGTTTTAAAATTTAATTTAGATAAAATATTATGATCGTTAATCTTACCATTTATTAAAATATATCAAACGGAAATCAACCTAAGATAGTCTCTATTTGCATACACTTAAAGTGCTATCAAATATATGCAAAAGTTCATGACTATGCTCATAATATATATTGCGAAAGTATCAATTGATTTAACTAATTGAAATTTCTTATAACATATAAGAAATGTTCTCTGCGGATAGATTTAATTCATTTATATACAAATTTATAAACGAGCAACCAAACCTGATATGAATATTTCAGAACAAATGTTATACTAGATAAAAGATATAATGCCCGTTCCAGTGGTGCAGTAAATTCACGTTCTACTTCTACACGAATAGCTAAAACCCATTAATGATTTTGTTCTATTTATTATTATTATTTTATTAAGATGACATTTATAATATACAATTTTTTATCAGCGTTATATAGACAACCTAGATCTATTTATTATTTATTACAGAATCATTTTAAAAATACTTTTCGAAAGTGGAATTTTTTCATCTTCTTACTACCCTGTGGATTTAATTTCAATGATTTTATTGTAACATTCACCACACTGCCGCTCAAGGTATCACAGATTCATATGTTTGTTTGCACTACATCCATGGTTCCTCATTACCGATTGTTTTAAAATGACACATTAGCCCGGTAAATATAACATGGGATTTATATCTTCTTCTTTGTATGTCCCTTTACGCACCACCATAAGTTGTTACCTTACCTACCACACTATATCGAGGTAACAGAATTCAACCACCTACTCAATTGATCTATCATAGATTTTGAATAAATCGTTGGAAATTATCGTCGCTCAAGATATCATTTTCTGTTATTTTGTATAAACGATATTCATAGTATCGGTAGAGTAGTATAATAGCAAATCTGACTGATCTGCTTGTCAATCGAGATTATATTTGTTATGCGAGCCGGCAATGGTAGTTTCTGTGAAGTTTCTTCAAAATTTATACATGGGTACAGTATTATACTAATCTCATTGTACATCTTATTGATCTACCGGTAATGCAATTTACTATAAGAGATCAGAGTGGAATTATATGTGTATATGTCACATAAAATAAAATTCATTGAATTTGATCTAAATAGGTTCATATAGAAGAATTTCGTTCGGGCAATACCCTTAAAGGAATTCTGTAATAGAGAATTGTTTGATTCAAATCTGTATTCGTATACCAAACTGCATTCAAATCGACCAGTAGATCAGTCATTTCTACAATCTGATAAGTGGGAATAGTAGACTACAGTTTTTCAAGAAAATTGTTAAGTACTACATGTGTAATGGAATCAGTTGAAGTACTAAATTTGTAGATATAGTGACCAATAGTCAAACGCAAAACCAGAAATTTAACGGAATCAAAAGTGGCACTAAGATAAAGTTACAGAACATTATTTTGCTGGATTACGCTCCTCTCGGATGTGTAGGGAGGGATACTGGACCACCTTTTATAGATGACAATATACAACAGTATTTCAATTGTTGTATTAATACTCGTATTATGATCTCAAAAATCGAAATAAATAAATTCAAAATTAACAGAAAATAATTGGAAGTCGCATAATTTTTTGTATATGAATTGATTTGTTTATTTTATAATAAATAAAATAATGACATAAAAATAATAATGACATAAAAAACATTTAAAAGACATTTAAAAATTTCAATTTTATTTATAAAAATTAAAAATTCTTATAATTATAAATTTAAACGATAATTATTTTATTTTCTATTTTAAGGCTATTACTAACAATATTGTTTAATCGTACAATAATTCTCTGTATAAGACAGATGAAACAATAATGCAATGTCATTAAAAAACTATATTTTTTCAAGTGTAAATTCTCAATCGTATAGTAGACGAAAAAATTATCCATTTGGTATAAATAACTCACATCTAAATATGTCACCTCAACAACCACGACGGTCACCCGTACCATCACCGTTAACCAGACCAACTACAACAAGAGCCGCAACAACAACAGTACCATCACCATTAGCATCAGAACCACCACCACCACCGGTGACGCCAACATCAAATGAAAATGAATCTCCAAAAAAAACTAAATTTATTCAATGGTTATTAAAAACAATAATAAAATTATGGCAATATATTTCTGTTGAACCGGTAATGATTTGTTGGGTATTACCGTCCTGTTTTTTATATATTGCTGTTGAAAATTTAGCATTAGAAAAGGTAAGTGAAAAAAAACACTATTTAATAAATAATTAATTATTTATTTATTTCGTTTTATTTTTTGTGATGCGACGAGTGATCAACAAATAAATATTTGTATATAAAAATATTTATTGAATGATCTTCAATTTTGAGTTTTGACTTCGACTTATATAAAAAAAAGGAATAATAACAATAATAATATTATTAATAATACAAACAAAAACGAAACATGCAATTTACTGAATACTTTTCTATACATGGGAGGATCTATTTTAAAGGTAAAAATCTAAGAGATGATACTCATAATTTTCCCCACCAAAGCGATACTAATTTTTACGCTTGACATTCTATAAAAACGGACTACTCTCCGTCAATTAAAATGATTCGTATATACGTGGTTTATTGAATTTTGTTGTGTGGTCGTATAAGTACAAAAGCTATACTATCACTAGGTCATCCAAAGGGAAAAATTAACAAAATCCATGATATCGGATCTCACATGGACGGATGTGTAATAACATTTTGTGTGTAATAACATTTTGCACGATATTTTGCACGAACATTTGCATGCCAAAAAGCAAAAATATAATGAGTGCCGCGTTATTTAGACTCGTTTACAAGTAATAGCTATTTAGAAAAAGATAAAATAAAAACCGGTGAACGTTATGAGAAGAAATTAAGAATAACGATTGCATTGAGCAAAGAAATTCATATGATAATGCACCATCACATCAGCAATTGCAATGGACAAAATACACAAATTACGTTACGATATTGCTTCCACATCCATTGTATTCTCCAAATTTGAAGACTGTTTTCGAACATAAATAAGTATTTATGTAGCAATAGATTTTCATTAATTTCAGAAGTAATCGACGCAATAAGCGCATATTTTGCAGAGCTCAACGTATGCCTATTATTCTGAAAGGAAATTAAATAAAATAAAATGATGTTTGTTAAAAGTAATTACTTATTTTATTTTTACCTTCAATATAGATGCGCCCTCAAATGTATACACATATTTTATTATAATCTTTTGTAATTATATCCATATTATTATAGTTATATCCAAATTATTATTAAAGAATTATAAATAGTAAATGTAAAATAATTATAAGTCTATAACGACGTTATTTCCGTACAAAATATATTTGTTATTAGTTATACGTTAAAAAAAAAATACCGTACAACGGATTGATTGCGGTAAACGGGCTGATTTCGGCCAAAATGTTCATTGTGATTCTGGTTTATATGCCCTTGATATTGTTTGTTATATAATTGATTTTAAATCAATCAATTGAATAAGAAAATCTAATTGTTACAATAAATCTGCAATCGGTTTCAATATCACTTTTTCGCAAAATGAAAGAAATTCTGATATATCATTGTTCCTCGTACCGCGGACATTCAAACTCCTATTCCGAAAACTAAAGATGAGACTACGGGTTTTCGATGTGTATACTCTGTTCTTTGCCAAAGACGTTGGAAAGAATTATAAAGGAACAGTTTTGTGCACATATTTCTAATTACAACTTATTATATAATTTTAAATGTAGTGTTTTACACCAAGACAATATTTAAAGAATAAAAATATTTATGATAGACAACTTTATTCTCAATATACGAATATTTGAAAATTTATTGCCACACTAAAAATATGGATATTTAGTCTATGAGTGTTTTTAATTATGTGTTAAATATCATATCCGCCATTGCGTTCAATATACTTTATCTTTAAATTCCATTTGAATCATATAATAATGAAAATTTGGTTATGGCTGGGGTGCAGCAACAAATACTAAATAAATTATCAATTTTAAAAAATTTAATGTTATTGTAATATATTTTATTTTTAAATTTTTGTTACAGTCTTGTCGTGTAAATTTTGGATATCCAGATGTTGTTTGTGATAATATGATTGATAAATCAATAAATAGCATTGATTGTGTGGAGGTTCGTGCTCAAGATGATATAATATTATCAAATCTAACAGAAAATAATATATTAGGTGATCCACCCGCATTAGACACCAGAGTATTTAAAGTTTTAAATGAACTATGGAATATAACACAATTAGAAGAAAAAGTTTGTGAAGCTGAAATTGACAGTCAAAAATTAGAAACAGAATTAAATTTATATACAGCACCATTTGGTAAATATGGAAAATCTAATTTAAACTTATTTAAATTATTATTTATTTTTTTATTAAATGACATAAGAAATAATCAAATAAATTATTTACAGATTCTATATTTGGTATACTTATGATTTTATTTGCTGGTGGTTGGAGTGATAAAAAGGGTATACGTAAACCATGCATGCTATTACCATTATTAGGTGAATTATGTGCATTATGTGGTAAGTAAAATTGTGAAATTAAATCTAAACTAGAGGATAATTAAATGTTATAATTAAATATCATTGTTTTAGCTATGCTTGTTGCGGCCATATTTATGAAACAACTGCCATTAGAATTTAGTAGTATTTTAAGTAAACTACTACCAGCAATTACAGGTGGTGCTAATCTAATGTTAATGGGTGTTTATAGTTATTTAACAGAAATGACAAAAGAAGAAGATCGAACTTTTAGGTATTGTATAGCTCACACTCACATTAACATTCATTGACAAATGTGTTAATGTTTTGGATACTTAAATCGTCACAATATCACAATTTAATCATTAATACAAATGATAAAAAATTGAAATTTATAGTTTAAACACACACAAAATATATCTGTATTAACGTTTTCATACATCTAACATAAAACCACTTGAAGAAGTATATGAGAAAAACAAACAACAAGAGATTACAGCGACCATAACTGAAATAATATAATAAAATTATTCAATAGAATCAAAGATGACTATTATGATAATGTTTAAAATATATAACAGCTGCCTCAGGAAACAATGCTTTTGAAGGTTCATGGAAACTAAACATATAAACACGCCTTCGAACAAAATTTCACCACATGAGAATTGACTAGCATTCCATGCCAACTGTAGAAATACATACGGATTATTGTCGTTTATTATGTTAGATGTTCAAATACATTGCTTGGGGTTGCTTGAAAAATTTAAAATCGGGATTACTAGTCGAAACTGCGATTAGCTAAATTTTTTTTTTATATTAACCGTTATCGTACCTTGCCAATATATTTTTGTAACTACGATATGTAGCTGACGTTTGTTTATTATTTTAAATTTATGCCGATTTAAATATCCAACCAATTATCGTAATTGTTCATAATATAATTTTTAATTTAAAACGACTAATTTTAATAAAATCTCTGTATAGATTTGGAATATTTGCTGTTTTTGTGCCATTAATACCGATCGTATCGCTTCCATTTGCTGGGATATTATTTCAAAAATTAAGATATATCAGTAAGGAGTTACATTTAAATGAATTGTTTTGTTGGATTAATATAAATTGTATAATTAATATCTAAATTATTTTTATGTATATTATTAGAATTATTATTGGTTTGTATTCCAATTAATGTTATTGGTGTGTTATACATAATATTTGTATTAAAAGAAGTTAAACATGAAAAGGAAAACGAAAATAATGATACAAATGATGATAATGCGATTGTAGCGGTAGTACCGGCTACTACAACAAATGGTACACATAATGGTCTTGATAATCCAGCATATGATGGACCGACAGCACCACCATCAGTAAATAAACAAACTACAAATGGAAATACCGTAGTAGTTGATCCTTCGCATAAAGAATCAGTTACAGAAAAAATTAAACACAATTGTTTAATTGAATTTTTCAATCCTATTGTGGCAATTGATTGTTTTCGTGTGGTTGTTCGTGAACGTAAACACAATGGACGAACTTATCTTATATTAATTTTGTGTTTATATTTTGTATCAATTGGACCGGCATTTGGTAAGTTTAGTGTTTTATCAATATATTTATTGATTAATGATTAACTTTGATAAAGAGTTACGTAAAGTAAAATACACCATAATAATGGTTTACATTCTTGTTATACGCGCACTCTGTCTTGTATAAATAGATGTGCGAAGGTTTGGTTCTTCCCTTTATTTTTATGTATTAATCTGTTAAAAATGTAAACAAAGTTTCTTTCGCAATTGTTGACTAGCTTATTTTAACAGAACGTGCAGAGGATGGTTTCAACAATTTCGAAAATTGAACTGATCCAGTTTACCGGTAAAATTACCTACAAAATGAAATATTACTGGAAAGAAGACTTTGCATATGTTCTCTTTTTTGAAAACCTGGTCAATGACTATGACTATGGTAATCGCTACCGAATGAACCGTACATGAAAGCCGACTAGATTCAAATGTTCCACTAGACATGAAAAAGTGATTCTATTGATTAAAAATGCTCGTCCATACTGCAGGTAAATCAATCTAAATAAGCTATAATGCAATCAGAGTTAAATGCATTAAAGAACTGTCTAGATGTAAAACCAAGCAAGAAGAATTTATTCACTATTGATTTTGAGGATGCCAAAATTTAAATAATCAAAAATTAAATGTTATCAGGAATCGACCGTCAGCTATGAAGTCTTGGACACAATATTCGACTACAAATAATCAACTGGAAACGGAATACAGAGATTGGAGAGTGAAAAAGGAACTATAAATGCATTTTACAAATACAGGTAAATTAAATACTCAGCCTAAAAGAGGTAAATCACTGGAAGTCGCTAACTTTCAAACATTCTAAGATATGGGAATTTTATAATTACGGAGATGCTTTGTTGCATCAATGGAACCTGCAAATGGGGACTATTTCAATGTTCACTTACTGGTGGATCGTAGACAGACACAACATGGAAGATTTATCTAATAAACTATTGGACAAGGTCAATCATAGATTTTTGATTTTTGAGATTGTCTTGAACACACTCATGCCATATTCGATAATCTATATTCATTTGTATTAAATAGTATATATATTTTTCTAATAAACAGAGATGTGATATTGACAAATAGAATCGAAATCGTAGGCTATATAGGAGCCCTTTAATAGTCTTTGTGTTTAGAAAACCTTTCGTTATCAGAAGGTGTATATAATTTGTACGATTCGAATAAATTCACACACAATAATAATAAAATTTATATTTATATAATAATTAGGTGAAGAACCAAATGAATATAATTTTACAAGGATACGTTTAAATTGGGATGGTTTAGCGTATAGTCCATTTGCAACATATGGAAATGCAGTTTCGCTAGCCGGTAAATAATTCATATTCTAAATAAATAGTTATGTGTATTAATTTAATGCATAATAATATAAATATTTTACAGGCACAATGCTTATGGTTGGTGGATTAAGTAAATTATTTAAATTATCTGATCCGTTAGTTGGATTTTTAGGAACATTTTGTTCTACTATATCAAGAATTGTATATGCAGCAGCAACAACAGCAACAATGATGTATGTTGCCAGAACAGTTGATATGTTTGTTAGTGTACGAGCATTAACATTGAAAAGTATTGTATCAACATTTGTGGAAACTGCAGAATTAGGTAAAATTGTAAAAAATTTGGTTAATGTATTATCAATATCGTGGATGGTTCATTTGTGTTTAAACGAAACGTTCAAGTGTTTCGAAAATATCATGAAAGATACGAAAAAATTGTGTATGTAAAAGTTTTGTGATTTTATACTTGTCAAAATTTATCGGGCGGAATTAGTGTTAGAAGAACTTGAAACAGTTTATTTTGGATAACGTAAATGGCGCCGATGTAAAAGTACCTAAAACATTGGTTTTGTATTTTGAAAATATTTGAACGTTTTTGTTTAATGAATGAATCAAATCATTTTAATAATTTTTTATTTTATTTATGTAATTATTTTTGTAAATTATTGTTTGCTTTTTTTTTTTTTTTGTGTGTTTGTGTAGGCCGAATTTTTTCATTAATTGGAATTATTGAAGCATTTGCCAAATTTGTATTTGTTTCAATTTATAGTATTGTATATGAACAAACATTAGAAACATTACCAGGTGCATTTTATATTTGTAGTTTCTTTTGTTTAACAGCTACTGCATTTTTGTTTATGTAAGCACAAGAAAAAGTTTTTATTAATATGTATATTTTTATTTTTATAATTATAATGTAATAATATTTTGCGACGCCGTCCGTTGGCCCAGTCACTTTTTTTTTTTAGATTGATCATTCATAAATTTTTATAATTCATATCCACATATACTATTAAATCTCTCTGGAATGCAGAATCAACAACATTATTACGATATTGTAGACATTAATCTGATATAGTTTCATATCAAAATCATATTTTAAAGTCACTGGATGTAATGGAATTAATTAATTAATTTTTAATCCTGGGCCTGTGTTCTGGGTTGCATTTTCTAGGAACTTCAGAAAAATTCTTTATAAAATCCCATTCTAAAACTAAATACGAAATTCGATAAAAATTTAATGAGAAGTGTACAAATTTTGTAGGTTTCGATAATAAATTCTTGAAATTTATACTGTTTATAATTTTCTAGGAGTTGCATTAACCCGCTATTCATATAAGTCCATACAATACAATATGCACTCGAGATTTTTTCAAAATTGGCCATTTGCCGAAGTTTATAGAATTTGATCCAAAGGAGCGAGTATAAAATTTCTAGAATTTCTTAGAAATTCACTATCCAACATCATTTGTCTTGAGCCATATCTACACCGTTTTATTATCAATAATTGGATAAGTGGATTCATTGTTAACAAAATAATTGAACTGTTTGTACACGTAATTGGAGATATGTTACAAGTTTTTGTCTCAATAATGGAGTCGTTTCTATACTATTGAAAGTTTCAGAAAGAAATTTTAAACTATTATCTTCACAAAATTAAATTAATTACAAATTCCCGTTGCATTAAATGTTCCTCGATTTGGCACTTTTTATGTGAATGCCTAGCTAATTGGATATTTGAATAATATAAGATAAATCCTTCTATAGTGAACAGATTATTTATACGGAATATCTCTGGTTTAGGAACAAACCGGCAGCCATTTTAGACTTTACGCGTAGTGTATGCATCAAAATTTTTCCCAGTAAAACAATTTCAATTTTTACGGACTCGCCAAAAGATATATGCGTTGTTAATCAATTACGGATACTTTATTTAAATGGTTTCTTGTTTACGATATACACCTAATATAGATTCAATTATATTGGAGTGCCTTATGATGGACGATATCATTCCGAATTTTCTCATTATTCCATTTTCATTACGATATAAATTTTTTTTTTATTTAACTGAGCGGAAATATTGCAAGATTTTTAAATTAATTTTCTAAAATGTTATCTTTCAAACCGTAGGTAATAAGTAATTCATAATAGATATTATTAATTTTAACAAGAACATACGACATATTAATGTCAACAAGTCAAATTTAAATCGCGTTCGTAATTGTTGGAAATTAACATGATAATCTAAAAAGTGATTGGGCTTTATTCTTTCTATAGCTTTGACTGAAATTTGTAACAAGATAATTTATAAATTTACACATAAATTTCTGTTAATTAATTTATTGTTTTCTCTCTATTTCTTAAAGTGTGTTATATTTTATTGTTAAAAAGAAACATAAACGTGAGCTTACGGAAAAATTAGAATTGGATGCAATCAACAGAGATTTGGATATTCGTGGACATAATAATGAAACTACTCATATGTAGTTGTGTATGGTATAATCTACGTTTTTCTCTGTTTGTTTTAAGTTTTAATATAATTAATAGATATATATATTTTAATATGTATGTAAGTAATAAAAAAATATTCTATCTATACAAAGTGTATTTGTTATAATATTAAATTGATATAATTTTTAATTATTTTTATTTTTAATAAATTAAATAATTCTTTTTTAATTTTTCTTTTTCTAGTTTTAAATTTAAACTATAAATCAACTAAATTTATCAATTACTTATTGTTTGTTATATGTGATTCAGTTCAGTTGGATTCCCGCGACCATATTAACATAGGAACCAATTTTTTCGGTATGTCACACTGGTAGCTGCCTTAAAGACGACTCAAACTATTTGGGGCGGGTTGACTTAACGGTAAACAACCCACATAGTTCATTTAACAGCGGAACTACGATAAGGTTCAGTGAAAACGCAATGGTGCATATAGTCCTCCAACTGTAAATACTGGAATTACTTAGAAAGACCTTTTTGCTCGCATACCATCGGTGTTATTTAAGGTAGAATAAACACACATATGCCCTACGAATTTACAGAATGGTTAAGTAGGTTGCACATATGGTTAACAACTAATTTCGAAAAAACAACTTGTTATGATTTCTACAACACGGCCTCGGAGCGGTAACAGAAACAGGACCACAATTATAAACTTTCATCACGGAATGTTCGCACTTTGTTGTGGTAAGGAAAAATTCAAAAGTAACAATGATCACAGGAGGTTGTACCGGCGGGTAATCGTATTCGCAATAGATATAATAAATAGACGTTTTTGTGCATAAACATTGATGGATGGTCGTGGTTTTTGGCGCCTGACGACAAATGTCTTGAAAGATGGGCCGTGTACTTTAAAAATCTATTAATTGTAAACAGGTCGGTAAATACTGTGAAAGATGTGCAATTTCAAACTGCTCAGTCATTTATAGACGAAGTAAATAATGTTAATGTTTGCAGACTAAGATACAATTTGAAATAGGCAGGTTGTACGGTGAACCAAATATTGTCAAAACAGTTAAAATGAATAAGATGATTTGGTCACGTTTCACATATGAAGGATGAACGCGTGCCAAGAAAACTGTTGAATGGCAATCCAGAAGGCAGAAGAAAAGCCGAAATTATGTACTTTGTTTGCTGTTGTAACTGTTTCAATTTACAAAATAGTTTTGCTAAATATTGTTGTAATGATTTTTTTAATCGCTGCAGATCTTCAGAGACTGTGTCAACAACATCAATTTATTACGCATGTACTTTATTAATTTTTAATTGGCCATTTTTCGATTTGCTTGTGAACGATTGATAACTGGCGATGAAAAATGGATGGTACATTCAATAATGTAAATTGTGAAATATCGTGGAGCAAACAAGATGAACCAGTTCACGTAAACAACATCCAAAGCTGATATTCATCAAATGAAGGTTATATTATAAGTATTGTTGGATGTACAATGGAATAACTGTTGCCATGCAGCCAAACTATGAACACATATATGTATGTACAACCAACAAATTAGCCACACTATGACTTGAATTGAATTCAAGAAATGCGACCAGAAATGGAAAATCGTGTATTGTGATTCACATAGGCATATTTGATCTCTCGTCAAGAATTATTGATGTTTGATTGGTTTGTGTTGCCACACACACCATATATATTCCTGGAACGATTTCAATAATGATAACAAAACTCACTTGATGCACACATACATATTCTGGTATTGAAATGCGTACAGTATATTATTTATTACCATTTAAATAAGAAAATGTGAGACACTGATACCTTATCGCATCTCTAATGTATTTTAATCTATTTAGAATAGATGTTTTGATATTGGGTGACTATATTATTATCAATTCGAACCGATAACTCTAAACTATAATCTAATTTCAATACAATCTCTACACGGTCGATGTGAAATTTAACCTAGTTATTATTAATATTTAAATGAATATATAATTATTATGTGCTTAAGTGGTATTTATTATTGCCGTTGAATTTTTGTAGTCTACAGTTAGTGCATTATTATACTGGTGTCTCTGTAATACTAATTATATTTATAAACAGAAACATGAAGACTTGCAGTTACGTTAAGAGTATAATTGATATCTGTAGTTTTTATTTAAACTTTTATCCAAAGTATGTAATATGATAATGCAATACGATTTGCAAAACCAAATAAGATTAAATTAACAAATTTTAAATCTTTATACTGTTTTAAATTTCAATTGAAATATACTTAATTTCTTAAATTTTATATAATTAAATAATTACGTGTTCATGTGTATATTAATATATTTATATATGTTTGAATGTTTGTCTTATTAATAGTAAGATATATTTGTTATTGAAATTTATCGTCAATTTTGCTAATTAAAATTATTGATAATAATATTATTTTCAAATTTGAATATATAAAATTAATGAATATGACTTATTATTTTTAAAATTAATTATATAATATATAAATATATGTGTTATACGTTTCGTACGTGTAATAATGTTATTAATATCATTTTAGAAATCTAACGCATAGAAAGATATTAATTGTGACAATATTTTTACCATAATAAATAAATAAGTAAATAAATATTTAAAAGGTTTGCAAGAGTTTTGTAAGAGTTTTGAAAAAAAAATTATGCTAATAATAATGAAAATTAATTGTTTTTGATTTGATAAAATGCAACGACAACGAAACATTTGGAGCTAAAATACTATTAGTTAATTAATTTTTTAGGTAAATATATTATCAAAATAAATTATATAAATGTTAACATTTTCTTTAATATCAATCTGTATTTATTTTATATATTTTCAGAAGAATTTAAAATCATAATTTTGGTTGATGCGCAACAACAATAAAGGATCACGACGTCTTTATTTCTTATGGAATTATTTTTCGATGTGCTATTGCTAATTACTGGAAGTTCTTACACGAACAAACTAAATTTTGATTTAAATGCATACAAGAGATATATTCAATAAACTACAGGTAAATATGAAACAAATTGTTTAATTACTTTTACATTTACAATATGTGTCCATGTACTAGAACAATGTATGATTCACATTGAATGCCTGTCAAGAACGCCATTCTTTATATTTGGAAACAACAAAAATTCACTTGACTTCGTCAAATATGAAGAACATACGATGTGTATTAGGAAGCAATTCATTCGACCATTTCGCGGTTTTCCAATGAATGAGCAATGTGCATAATTTTTGCCTTCATTTGATTACTTCACCAGGATCTGTTATGAATAATTTTATTAACAATTTATCATTTGCCAAAACCGAACACAAAACGATTCTATTTATTGTATCGTATGTTGCACATTATTTGTTTGAATATGTATTTATGCATAGCTGAACGATACAATGGCCGCAATTGTTGTGATCGAAAAGATCTATTGTGCCATACCCATTATTACTTGTAATAGTGCATCATAAAAATACACCCTCCATTTATCTAAGGCAGCTTATGATATGAAGCGTTGGTGCAATGGTGGCACTGTACTGTTTATTTAATAAGATCCTCCTAGGTTATCTGTTCTGTTACAGATAAATACTCCACATTTTTTATATAGATGTTATAGCGTATCCTCTGTAGGTTTGAAAATTCTGTATTCATCTTTCATCTCTAAACCGATGTTTCCTTAATCTAAGCTATAGATATTCATGTCAATATTCTAAGCTCATTTCTGTTAATTTTGATAATATTTGGGTTGATGTTGCAGCCTCTCAAATTTTTTTTTGATTGTCTTAATTTTGTGGATGTTTAGTTCATAGCTTAACCAGATCCGCCTTGGTAGAAAAGAAAGTGATGTAAAAGAAATTTTTTTTAATTTGATTTTATAATTTATCATAAATAATTATAAAAACTACCATTGCAAATGATGATTATACATTTCTTAATGATTTCGTGGTTTCTAACTGAAAAGGAATAATATTTATCTTAAGATTGTGTTTTTAAAAGATGTCTCATGTAACATGACCTCTAAAAAAAAAAAAGTATTTAATTAAAAATAAAATTTAATTTATATTTTAGTTAAATAAGAGATTCAGCTGCAGCCAATGATTATTGTAGTAGTGAATTGGGTGTTAAAGAAAATCGAAAATAATATTAGCCTATTACTACCGTAACCAGTTTTAAAATTTTGATAATGAATGCAAGATACACGTAATTTGGACGAGATTGTTTTCCAATCATTACATTCATTATTGACTTATTTTAAGCAAGAAGCAATGAAGTATTAAAAATTATGTCAGTACAGAAACAAATATGTCAGCGTTTATCATACAATAACAATCGGTGATAATAATAATAATGAATACTATGCTGTGGTTAATTTATTAAATACAGTTAAGATGTAGCTACAGCTATTTATATTCTTGCAAAATTAACAGTTGATCCAGTACGTAATTGTCTATTAAAATCATTAAGCATCACACAATTCAATATAAGGTAAGAAAAATATTATAATTTAAAAATATAAAAATGTTTCAATTTGAGAATATTTTTCTTTTTGCATTTTCCAACAAAATTTTGAATCATAGTTAAATGGTATCCGATTAATAAGCAATAAAATACCAAAATTCCAAGATGCAGACGTAGAACTTATTAGATAGACAATTTGTAAATATGGATCATAAAAAAAAAGTCTATATTGAAAGACTCTATTCATTATGTTTTTCAAAATTGTTGAAGTGCTACCTGGTACATTAAAAATGCGTTTGTCATCGTTTAAAATTCTCAAAATAAATGCATAACGATTCTATGTAAGAAATCGTTTTGCGACATTTTCACTGTTTTTTTTGTTTTTTTCTATTTGTTTTTTATTGAATGGATTTTCCTTCATTATACTAATCTTCTCTATGACTATTTAAAATTTACATTAAATAATAACGTATAAAACAAATTATATAAATTATAATTAAAATTAATTTTAAAAAATTTTTGCCGTAATAACTTTTTGGGTATTATGTTTAACTAATATTTCGGCTTTTCTTTCGTTTTTAAACAGATTTAGAAAGACGAAATGTTCTGGTATCTGAGCACCAATTATTGAAATTAACGTGTAAAATCAATGGCATATTATGAGGATTTAATGCATCGGATTAGAGTTAATTTATTCATTATAATAATATGTAGCTTATTAATTGATAATAATAATTTAATTTATAATATTATAGCTGAAGAATATATATGGTAATGCTACTTCAAGCGGATATCAGAGTTATTAACATAGTCATGATACCAACCAATTGTGTCAATTATTGATCAGGTTAGTGTTGGAACATAAATTAAATTTACATCTATCCGTACCATATTAGAAAACAAAACAATTAGGCTGCTTAGACATTTCAAAATATTCATTACGCATGTAATATTATGTTAAAATATTTAGTTGCATAATTAATAAAGATGCGCTTGGCAATAATTTTAAAGAAAATTGTTCATAAATAACTGTATAATCCTATTTCGAGAACCTTTATATACAAAATTTCATCGAAATTGGTCAAGAAATATAGATGCTCATACCGTTGGTAATAATTATTAATTATACTACAGGACCACAACCAATGGAAGCTTATGTATAGCATTTTTTGCAGTTATTTGTGATGGACAACTACAACAAAAATCTATGAGACGCTTGGAGATAATACGAAATCAAGAACATAAATCATTACAGTGAAGTTAATAAATTTGACCTAATGGGAATCTATTACAATTCGCCAATTGGTCTTTAATAAATTACCGCAAATTATAAATTATATTTATTTTATTTGAGTGATTAATATATTATTAATATATTTTTTTCTATATTTGCAGATGATGTAAAAAAAGTATATTGAAACAACACATAGTATTATTAAATGATTTATTAGCAACACACACCATTCTATAAAATTGATGATATATAAAATATAATATTTTAATATATAAATAAATTTTAGCTTTAAGCATGAGTTAAATTTTAAATGTAATTGTATATTGTAACTATCAAAATTAAATATTATACTCGTGTTAGAAATTATATTATACAATAAAACTGAAGAATATGAAATTAGCTAAATTAAAATTTCTACCAAGATTTCAATGTTAAAAAATAGCTTCATTTTATTATAATTGTATTTAATTTCATGATTATAAAGCTTAACAATTACAATTACATGTAACGCTTATTATATAAGATAAATAACAAACAAACCCTTAATTATAAAGTAAAGCCCATTAAATTGATTCATAATTTGCATTTAAACTTCTTATTTAAATAGCGAATATTTTTTATTGATTTTAAATTAAATAATTAGAATTCGTTCAATTTAAAATATTAAAATAAATTTTGTTAAAAGAACATATAGTTATTTAAAATTCATTTAAAGTATGTAATTATTAAGATGTCATCATAAATATTTAGTTAATTCATTTATGTTTACTGAATATATGTTAAAAGGGTTAAAATTAATAATAGATAAAAATAGAAGATATTTATATATAATTATAAGTAAAAATTAATTATGTGTATACTGTAAAGATAATTCTATATTAATTGACTACAATGCTCAGTACAATTTGATATGACATAGAAAATTATTACAAGAAATTAAACACCTGTATAATCCTATTTCGAGAACCTAGATACAAAAATTTCATCGAAATTGGTCAAGAAATGATGCAGATATTTCCTTTAACAGGAATGCATTACGTATACATACAATACACACAACTACATAAACAAACCAAAAACTTTGAAAAATAACCAAAATATACTATATTTTCAGAATAGTTATTATCCAATCATAACCGTATGATAGTGAAAATATTATTTAATTTTTATTTATTTAAGTAATTATTGGTAATACAATACAAAGTATTCTTTCATTAGAGGCTTAACAAAAAAATATAATAAAAATGATGATTTACCGTACGTACCGTACTACAAAGAGTATGTCTTTATTATTATCAAAATTTACCACACACAAAATATGTGATGCGTATAACAACAAGCCGTTGCTTTATTATTGTGTATTAATTTGTGTTTATTTTTGTTCCGTCTTTTGTGGTGAAGGAAAAAAATATTAACAAAAAATAACTTGTATTATCTCTCGCCTACAAAATAAATAAAAATTAAACAATATTTTCACTATCATGTCGTTATGATTGCCTAATAACTATTTTAAAAAAATCGTATGTTTTGGTTATTTTTCGAAGTTTTTGGCCTGTTTACGTAGTTGTGTGTATTGTATGTATACGTGATGCATTCCTGTTAAAGGAAATATCTGCATCATTTCTTGACTAATTTCGATGCAATTTTGTATATAGGTTTGGAATCGATTTATACATGTATAAATCTTTTAACAATTTTCTTTAAAATTAATACCTAGGAAATCTTTATTAATTGTACAACTGAATGATCTCTTGGCTAATTTCGTACCAATTTGGTATGTAGGTTTGGAATGAGATTATATACAGGTGTTGACTTATTAATGAGTAACAAATATAAATAAAAACAACTTACAAATTTCAGCAGAAGAAATTTTGCTTTAATAAAAACAAACAGCTTCATTGTTAGAATTGCAGAAAAATATACATCAGAAAAAACGTTAAACGACCGTCAAGTGTTTTCATCAGCCATTGAAGATTGATATAAAATAATATAAATAATAAATATAAAATAATATAAATATAGACTAATTTATCACTAATTGTGAATCTTTATTTTAATGTTATAATTAATAATTTACATATTTATTAAATGTAATTAATTTAATGTAAAAAAAAATATTTGTCTAATTATTTTATTAAGTTCATCAATAGTTCCCCAACCGTTAACTTCGTAGGTAATGTAAACCTTTCGTTTGATACCTATCCCATCCGCCTACCACCTCAAACGGCTGAGTTAATCCATAAAAATTTCCACTAAAATACCAGGCGTTTTTCAGACGAAGTAACAGTCGCGCAGAATTACCAGGAGGCAAATTTTTTTTTTAATTTTTTTCTTTTTCACTTTTGACCCACTTAGAGGCGGAATTTTCGAAAAATCTCAACGGATTCTTGTTCGCACGACCAGCCCCGATCGTTTGAGCCTATTTCCAGCCATAAATTTTCACGGAATTTTCCGGAATTTTCTTTTTTTGTTTTTCATTTTTGACCCACTTAGAGGCGGAATTTTCGAAAAATCTCAACGGATTCTTGTTCGCACGATCAGCCCCGGTCGATTGAGCCTATTTCCAGCCATAAATTTTCACGGAATTTTCCGGAATTTTCTTTTTTTGTTTTTCATTTTTGACCCACTTAGAGGTGGAATTTTGGAGAAATTACACCGGATTCTTGTTCGCACGAACAGCGCCGATCGTTTGAGCCTATTTTTAGCCATAATTTTTCAAGGAATTTTTAGGAATTTTCATCTTTTGTTTTTCATTTTTGACCCACTTAGAGGCGGAATTTTCGAAAAATCTCAACGGATTCTTGTTCGCACGATAACTCCCGATCGATTGAGCCTATTCTTCTGCTATTTTTTGTAAATTTTCTTAGAAAATTTTTGGAAAATTTTTCCATGTTTTTATGTTACCAAAAGTTAGGTTATGTAATTACCTTTCGTTTGATACCTATCCCACCCGCCTACCACTTCAAACGGCTGAGTTATAGCGTTTTTAAGAAATCCATAAAAATTTCCAATAAAATACCAGGCGTTTTTCAGACGAAGTAACAGTCGCGCAGAATTAACAGGAGGCAAATTTTTTTTTTAATTTTTTTCTTTTTCACTTTTGACCCACTTAGAGGCGGAATTTTCGAAAAATCTCAACGGATTCTTGTTCGCACGATCAGCCCCGATCGATTGAGCCTATTTCCAGCCATAAATTTTCACGGAATTTTCCGGAATTTTCTTTTTTTGTTTTTCATTTTTGACCCACTTAGAGGCGGAATTTTCGAAAAATCTCAACGGATTCTTGTTCGCACGATCAGCCCCGATCGATTGAGCCTATTTCCAGCCATAAATTTTCACGGAATTTTCCGGAATTTTCTTTTTTTGTTTTTCATTTTTGACCCACTTAGAGGTGGAATTTTGGAGAAATTACACCGGATTCTTGTTCGCACGAACAGCGCCGATCGTTTGAGCCTATTTTTAGCCATAATTTTTCAAGGAATTTTTAGGAATTTTCATCTTTTGTTTTTCATTTTTGACCCACTTAGAGGCGGAATTTTCGAAAAATCTCAACGGATTCTTGTTCGCACGATAACTCCCGATCGTTTGAGCCTATTTTTCTGCTATTTTTTGGAAATTTTCTTGGAAAAATTTTCCAAAAATTTTTCCATGTTTTTATGTTACCAAAAGTTAGGTTATGTAATTACCTTTCGTTTGATACCTATCTTTCCCTCCTACCACTTCAAACGGCTGAGTTATAGCGTTTTTAAGAAATCCATAAAAATTTCCACTAAAATACCAGGCGTTTTTCAAACGAAGTAACAGTCGCGCAGAATTACCAGGAGGCAAATTTTTTTTTTAATTTTTTTCTTTTTCACTTTTGACCCACTTAGAGGCGGAATTTTCGAAAAATCTCAACGGATTCTTGTTCGCACGATCAGCCCCGATCGATTGAGCCTATTTCCAGCCATAAATTTTCACGGAATTTTCCGGAATTTTCTTTTTTTGTTTTTCATTTTTGACCCACTTAGAGGCGGAATTTTCGAAAAATCTCAACGGATTCTTGTTCGCACGATCACCCCCGATCGATTGAGCCTATTTTCAGCCACAATTTTTCACGGAATTTTCCGAAATTTTTATTTTTTAATTTTCATTTTTGACCCACTTAGAGGTGGAATTTTCGAAAAATCTCAACGGATTCTTGTTCGCACGATCACTCCCGATCGTTTGAGCCCATTTTTCTGCTATTTTTGGGAAATTTTCTTGGAAAATTTTTGGAAAATTTTTCCATGTTTTTATGTTACCAAAAGTTAGGTTATGTAATTACCTTTCGTTTGATACCTATCTTTCCCTCCTACCACTTCAAACGGCTGAGTTATAGCGTTTTTAAGAAATCCATAAAAATTTCCACTAAAATACCAGGCGTTTTTCAAACGAAGTAACAGTCGCGCAGAATTACCAGGAGGCAAATTTTTTTTTTAATTTTTTCTTTTTCACTTTTGACCCACTTAGAGGCGGAATTTTCGAAAAATCTCAACGGATTCTTGTTCGCACGATCAGCCCCGATCGATTGAGCCTATTTCCAGCCATAAATTTTCACGGAATTTTCCGGAATTTTCTTTTTTTGTTTTTCATTTTTGACCCACTTAGAGGTGGAATTTTAGAAAAATCTTAACGGATTCTTGATCGCACGATCACCCCCGATCGATTGAGCCTATTTTTAGCCACAATTTGTCACGGAATTTTCCGAAATTTTTATTTTTTGATTTTCATTTTTGACCCACTTAGAGGCGGAATTTTCGAAAAATCTCAACGGATTCTTGTTCGCACGATCACTCCCGATCGTTTGAGCCTATTTTTCTGCTATTTTTTGGAAATTTTCTTGGAAAATTTTTGGAAAATTTTTCCATGTTTTTATGTTACCAAAAGTTAGGTTATGTAATTACCTTTCGTTTGATACCTATCTTTCCCTCCTACCACTTCAAACGGCTGAGTTATAGCGTTTTAAAGAAATCCATAAAAATTTCCACTAAAATACCAGGCGTTTTTCAAACGAAGTAACAGTCGCGCAGAATTACCAGGAGGCAAATTTTTTTTTTAATTTTTTTCTTTTTCACTTTTGACCCACTTAGAGGCGGAATTTTCGAAAAATCTCAACGGATTCTTGTTCGCACGATCAGCCCCGATCGATTGAGCCTATTTCCAGCCATAAATTTTCACGGAATTTTCCGGAATTTTCTTTTTTTGTTTTTCATTTTTGACCCACTTAGAGGCGGAATTTTCGAAAAATCTCAACGGATTCTTGTTCGCACGATCAGCCCCGATCGATTGAGCCTATTTCCAGCCATAAATTTTCACGGAATTTTCCGGAATTTTCTTTTTTTGTTTTTCATTTTTGACCCACTTAGAGGCGGAATTTTCGAAAAATCTCAACGGATTCTTGTTCGCACGATCAGCCCCGATCGATTGAGCCTATTTCCAGCCATAAATTTTCACGGAATTTTCCGGAATTTTCTTTTTTTGATTTTCATTTTTGACCCACTTAGAGGCGGAATTTTCGAAAAATCTCAACGGATTCTTGTTCGCACGATCACTCCCGATCGTTTGAGCCTATTTTTCTGCTATTTTTTGGAAATTTTCTTGGAAAATTTTTGGAAAATTTTTCCATGTTTTTATGTTACCAAAAGTTAGGTTATGTAATTACCTTTCGTTTGATACCTATCTTTCCCTCCTACCACTTCAAACGGCTGAGTTATAGCGTTTTTAAGAAATCCATAAAAATTTCCACTAAAATACCAGGCGTTTTTCAAACGAAGTAACAGTCGCGCAGAATTACCAGGAGGCAAATTTTTTTTTTAATTTTTTTCTTTTTCACTTTTGACCCACTTAGAGGCGGAATTTTCGAAAAATCTCAACGGATTCTTGTTCGCACGATCAGCCCCGATCGATTGAGCCTATTTCCAGCCATAAATTTTCACGGAATTTTCCGGAATTTTCTTTTTTTGTTTTTCATTTTTGACCCACTTAGAGGCGGAATTTTCGAAAAATCTCAACGGATTCTTGTTCGCACGATCACTCCCGATCGTTTGAGCCCATTTTTCTGCTATTTTTGGGAAATTTTCTTGGAAAATTTTTGGAAAATTTTTCCATGTTTTTATGTTACCAAAAGTTAGGTTATGTAATTACCTTTCGTTTGATACCTATCTTTCCCTCCTACCACTTCAAACGGCTGAGTTATAGCGTTTTTAAGAAATCCATAAAAATTTCCACTAAAATACCAGGCGTTTTTCAAACGAAGTAACAGTCGCGCAGAATTACCAGGAGGCAAATTTTTTTTTTAATTTTTTCTTTTTCACTTTTGACCCACTTAGAGGCGGAATTTTCGAAAAATCTCAACGGATTCTTGTTCGCACGATCAGCCCCGATCGATTGAGCCTATTTCCAGCCATAAATTTTCACGGAATTTTCCGGAATTTTCTTTTTTTGTTTTTCATTTTTGACCCACTTAGAGGTGGAATTTTAGAAAAATCTTAACGGATTCTTGATCGCACGATCACCCCCGATCGATTGAGCCTATTTTTAGCCACAATTTGTCACGGAATTTTCCGAAATTTTTATTTTTTGATTTTCATTTTTGACCCACTTAGAGGCGGAATTTTCGAAAAATCTCAACGGATTCTTGTTCGCACGATCACTCCCGATCGTTTGAGCCTATTTTTCTGCTATTTTTTGGAAATTTTCTTGGAAAATTTTTGGAAAATTTTTCCATGTTTTTATGTTACCAAAAGTTAGGTTATGTAATTACCTTTCGTTTGATACCTATCTTTCCCTCCTACCACTTCAAACGGCTGAGTTATAGCGTTTTTAAGAAATCCATAAAAATTTCCACTAAAATACCAGGCAATTTTAAGACGAAGTAACAGTCGCGCAGAATTACCAGGAGGCAAATTTTTTTTTTAATTTTTTTCTTTTTCACTTTTGACCCACTTAGAGGCGGAATTTTCGAAAAATCTCAACGGATTCTTGTTCGCACGATCAGCCCCGATCGATTGAGCCTATTCCCAGCCATAAATTTTCACGGAATTTTCCGGAATTTTCTTTTTTTGTTTTTCATTTTTGACCCACTTAGAGGCGGAATTTTCGAAAAATCTCAACGGATTCTTGTTCGCACGATCAGCCCCGATCGATTGAGCCTATTTCCAGCCATAAATTTTCACGGAATTTTCCGGAATTTTCTTTTTTTGTTTTTCATTTTTGACCCACTTAGAGGTGGAATTTTGGAGAAATTACACCGGATTCTTGTTCGCACGAACAGCGCCGATCGTTTGAGCCTATTTTTAGCCATAATTTTTCAAGGAATTTTTAGGAATTTTCATCTTTTGTTTTTCATTTTTGACCCACTTAGAGGCGGAATTTTCGAAAAATCTCAACGGATTCTTGTTCGCACGATAACTCCCGATCGTTTGAGCCTATTTTTCTGCTATTTTTTGGAAATTTTCTTGGAAAATTTTTGAAAAATTTTTCCATGTTTTTATGTTACCAAAAGTTAGGTTATGTAATTACCTTTCGTTTGATACCTATCTTTCCCTCCTACCACTTCAAACGGCTGAGTTATAGCGTTTTTAAGAAATCCATAAAAATTTCCACTAAAATACCAGGCGTTTTTCAAACGAAGTAACAGTCGCGCAGAATTACCAGGAGGCAAATTTTTTTTTTAATTTTTTTCTTTTTCACTTTTGACCCACTTAGAGGCGGAATTTTCGAAAAATCTCAACGGATTCTTGTTCGCACGATCAGCCCCGATCGATTGAGCCTATTCCCAGCCATAAATTTTCACGGAATTTTCCGGAATTTTCTTTTTTTGTTTTTCATTTTTGACCCACTTAGAGGCAGAATTTTCGAATAATCTCAACGGATTCTTGTTCGCACGATCACCCCCGATCGTTTGAGCCTATTTTCAGCCCTATTTTTTTTTTTTGCCTTTTTTGACCTGCAAAAGTGTGGGTTATAATCCACTGCCGAAAAAAATTTTTTGCCCGTTGGACATTCATATTTTCAGGGATTGTAGAGCTCGAAAAAAAAACGCTTTCTGTAGACCTCTTTTCCCAATTTCCCTAAGGGGGCGGAGCTATGACGCTTCAAAAATACCAAATTGGTCACTTTTGGACCCCTATAACTCCGGAAATACTTACTATTTCGCAACGAACTTTTAACCAAAGATAGTCCTCGTCAAGGGCTACAAATTATATTATGGGGGTGACTTTCTATCTATAAGGGTTTACCAACTAGGGGCGCCTAAAATTCTGAAAATTGATTGCAGACCAATCTTAAGATACCTGGGGAATTGGCAAAAACTCAATTTTCCAAAATGTAATGATGCAGAAATGTAGAGAAAAGTTCAATCTAAGTTTTGAAACTCTTTTGGAATTTTCCCATGGGAAATACGGATTTTCCAAGAACAACGAAAAACGTCGATTTTTGCATGTTTTCAAATGGGAATTTTCCGGCTTTTCCAACCTATTTTTCCAATGCCCTATTTATCGCAGATAGTAGACTATATGACACGACTTTTAAGCCCCACCGCAACTCTCTAAGTCTAATGGTTTTCACACAATGACCGCCCAAAGTTAGGCTTACACGAAAATTTCCAAATCTTAAATTGGTCATAAGTCGGCCAATAGATTTTTCACGGAAAAAGTCCAGAAGCTTTAATGTGCGCATTAAAATTCTCTATAATATGGCTGGAACAAAAATTGGCTACCTAATAAATTTTTTTCGAAAACATCAAAAAGTCCGTTTTCAGAAATTCCGGGAAATTTCTCCAGCCCAAAGTTGATGACTTACAGATGTCTTATAGCCATAAATGGATTTAGATGGTAAATGTACTGAGCGAGTGGTACTGAAAATGTTTCCTAACTATTACAGTTTTCCCGGAATTTCCCGATACAAATTTAAATTTTCCGGATTTTTCCGAAAATTTCCAGATGTCTTAATTAGAATATTAGAAACATTTTTTACCACTAGAGGACCCGAATCTATTTACGGGTTTTCCCGGAATTTTCATAAAACGGTTTCATATGCATGGTGATAAATCCATATTTTTTTTTTACAAAAAGTTAGGTAATTTAATTACCTATCATTTGATACCTATCACAACCTCCTACCACTTCAAACAGCTGAGTTAGGATTTTTGCCATTTAAAAAATATACCATCATTTTATTTTAAATATATTAATAATAATAATAATATAATGTAATTGAAATTTTATATATAACTTATATCAAAAATAAATTTATATTTGAAAACAACAAATACAAGTCATTTCTTTTTATTTATTGTTTTCTTTTCCATTTAAAATCATGTATATACAAATATCAATGTTAAAAATCAAAGGCTAACAAATGTCCATTTCATACTATATTGTTGTCTTTGCTATATGAAAATTTTTGTTACCTATATTTATTTTTACGCCAAAATATATGCAATGTAAATATAAAAATTAAATAAAGTTTTGAGAAATAGAAATAAATAAAAATATACGTTTTTTTTTCGATTTGTACCAGTCCAGCAGAAATTATTAAATTTATTATTTTTTCGAATTTTTTTTTTATATATTTATTGTAGGAGAAAGATATTACAATAACAAAGTTTTTTTTTCTATTTGTGATGGATAAAAGCAGCAACAAAATGGCAAACAATAATAAAGAAACGGAATGTTGTGTTGTTGTTTTGTTGTACTATATATGTAAATTTTGATGATAATAATGACTTTTTAGAATTTTTAAATAAATTTATTAATATTTTCGTTTGTGATTTTTCAATATTTAGTTTTGCATATTATCATTTTTTCAATTACTTTAGTAATTAACATAATTGTTTTCTTCTTTTTATGATTTTTGTGTTATCTATTTATGTGTATGATAAAATTTTGATAACAATAAAAAGAGACTATGACATTTATTTTATGTATTTTATTTCTGTTTATATTTTTTCATTTGTGGTTTTTGCATATATATTTCTTTCTTTAAATTATCATCGCACATTTAATCACATACAATTTATTTTTATGTTATTTCAGATACATACTTTTTTTTTGAAAATATTATATAATTTATAAATAAAAAATAAAATCATTTGCAATAGTAATTATCCATATTGTTTACTTTTTTTAATGTATTAAAATAAATACCTGTGAATGAAGAATGATTTTTGTTTTATCTATATATTTATTATTATTAAAAAATGTTATCTTAATTTTCCTATTGATTCTGCATGGCACAATATCTCACGATCATTTGGACCGGTTTCCAGCTCCATTTTGTAACCATATTTTTCCGCATTTTATAAAAAACAACCCCAGTTGATTATCTAGAAACAAAAGATATTTAATGACCATATATCTTTTCCAAAAAAAACCAAACGAAATCTTTATAATTCTATATCTCTCAATTATATTATTAATTTATTTTAATTAATAATTAAAACTATATTATGAATCTAATATCTCGTTAATTATCTAGAAACATAAGGTAAACTTTTATTATTTCATTTTTTTCAAAATAGTAAGCAAAACATTTTTGTTCTTTTTTATAGAAGCATACAATTATTTCATTTGGTTTATTGTAAAATATTATTTAATTTTTTAAAATTATATTGCAAAATTAATAATAAAAGAGAACAAAATCACACCTTTCATCTTATCTGGAATGGTTCAGGTCAGTAGAATGATCATATAAGAAAACATAAAATATAAAATATGTTCTTTTTCAGCAGTATAATTCTTTTCACGTATCCAGTCTTTTTAAAATATGCTATGAAATGTATTTGATAAAACAATAGTGTACATTTTAAATATTCACAATTTAATTTTCTTATCTTATTGAATATAATTTAAATCATTTAAATTTGTAGTAGTTGATAAACTTGCATATCTCTCTGCATAAAATAAATTAATTACCGAAAAGAAATGAAGTTATTATCCATACACAGCATAAATAAAAGATGCGATTGAAATATTTAACTATGATTATACACTAAAAAAACAACATACATACAATTAACAAACGACTTAAGCCAATATTACCATATATTGGTAAATTGAAAAAATAATAACGAGAAACAGAGGCAGTTGGCAATTATTTTGCACGTACAACTGCAACATTCACATTATTAGTTCCGTTTAACTATTTTCTATTGCCTAAACTTTATTTGCACGAACAAAAGAAAACCGGTTCGCATATCAATTGCGAAATAATAGTATTTTTATGCACTAATTTAACATGTAAACACGTTGCATATTTCAGCTGAGGGAGAATATTTCGAATAAATAAAATTATTTTAGTAAACATACATTAATTGTTTGCTTGCTCTTAATTAATTTCGGTTATTTTTCCAAATTATTTAATATTTATGCTCGGTTTGATTTGAATATCACATCAACTAATCATTCCTTATATTATATTGAAATGGTGACACCAATAATTGAACAATATGGAAGGCACCAAATGCTGAAAATAAAAATGTTTATACGTTACGATTAGATGACGAAACTATAGGATAGTTTTTGTTTGGTTTTTTGTACATTTATTAATGTTATACTTACAATTTTATAAACATCAACAAAACCTTTAGATGGAATTCTATTGCTTGTAGTCTGTCTTTTGTGTTTACGTCTTTGTAATTTGTAATTTCAATGCCAATGAATGAGGTATAGACGAATATCTGCACGGCTGTCTATTATCTTTAATTTTTGCTGCGGTTAAAACATTCCATTGCACCCAATCTAAACCTATTTGTATTATATCACACATTTACTTATTTATCTACATTTTATAGAATATTATTATTTATTATTTATTTATTATTATTATTTTATTATTTATTTACAATTTAGTTTTCGTTTTGTTTTTTGTAAATTTATTAACGTTACACTTACAATTTTATAAACATCAACAAAACCTTCAGATGGAATTCTATTGCTTGTAGTCTTTCTTATGTGTTTAAATCTCTGTAATTTGTAAATTCATTGCAATGAATGAGCTATAGACGAATATCTGCCACGCTGCCTTTTATCATTATTTTTTGCTGCGGTTAAAACACATATACAGATTCCATTGCACCCAATCTAAACCTATTTATATTATATCACACATTTTCTTATTTATCTACATTAAATATAATATTAATATTTATTATTTATTTACAATAATTTTAATTAGCACAACCAAAAAAAATACCCAAACAAATATTAATAAATAAAGTTATATCAAACGTTAAACTTTACCAGCAACCATTTTCAATTTTATTTCAACTTTGACATTCAACATGTGACGTGCTCGAATTAGACATTATGACAGTATATCCCTCTTTCAAGATATTATTACACGGTGGAGAAATAATCAATTACAAATGAGAAACCATATGAATGTATTTAATCATTAATTTTAGATGTATTAGAACAGTAGAATCAAAAGCTATTGATATTTTTTATTTTGTAAACCTTACAAATGTCAATAACAAAAATTATTCTTCTAGCACTGCTTTAAATCATCACCATTTTTCTCCAGCAAAACGTCTCACCTCAGGGATAACGTATAATTTCACCATTACCTCTCCTTAATTTTTCTATACTGTTTTTCAAGAGTAATTAATTTTTGTAATTTTCACACAATTGACCAATATGAAGAGGTTAAATAGAGATTTTGTACAAATTTTAGATAATGAAAGTTAAATTGAGGACAATTTTGAATTCCATATTTTTACTCCCCAGAACCCAAAGTAGAGAATTAGATTCGACTGAATGCATAGTCATGACGACCAAACAGATATATATATATATTATATATTAAAATAGGGATTCCGTACGAACTTCAATCAGACATGGTCCTCACATGGGACTACAACGTAACATATAATTATCCATGTAATATAATTTGCCGGTTATGAGTACAAAATTACTGCACATGCGAGAGTAGACCAATATTCAATACAAAGGTTAAAATTTGTGTTTTTTACCTATTTACATAGGGCAAATTTGCCTTCCTGTGAATATGAATATCTACAATCACATGAATAATCGTTTCGCAACCAGAACAAGAGTCGTGCGCGTGCCAGGCCTCAATTAACGCTAATTGATAAGTGCCACGACCCCGGCCATAACATGGAAAACCTATTGACAATGGAAAAAAATAGTTAGATAATGTAGCTCCCAATGATTACACTACTGTTGAAATTCAATAATTTCAGCCGAAAAATATTATTTGTAACATACCGCGAATGTGTTTGAAGGATATTAAAAGGTATAAACGGACCTAAAGAACTGATATATATATATTAAAATAGGGATTCCGTACGAACTTCAATCAGACATGGTCCTCACATGGGACTACAACGTAACATATAATTATCCATGTAATATAATTCGCCGGTTATGAGTACAAAATTACTGCACATGCGAGAGTAGACCAATATTCAATACAAAGGTTAAAATTTGTGTTTTTTACCTATTTACATAGGGCAAATTTGCCTTCCTGTGAATATGAATGTCTACAATCACATGAATAATCGTTTCGCAACCAGAACAAGGGTCGTGCGCGTGCCAGGCCTCAATTAACGCTAATTGATAAGTGCCACGACCCCGGCCATAACATGGAAAACCTATTGACGATGGAAAAAAAATAGTTAGATAATGTAGCTCCCAATGATTACACTACTGTTGAAATTCAATAATTTCAGCCGAAAAATATTATTTGTAACATACCGCGAATGTGTTTGAAGGATATTAAAAGGTATAAACGAACCTAAAGAACTGATATATATATTAAAATAGGGATTCCGTACGAACTTCAATCAGACATGGTCCTCACATGGGACTACAACGTAACATATAATTATCCATGTAATATAATTCGCCGGTTATGAGTACAAAATTACTGCACATGCGAGAGTAGACCAATATTCAATACAAAGGTTAAAATTTGTGTTTTTTACCTATTTACATAGGGCAAATTTGCCTTCCTGTGAATATGAATGTCTACAATCACATGAATAATCGTTTCGCAACCAGAACAAGAGTCGTGCGCGTGCCAGGCCTCAATTAACGCTAATTGATAAGTGCCACGACCCCGGCCATAACATGGAAAACCTATTGACAATGCAAAAAAATAGTTAGATAATGTAGCTCCCAATGATTACACTACTGTTGAAATTCAATAATTTCAGTCAGAAAATTACTATTTGAAACATTCCGCGAAGGTGCTTGAAGGGTATTTAAAACCATACACGGACTTGAATCTAACAAAATAAAAACGTGATCATTCACAGCTCAGAACGGTTTTATCGAAAAGCTCAGATTCCTTTGAATGTGAGCCCGAACACTTATATTTATAAAAATTAAAAATTATGGTTCAATCATTATTATGCTACTGAATTACAAATTTTAAAATTAATATGCACAGGTGATAAAATAAAAAAAAATTTTTTTTTTTTTGTAGAAACTCGTTACTACAGCTTAGAACGGTTTTATCGGAAACCTCGGATATTCCTTTGCATGTGAGCCCGAACGCGTAATCACTTTGTTGGGAGGAGACAATCCCTGTACGTAACATATTAAAAGAATATGCCAAAGTGATTCCCGAAGTTTAAATTTACAAAATCAAAAAATATGAGAAAAAAATAACATTTTGACAATGTCATTTGAAAAAAAAACTCATATACAAATTAAAAAATAAAACTAAATTGAATTCAAATTCACGAATAAATTATAAATACGCGATCACGAATATTTTATAATCTCAATATTTTATTGGTTTGTCTAACTACACAAATATTAGCTATTATGACTCGTGTAGAGAGAGAGACCAACAAAATAATTAGTAAAATATAAATAATAACCAGAGTGCTTGTGTTTTATTATATTTGAAAATTGGTTTTCAAATTTTTTCATTGGTTCATTAAAAACAAATATTAAATATTATTAATAGATGTTGACAATAAAACACAAGCGTCTGGTTTGATTGAATCTTAAATTATTAACCAATACAATTTTTAATCTAAATTATAATTTAAAACTTATAGAATATAGTAACTTACAAAATATTTACAAATAATTAGACACAAAATATACAATAGAAGCCTAATGGTTAGAGATAATATATATTCTTCCACAACGTACCAATTTATGTAAGTTATTAATTTTCCACGCAAAACAATTTCCAGGATGTGAGTGACCAGTTCATTGCACATGCCCGAGAGATTACACCAATATTAAGTAAGTAAACAATTAAAAACCGACCGATTTAAAACCATTATATCAATTCAAATAAATAAAATTAGTGCGTCTTTTTCCAATAAATCCTACCCACTATTAAGACTACCAGAATGAAATTCGTTCAAATGATATTACTCGTTCAATTTTACACACACACCCGATGGCTCGTTCATATCATAAATTATTAAGATCAGCCTCAGGAACGCATCCCCTATTCACAACAAGTGTTAATACAAATTTAATTAGATGACATTCTACTCCCCTTACACCAACATTTTGAAGTTGAAACAATAAAATAACATGTTCTCTAAAAAAAACACATCCACGCACATCCACTCGTTGTACATAGCAAATACTAGCGTTCGAAGAGTCAAAAAATTTGTAATTGAATAAACAACCAAATAATCAACCCGTGTATCAAACAATATTCGACTGATTTTGAGTTATTGTTACGATGCGTGTGTGTTTATTGATTTAAAGAAAACATTATAATATTTTTCAACCTAGGAGTGTACCATATGAGACGTGTGCGAAGACATACGCTAAGCCACCATTTCATAATAGTGCCACTCCTTGTTGTGCACATCCAATAAATATTACAGTCAAATTAGTAAATTACTCTCGTATGTGAGTTTGTAACAATTCACCAATTGAACTCCGTAATTTTACATTAACAAAGTTATGACGTGTGACAAAATAACCTAATCAACTACGAATGCATAAAATTTTAGTTAGCAATACTTCTCGGAGACGATAACACCCCAATAGGAATTCTTTGTATAGCGATAGGATATAGCATTGAGAAAAAAACAATATAAAACTAATTTTACTAAGATGTTATTAAAATAATGGACAAACAAAACAGTTAATTTACTTTATTTTTGTATACGAACGATCAATGGATCAAACGCGCACTTAACACACAGAATGCGTTAGTGATAACTACTTTAATATAAACTATGCTGACGATTTTTAAAAAAACCCAACTACTGCATATTAAGTATTGATAACTCCGAAAAATTATTAAATGAATGAGAGTGGTTTATCTGAATAAGATTACATGTTTCTTACATATTCAAATAAAACGCTCTCATTTAAAATTGTAAAAAAATTTTACATTTGACCTTAACTTGCGTTTTCGCGCAAAATTCTTTCAGAGAAATCACTACTAATATGGGGGTTAAACATGATTCGTATACGAATGAGTATAGAACTCCGAATAATACAACATGTAAATAGAATGCCAATGAAGGCAATTTTGTACATATTATTTTAATTCAATTTATACTGTGTCAAAAGACAATTAAAAAAATTTGAAAATATAAATGTGTTTTTATTTGGAATTGTATTCGTATTCGGAGCATGTTTATAATCATTTAAAATAATGCCTTCGTTATTTCTATATCTAATATCGTTCAGCATGACTTTGGGAAAAACGTAAAAAGGGGACGAATAGATCCCTATGACTGCGCACAACACAAGTGGCACAGTGGATAATGTCGACAATCTTCTAATTTCTTCACTTGTTTTCCATTCAAGCGAAAAAATTAGTACAAAACTCTTCACAATGAGATTGGAATATATTAAAATTAAATCTGTAATATTGGTAGGCAAAATCAGGCGTAGCCAACAAGCCCAGCCAACTAGAACCATGGGGGTCCCATGATGGGAACATCGCATGCAATGTCTAAATTTATTATCCTGCAACCATAATACTCTGATCGGTGAGTATTACAGCCATTAAATTCTAAATAGAGACATGAACACACGACGCGACCCCAGGCCACAACACAAAAAGCTGTCAGCGATGGAAAATATAAACGTGATTACATAATAGAAAACCCGCGCGTAATTGATACTTTAATTTATACTTTAAAAAAACGTTATGTAGAATACCTATCTATCTCAGATATTTTAGTTTCTTAAAATCTAAATTGTGTCTTTTAAATTAATGAATTAAACTAATTAATAATTAAATGGAAATTAATTAATATTATTAGCTTAATTCATCCAATTTACTTAAAATTATTAAACTTAACTTATAACTTAAATATAAATAAATAACTTAAAAATAAAATCTTAAATTACACTTTAAATGCTTAAATATTATTTTCTTAACAGCACCAAATATGTTCGTTGTTTGTTGTGTTGTTTTAAATAAATCTGCAAATTTCGACGAATTTTTGTGAATAACCGCTTTTCTATACGAAAACATTTAAACATATATAACATATTAATATAAACAAATTTTGAAATATTAAAATTTATATAAAATATAATAAAAACATGGAAGTCACAGTAAGTTTGCACATGAGAAGAAGCAGATATGTCAACTAAACCTTCACCACAGCATGAACACGGCATTGCAGAAATGATGTCAAGAAATCCCAATGTTTCTCAAAGATATGGAAAACGTGAAGTTTTATTAAAATGAATATTATTTTTTAAATGCCATATGCACCCCACGACTGGAGTAACCTAATTTGCTAATCATAGATTAAACAATATCTGTATCAAAAATGAATTACCATTAATTGGCAACTAAAAGATTGCATAATTTCACTGATACATAGTTTCAGTTAAATTTTTACGTATTTGTAATGTTAAATCCAGATATTGTTGTATTTTAGTAGATATAGTTCAATTATCATACTGCCAAACAAAATTTGCATCGATTCCTTGAATGTTTTTCGTATAGTAAAAGAAGCAATTTCGTCATATTTCGATTTTTTTTACTTCTGCAAAGGAAAGACGCCTATCATCTATTCAAAGCAAGATGACAAAACAAAGCGTTAGTGTCCCACAATTTGTTTGTCATATATCGATCGGTTGATTGTTCATTCAAAGCTAAGCAACACGTTCATGTAGTTCAGTTAAAATTACTGAAAAAGAAATCAAATAAATAACCGACGCGGATCATCGTATAGCACAACACATGAGAATGCAGAGAAGCTCGATGAATCGAATACATGTATTAAAAAACGTTTAAAACTACACAAAAAATCTAATTAATTTTAAGATATTCACTGTACAATGCACTGGCGATGAAAAAGATGTATGTATATACAATAATATATTTATATTTATTAAAAGTCGCTTATGTTATCAGTTTGATGTGGGAATACAAAGGAAATCTCTATATTTTGAAATTTTATTACACAACACAAACGATCAATTTAGATGTGCAACAATTATTATTTTATTTTAAAAATTAATTATAATATAGAATAACTAGGAATTTGCATACGATTAGAAATATCCACAATATTACTACCACTATTTCAATTATAATTGATTTATATAACAAAAATGTTCCAATTTACAGGTTATGTTTACGCATTATGGTTTTTTTTTATATACAGATGATGTACGTGTACGTGATGATGTTGCAAAATCTGTATCTTTATTATTTATTATACATTTTAATGCATATATTATGCAAACAATTAAATTATTTATTTTATAAAAATAGATTACCAGCAATTTATGTTTCAATTCAGGCAAAAATATTTCTGTCAAATCCATTGAAAGTTACTGATGAAATCGTGAAATGTCACAGACAGCAACGACGGCTACGAACCAATTACTTGTCGTCTGTTAAAAAAATGCCAGTGGAAGTACTCAAAATTGCATAACAATATGATAAAAAAAGTTATTTGTATCCCTTATTTTGCAATCGAAGTTGTTTGAAAATTTGCTGTTAAAAACGAACTGTGCAACCAATTATAAAAGATATCTTTTAAAAGTGATCAACTCGTGTTCGACAGCAACATGTACTACAAAAGCACTAGTATATCGTGTAACTAATGCAGTCATATACATGCCATAAAAAGAAAGGAATTTTGTTTAGCGATCTTCCTTCATATATGTTTAGACAAAAATTTTAAATTCTGAATCCCATGGTTAAATGTCAAGATAACAATAGAAACTATTATGACGCCAATATCATTAGGAGTACTTCAGCACGGTAGTGTAGTACATGATATTTATATTGCTCCAAGCATGGAGCTTTATAGCATCTAATAAACCTTTCATTACAGCCAAGTTGGTAAATAACTCCGCATGGGAGTATATAACTATTTACCAATTGTACTGTAAATAACGAAAGGTAGATGTTTTCAAAATACTATTATTTTTGTATGGGTGATTAGCATTGTTAATCTTTGAATATCGTCCAACACCATATTTTCAAAGATATCCGTTTTTCTTTTTATTCCATAAACGAACAAATGGTCACCCAGCAGAAAAATTTCAGTATTAAAATAAATACCGAAAAATTTCGTATGAAAAATAGCGGAATTGAACTCGCTATATTTCATGATTAATAATATATATTTCGGCGCTATGCAACTGCGCTACTGAGTGTTTTTTTTGTGTGCTTATTATCCACATCATATTTGTTGACGACGCCGTCATATTGGTTATTAACTGCACACCACCTTCAAAATATGACGTCACTGCTAATCTACAAAGAAATTCAGTAAATGCCCGACGAATTTAAAGAATGATTAAGTAGGTTGGACGTATGGTTAACTACCAACTTCGGAAAAACAACCAGTTATGAATTCCAGAACACGGCCTCGGATCGGACAGGATAAACGGCAACGACTCATGCAACGAAATTTAAGGACAATGATTTACAATTTGCATCATGGAATGTTAGAACTTTTTTACGACAAGGTGCTTTAAGAGCACTTACTGATACACTAAGAAAAGCCAAATTGGATATAACAGCTATTCAAGAAACTAGGTGGCCAGGAAAAAATGTATTGAAAGGAAGAGGATACATATTTTATTGTAGCGGTAACGATTGCAGTAAAAGAGAATTCGGTTTCGAAGTTTTTGGTAAAGCAAAAAATTCAGTAATTGCTTTTATTCCGATTGATAAACGCATTTGTACACTACGTGTAAGAAAGAAAATCTTCAATTTGACCCTCATGAAGAGAAAACTGATGAGATTAAGAATGTGTTTTATGAAAAACTGATAGCAACAAATAGAGCTGCACCCGGCCACGACATTAAGATCATCTTAGACGATTTTAATTCCAAGGTAGGACAGGCAACGAAAACGGGTTACGATTGATTGATTTCGCCATGTCTAAAAACATGGTCATGTACATACTTCCCACATAAAGAAATTCATAAGATGACGTGGCCTCCAGATGGTAGAACAAATAATCAAATTGATCATGTACTAATTGATCGACGTCATTGTTCAAATATAATGGATGTTCAAACTTGTCGTGGTTTAAATATTGACTTTGATCATTATCTAGTTAGGATAGTGCTACGAGCCAGATTTTCTGCCATTAATAACACACAACCCGCATGGTTGAAATGGGCACTCGGCGGTAAAACAATTGTACATGGATGCAATGGAACAACGAATTATTACACATTTGGAGGATTATCAACAGGAAAGTAATATAAATAGTATGTAGAAGAGATTAAAATCATGCGTTGAAGGTGCCGCAACACAAGTTATTGGAAAGGCGATAATTAGTTAGAAATAAGTGGTTTGATGATGAATGTGGAAATGCTCGCACTACACGAACCACTGTTGAAGACTATCATTCGAAGAGGAATTCGAGCGTAAATTGATTCGGAAAAAATAAAAACGAGAACTAGAACGAAGGGTTTACGTCGAAATGGAAAAGTTCAACAGGAACAACGATAATAGAAGATCGTGCCGGAATGTCAATCGTATTCGTAACGGATACAAACAATCTTTTTTGTGCAAAAACAGAGATGGACAGGTTATGGCGAAAGAGGATAGATGTCTCGAAAGAATGGCCGAGTACTTTAAAAACCTATTAAATGTGAACACGCCAGTGAATACTGTGGAAGATGTGCAATTTCAAACTGCCCAGCCATTCATAGTAGAACCATCAATACACGAAGTAAATAATGTTATTCAGAAGTTCAAGAATAATAAATCACCTGGATCTGATAGCTTACCAGGTGAACTCTTTAAATATGGTATAAATGCATTATGGTATCAACTGCACAAGCTAATTGTAAAGATTATGAACAGGTGCCAGGTGAGTGGAAGGATGGTATTATCTGTCCATTGTACAAAAAGGATGACAAATTAGATTGTAACAACTACATAGGAATAATTTTATTAAACATTACCTGTAAGATATTTGCTAATATACATATATTATAATTATCGGAGAATACCACTGTGGTTTCTGCGCAGATCGATCTATATCTGATCAAATATTTAATATACGGCAGATCTTGGAGAAGTGTAGTTAATTCAATGTTGATACACACCATTTGTGTGTTGATTTCAAAGCGACATATGCTAGCGTCAATAGGTCAAAATTATGGAAGAATTTGGTATTCCAAAAAAAACTAATAGATTTGGTGGCCATGATGTTGGAAAATGTGAAATCACAAGTACGAATCCGAGCTAAATTATCTGATCACTTTGAGACGGTTGATGAACTACGACAAGGCGACCAATTAGCAACAGTACTATTTAATATTACGCTGGAAAAAGCAGTGAGGAGCGTAAATATTGAATAAAAAAGGCACGATTTTTACAAAATTGGGTAAATTATGTAATTATGCTGGACCTAAGAATAATGGCTAGATGCAGTAAACTGTGATATAGAGATCCTTATAATTCGGGATTGGACGACATTGACTGCGGATGGGTCAGATTGGAGAAGGCTAAAACCGCACCTGGGTTATAATGCCGTGGAGTATTAAGTAAGTAAGTAAGAACCGGATTGGCAGACCAACAATTTGATTTTAAATTTATTGAGAACAATTTTAAAAATTCAAATATTTATAATATTAGGTTGTCAAATATCTCCCTTCCGCCTTTTTGTCTTTTTAATTTCGCGGCTATGTACAAAGCGCTACAGAGCTCGTATCTGGCAACACTGTACATAATTTGAAAGCTCTTGACATAACAAACAAAACGACGCTATGTATGATTAGTTTGGATATTGCGTTCAACAGTTATAGACGTGTAAACATGGAGTTCACTAACGCCGAAATTCGCGCTATTTTAAAGTTTTCCTTCGTTAAAGGCAAATCCGCTAGAGAAACGTTCCGTGAGATTAATGGTGTTTTGGGGGATGGTACTCTATCACTTCGAACCGCGGAGGAATGGTTTCGACGATTCAGAGCCGGTGAAAACGACACCATGGATAAGCCAGCCGGCGGAAGACCTGTGACGGCAAATACCGATCAAATCATGGAATACATCGAGTTAGACCGGCATGTGGCATCTCGTGACATCGCCCAGGAGATGGGAGTTAGTCACCAAACCATTTTAAACCATCTGCAGAAGGCTGGATACAAAAAAAAGCTTGATGTTTGGGTGCCACATGAATTAACAGTGAAAAATCTAATGGACCGAATTTCCATTTGCGAAATGCTGCTGAAACGGAACGAACTTGACCCAATCTTGAAGCGGATGGTGACTGGCGACGAAAAATGGATCACATACGACAATATCAAGCGAAAACGGTCGTGGTCGCAGGCCGGTGAATCGTCCCAAACAGTGGCCAAGCCGGGATTGACGGCCAGGAAGGTTTTGCTGTGTGTTTGGTGGGATTGGAAGGGAATCATCCACTATGAGCTGCTCCCATATGGCCAGACGCTTAATTCTACCATCTACTGCGAACAACTGGACCGCTTGAAGCAGGCGATCGACCAGAAGCGTCCAGAATTGGCCAAAAGGAAGGGTGTAGTGTTCCACCAGGACAACGCCAGACCACACACTTCGTTGATGACTCGTCAGAAGCTACGGGAGCTCGGATGGGAGGTTTTATCGCATCCACCATATAGCCCGGACATAGCGCCAAGTGATTACCACCTGTTCCTGTCCATGGCGAACGCCCTTGGTGGTGTAAAGTTGATCTCAAAAGAGGCTTGTGAAAAGTGGCTGTCCGAGTTCTTCGCAAATAAGGAGGGGGGCTTCTACGAGGGAGGTATTATGAAGTTGCAGTCTAGATGGAAACAGATTATCGAACAAAACGGCGCATATTTGAACTAAATCCGATTACTGTAACACTTTTTATAAAGCATTGAATAAAGAGCAAAAAGGCGGAAGGGAGATAGTTGACAACCTTATATAAAAATGAAGTATGAGTACGATGAGTATGATAGTGGATTTTCATAACCTTACAACAATTTTGACTATTTTCCAAAAATTTCTATACCTCCCGTATTTATGAAAGCAGACGGCAATAACAATAATAATTAAATATTATTTATTTAAATAGTTTCTCACAGTTTGAATGTTCGCAATACAATTCAATTTCTTATTCAATATTTTAGAATTATATTTTATACTTATATATTTTACTGCATCATAAAAATTAATTAAATGTTTGACTTACCAATTTATTTGCTTTATTTATCTTTAATGGAATGATGTGTATAATTTGGAATTGTGTTATAAATTCATTGCTTTTGAGACGTTCCATACTTTAAAAAAAAAGCCTCGTGCACAGGAAATATTTGCAAAATATGTGGTGAATGAAATTAGTGTACGTTTAAAGCCACACACAAATATTCATAATTTTCAATAATTCATAGTATCAGCCGAATTATTATATTAATAATATTTTATATTTATTGCACATCATCATTTAAATTTGTTGCTGTTAAAGAACATAATTATTTTCATTGATCTTACTCCAACTCCAACAACCAGTACTCAACCACCGCAAAAGCTGTTAATATGTTATGCTGCATAATGTTAATTGTTCTGCAAATAAATAAATTATTAATTTACATTTAAGCTAATATAATAATAATAATTATTATTTAGACAGTATATAATTTCTAATTAGATTTCAGGAAAAAGATACGTTTTAATAAAAACCAATGTAGATAGAAGAAATAAGGTAGAATAATGAAATAAACTTTGACGTATCGAATTACATTCTAATATTTTTTAATTAAAAATACTTCACATTTTTATTTAAGAAAAAAGAAAAATAGGGAGCTATACTTTACACCACAAATGTCAAATTTAAATATTACTTTGTGTTTTACTAATAACAAAATATTAATTAAAAAACTAACGATTCTGAAAAATAGCATTTTCTATGAATAATTCATAAGAGTTTTTAACAATAAAAAAAAAAAAAAAAAATAATGAATTGCTAAAATTTTAATTATTTTTGTCATACAAATTCCTTATTTAAGTTTTTTAAAATTATGTTTTATATTTATATATTTTATCTTGATTACTAACTAACTTACTTTATTATTAATTAAATAAATATTTTACTCACCCAATTATTCAATTATTTACTTTTCACTTCTAATGGATTGATGTGGATATTTTGTAATTGTGTGTTATAAATTAATTGATTTTAAAATACAACCTCGTGTACATGAATTATTTGCATAATAAATGGATGTGTTGAATAAAACTAGTGTACGTTTAATATCATACAAAATATTCATAATTTTCAATAATTCATAGTATCGGTCCAATTATTACATTATTATTATTATTTTATATTAAACGTCTTAATGCACATCATTTGAATCATTTAAATTTGTTGCTATTATAGAACATAATTATTTTTAATGATTTATTGATAATGAAAATTTTGTTGCAGCTCCAAATACCACAACCCAGCCGCCGCAAAAGCTGTTGCATAATGTTAATTGTTCTGCAAATAAATAAATTATTAATTTACATTTAAAATAATAATAATAATAATTCTTATTTAGACAGTAAAAATCTATAATTTCTAATTAGATGTCAGGAAAAATATACATTTTAATAAAAAACAATGTAGATAGATTAAATTAGGTAGAATAATAACATACACTTTGACGTATCGAATTACATTCTAATATTTTTTAATTAAAATCACTTCAGTACCACAAATGCCAAATATAAATAATGTGTTTTACTGATAACAAAATGTTAATTATAAAACTAAAGATTCTGAAAAATAGCATTTTCTTTGAATTATTTATAAAATAGTTATTAAAAAAAAAAAAAAAAACATTAATATATAAAATAATAATTATTTTGAGGTTATGAAAAGCCAATACAAATAAATTTCTTATTTAATTTTTAGAATTATCATTTAAATTTTTATATATTTTAGTATTTATTATAATTAAATAAATATTTTAGTTACCAATTTATTTATTATTATTTCTCTACTTTCTTTCCGCTTTTGATTAACAATTTTTAATTGCGATCTAAAGATTGCTTGCTGCTGCCTAATGTTAATTGTTCTGCAAATAAATAAATTGTTAATTTACATTTACAATATGATAGTAGTAATTATTTAGTTATTATATTATTATAAACAAATTAAAAAAAAAGAAAATACTATGCATTTAAATGGATGCTTTCTAATTAGATGTTAGATAAATATTTAGCGACTTTTCATCAGCAACGCTATCTCTCTAAACAATCCAATGTAGGTGTGTAAAGAACTAGGTAGAATCATGATACGAATTTCAACGAATTATTAATAAAACCATAAGAACATTTCGAAATATATTCTGAATTTTTTTAACACTACAAATAATATTTCTTCAAAATTCTATTTAAAATTAAATAGAAAAAAGTGAAATTCGCTGCGCTCCACAAGAACGAATAAAATTACAAGACTTACACCCCAACTCAATAACATATAAATTTAAAACATGAAAAACAATGGGCAAAAATATTAAATAAAAAAAAAAAAAAAAACAAAACAGAAAAAAAAAAAAAAAAAAAAAAAAAAACAAAAAACAAAAACATTTACTGGACAAAAATTAAAAAACAAAATTATAAAGTAAAAAAAAACTTGTAGCATTTGGATTTTCATATATGGATTTTCATAACCTCATATTTTTTATTAAGAAAATGAATGGCTGTTATTTTACATTACAGAATTGCCTCATGTTTTACTGATAAAAATAATAATAATTATGAAAGTAGAAATTTTGCAAATTAACCTTTTCTTCTTCTTTCGTATAAATGAATTATTAATTTACATTTAAAATAATATAATAATAATTCTTATATAGACAATATATTATATACAGTAAAGATCCATAATTTCTAATTATATTTCAGGAAAAATACGTTTTAATAAATGAATAAAAGAGTTATGGAGCGAATTTTTATCTCCTCAACGCCATCACTAAAAAATCAATGTAGATAGAAGAAATTAGGTAGAATAATGAATTAAACTTTGACGTATATTAAAATATTACACATATTTGAAATGCATTCTAATATTTTTTAATTTAAAACACTTTACATTTTATTTTTTTAAGAAAGCAGAAATATGGGAACTGCTTCACTCACACACCACAAATGCCAAATATAATTATGCTATGTGTTTTACTGATAACAAAATATTAATTATAAAATTAAATATTCTGAAAAATAGCATTTTCTATGAATTATTTATAAAATAGTTTAAAAAAAAAAAAAAAAATCAATTGCTATAGAAAATAATATATATTAGTATTAATTATAATTAAATAAAAATATTTTAGTTACCAATTTATTTATTTTTATTACTCTACTTTCTTTTCGCTTTTGATTGATAATTTGTAATTTCGTTCTGAGGATTGTTTGCTGTTGCCTAATGTTAATTGTTCTGCAAATAAATAAATTATTAATTTACTTTACAATAGTAATACTATTTAGTTATTATATTATATGCAGTAAAAAAAAAATACTATGCATTTAAATGGACGCTTTCTAATTAGATTTTAGATGAATATTTAACGACTTTTCATCAGCAACGCTATCTCGCTAAACAACCCAATGTAGATATAAAGAACTAGGTAAAATCATGATACGAACTTCAACGAATCATTAATAAAACATTGACAACATTCCGGAATATATTCTTAATTATTTTAACACTATAAAAATTTTTCTTCAAATTCTATTTAAAATCAAATAGAAAAAACGAAAATTCGCTGCGCTCCAGAAGAACGAATAAAATTGCAAGACACACCCTAACTCTAACGTTTAAATTTAAAATATGAAAAACAAAAGGTACAAATATTAAATGAAAAAAAAAAAAAAAAAAACGAAAAACAAAAAACAAAATTATAAAGTAAAAAAAAACTTATGGTATTTGGGTTTTCATAACCTCATATTTATTTTATTAAGAAAACGAATGGCTGCCATTTTACACAATTACCACATGTTTTACTGATAAAAATAATAATAATTTCAGAAGTAGAAAGTCTGCAAATTAGCATTTTCTATGAATTATTTAGATTTTTTAACAAAAAAAAAAAAAAAAAAAACCAATTGCTACAGTAAAGTAACAATTATTTGGCACTAATTGCCAAACAGAAATTAAGAAACCCATAAATAACTAATATACAAATAATTTAACACAATAATTACATTTACCTGTTTAAAATATTTCGTAACTGGTAATTCTTATAATTATAATTGGTAATATTTTTAATTTTACAAAAAAAAAATATTCTTCAAATTCAATAGCAGAAGAATTCACAGTCTTATTCGAACGAGCGATGAAAACAAAATGAAAAATAAACAAATTTATTGAAAAAAAAAAATAATAATAAAACTTGCGTGCTAACAATCCAACAATTTACTATGAAATGAGTACAAAATACAAATTTTAAAAATCAAAATATTTACAATATAAAAATGAAGTATGTGAATATGATTTAATTTTCATAACCTTACAACAGCATTATACGGATTTAAATTTTGGCTATTTTCCATAAATTTTTATACCGCCCGTATTTATGCAAGTAAACGGAGATGACAATAATTATTTACTGAGAGTTGCTGTCACATTGAATGCTTATTTAATTTTTACTTGTATTTTACTTTCATATTAATTAATTAAATATTTATTTAACTTACCAATTTATTGACTTTATTTGCTTTGTTTATCTATAATAGATTGATGTATATAATTTGTAAATGTATGTTATAAATTGATTGCTTTTGAAAGGTTCCATACTTTTAAAAATACAGCCTCGTGTACAGAAATCATATGCAAAATATTTGGTGAATGTAATTAGTGAACGCTTAAAACCACACACAAATATTCATAATTTCCAATAATTCATAGTATCAGCCGAATTATTATATTATTATTATTGTATATTTATTTCACATCATCATTTAAATTTGTAGCTGTTGAAGAACATAATTATTTTTATTGATCTTACTGCAACTCCAACAACCAGTACCCAACCACCGAAAAAGCTGTTGCATAATGTTAATTATTCTGTAAATAAATAAATTATTAATTTACATTTAAGCTAATATAATAATAACAATTATTATTTAGACAGTATATAATTTTTAATTAGATTTCAGGAAAAAGATGCGTTTTAATAAAAACCATTGTCGATAGAAGAAATTCGGTAGAATAATGAAATAAACTTTGACGTATCGAATTACATTCTAATATTTTTTAATTAAAAATACTTCACATTTTTATTTAAGAAAAAAGAAAAATGAGAGCTACTTTACACCACAAATGTCAAATTTAAATATTGCTTTGTGTTTTACTAATAACAAAATATTAATTAAAAAACTAAAGATTCTGAAAAATAGCATTTTCTATGAATTATTTATAAAAGAGTTTTTAACAATAAAAAAAAAAAAAAAAAAACTAATGAATTACTAAAATATTAATTATTTTTTCATATAAATTCCTTATTTAAGTTTTTTAGAATTATATTTTATACTTATATATATATATTTCTTGATTGCTAACTAACTTACTTTATTATTAATTAAATAAATATTTTACTCACCCAATTATACAATTATTTACCATTCACTTCTAATGGATAGATGTGGATATTTTGTAATTGTGTGTAATAAATTAATTGATTTTAAAACGTTCCAACCTTTTTAAAATACAACCTCGTGTACATGAATTATTTGCAAAATAAATGGATGTGTTGAATAAAACTATTGTACGTTTAAAATCATACAAAATATTCATAATTTTCAATAATTCATAGTATCGGTCCAATTATTACATTATTATTATTTTATATTAAACGTCTTAATGCACATAGTTTGAATCATTGAAATTTGTTGCTGTCGAAGAACATAATTATTTTTAATGATTTATTGATAATGAAAATCTTGTTGCAGCTCCAAGTACCACAACCCAACCGCCGCAAAATCTGTTGCATAATGTTAATTGTTCTGCAAATAAATAAATTATTAATTTGCATTTAAAATAATATAATAATAATAATAATTCTTATTTAGACAGTAAAAATCCTTAATTTCTAATTAGATTTCAGGAAAAATATACATTTTAATAAAAACCAAGGTAGATAGAATAAATTAGGTAGAATAATAACATAAACTTTGACGTATCGCATTACATTCTAAAATTTTTTAATTAAAATCACTTCAGTACTTTACACCACAAATGCCAAATATAAATAATGTGTTTTACTGATAACAAAATGTTAATTATAAAACTAAAGATTCTGAAAAATAGCATTTTCTATGAATTATTTATAAAATAGTTATTAAAAAAAAAAAAACATTAATTGCTATATAAAATAATAATTATTTTGAGGTTATGAAAAGCCAATACAAATAAATTTCTTATTTAATTTTTAGAATTATCATTTAAATTTTTATATATTTTAGTATTTATTATAATTAAATAAATATTTTAGTTACCAATTTATTTATTATTATTTCTCTACTTTCTTTCCGCTTTTGATTAACAATTTGTAATTGCGTTCTAAAGATTGCTTGCTGCTGCCTAATGTTAATTGTTCTGCAAATAAATAAATTGTTAATTTACATTTACAATATGATAGTAGTAATTATTTAGTTATTATATTATTATATACAAATTAAAAAAAAAGAAAATACTATGCATTTAAATGGATGCTTTCTAATTAGATGTTAGATAGATATTTAGCGACTTTTCATCAGCAACGCGATCTCTCTAAACAACCCAATGTAGGTGTGTAAAGAACTAGTTAGAATCATGATACGAACTTCAACGAATTATTAATAAAACCATAAGAACATTTCGAAATATATTCTGAATTTTTTTAACACTACAAATAATATTTCTTCAAAATTCTATTTAAAATTAAATAGAAAAAAGTAAAATTGGCTGCGCTCCACAAGAACGAATAAAATTACAAGACTTACACCCCAACTCAATAACATATAAATTTAAAACATGAAAATAATAGGCAAAAATATTAAATGAAAAAAAAACAAAAAACAAAAAAGAAAAATAAAACAAAAAAAAAAAACAAAAAACAAAAACATTTACTGGACAAAAAATAAAAAACAAAATTATAAAGTAACAAAAAACTTGTAGCATTTGGATTTTCATATATGGATTTTCATAACCTCATATTTTTTATTAAGAAAATGAATGGCTGTTATTTTACATTACACAATTCTCTCATGTTTTACTGATAAAAATAATAATAATTATGAAAGTAGAAATTCTGCAAATTAGCCTTTTCTTCTTTTTTGACAAATAAATAAATTATTAATTTACATTTAAAATAATATAATAATAATTCTTATATAGACAATATATTATATACAGTAAAGATCCATAATTTCTAATTATATTTCAGAAAACATACGTTTTAATAAATGAATAAAAGAGTTATTGAGCGAATTTTTATCTCCTCAACGCTATCACTAAAAAATCAATGTAGATGGAAGAAATTAGGTAGAATAATGAATTAAACTTTGACGTATATTAAAATATTACACATATTTGAAATGCATTCTAATATTTTTTAATTTAAAACACTTTACATTTTATTTTTTTAAGTAAGCAGGAAAATGGGAACTGCTTCACTCACACATCACAAATGTCAAATATAATTATGCTATGTGTTTTACTGATAACAAAATATTAATTATAAAATTAAATATTCTGAAAAATAGCATTTTCTATAAATTATTTATAAAATAGTTTAAAAAAAAAAAAAAAATCAATTGCTATAGAAAATAATATATATTAGTATTAATTATAATTAAATAAATATTTTAGTTACCAATTTATTTATTTTTATTACTCTACTTTCTTTTCGCTTTTGATTGATAATTTGTAATTTCGTTCTGAAGATTGTTTGCTGTTGCCTAATGTTAATTGTTCTGCAAATAAATAAATTATTAATTTACTTTACAATATAATAGAAATAATTATTTAGTTATTATATTATATGCAGTAAAAAAAAAATACTATGCATTTAAATGGACGCTTTCTAATTAGATTTTAGATGAATATTTAGCGATTTTTCATCAGCAACGCTATCTCTCAAAACAACCCAACGTAGGTGTGTAAAAAACTAGGTAGAATCATGATACGAACTTCAACGAATTATTAATAAAACATTAACAATATTTCGAAATATATTCTTAATAATTTTTTTAACAGTGCAAATAATATTTCTTCAAATTCTATTTAAAACTAATTAGAAAAAACAAAAATTCGCTGCGATCCAGAAGAACGAATAAAATTACAAGACTTAGACCCCAACTCAATAACATATACATTTAAAATATGAAAAAAAAAAAAAAAAAAAAAAAAAAAAAAAAAAAAAAAAAAAAAAAAAAAAAAAAATAATTGCTAAAGTAAAGTAACAATTATTTAGCACTAATTCCCAAAAAGAAATAAAGAAAACTATATATAACAAATATTTTCACAAATATATAAATAATTTAGCAGTCACGAAGAAATTATATTTACCATTTTAAAATATTTCGTAATTGGTAATTCTTCAAATTCTATAGCAAAATTATTCACAAAAAAAAGCGTCCTATTCGAATGACCGATGAAAACAAAATGAAAAATATTAAAATAAATTTAATATAAAAAAAAAAAAAAAAAAGTGCGTGTTAACAACCCAACAACTTTTAATGAAATGAGTAGAAAGAAATTATAAATTAAAACCCCACTTTTGTTTTTATACTATATACTCAATGTACTCATTATATGTCCAATTGTCAAATGTCAAACGTTAAAAGAGCGAGTAAATAAAAAATGAGGCAATATTTGCGATTTTGGCTTCGGGTCATGAACTCATGAACAAATAGCTTAAAATGCGTTCAAATATAATGTCTTTCTCGTAGTTTTTTTCCAGCCCAACTGTCAAATGTCAACTCTCGAATAAATTCCACTCTACTCTTCCTTCTCATATGTATATTATAATAAACCAAAATGGGTGAAGTTTTTGTGTAATGTCGACGTGAAATTTTATTTTCTTATTAGTTTTTAATTAAAAAAAATTTATTTTTATAAAATCATAAATAATTATTGTTTATTTATTATTATATTTCACAGTCATTTAATAATTTTAGTTTTTAATTATTTTTTTTTATATTTGGTTTTTTTTTAATTGGCTTTATTTTTTTATTGCGTTTTTTTTATCTTTTTTAATTGATTTTTATTTTTTTTATTAGTTGTTTGTTTTTGTTATTTAATTTTTGTTTCTTTATTTGAATTTTTTTTTTTTTATTTGATTTTTGTTTTTTTTTTATTTGAATTTTGTTTTTTTTAATTTGATTTTTGTTTTTTTGTTTCTTTTATGATAAAAGTACATTTGAACTAAATTTATTTTATTTAATTTGTTTTTTTATTTGATTTTTATGTTTTTTTTATTTAATTTTTATTTTTTTATTTGATTTTTTTTACTGTTGCTGTTGCAGAAGCAGATTACAAAACCAAATACAAAATTCAATAACTATGGAAGAAGCAGCAAATATTCGTACGTAATTAATGTGTGTATTCGATTTTAAACAATATTAATAATTACAATAAATATTATTTTTCTTCTAAATAGATGCACTAAATAAAAAAAACAAAATAATTGGATCATCTTATATTCATTTGTTTAATTTTTTGTGCTGTTGATGACAATAATTTGTAAAGTAACAAAAAAAATGTAGAAGAAAACTATAACCATTAAATCGGTAAATTATTTATATTATTTTTCTTTAATTTTTATTTCACACAACACTCCATCGTATTTCTTATACACAGCAGCCAGATTGTCCACGTATTCTTTATTCGTAGCTAACCCATTATATTATAGGCCGTTCCTCTATACGCAACCTTTGAACGCGTTTGGTCACAACTGACTCTGCCTGCAAGTATGCTATAACCAACATACCATCCGAAATGTTGAAATTGATTCTATATATATTGTATTTAATGGCTTGGGATCTTTCAGATCTTTTACACGATCGGTGCAATTCTTACAAATTTGGTGCAATCTTTAAGACGAGAAAATGAATGCAAAATAAATTGCATATATTTCACATGATAAAAAAATATACTAACCACTTTAATTTCATTATTGTTAATTCATCTATAATACGAATTCCTATCTTAATTCAAGAACTAAACAATTAATTTGAATATCGGTTATTTTTAAAATTTAAATAAATTCTGCATGTTTTACAAAAATCATATTTTGTTTTGGTATTTTTTTTAGTTTTTATTAAAAATATATTTAATATTATTTACTTTTCAATATTAATTAAATTTAATCTAATTAATGCTTTTAATTTTTAATAGATATTCGCTAAGTTTCTCATTTGATGTACTTTGTTTTGTTTATATAAATATTTATACATTTGGAAAGTATCTAAACCTATGTGATTAGGAGAAAATAGTATTCGAAGAACAATCAATGGAAGAAAACACAATTACAAAAAGGTATAGCAATTGAAGGTGAAATAAAAATATTAAGACGTTAATTAAAAGAACGTCTACATGCAGCACCAGCCTCCAGAATCAATGGACGAAAAAGAAAAATTACTTGATGAGGCAATTCAATGTGAAAATGGTGATGCTATTTTATCGGTAAATATATAATTACAATAAAATTTTGTTTAAAATTTATATTTTTCTTACTTTTAGATTATTTTATATTTTAGTAAAAACATTACGTAAAAAATATGTTTGTTAATTATTACAAACAAAACCGGATGCTGTTCAACATTATATTAATTATTTATTAACACATTTACAAGTTGTCGAATGTTCCGAATTGTTAATATGATTATTATTTTATTCTAATATGTTTATATGATCGATTGCATTATTTTTACTATTTGATTATTTATTATGATTATATTTCGGTCACACTGGAGTGTGTATGTATGTATGTACGTGCATATAATGTACAATAATTAAGAATCGATTATAAAATAATTATTAGATACTGCAATTTCATATTGTAATGGAATTATATACTGAATATTTTTCAATAGCCGGAATTAATTATATAAATTTATTAGGTATAATTTTCAATGAAGCGGCCGATCGTAATTATGCATTAGGTTTTTATATGCGTGCACATAAATGTTATCCGGAGAAAACAAATCTACGTGAATGTATGGATTTCTATTTTCAGGTATAGATATAAATAGAAACAACGAATTTAAAATAAACGAAATTATATAAAATTAATAATTTCCAGTGTTGTTCAATGGAATCAACTTGTGATGCTATGTCCATTGTAGCTGCAACATTGGCAAATGGTGGTGTATGTCCAATTACAGAAGAAATAGTATTAAGACCGGATGTTGTACGTGATGTTTTGTCATTAATGCATTCATGCGGCATGTATGATTATTCTGGACAATTTGCATTTGAAGTTGGTTTACCAGCCAAATCAGGTGTATGTGGTGCTATGTTAGTTGTAATACCAAATGTTATGGGTATATTTACATGGTCACCATCATTAGATGTGTTAGGCAATAGTTGTAGAGGTGTTCAATTTTGTCAAGTAAGTTAATTTTAAATCTATATAATTTTAATAAATAAGTTAACTATATACGTATATATTTTATGTGAACATTCAGAAACGACGCAGTAGGCTGCGTTCATGTTACATATTCGATCATGAAGTATCGGATTCGTGGTAGCGGTACGGAAAATATATGTCTATATACTGGACTTGAAAGTATATCGTTGTACTAAATGTTAAAAAAATTAATAAACAAAAACCTACTAAATTTCCCGGAAAACACAGCACAGAAGATGGAACGGTGGGTTGCGATTTGGATTGTAAATTAATGTATTATTTATGAAAACAAAGCGCAATTATATTATTGAAATAACTGTATTCAGTAATGTATTGCCTGTATTGTATTGAACTGTCGCCATCTTTTTTACATGATTCCTTGCTCATACATCTTCTGGTCACCATCAGCAAAAAACCAATTGAATTTCAAATCATCATCATTATTGAAATTCTCACCGTTACAGAATTTTTACAAATAATGGGATAATTGATAATCTGATGGTGCAAGGCTAGCTTATATATTGTGGATGTGACCACATTACAACCAAGTACCAAGTTAATTTTTACTTAGGGATGGCAATGAATGGTTAAGGGAATTTTTCATGTTTATATTGAAGCCGTTATTTTACTTGTCATTTTAAACGCTTTTCAATAAATGTATGCGGTACGTCGAACTACTCTGCAATTTTTTTATGACTACACTGTACGACCTGAACATGGTACATTATTGAGTGAAAAATCACTTATTCAATAACCATTTTGTGGTAACTTATTGGTTGTCTAAATCTAAAAAAACATTGATGTAATATACTGTCGCGTCTGAAAATATACAACAAGTTATAATATCGGGGTAAAACAAATTGTTAAAGTTCAACACGCAGGTAATCGATCAGAACACTAACAGGTCTTTTATCGATGCCAGGCACCATTGCGAAGACAATATCGTTGTATTTTTATTGTATATTAATTTTTAAGTTTAATTTCTGTCTATATTAAATTCAATAATTTTTACAGGAATTGGTGAATGTATTTAATTTTCATCGTTATGATAATTTAAAACATGCAACATATAAAAAGGATCCACGTCGTCATCGGTACGAAACAAAAGGTTTATCAATTGTAAATTTATTATTTTCGGCCGCAAATGGTGATGTGTCAGCATTAAGACGACATAAATTATCGGGTATGGATATAACACTATCTGATTATGATGGACGTACAGCATTACATCTGAAGAACATTTAGATTGTGTTGAATTTTTATTGGAACATTGTCATGTGCCACACGATCAACATGATCGTTGGGGAAATTTAGCCATTAATGAAGCTGAAACATTTGGTCATCATGCTGTTGTCGAATATTTACGAAAATATGATGAAGATTTAAAGAATTCACAAAAATTAGATAATAACATTATAAATAAAAATGATGAAAAAGATGAACGAGAAAATTTGGATATAAATCAAATAACTACAAAAAGTAATGGAATTTATGATAAAAGTATTGAATCGAGTCCATTACCAAATGATGGTATCTTAGATGATGATTCAAAATCTTCAATTCCATAATTCCATTGTTTTTTTTTTGTTTCCTTAATATTATTATTTAAAATAATCAATGTTTTTTTTAAAAAAAAGTAATTGTCTATCGAACGCATTATGATTTAAAATGTATTTTATTTATTATCCATTTTTGTTATTACTCGTATTTTACAAGGTATGGGTTTCTAAACTAAACTAGCAGAGCGTGTATAATAAAAGAAATTCTTTTAATTTTGAATATTTAATCATTTAATTAATATATACACATAGTGTTTTTTTTAGTGTACTTTTAGTTTAATTATAGCTATTAATATGATGAATTATAATAATAAATTATATATATTTTAGTTATTATTATAGATATATACAAATAGAAT